>JBAJHW010000004.1:237669811-238269811 GCA_037013535.1 Intellagama lesueurii | reverse complement strand
GACTGGACTAAATGTCAAGGGGAAACTTTACCTTTACCTAATTTTGGTATATGGGATGAAAGGTTTGTTGTGTTTTCTTACTATAAGCTACCCAGAGCAACGCATTGCAGTAAGTCAGCAATATAGAAGTGCACCCAATAAATAAATTAATAGAGCCCATTATGATGTGCCCTGAACTCTGGAATGATCGAGAAGGAGATCCTGGCCCTCCCCTGTATGACCTTGTGAGTATTTTAACAGTACTTCAGATAAAATAAACAAAAACATGTAATGCTAAAACATGACAAAATAAGTTACCATATTAAGGCACTATTGAGTTAAAAAACAAATTTAAAAGCACATTTAGAAAACACCACCCTACACGTTTATTTTGCTGGTTGTGCTGTTAGAATTCAGTCAGTGTTTTTTCCATGTATGAAGACTACATTGATTTTGGCTTATTTCTAATACATCTTGCATGCCATATTAACAAGACTGAGGGTCATGATACAAACTACAGAAGGATCCTAGAAAATATATGTGTGTAAATCTTTTTAGACTCTGAGTCTATTTCCTCTGAGGCTTCATGTAACATTAGATCTGTTCTATTTCTTTGCTCTCTTCATAGTTAAATTAAGCCTATGCCTATTAATATGCAAAGAAGGCAAACCAGTATTAAGCTGAAGAGGGGCTGAGAGGCTGCCATTTCTAAACCTGGCAAGCTTCTGCTGGCCAGAGTTAATTAGGGGCTCTTTGATTTTCTATCTGGCATTTGGACTTTATTATTTTTTCTTGTTGAATTTACATTAATGGGGGGAGAAAATCATTCAAGTTCTAGGTATGCAACAAGATATGATAGCTCCCAAGTTTCTCCTGACCTGTGTCCAACACATGTTATTTTTACCTCCAAATACTTCAGAAACATCATAAATGTGATACATCCCCTCAGGTGTAGCTTTCTGGGGTTCTTGCAGAGGGATGGGTCCTACCCCATCAGTGAAGCCCTTCTGTTGATGGAGGAACCTTCTGCAAGACCCTACTACTCATCAGAGGCCAAACGAGTCCTATGGCTGCAATCCAATGAATCCTCAATCAGTATAAGACCATTTGAGTAAATTTATGTTACTTTCCCTCAAGTCAGAACTGACTAAGGAACTCTAAAAGGACTTCCAAGGCAAGTGAGATATTTAAGGAGTGGTCTTACCAATTCCATCCCTCCCCATCACCATGGAGTTTCCATGACCAAGTTGAGATTCAAACCAAGGTCTTCTGAGTTCTAGTCTGTCACTCTATTGACTACACCAGTGGTTCCCAACCTTCTGTAAGCCAGGTGTTGCTGGACTGCAAGTCCCAGAAACCCTGGCCAGCATAGCTGGTGGTGAAGGCTTCTGGGAACTGCAGCCCAAGAACACCTGGGTGACCCAAGACTGCGAACCACTGCACTACACCATGCTCAGTATCCACATATGAGTAAACATTCATATAATTGACACATATGTTTTCCTGGGTTTTAAGTATCTAAGTAATACTAATTTTTTAAAAAATAATCCCCTACTTGCTAGCCTCCCTTTATAATCTTTCCTCTTCCCTTTAACACCTCTTTTAAGTTTAGATAATTCCATTATTGAACAACCTTGCTAATCTGCTTTAACAGAGCATATAAATGCTTCCTAAGGCATATTAGCTTTGGAGAGGGGTATCTGAAAAGCTCTTTCACATAGGGCTACTTCCAAATCCTTTGCCATCAATATGTAAGGATAATGGTTTGATTCTTACTATTTCAAGATGATTCACTATCAATTTACCCCACTGCCCAAAGGAATTCTCCCTGCAGCAAGTTATAGAAGGAAGGCACAATCCTTTCTCAAGACGTTTTTGGCATTCTGTCCTTGCTTTAGAATTTAGGCTGCAGTGCTGTGCAGGGTTGCCAAGAAGTAAATCCTATTAAAGCCAGTGGCTGAAATCTCTAGTATATAGTAGGCCCATTGAATCAATAGAATGTGCAGAAGTATTGACTCACCAAATCCCCATTGATTCAGTGGACCTACCCTTGTTGTGACCTACTACTTACTACAGCCACTGTGACTATTTCAAGGTAAAAATATAAAATTGGGCTGCCAATGGCGTTCAGAATAAGACATAAAAAAGGAATGTCATTCAAACTGTATTTAAATGGTTGATTAGAATTATCCATAGGAGTCTCTGATTGGTATTAAGCCTAAGGCACAACTTTCTTCTTTCTTTCAGTAGATGCCCTCATACACCTCCTGACTTACCACTACAAGAGGTTGGCTGCTTTGCCATGATAGTTATTCAAAAGACAGATTCTTAGAGATGCCATCCTGGCTTTCTAGCGTCTTTCCCATCCTCAGAAGCTGACTGGCCGGCCAGCATCAAGACAGTGGGCCTGCTTCTTAAAGTCTTTTCCAATTACTGTGCACTCAAGGGAACTTGCTGAATTAGCTGCAGCTATGTGATAAGGTGGGAAGGTCACGGCGTTCCGTGTCTAGTCGCGCTGGCCACATGACCACGGAAACGGTCTATGGACAGAACGCTGGCTCTACGGCTTGGAAACGGGGATGGGCACCGCGTCCTAGAGTCAGACACAGCTGGACTAAAGGTCAAGGGGAACCTTTACCTTTACCTATGTGATAAGGTCTGGTCATATGCTTGGTATAGAACTAGACACGTGATGGGACCTCACCTCACAGCTGCAGCTGCTTCCTTGATTTGTTTTGCTTGGAGATTTGAACAGAAGACTGAGCTAGAACTGATGGGAATTGTAGTCCAAGTACATGTTCCCTTTTCCCTGTTTCACGATTGTGTCCTAGGCACACTTAGCAATAGGGACATAGCTTCTGAAAAGGGTGAGATATCATTTCTTCATTCTGAGATCAACTTCAAAACTATTAGAATTGAGAACCCAAACATTTCAGCCAAATTAGAGGCCAAGCCCAAAGAAAGGATAGGATTAGGCTAGTACTGTCAGCCACAAACTTTAGAGCCACAGAACTAGCCCACCAGGAAAAAAACAACAGAAGTCCTGCTGAAGAACCACCTTTGTGCTGACCCTAGAAACAGGCCATGGAACAATAGATGATAAGAGGAGCAGTTCCAAAACGTTCCAGTAGCATGCCTCCATTTTGATCTTTGCCTTTCCACCTCTCCTTTACCATTTACTCAATCCCCATTTAACAACAACAACAAAAAAATAATAATCATAATTTAAAATTAAAAGTCTATACAGAAAGATAATTTTTTTAAAAATGAATGAAAAATAAGCACTTTTTTTCTTGAGAAACCCAGCCTTGGCAACAACATCCAGCACAGAATTTTGTTTAAGCTGAGAGTAATATACTTTTTCTTTAAGAAAATCTCACAATCTCCCTTGAAATATCTTCACACTCCCCAGAATATGAACCAGTGGCTCAGAGCCCTTCTGATATTACAGAATCAAGGTAGAGCAATGGAAAAGCTATGCCGGCTGTGTAAGGATCCTTGATTGTTAGTTGAAAAGAGATTGATCAATGCAGTCTCAGGCGAGAACTCATCTAGGGTTAACTTTGTCTTCAGACTGATGGGCGTAGTAAGGACCACCTAGGAAGCTTATGTGATCTTACAACTGATTCCCTAAGTAACCTACAGAATACTTTTGCCTCGCTAAGAAATCAATGAAGAAAATAATCCACAAACAGCTGACTCCAAAATACAAGCAAGGTAATCAACATAAATAGTTAGCAAAAGGGCTTTGCTTGGTCCTGGAAGCTGCTGGCCAGGGGACTCATTTAAATTTGTAAATTTCAGCACCTAAAAACTTCTCTCCTGAAATGTCTTCAGGATCATATGTGTTATTTCCCCTGCTGCTGAAGCATCTGAGGCAGAATGAAAGCACAGAAAATAGATAGGATCTCTATCATAGCATTCTAGGATTCTCTGATAGAGATCCTGGTCCAGAGTCATCGAGCAGACAGTGGAATACAAGATAATTCAGGACAGGCTCCTGAGATAACACCTTGCAACCGTTCATGGAACCATTGCTGTTATAAGAGTGAAAAGTCTATTCCGGAGGAAATGCTAGAAGCCAAAAAAGTAGGAGTTCAACTTAATTATACCCTCCAGACATTTAAACTAAGATCAGCTCGCAGAAGTCTAGGTTGTCGAGAGCCCCTAGGCAGCTGTCTGCTCCTGTGTGTATTTTATCCATCTGTGGGGCTGCTCTGTAGGTTGCAAATTTGATGACTGCCACAATATTTGCCCCCCCTTCTTCCATCTCTTAAGTCTTTACCAAGCCACTCCAAATCTTTTGGAAATATGAATAATATCAGCAAACAAATGATACAAAATAAGCCAACACATATCAAATTTCTGTCTCTAAAATCTGAGAGGGTTTCCTGCCATATAGAATGTTCCTCTTTGCTTATACCTAAAAACCTCTCCATTACATCAACACAATTGTTGTTGTTGTTGTTGTTGTTTAGTCATTTAGTCGTGTCCGACTCTTCGTGACCCCATGGACCAGAGCACACCAGGCCCTCCTGTCTTCCACTGCCTCCCGGAGTTGGGTCAAATTCATGTTGGTCGCTTCGATGACACTGTCCAACCACCTCGTCCTCTGTCGTCCCCTTCTCCTCTTGCCTTCACCCTTTCCCAACATCAGGGTCTTTTCCAGGGAGTCTTCTCTTCTCATGAGATGGCCAAAGTATTGGAGGCTCAGCTTCAGGATCTGTCCTTCCAGTGAGCACTCAGGGTTGATTTCCTTTAGAATGGATAGGTTTGTTCTCCTTGCAGTCCAGGGGACTCTCAAGAGCCTCCTCCAGCACCACAATTCAAAAGCATCAATTCTTCAACCATCATGCTGTACTCTGGGACTATCAACATGGTTAGAGGAGAGAAGGTAGCCATAGCTCGCACCTTGTAGCCTTGCTCATGCAAACAGTAATACACCTGAAGAGAAGCTTCCTACTTGCATGTAGGCTCTACGCACCAGCCAGAACCTATACTTTTCCATGGTTTTTGCTCTTGCGAGCAGGAATGTCTTCTCTTTGTACATGTTGCTGCTCATGTGATCAAAGCAACAAGGGAGTGGGAAGACTAGTTTTACCCTGTAAGTGATATTTATGGATTACTGAACTAAACAGGCTTCTGAGAGGCCAAAGTGGTAAACTTGATTTGGTTAATTTCACCACCATCAGCCTCCAACTGACCTTGGCCATGTGCTTTTTCCCCCACTTGTACGTTTCCTTCTTTTAAATCTATTTTTCTATCTGCCAGTTGTTATTTTAGTATAAGAGCCACTGTTTCTTTGTACTCTAAAAAGCATTAGGAACAAACATTACAGCCAATACATAAAACTAGGCTGTGAGGGATCAAGATGAGTGTATTTTAACTTGAGGCCTAATCTACTGAGTGCCTCTATCGATTAGATTCAATGGCAGTTGAGAAAAATGCACACCACTTCTGTACGATGGAATAAATCATTTTATTTGTGATGATTAATTGATGCAAGAGCCAAGAGAAGTTGTTTTTAACACCCTTGTCTTCACTGGGGGTTCACTTCATTCACTGCAAAGCATTGTCCCTATGGCTATGATTCACAGGCACCTGTGCACCCCCAGCCCTGTGACAAAGACCCACAACAAAATTGTCGATCGAGATATTCCGTGTGATCTTAGATACATCCAGGGGTTCCTAGGCTAGTTAAACAAAGCAGGCATACTGAAGGTTCCTTTGCGTGCTCAGGCCTGAACACCCAGCAGGGTGAAGACTTCGACACAGCTGGTCTGATAGCTGATTAGATCTATACTTGGCCATCTATTTTCTAATCTATGCTAACAGCAAAACTATCCCCCTTTCATGTCCATGACAGACTGTGACATGGCGTCGGTGAATATTTCATGTCCTTGTTTTCCTTCACACCGGTTCTAGCTATGGAATTAGAGACTGAAAGACCGTCAATCCAGTTTGACATTTCAAATGTAAACCAATAGACAGATTGAATTTGCTCATGCTATTTGTAATTTTACTAAAAAGAGAAAGGCATAACATTAAAAAAAAAGGTATAAATGCACTAGATGCTTCAGCTGACATTAAAAGATCCAAACCAATAATACTATAATGTTTAGGATATAGCGCAGGGCTGCTTTTCTGCCATTGTTTTTTTTGTTGAGGAATTTCTGATAACAAAATTGCATGTATTTTGCAAATAAGGAGTCATTAATTTGGGGGCCTTGAGATGTTTTACACTTCAACTCCCGGATGCCCCAGCATGAGGAGAAATAAGGGATTATGGGAGTTGTAGTAGAAAACATTTTGAAGGCTAAGGGTTTACTACCCCAATATAGCTAATACCACGCTTACAGTATTTTACCTGTAGCTTATTAAGAGTAATCTTGGACAGGACAGGCATTTAATATAGTCACATGACAACTAGTTCAGGAGACTACTGCCACCACTGAATCAGAAAAAAAGAAATTTGAGCACTTCTCCCTAGAGTTGGTTTTTTTTTTTTTTTTTCCCCCAGAACCTTGTGTATGTAGAAACAATATGCAGGACCCTCACCTAGGGCCATAAGGTATATCTATATAAAGAAACTTATTCTTACCCTCCAGACAGATCGTTCTCTAACTACTGCTATGGAAATGGCATTAATGTACAATAACACATGTCAGGGATTAGCAAATCCCTGCAGGGGTGGAAAACTAATTTACCCTACCCCATACTGCTTGGGTCAAAGGCAGGGCCAAGCCCACTTCCAAAAACATTATATATACATATACACATGTACATGGATTATCATACAATAATTGCAGTGCATTTCTGAGAATGCCTTTTGCCTTTCAAGGAGCTTTCAAAAATCCCCGGAGACACGCTGAGGAGTGACATGGAAAGGCTATATGTACGTGCTAAAGGCTCATGCATACTAACTAGGATCTCAAGTTCTATCTCCCATTCCGCTGTACGAACCCAGAAGCATAGTCGTAGGAGGGAGCTGAAAATAGGGAAGGAACTCATCAGAAAGAAAGAGCAATGTCACAACCTTTGCAATCAATCGTTTGATTAAAAATCCCCCCAATGAGCTTCAGTTTAAAGCCCCTTTCACTTCTTACAAGACAGGCAAATGTAGATATTGCTTGTATTTCTTTAAAATCATATGTCAGTCAACATGAATTAAGACAATGCCCTCTCTTTGTATTTGGAAACATGAACAATGTAAAGAGGTGACAGCTGGGAATTATTTGGGACTGTGTTTTGGACAGATCAGGGTACCATTATTCAGTGTGCTTTTCTTTTGATTCTGGAAAGAGGAAGCATGGGATTCCTTCCTGTTCAGCCTGGTGAAGTTCATACCCAACATCTCTGCCTTAAGGGGAGAATATGATCATGGACAAAGAAAGAGAGGGTCCAGGAGACAGAAGTTGCAGGATGGAAGACTGATGAATCTACAAGGCAGATTTTTTTTTTTTTTTTAGGAATAAAGACAACTTTGAAAAGAACTGCTATTTATACAGCATGTAACTAGCCACAAAGTGCAAAGAAATACTTGAAAATAGTAGAAATGGGAAAGGCATCCAGCTGGAATTCATATACTGAAAAACATGCTTTTTAATAGTCCAAATGTTTAAAAAAGCCTACAGACCTTTCAAAGGCAATGAACAGTGTTTTCAAGAAAGAAGAAAATACTCAGTAATCTTCAATCTGTAACTATTCCTTAAGCAGTGAGAAGAATCTGCTAGCCTTGCCTTTCACGTTTAATGGTTTAACATCTTTGTCAAGGTGGGCAATACATGGACTGTCAGCCACATGCACCCCACTTATGTGGTCCCTACCGCTGAACTGCCATCACCAAGATTGCAATGGCAAATTGCCACTAATTAAAGCATCGCTACTCACATTCCTCACCACACATCAAGTTGCTTGATAACACAACTGGGAATGCAAATTATAGGTTGTTAATTAGCAGCAATTTACTGCCGCAATTTATGCAGATACCGATCCTAGGGTAGAGCCACGACTGGTTTCTGACCAATATCTTTTCACTGGCAGTACCAGGACCTGTCCACGTAGAAGTAAGTTCTTTGCATGCATGTGTTGGTTTTCCATGCAGAAGACTAGTGCTTTATTCCCTGGAAAATACAGTTAATTTATCACTACTAATATGATTGCTCACTGGAAGGACAGATCCTGAAGCTGAGGCTCCAATACTTTGGCCATCTCATGAGAAGAGAAGACTCCCTGGAAAAGACCCTGATGTTGGGAAAGTGTGAAGGCAAAAGAAGGGGACGACAGAGGATGAGATGGTTGGACAGTGTCATCGAAGCTACCAACATGAATTTGACCCAACTCCAGGAGGCAGTGGAAGACAGGAGGGCCTGGCGTGCTCTGGTCCATGGGGTCACGAAGAGTCGGACACGACTTAACGACTAAACAACAATATGATTGAGTCAGGAATCTTTGGGCATGCAACTTTCTCACCCCATATGACAGGTTGTGCCTGCCAAAATTCCTTTTCTACTTCTAAAGGTGGAGGAATACTATATGTGTGTATGAGAGAGACAGACACTCTGAAAGAAAGAGATGCTATGGTACTATGTTTTTTTAGGGTTGGGTACACTGGGATTTATACAGGGCCAAACTGATGAAGGACTGATCAGGAAGTCTAATCTGCCAGAAGAGACCAAGGATTAGAAGGTGTGGAGGGTGGGGGAACCTCAAATAAAACTGGGTCTAGAATCCATTAGGGAGCTGGACATCAGAAGAAATAAGAATATCTGCCACAGAATTCTTGTGATTTCTCAAGCAATCCAGCGTATCTCTGAAAGTATTATTAGGAACTCCAAGCTAATTGCAGAGAAGATCAGAGCCCCTATGCAATATGGGCAGGAACCTACACTGACTATTTGTTAATTTGGATGATGCAGAACAATTCCATATAGCACAGACAGGTCTCCAGCTGTGACATACAGTGTGGATTGAATATTTCCCATCCACAACTTCCTTGCAACCAGCTGGACAGATATTCCTCAGACTACCATCAAGTATACCATGATTTACCTTTCCTTGTTCAAAAAGATGCAGCCTATGATATCTGTGTGTGTGTGTGTGTCTCAATTAATATAAATGCAAACATGTCTGTTCCTATATGGGAATATATAGGAATATATGGGAATATATAAGGAGATGAAGAGCCGGCTGGAAAAGTCATTGGATGTCTCGGTCCAACGTCTCTTCTCACACTTTCTTTCTGAAAATAGGAGGTTAGGGGAAATGAATGTGTTTGTTGCCCCTGGAGCTCAGCCTTGGTTGGTCCTTGCAGACTTCTGTTCAACCATCCTTGCAGGTCTTCCTGCCCTTCCTTTAGTGTCATCTACCAATCAGCCATGTACCATCTGATACCGTAAGATCCCTGGGGGATGGCTGGTGAGTTCTTGCCAAATATAAATAAATAAAACTGTATCTTGACAGAGAGACTAGAAGAATTTTGATTGTAGCCCTCGCTGCTGTTGCAAGAACTGCTGAATACGTAGCTCAGTGGTTTAGACATCTGGCTGCGGAGCTAGAGGCTGAGATTCCCCACTTGTGCCTCCTTGACAGGGGCTGGACTTGATGATCCATAGGGCCCCTTCCAGCTTCACAGTTCTAAGATTATTATTATTAATGCCATTATGAACTGTCAGACCTAAATGAAACCTGTGTGTGAACCCTTTGATGCATTCAGATGGAAAGCCAGGATGTGGAACCTATTGTCAGATATTTGAACCCCTTCACCTCTAACCTGCTCTGACTACCACTTACTTTTTAAACCTCCTTATGTATTTTAAAATATATTTTGTGCTTATTTTGAATTTTTAGTTATGTTGAGTTGGGTTATGATTATTGTTGTTACTTTTATGTTGTAAAGTGCCCAGAGTGGCCTTTGGCCAGATGGGTGGCATAAAAATAAAATAAAATATATATTTCAGGAGAAATGTCGGAACCCAGTTATGCACGTCCCCTGTGGTTCCTTCCCTCCTCTTCAGTCTTAATTTCTTAATATAAACGGAAACCTACATTATATACAGTTATCCTGAAAGCTGCCTCTACGGGGAGATAGGTATGTTAAAAATCAAATAAATAATTATTTGTACCCCATCTATTTGTTATTTTGCCCATCAACTGTTTTAAAATAGTTAAGAATGTCTCTCCCCTTCCTTTCCAACTTCCAAAAAACTTTCCAGTCTACACTCTTAAAATTGGTCGCAGTTTACAGGAACCATAAAAGGCTCCTCCTACCACAGAGGATATGTGCTTGGGAACAGTCTTTCTCCTCCTCTGAATGCCACACATCAACGCCATCTTCAGTATGGCCAAATGTTCAGTATTGATAGGCATGGGGACTCTTCCTGAGTTTCTCAGATAATTGCTGACTCAGTGCACAGCCAGGATACCCAGTAGCTCTTCAAGAGCCAAATGAACAATTTGCCCTATGGATGGGCCAGCTGGAAGAATAGAAGGGTCCACTACAGAAGAAAAGTCCCAGAGGACTAGCAATACACCACTGTGTTGTATAATCCTCAGGAAAGGTCACAGCTATCCATTCCACATCCAAATACTGAATGCGCAAATCATTTTGTGGGGCAGCTTTGCATGGCCCACTTGGGAAGAATACTCAGGAAGGTGTAGCCTAGCTATGCAGGACTGTCTGGCGTTGCGTGCAGGATCTCTGCCTGGACAGAATCCTTTGGCACATCTCAGCCACCACTGCAGCTCTGCCTGCACTGAGCATGTGCTGTTATTTCCCTTGCTAGTTAAGTGGAAACAATACAGGGAAGCAAGAACAGGGCTCAGAGAACAGGCTTATTTTTTCAGGTGCAGATTTTTTTTATTTGTTTGTTTTCAGTCTTAATTAGATCTTCAGAAAGCTTCTGACACAGATGTAGAGGAAGATCCTTCTAGCTGCTCTCCAGCCCCCTTTTTTTCAGTATTCTGCTTTTAGCAAGAAGAGTGAAGGAACAAGGAGGTAGGAAGGGATGGTTAGTTGAGAAACGCATTTACTGCCTAGAGAAAAAAATGTCCCCCCCCCCCCCCCCCCGCTCTGTGGTTTGTAGGCTTACAAGCAGGGACAGCTCGCTGTCTCAAGAAGACTTCACCAGAGATGGCTCCATTCTATCCTTCTATCTTTTGTCTTCCTCGCTCTCTATTCTTATTTCTGTCATACTCTTGTCACCCTGCAATCCATGTTCTTTGAAACTAGTCTTATGCCAAATTTAATCCAATTGGAAAGCAAAGAGGATTGGAGAAAAAAAGACCTCTTGAGGAAAGCTGTGCAGCTTTAAAGGTCCCTTCCTATTGTCAGGAAATTGAAATTTATTGTTGGTGGGGGTGAAAGGGAGAAAGTACCATATTGTTCCAGAGCACCATATGGGAAAAGCACCTGGTACCCAGACGTGTCACTCCCTCCCCCCACTCCTTCGCAGCAGGGTCTTTCAGCCTTTGCCTTCACTGCCAGGAAGCCCGAGCAACCCTTGTATTTCCATTTATATGCTGTAGACAAATTCTGCAATAAATTAATAATAAGATGGGGTCACATATTTCTGGGGGGGGGGGGAGAGAGAGTTCTCCAGCCTTACTGTTATTTTTACTGCTTTTCGTTCCTTTAAACAGAATGTATTTTTTTTTAATTTCATTTTATTTGAAGCGGGGGCAAGCATCTTTTATGTAAACTTTCTGGCAGATCTCTCCTCTCATGCAAAGCTTACTTTGAACGGCCCCAAAGAGACAGATAGGCAGACAGTCACATACATGTCTCTCCTTGTATTTTAAAAGGCAGAAGCCCGGAGAAGAAATTGCAGATGTCACTGAGATGGGCAAACACAGCGAAAACAGCAGGAGAAGCTGATCTTATTTGTAGGGTACTTGATGCATTTATGCATCTGTATGAAAACAGTTCACTCCCCTCCCCTCTTCCCCCCCCCCCCCCCCGCCCAGGACAACACCCTCTGCCCCCCCATCCCCAACCTTCAACAACTGTGCCTGAATTTACAAAAGGTTCCCAGACTGACAGTGTGGGGTCTTAAAAATCCTCAGGAGCAACCTATTGTCTAGATTTTTTTAAATCACCACTAACCCATTTCTTACCAAATGATATCCATAGGGCCCCCTGCTTCAGCCATGACAACAACGGAAAAGATGCGGCAAAGATGATGCTCAGGAACTAGAAAGCAACGGCAGCCACACAGAAAGCACACCAGCCTGCTGCTACACCGTGAGCAAAGCTGTCCGCACACCCCTCCAGACAGGCCCCGAGATCTGGGAGGGCAACAGGGTGCAGCGATGCAGTGGTGTCATAGCCCCTGCAGGAAAGGATGGTCTTAACAGCATTGGGTTTCTTTCAGCGCCATGGACGGACCACTCCCTCTTAAGCAGCTTCTGGTTGTCAAACCTGCCCACATTCTGCTAACCCAGAGGTCTGGTAATTTTTATGTAATATGCTTGATTCTTTGTTCTTTTCTCTTCTCGTCCTTTCTGCTATTGCCAGTTTGCCCTTAGAGAAAATCGGGTGTAACCACGATGATCATGATGATGATCATTCAAAATAGTGGCTCTCCCCATCCCACCCCATTTGGGTTAATGAGTTTTAAATCACCTAGAAAACAGAGAAGGTATTATTGGACATCGACCTATCCAAAAGAAGCGAGCAGACATTCAAAAGGCGGAAAAGACAATGACACTTGTGTATATAGCTTTGCAGGCAAGCCCCACCTTGAAAAAGAAGGAGCAGGTCATGGTTTCCAATGGACCATTCCAAACCCACTCATTCTCAGCGGAATAGCGGCTTATAAAGAAAAAAGCATTGGTGGTTTTACCTGAGACGGTGCTGGCCATGATGGTGAGATGGGTAGCAAAGAAGAGACTGCAAGGGAAAAGGCAGAGAGGCGGAAGGCTGGCTTTCCTGCTGAAGTGCTGCAATGCTGTGGAAGAGAGGAAGGTCTGAGTCAGCTCTAGGGGGGCTGTGGCTATCCAAGAAGGGAGGAGAGAAAGAGCGATAGGAGGGGAGGGGGGCCGAGAAGGGGTGTGGGAAAAGAGAAAAAGCTCGAAAGGCAGAAAAGCTTTCCAGATCACAGTATCAATTGGCTTCTGAGGGTTTCTTTTGATATCAGAACCTTTTCCAGCGCCTGAGCACTAGAAATGTACAGCCTGTGATGAGCCAAGGCGGAATGCCAGCAGACACACCCAAAGCGGAGACTCACCTCCCTCCCTTTTCTTCTCTGGCATAATCTAGCCGTCTGCTGCTGTTCCATTTTATTTTCAGGAGCTGAAAACAAAATGAGAAAAGAGACTGTAAACCCTATTTTTGTTTGTTTGTGAGATTTAAAGAATGATGAAAGCCAAGCGACTTGAAAGCCACACCTGGCCTTGAGCTACACCTGCCATGAAAATGGCAGCTACTGAGTTACTCTGGCCTATCACTGCCATTTCACTGTTTCAACCACAATCAGAGCCATTCACAACCCAGTGAAACTATTGCAACTGAATTTAGCCCCACAGATTTCACACTTAAATATACCAATAGGTTCCCAGCAGTCACTACTTTGAAAATATGTCCTTGTTTTTGAAACCAAAAGACAAATTCAAGTTGCTGTTGGAATTTGAGCATCATTTGTTTATGCTTAAATTTATATTTTAAAAAGCCAAGAAATTCAGTTCTTCAAAAAAAGCTTCTGATTTCTGGATGTGGGATATTGTCCTTCTGTATCCACGATTCAAAATGCCAGGGAATGGCCCAATATTGCTGCACATTAAAAACGTAGGTTCCTTATTCAGAGGAAAACAAGGACAGAGATTATTAGATGTATCATGCACCTTTGCCCTTTGGGTGCTGATTTGGGATCAAGGCGCGATCCTATATCATGCGAGTGGACGTCTTCTTGGTCATTGAATTTTCCCTTCCTGTCTTTTCTGTATCACCCCCATCGAAACCGTGTTTGGTGAGAAATTGCAGGGGCAGGATTCTGTTTAAGTTCTGGTTGATGAATGTGGGATATTGTGCTTCTATACCCATGATTCAGAAAGCCAGGGAATGGCCCAATATGGCTGTACAATATTGTGCCCTCGTTGCCAGCAGGAAAAAAGGATGCCAAGCTTTACATAGCCAAGGGCAGCCTGAATGTTGACGACACCAATGGCAGCAATCAAGATGGTCTACAGGATTCCCTCTTGTGCTCCCTACCATTCACAAAGAGACAGCAAGGAGGGGAACCTGACTCTTTTTTTCATCAGTTAACCACTTCTCACCCAAACACAAAGCAATTGTTAGGGATGTTTTCAACAAGTTCTCTAGGTTTTTGAAAACTGCTTAGAAAATATGATCATCAAGAGGTGTGATTAAACCTCTGCTTTAGGGGGAGTGCAACTTACAGAGGTTTATACATCCAAATGACCAGTCACACTCATGAGTGAACTGGCCCTTGAAATGGTTGCAGATGTGTATGGAGAGAGGCAGCTTTGACTTCATATTTTTGATAATAGATTTTGCAGATCCAGACGACGTAAGTCTTTCTGCTTTCTTCTCATCGGTGTTGGGAACCTTCTTTTTCTTTGGTGAAGCATGGTACCAGCTGAGCTTGATCTTTGCCGCTGCTCTTGTTTTTAAATCTGGATGTTGCCAATGTTTCAAACACAAAGTGATGATTTATAAACACCAGTTTATAAATTGGTGTTAAGGAGGAGGCTGAGAGAAGAATTAACAATATTTACTGCTTCATTCATCTTGTAGAGCAGCAACTCAGCCAACACAGAAAGTTGGGGAATGCTGAACTTGATTTAATATAAAAAATTTAAGTCCAAAAGAGACAACCAATCAGATGTCCTAATTTAAGCCATTTCACTTCCCTCCCAAACGGACAAGTAAATCCACAGTAAGCATAATTTTGCAAAGAATAACCCACAGTGCATACCCCTCAGAGTGATTTAAAATGAGATTTTACAACGAGGATCCATATCTTTCCTTTAGCCTTCTCTCAAATTCCGGCTGTGTTGTGCTCCACTTTTGAGTGTTGTTAACACAGGCTGCCCTTTGCTATGTAAAATCTGGCATTCCTTTTCTTGCTGGCAATGCAGGCATGATATTGTGCTGCAATACTGGACCATTTCCTGGCATTTTGAATCATGGATACAGAAGCACAATATCCCACATCCACAAACCAGAAGCTATTTCGAAGAATTGAGTTTCCTGGCTTTTTAAAATATAAATTTAAGTATAAATAAACTTTGCACAAATTCCAACAGCAACTTCCCTTATGTAGAATTACCTATCACTAGAGGATTCCAGGATAAGAGCACATGATTTGTAATACAGTTGCTGAGCGGGGGAGGGGGGGGGGCAGGGGGCAGAACCAAGAACATTGCAATGTGGCTGCAATCTCTCTGTGTGAAGGGCTGTTTTGCACTTAATGAAATGGTGAAGCAAAAGTGTGAGTGAGTGCAACGCATACAACAGAGAAACATACATATCATTAACCTCTCAGGTAAACTAATGTTGCCATGCCCATTCTGCAGAATGCAGACTAGAAAGTTATCTTCCAATTTCCGAACCCTTGCCCTAAAAACATGTTGCCTGCATATTTTCCAAAAGAGGTCCCCTTGCTTTTTGAAATAAAAAAGCGGGGCTGGAAGTTAGCAATGACTGTCACTTAAAACCAAGGTAAAAATCATCCACACTATATAAAAGAGAGGCAGTGAAGAAAGACGGGGGGGGGGTAATCAATTCATTTGAAATGTGGTGTTGGAGGTGAGCTTTACAGATGCCGCAGATCATGAGAAAGGCAAATAATGATTTATTCATTTTGAGAAGCTCCTGCTGGCTAGACTGTACTAGGCATGCTCAGTCTTATAACAAAGTAGCTGTTTCTCCCCATTTAAAAAGGCCTTTTTAAGAGCAGAGGTCGTCAACCTTTTTCTTACCGCGGACCGGCTGAGCCTCTGAGGGAGGTGGGGCACCCCCTCGCACTCTCGGACGCATGCGCGAAGCGTTGGGGGATCTGCCCACCCGCGCGCCCACCCCACCCCTGCGCGCGGGTGCATGCTTGAAGGGGTGAGGGAGCGCGTGCCAGTGCCGCCAGCGGCGGCGGAAGCCTGGGAGTCCGAGCATGGCTGGGGGGCTCCCTCCGGCTGCTCGCCTCCCGACGGGCTCCAACGAGGCCGGGGTTGGGGCTCCTCGCTGCCCTTCGCGGCGGGAAATTCAAATGGTGGAGGGCGGCGAGGAGCGCCAACCCCGGCCTCGTTGGAGCCCGCCGGGAGGCGAGCAGCCGGAGCACCCGGCCATGCTCAGCCTCCCGGCTCTGGGCCACCCCCGTTGCTGCTGCCGGGCCGCAAAGACAGACCTCCCGCCCCCTCCCCCCCGCATGCACTCCCCTCCCCACAGCTGCTTTGCGCACGCGGGCACATGCGTGAAGGGGTGAGGGAGTGCTCACGCCGGCGCTGGCGCGCATGCGCAAAGCAGCTGTGGGGAGGGGAGTGCGTGCGGGGGGGAGGTCTGTCTTCGCGGCCCGGTCCGGCTCATGCCAGGGACCGGCAGTGGGCCGCGGACCAGGGGTTGACGACCTCTGTTTTAGAGGATCAAAGGGCAGCAGGCAAATTGCTACCAATTACTGCTGCTCGCATTCCTAGCCATGTGACCAGGAATGTGAGCAAACGTGTTCATTAGCAACAATCTGCTTACTGCCATTTATGCAAATACATTTATGCCAGTGTAAATCCTCAATAGGATTCTGGTCACTGGTTCTAGTGATTAACATTTGCAGACGATCAAAGCTGTCAACTAATAATTCTGTATAGTTTGCATGTCAGATTTTATTGACAATTTCTTCATTGTCAATTACACCATCATCTGAATCTGCAAGGGCTTCTCCAAAAATGTTCTTGGAGTATTTATTGAAAATCTGTGATAACAGTGTTCATCCTTGTTGTATTCCTCTTTTCACCTCTATGCCTTCTGCCACCTCATCTTCTGCTTTCACTGTGGCCATTGCTACGGTGGTGATTCTCCCTTGTGGTGATTCTCAACCACCCTTTCTCATGATCAAATCACCAGGACCCCTAGACAGTTTCCGACCGCCAAAAACTACTTTTCACTGCCACCACAGCTTTTTATGCAGGACCTGCAAAAATATGGTCTGCTCATCCTTCAAGAGAGACATCTTGGAGAGATCAGGGAGAGACAAAGAAAAGTATATCCCAGCTCCTACATAGAATGGGCAATCTAGTTAATTATTTGTAATCCCCCTTTGAACTCAGCAGGGAATGGAGAAAGCAAAGGTAAAAAAAAGGCAGAGTCCTCCTCAATCATGCCCTGAGGATAAAACAGGTTGTCAGGACAGGCCCTTTAGAGTGCCTATCAATTTCAAAGCAGGACAGGATGGGATTGGAAAATATCTGTTCTAAAAGTCAGAATGCAGCTGGTTCAGGAAACCTTATCAAGTCCCATCAAATCTTCTTCGATTAGAAGCTCCAAATGTTCCTTCATAGTTACTGATACAGGTTGCCAATTATACAAATTTCTCTGGAATCAAGATCTGTATTTACCAACAACATCATCAGCTTTCTCTGTTGGACTTTGTCAAAGGCTTTGTCATAGTTATTAAAGCTATGAGAAATACTATGACACAAGCTTTTTAAATGATTTAAGCCTTATGCTTCAGATGCTTAGAATAAACATCAGGCTTGGCTAGGAATTTAGAAGGCAGGAAGAGACTATAGACTGGGATCTAACATCTCTACATAATGGTGGTTGCAGTCTGGATAACTGGTGCTATTTAGTCGCCATATTCCAAGCAGCTTTCTGTGTAAAGAGCACAGTGTGCCAAATAAACTGAATTAGGCTTAGATTGAATCATTTAATGCAATGATCAGTAACTTTAGGACTACTGAAAACTAACCTATAATATGAACACTTCAGGGGAATTTTAAAGCTCCAATATCATCACTTCTTTAAGCACACTACAAACGATGTCTCCAGTGGAAGTGTTGCAGTCCCACCAAAACAGGCTTCTGTCTTACGGTCTCCAAGTGTGTAACTACTGATACAGAAATGTGGAAAATACTCCCTAGGAGTTAATGGAATAAACACATAGCAGCTGAAATCCAGTAGTTAAATCTCAGCTAGAGTAGACCCAGTGAGTTATGTCTATCCTCTTGATCTCCTTGAAGGATATGCAAGCTGAATATATCATTGAATAAATAACCTCCAAGAAATATAGTCATGTCTTGAAAACTTCAAGCCTTTCTCACTTCTCACTCTTGCTAAGTATATGAAAGCCAGCTACTACTGGCCACATTAAATGACCTGTCTAGTACGATATCTGCATTCAGCAGAAGCTACATGTAACCGACAGAAAAAGCAATTATTTCTATAGTTATCTCAATATGCACCAAATACAGATTCCATAAAACACAACAGAATCACATCCTGCTCTCTGTTTTCCTTAGCACATGCCTTTTCTCCTTGAATTTGTGGCTAGCAAAGGAGGACACATTTTCTTCCTACTTAAGGAAAGTAGCATCTGTTCTCATTTTTGCCTGCCTTGTTTCTCTGGATGTAAGCCAACTGTGAAGGGATAGAACAAGAAGCCAGATTGGGGGTTGGTGATGGAGCCGAGGTAGACTGCACCCAATGCGGCTAACATGGCCCCTGTAAAGGACCAGATAAAATCTGAGAAGATACAGATGGAGACTGACATCACATTAGGAGTATAAATCTGATGGAAAATGACATTTTTTGAAAGAACAACTTTAAGCACACAGCAAACCACATAACACAACAAACATTACATAAACTCTATTTTCGTGGAGCAGTGGTGAAACCACAGTACTGCAGTCAAGACTAGGCTCATGACCTGAGTTTTGATCCCGACAGGCTCAGTTAGTTGGCTCGAGGTTGACTCCGCCTTCCATTCTTCCAAGGTCAGTAAACTGAGTACCCAGCTCACAGGGGTGGGTGGGCAACGTGTAGCCTGCATAATTAAATTGTAAATCACCCAGATATTGCTTTAAGCACTATGGGGCGGTACATAAGCTGCACACCTTGCTTTAAATGCAAACCCTTAACATTTTAAAAATCTATTTTAAATCACTTTAAATTTTAAATCTCTTATTCGAACAACCATGCTCTGGGTTCATCTATTCCAGGGTGGGCAACAAGGTGCAGACCCACCTATTGGCCTCCAAGGTAAATGTAATATACGAATACTCAGAAAGTTCCTTTGTGCCCGAGTCTAGAGGATGTGGGAGGCAATCAGGCCACATCTTAGGTGTCCCTAACATCCTTGGGCACCCTACGCCACCCCAATTCTTTGGTCATCAGGACACATGAAGGGGCTTTTTCAGTAGAAAGGTGTTTGTTTTTTTAAATACTGTAAAGTGTTTTCAGCATAGACAGGGAGGCAAATGCAGCTGCAGTCTTCCAAGTCCAGCAGTGGCTGGCTGAGACCCTTGAACCTTTGAAGGCTGCTCACCCTGATTTATTATTTTATCATACAATCCAGTACTCAGAAAGACTTACTTCCCAGCAACTGTGCCCAGGGTTGGGCTTTTTGAGAAGGGTAACTTAATGGAGAATGAACAACTTTGAACTTGCAGAGGAGCATAGACAAAAATCAAGCCGTGCTTTGGCAACAGCAAAGATACAATCAACGGGGAAGACACCTAGCCAATGCTGAGTCATATAAGAAGCTACAGAAAGAGCAGATCCTGAGTCATTGTATTTGCTGTTTCCTCTAGTAACCTTCCTGGGTCCCCCTTTTGTTGCAGGAACTGCTTTTGTCTTAATCAGTGCATAATTGTAAGGAAGACTGAAAGGTTCAGCCAAACAACAGAAAGGGACAACCAAACCTAGCCTGTCCATACTATGAAATTTGGTGTGATGTGGCTGGTGCTTAAAAGGTCCTTAGTTTCAGTACAATCTATTTTAATTCTTGGTACCTGCCTGGGAGGAGGGTAGAACAATGAGCTGTTTTGCATCTCAAATAATTGTCCCAAGCCCTGTGCCAGAAAGATATGGGTCCAGCTCTTAAAGGGGAAGGCTCGATCATTTTAAGTAGAAACAGAAGCAGACTAGGTCTTCTTTCTTTGTCAAAAAGTGCTATCAGGGAACAATACACCATAAATGGTTGTTGTAGGTTTTTCTGGCTGTTTGGCAGTGTTCAGGAGGTTTTTCTTCCCAACGTTTCGCCAGTCTCTGTGGCTGGCATCTTCAGAGGACAGGAGTTAGAACTCTGTCTGTGTTCTGGTGTAGTGTGTGGGATAGTTGATTCAGGAGATTGGGTGATTATGGTGATCAGGGTGTTTTTTTGTTATGGGTGTATTGTTGTGATAAGGGGGGAGATGATGTGTCACTGTGATTGATGGGTGTTGTTAGCTAGTCTTTTGTGTGCAGTGATCACTGGTCCTTGTGGCTGGGTAGAGTTCTTTGACCTTTTGCAGGCTGTATTTTTCAGTGCTGGGAGCCAGGCTTTGTTGAAGACTTCCTGGAAAAGACCCTGATGTTGGGAAAGTGTGAAGGCAAGAGGAGAAGGGGACGACAGAGGACGAGATGGTTGGACAGTGTCATCCAAGCTGCCGACAGGAATTTGACCCAACTCCGGGAGGCAGTGGAAGACAGGAGGGCCTGGCGTGCTCTGGTCCATGGGGTCACGAAGAGTCGGACACGACTTAACGACTAAACAACAACAAGACGTTCTAGCCTTCCTAGTATTACGATCACACGCAGTTACCAGAGTGCTGATTGCGATACTGATCACTCCCTGGTGGGTAGTAGAGTAAAACTGCGAGCAAAGAGATTGTATCACATGAAAAAGGAAGGAAGACCACGTATTAACATCAGCAAGACTCGCGATCAAAGAAAAGTGGAGGAATTTGCCCAAGTGCTTGAGGAAACTCTTCCAGGCCCGGCTGATGCAAATGCACCTGAACGATGGGAACATTTCAAGAATGCTGTTTATAACACCGCCTTGTCCACATTTGGCAAGAAGACCAAAAAGATGGCAGATTGTTCGAAGCCCATTCGGAGGACTTGATGCCAGCCATCGAGGATAGGAGGAGAGCTCTAGCAGCATACAAAGCCTGTCTTAGTGAGTACAACTTGCAGGCTCTTCGACTTGCTTGTAGCCAAGTCCAACAGGCTGCCAGGAGATGTTCCAATGATTATTGGCTTCAGCTCTGCTCTCAGATGCAGACAGCAGCGGACACAGGTAACGTCAAGGGAATGTATGACGGAATCAAGCAGGCTTTAGGTCCAATACAGAAGAAATCTGCTCCCTTGAACTCTGCTACAGGCGTGATCATCCAGGACCGAGCACAGCAGATGGAACGCTGGGGGCAGCACTACTCTGAGCTATATTCCAGAGAGAATGTAGTAACTCGAAGAGGCACTAAATAACATTGAGTGCCTGCCTGTCTTGGAAGAGTTGGACAGCGAACCAACTTTAGCAGAAATAAAAGCGGCCTTGGATTCCCTCACCTCCAGCAAGGCACCTGGGAAGGATAACATCCCTGTTGAAGTGCTGAAATGCTGTAAAGAGATCATCACCACCGAGCTGTATGAAATATTTTGTCTTTGCTGGAGGGAAGGTGGAGTACCACAGGACATGAAGGATGCAAACATCATCACATTGTATAAGAACAAATTAGACAGGGGCGACTGCAATAACTACCGTGGCATCTCTCTTCTCAGCATTGTAGGGAAGCTGCTCGCCCGTGTTGTGCTGAAGAGACTCCAGGTGCTTGCAGACAGAGTCTATCCAGAATCACAGTGTGGATTTCAAGCTAATAGATCCACCACTGATATGGTATTCTCCCTCAGACAGTTGCAGGAGAAACGTAGGGAACAACAACAGCCACTCTTTGTGGCCTTCATAGATCTCACAAAGGCCTTTGATTTGGTTAGCAGGGATGGCCTTTTTAAAATACTTCCCAAGACTGGATGTCCACCTCGACTCCTTAACATCATCAGGTCCTTTCATGAGGAAATGAAGGGCACTGTAGTTTTTGATGGCTCAACATCAGATCCCTTTGACATCTGAAGCGGAGTGAAACAGGGCTGTGTCCTCGCACCGACCCTGTTTGGGATCTTTTTTGCTGTCATGCTGAAGCACACCTTTGGAACTGCAACAGAAGGTGTCTATCTCCGGACTAGATCAGATGGAAAGCTCTTTTATCTCTCTAGATTGAGAGCGAAGACCAAAGTCCAGCTGAAATGCATGCGGGACTTCCTCTTTGCCGATGATGCAGCTGTTGTTGCCCACTCTGCTGAAGACTTCCAACAACTCATGAATCATTTTAGCAAGGCCTGCTAAGACTTTGGATTAACAATCAGCCTGAAGAAAACACAAGTCATGGGCCAGGGCGTGGACTCACCTCCCTCTATTACCATCTCCACACAAGAATTGGAGGTTGTTCATGACTTTGTGTACCTTGGCTCAACGATCTCTGACACGCTCTCCCTAGATGTCGAGCTGGATAAACGCATTGGGAAAGCATCTACCACGTTCTCTAGACTCACAAAGTGAGTATGGCTTAATAAGAAGCTGACGGCATATACCAAGATCCAGGTCTATAGAGCCTGTGTCCTGAGCACACTCCTGTACTGCAGTGAGTCCTGGACTCTTTGTGCATGGCAGGAGAGGAAGCTGAACACGTTCCATATGCGTTGTCTCTGACGCAGTTTTGGTATCACCTGGCAGGACAAATTTCCAAACAGAGTAGTCCTAGAACGAGCTGGAATTGTTAGCATGTATACATTACTGAAACAGCGACGCCTACGTTGGCTTGGGCATGTCATGAGAATGGCTGATGGTCGGATTCCAAAAGATCTCCTGTATGGGGAATTAGTGCAGGGAAATCGCCCCAGAGGGAGACCACAGCTGCGATACAAGGAGATCTGCAAGCGGGATCTGAAGGCCTTAGGAATGGACCTCAACAGATGGGAAACCTTGACCTCTGAGCGTTCAGCCTGGAGGCAGGCGGTGCATCATGGCCTCTCCCAATTTGAAGAGACACTTGTCCAGCAGGCCGAGGCAAAGAGGCAGTCCCGAAACCAGCCAAATCAGGGAGCTGGACAGGGGACAGATTGTATTTGTCTTCAGTGTGGAAGGGATGGTCACTCTCGAATTGGCCTTCTCAGCCACACTAGACGCTGTTCCAAGACCTCCATGCAGAGCACGTTACCATAGTCTCTCGAGACTGAAGGATGCCTAACTGTTGAAGATGTACCATATCTGTTCTTTTCTCTGAGTAAGAAGTCACATTTCTGCAGGACAGAAATGCAAAGATGTTTCTCTCCACTCAGGCCCTTTCCCACCTCTATCCTGTCTAACTGATCTCCCTGACCTACGCTGTGTTCAACGTGTAGCCAGGCTGGGCGGCTGAGGGGCTTGACCCCGAGAGAGGCCCAGAAGGAGAGAACTAGAAACCGTGCCTTCTCAGCGGTGGCTCCTCGCCTCTGGAACACCTTGCCCCTGGAGATTTGCCTGGCAGCCTCGCTGGGAGTTTTTAAGAACAAGCTGAAGACTTGGTTCTTCAGGCAGGCCTTCCCCCCCCCCCCCCTTCCATTTCTTAATTTCCTAAGTCTTACCATCTTGGTCTTTGCTTATCTCTATGTCTGATATTGTTTGTTTTAAATTTTGTTTTATATTCGAAATGTACGCCGCCCAGAGTAGATTCATCGAATCTAGATGGGTGGGGTAAAAGCCAGAAAAATAGATAAATAAATAAATAAATAGTGTGGTTTAAACACTTGGTGCATGCGTGTCCTTGTTTGTATCACTCCTTCCCACTTATTTTGAAATAAGGACTTCAAACTGAATTTAGGTATGCCATCTGTTGTGGTGACTAGTATATAATATACTGCTACTTGCTGAATTTGTTTCTGGAACATACAGCATTGCTTGACTGACAGAACAGTAGCTGCCTTGCTCAGGTATTACACCTTATAACTTGTGGCTCAACCATTTCTTGTAGAATGATCCATAGCTTTCCATGATCCACAGTTAAAAGCTTTGCTGTAATTTATAAAGCACAAACTATTTTCTTCTGAAACTCTCCTCTACTCCTCAATAGCCAATGTAGATTTGCAATATGATCTCTAGTGAGTCTTCAGCTTCTGAATCCAGCTTGAATACCTGGTATTTCTTCCTCCATACGTGGCCAACAATTTTTGTCGTTAGCTCTTGAGTATCACTGTGCTGCATGAGATGTTAATGCAATGGTTCCATAGTTACTGCACTCCTCAGTGTCTCCTTTCTTTGGGATAGAAATATGTATTGAATTTTTCCATTCTGTGGGCCATTGTTTTGTTATCCATATTTGTTGGTGCATTCTTATTTAGGTAGACTCTATCTCTGCAGCTTGAAACAGCTCTTTTGGCATCCCATTAATTTCTGGTGATTTATTTCTTATAAATGCTTTGGCATCAGCTTTTACTACACTTTCTAGAATTGTAAGTTGTTAATCAAAAGACTTGTTTGAAGGAATCTGTCCTTTCCGCTTCTCTTCTGTAACCTTTCTTTCCTGTATTCCAATTCCCTCTTGCCTTTACTGAACCCTGATCTGATAATATAAGTCTGTCTTGATCTTTTACCATTCCTCTTGCAGGTTATACCTTAGTCATGCAAATTTGTTCTTTATATGGTCTTTAAATTCTTCAGGAATGTTACATTTATCTTATTACGGTTTCCTTGTTCTTTAGCTTGACTTTTAACTTTTGATATTAACGGACCTGTATTGGTGGCCCACGGAATTCATAGGACTAAACTGTTCAGCTGCCTCTTGTGGAGCTAATTCCGACCCATCTAATGGGGGCCCTTAGGAGAACGGAATTAGTATACAGGAAGGGCGAGACAACCCACCCAAAGTGATAAAAGGGAAGGCAGTGCTTTTTTCGACTGCTCTGAGGGAGGCCATCCTCCTCCATCTTCCCCCCCCCCCTCCAAGCTTTATTTTTGAGTGGGAATGAAGGCGGGACTCCTTGGTTGCCATGGTAACCACAGCGCAGGAGGCCAGGCCCACTACGAGGAACCATACCGCGCCTTCTTTTCCCCGTTACCGTGGCAACGCCGCGCCCTCGCGAGACGTAGCCGAGGAACCGGGGGATTCTCGCGCATGTGCGTGCGGCGGGGCGGCAGCGGCGGCTTAACCAATCGGGTGCGAGGCTCGAGGTCGCCTGACGTTGCGGGCGGGTTCTGTGAACGCCGGAGTGTTGGTGAGGTGAGCCTCTCTCTTCAAGCCGAGGCTTGAGGCCTAACGTTCCGCCTCAGCGGCAGGAGACGCTTCCTTGCCGTCGTCTCTGCACCGGGGGACGGGCGGGGAGGCCTTAAGCGGCGTCGGGAGCGGCGGTATGTCTTTTCCCGGCGGCCCCTCCCTCGCTCCCAACCCGGCGTTTGCCAGAGGCTGCCCCGGGGGGTTCTGGGGATCGTAGTCCGAAGCCCCTGGACGGGGCTGGTTTGGAGCAAGCCAGGGCAGGGGGAGGGTGTTCTCTTCCCTAGGTTGCTGGACTCTAGCTCCCATCCGTCTCCGCCGTCGATTCTCCTGACTGGGGTTGATGGGACATGTGCTTCGAGAAAAGACCTGGCGGAGGCTCTCCCCCCCCTTCCCTGTCGTTGGCAGCTCGTTGTCCTTTGGCAGGTCGTTCCGCAGGTTTGGTCCCTCGAGCGCAGCTGCTGCCTGGCGCCAGCTTTTGCTGGGTTTATCGAATACCTTTGCGGTTCCAGCTGTCGTGCATGCTCTCGCTGTGCTGGACTCGACAGTTTCTGGACCGGGCACCGTTGTTCTTTGAATCCCAGGAGGAAAAAGGGACAGACGTTTAACTGGATTGCGTTCTTGCTTGTTATTTTGTTGTTGTTGTTTAGTCGTTAAGTCGTGTCCGACTCTTCGTGACCCCACGGACCAGAGCACGCCAGGCCCTCCTGTCTTCCACTGCCTCCCGGAGTTGGGTCAAATTCATGCTGGTAGCTTCGGTGACACTGTCCAACCATGTCGTCCTCTGTCGTCCCCTTCTCCTCTTGCCTTCACCCTTTCCCAACATCAGGGTCTTTTCCAGGGAGTCTTCTCTTCTCATGAGATGGCCAAAGTATTGGAGCCTCAGCTTCAGGATCTGTCCTTCCAGGGAGCACTCAGGGTTGATTTCCTTCACAATGGATAGGTTTGTTCTCCTTGCAGTCCAGGGGACTCTCAAGAGCCTCCTCCAGCACCACAATTCAAAAGCATCAATTCTTCGGCGGTCAGCCTTCTTTATGGTCCAGCTCTCACTTCCATACATCGCTACTGGAAAAACCATAGCTTTGACTATGCAGGCCTTTGTCGGCAAGGTGATGTCTCTGCTTTTTAAGATGTTGTCTAGGTTTGTCATCGCTTTCCTCCCAAGAAGCAGGCGTCTTTTAATTTCGTGGCTGCTGTCACCATCTGCAGTGATCATGGAGCCCAAGAAGGTAAAATCTGTCACTGCCTCCATATCTTCCCCTTCTATTTGCCAGGAGGTGATGGGGCCCGTGGCCATGATCTTAGTTTTTTTTTGATGTTGAGCTTCAGACCATTTTTTGCGCTCTCCTCTTTCACCCTCATTAAGAGGTTCTTTAATTCCTCCTCACTTTCTGCCATCAGAGTGGTATCATCTACATATCTGAAGTTGTTGATATTTCTTCCGGCAATCTTAATTCCGGTTTGGGATTCCTCCAGTCCGGCCTTTCGCATGATGTATTCTGCATATAAATATATAAATATAAATATATGCAGTTAAATAAGCAGGGAGACAATATACAGCCTTGTCGTACTCCTTTCCCAATTTTGAACCAATCAGTTCCATATCCAGTTCTAACTGTTGCTTCCTGTCCCACATATAGATTTCTTAGGAGATAGATAAGGTGGTCAGGCACTCCCATTTCTTTAAGGACTTCCCATAGTTTGCTGTGGTCCACACAGTCAAAGGCTTTTGCATAGTCAATGAAGCAGAAGTAGATGTTTTTCTGGAACTCTCTGACTTTCTCCATAATCCAGCGCATGTTAGCAATTTGGTCTCTAGTTCCTCTGCCCCTTCGAAATCCAGCTTGTACTTCTGGGAGTTCTTGGTCCACATACTGCTGAAGCCTACCTTGTAGGATTTTGAGTATAACCTTGCTAGCGTGTGAAATGAGTGCAATTGTACGGTAGTTGGAGCATTCTTTGGCACTGCCCTTCTTTGGGATTGGGATGAAGACTGATCTTTTTCAATCCTCTGGCCACTGCTGAGTTTTCCAAACTTCCTGGCATATTGAGTATAGCACCTTAACAGCATCATCTTTTAACATTTTAAATAGTTCAACTGGAATGCCATCACCTCCACTGGCCTTGTTGTTAGCCATGCTTTCTAAGGCCCACTTGACTTCGCTCTCCAGGATGTCTGGCTCAAGGTCAGCAACCACACTATCTGGGTTGTCCGGGACATCCAAATCTTTCTGGTATAATTCCTCTGTGTATTCTTGCCACCTCTTCTTGATGTCTTCTGCTTCTGTGAGGTCCCTGCCATTTTTGTCCTTTATCATTTCCATCTTTGCACAAAAGGTTCCTTTAATATCTCCAATTTTCTTGAACAGATCTCTGGTTTTTCCCTTTCTATTCTTTTCCTCTATTTCTTTGCACTGTTCATTTAAGAAGGCCCTCTTGTCTCTCCTTGCTATTCTTTGGAAGTCCGCATTCCATTTTCTGTAACTTTCCCTATCTCCCTTGCATTTGGTTTCCCTTCTCTTCTCTGCTATTTGTAAGGCCTCGTTGGACAGCCGCTTTGCTTTCTTGCATTTCCTTTTCTTTGGGATGGTTTTTGTTGCTGCCTCCTGTACAATGTTACGGGTCTCCATCCATAGTTCTTCAGGCACTCTGTCCACCAAATCTAGTTCCTTAAATCTGTTCTTCACTTCCACTGTGTATTCATAAGGGATTTGGTTTAGATTATACCTGACTAGCCCAGTGGTTTTTCCTACTTTCTTCAGTTTAAGTTTGAATTTTGCTATAAGAAGCTGATGATCAGAGCCACAATCAGCTCCAGGTCTTGTTTTTGCTGACTGTATAGAGCTTCTCCATCTTTGGCTGCAGAGAACATAATCAATCTGATTTCGGTATTGCCCATCTGGTGATGTCCATGTGTAGAGTCGCCTCTTGTGTTGTTGGAAAAGAGTGTTTGTGATGACCAGCTTGTTCTCTTGACAAAACTCTATTAGCCTTTGCCCTGCTTTGTTTTGAACTCCAAGGCCAAACGTACCTGTTGTTCCTTTTATCTTTTGATTCCCTACTTTAGCATTCCAGTCCCCTATAATGAGAAGAACATCGTTCTTTGGTGTCAGTTCTAGAAGGTGTTGTAAGTCTTCATAGAAGCTTGTTATTTAATCTTGGCCAAATAAAGTAAAATATTCTAAGAACAAACACTGTGCTCCCTACTTATTGTATAATATTACGACATTGTCATGTATTAATAAGGTTAAAGTGTTTTTCTTCCTAGCCTTATCTTCCTTTAATAAACGAAGGCTAGGCATACCTTGGGTTTGTAGGATTTTCATTACTGCTTTATAATCCACTGGAACCAAGCACACAGAAGGCATAAACTAAGTGAGGATTAAAGAATTCCGAACCCAGGAGTTTGCTTTGAGTACAAGCACTGAATGGAACTCAAAAGTCAAACAGTCAAATCCTGATTTTCCTTCCTTGCTTTTTTCCTTAAAGCTGTGAAGAGGTTAAAAGCAGATAGATGTTTATTTTATTGTTCTAATTGTTAAACAATTGGGAGTCAGAAATCTTTGCTGATCTGCTGCAAATAGTTGAGATCCATGGTTGTTGTGGGTTTTCCAGGCTGTTTGGCCGTGTTCTTAAGGTTTTTCTTCCTAACGTTTTGCCAGTCTCTGTGGCTGGCATCTTCAGAGGGCAGGAGTTAGACCTCTGTCTGTGTTCTGGTGTAGTTTGTGGGATAGTTGAGTATTTATAGCTGTGGGATCAGCTTTTGTCCTGTTCAGGAGATTGGGTGATTATGGTGATCAGTGTGTTTTTGTTGTGGGTGTATTGTTGTGATAAGGGGGAGAGATGATCTGTCACTGTGATTGATGGGTGTCGTTAGCTGGTCTTTTGTGTGCAGTGATCACTGGTCCTTGTGGCTGGGTAGAGTTCTTTGACCTTTTGCAGGCTGTATTTTTCAGTGCTGGGAGCCAGGCTTTGTTGAGTTTTAAACTTTCTTCTTTTTTGTTGAAGCTCTGCTGGTGTTTGTGGATTTCAATGGCTTCCCTGTGCAGTCTAACATAATGATTGTTGGTGTTGTCCAGTACTTCTGTCTTTTGAAATAGAATTTCGGGTCCAGCTTGTTTCAGGGCATGTTCTGCTACTGCCGATTTTTCTGGTTGTTTTAGTCTGCAGTGTCTCTCATGTTCTTTGATTCTGGTGTGAATGCTGCGTTTTGTGGTTCCAATATATACCTGGCCACAACTGCAAGGTATCCGGTATACTCCTGCAGTGGTGAGGGGGTCCCTTTTGTCCTTTGCTGACTGTAACATTTGTTGTATTTTTGTGGTGGGCCTGAATACTGTTTGTAGGTTGTGTTTTTTCAAGTTTCCCCATGCGGTCCGTGACCCCTTTGATGTATGGCAGAAATACTTTATTTGTGGGTGGCTGTTTCTCCTCTTCAGTTTGGTGTTGTTTTCTTGGTTTGATGGCTCTTTTGATTTCATTCTTGGAATAGCCATTTGCCTGTAGGGCCCAATTCAGATGGTTGAGTTCGGTGCTGAGAAATTGAGCTTCACAGTTCCGATTTGCACGGTCTACCAGTGTTTTGATTATGCCTCTTTTTTGTCGTGGTTGGTGGTTGGAGTTTTTGTGTAGGTACCGGTCTGTGTGGGTGGGTTTTCTGTAGACCTTGTGGCCCAATAGGTCAGTTTTGCGTATGACCATGACATCTAAGTTTAGATCCACCTTCTTTTTACCTACCAGAAGATATGTACAAGGAATAGATAGCAACAACAACAAATTGATAAGAGGTCAGAAAAACAGTATTAATCCTGTTAAATGCTCGGACAAAACTGTGGGCTTGAGGGGTTCTGGGAGTTTTAGTGTCCCAAAAATGCCATTTCCAGGTTTTGGTTACAATCTACAAGACATTATGGGTTTCTTTTTAGCAAAGGGAGGTTTGGATTCTTCAAGAAGTATCAGACTCCCAAGTAGAAATTGCGAGGGGAAGCTTGAGAACAGTATCTTCGTTGGTATTTTTTTTAAAAAAAGCCCTTTTCTTATGGAAGAATGCTCTTGATTTCAGGTTCTGGAGTCCTGGCATGTCAGATGAAATATGCCCAAAATACAACTAAATGGCATCACTGTGGATTTTCCATTTCAGCCTTACAAATGTCAGGAAGAATATATGTCCAAAGTGCTGGAGTGCCTGCAAAAGGTAAATATTCTAAGAAATCACAGGTACTACCCTGTTTGCCTGAAAATAAGACCTAACCTGAAAATAAGCCCTAGTAGGATTTTTCAGGATGTTCGTAATATAAGCCCTACCCCAAAAATAAGCCCTAGTTAAGTGAAACCCCCGCCCTCCACCCTTGTGCAGCAACCAGAAGATGACATGACTATAAAATAAAACATCCCCTGAAAATAAGCCCTAATGCGTTTTTTGGAGCAAAAAATTAATATAAGACCCTGTCTTATTTTCGGGGAAACACGGTATTGATGTAACAGCTTCTACCAGCAGAAGGATTCTTGATTCCTATTCCTGCCCTGACTACAACCCCCAAATACCCACTGCAGAGAGCTAGGAAAACTTCTAGATCTGGTTTATGGGGTGGCATGGAGTGAGGTGGTGGTGGAAAGGATTGTAGCACTGGTGGTTAGATGCTAGAGCAACATGGATGTAACCCCTGCCCTTTTTTTGGGGGGGGGGGGGAGTGTGTGTCAGAAGAAAGGGCAAACACAGGGCTCATAATGCTAACAATGCTCAAATAACCATGGGTCAGCTTTTAGCTTTTCTAACCAAAATGTTTTGATGACTCCCTAAGGTTGTTTTCTTGCATACATCAGCTATGTTCACAGATGTGTTCTTAATAATATGCTATTGATAATATTCATAGGCTCAGTATAGCACTGTGTTACTGCTGACCAAGCTCTTTATTTGAAAACATTGGATGTTTGAAATTTATTGACTAATACACTATTTTAAAAAGGCCTCTTGGAGTCAATTTTTCCCCCAGTGTGTGTTCAGTTTTGTCTTCAAAAGAATTCTATGCTAGCTTCGCACAGTGGATGGCGTTATTCTGCCTCTCTTTGGAGAGGATGCAACGATAGCATATGTGCGTATACTTGTGACCTGTTTGACTCATAATATTAGGGAAAGATTACCAGTCCTTTAATTGAACAGGCTCCTTTTTGTGTTTTTCATGTTAAATGGAAATCCTGTTGCGTTTGTAACTGATTTTGCTCTTGCTCCACATGTTGGAATATCTGTCTCTCCTTTGTGTCTAATGTGTTAGTATCAAGTTATGCTTAGAAATATTAAGCATTATGAGTTAGTAACATCCATGCCAGCTTACCCATGAAAATTGGTGCAGTGAACAAGCCCAGCATAAAATTAATAAATGTACTTATAAAGATGATTTTAGAAAGCTAAAAGAAACATACTTCTAAACTTTTTGCAAAGATTACTGAATTAAAGTAGTCTGGAAAAATGTAATGTAAACAATGGCTGTTGATTAAATATAATTCAGGTTGCAGTCTTACGCACAATTACTTGGAAGGAAGCTCCATCTGTATCTGTTTCCCACAATGCATAGGATAGTGGAATGTGTTTATTAGTTAATAAGATCTGCATAAATGCATAAAAAGGAAAAAACATGTTTTATAGAGGAAGAATACTTGTATACCTGTATATGTATCAGTTCTATACTGGCCCAGTAAAAGATACTGTGTTCTCTTTCTTGGGTTTTAATGGTATTTTTATACTGTTCAGAACAGATGCATTTTGGACATATGAAACTTGCTTAACACTTCCTGAAAAGAGACTGTTTTGCAAATTTTCCTACTGTCAGTGCCAGACTATTTGCGTTAAGAGTTTTTTTGTAGAGAAGTGGGTGGGTGGATTTTCTCCTACGCTTCTTGTTGAGGAAAAAGGAGAAAGAAGGAACTAAGTGGTCCTTATGTTCACTCAGTCTGTTCCTCAGTTTTAAAAACTGAGACAACGGGCAAAATCCTGTTGACACCAATGTAATGTAAATGTGCTGGGTGTTGAGCCCGGCAACAAAGAATTGTGCACTTGAATTGTGTAATCAGTTGTGCAGCCCAAGTACAACCTATTGTGCATTGAGCTGACAGAAGTGCTTCGTGGATAGCACTTCTACCTTGGTACTATTTTAACTGCTGGTTGCCAATTCTGATAGAGCTGGGTAATAACTTCAGAATATTCTACTTACAGCAGAATATTAAAATAGCATTGACCCCAAAAAATCTCTAGCTAATTTCATCCTAATGCCTTATGCAAATTAAACCAGATATAGAAAACTGGAAATAACAGTTCTTTAAGCTGTCTTAATCTGACTCTACTGTTCTCAGGTAATGTTCGTGTTTCATTCTGTGTATAGTGGTAGCTTTTAGAATCTTGGGTTCTTTGGTTCTCTCATTTTTCTCTTGAGTGAGAAGTTATGCTATCACTACACATTTAGAAGCTGTTACAATTCATCTCAACCATATCTGTTACCTTGGTCTTCTCAGGTAGGTCTTCCAGACAGGCAGCATCCAGACAGTTTATGGCAGAGGCCTGTTTGTTTCTGGTGATGTGGATGCAGCCTCTTTGAAGAAATATTTGGCAGTCAGTGGTCACCAGGGTGAATATTCAGTTTTTCACTTGTATCTTAAGGCAGCCATTTTAGTCTATTGCAGCAAAATGAACAAAGAGTCCATTCGTGTCTCAAAGGCTAGTATATTTTATTTGACATAAAGTTTCATGGACTGCAAAGCACTTAATAATATATTTCCCAGATATTGCTCTTTTCTCCATTTTTTTTTTCATCCTCTTTCCAGCAAGTGAATGGGATTTTGGAGAGTCCCACGGGCACAGGGAAGACTTTATGCCTCCTTTGTTCGACCTTGGCTTGGCGGGAGCACTTCAGAGATGCAATCTCTGCACAGAAGATCGCCCAGAGACTAGGTGGAGCAGAACTTTTCTCTGACCGGCCACTGTCATCTTGGGGTAACACAGTCCCAGGGACTGATGCCTCAGGTAAGTTGTGTGGCTTGTGTTTCCACAGATGTTGTCTTACATTCACTTGGTGAGCCGTGGAAACATGTTGTCTGGGTTCTCAGAGTGGGCTGTTTGACTGAGGCGGAGTGTGATCAGTTGCTGGATGCCACTCCTTCTTGATGTGAACATTCAGAGCGTTTAGTGGTTCAGGAACAGGTGACCCACTGAAAACATTGCTGGCTGTCATGACGAGTTATCTTGAGATGAGATAGAATAAGGGAGGAGGAGGTGGTCTTGGAAACCCTAGCTTACATTCAGTGGGAGAAGGGCTTCCTTACTTATGAACCTTACAAAGTATAAACTTAGGGCATCAACTTTTTCTGCCATTTATGGGTACATTTGTACAAGTGCAGTAGAAATAAGCACTTTCAGTGTTTCCTGTAGGTAAGCAGTTGAGTTGTAAAATCCTCCTCTGCCTCCAGAGGGTGAGTTGTTACCATAGCACCAGCAGGAGAAAAGCAGACTGACGATATATTTAGTACTAAACCAGAACTAATTCACCCCCCCCCCCCACTTTCTCTCTCCACTTGACAGCTTATTACAGTGACATTCCTAAAATAATTTATGCCTCAAGAACTCATTCTCAGCTTACGCAGGTCATCAGTGAATTAAAGAACACAGTATACAGGTAAAGAACATTTAAAATATTGCTGCTCATTCCAAATCTGAAAGAATTTGGGATTTATAGATATCTCGTCCTTTCATTTTCAGTGGTGTCTTTGTTTATGGCAGCGTTTTGAGAATGCTGATTAGCAGCTCTGTCTGACCTTTGCAGCCATTGCGGGGAAAGTGTTACTTTTACAAAACACAAATGTCTGTAATGCTAAAAATTGCAAATGTTGAAATACCACCCTTGTTCTTCTTTTTCACTGCTCTTTTTTCATATTTGACATGCTTATTGTAATCTGGCAATGTATATTTTTGGCATCCTTTTCTTGGCTGGTATTTATCTGTTAAATGAGGGGTGCTTCATTCCTGTTTCTTATTTAAACAGGCCCAAAGTATGTGTGCTCGGTTCCAGAGAGCAGCTGTGCATCCACCCTGAAGTTAAAAGGCAAGACAGTAACCATATGCAGGTAAAAAATGAATAAACTCAATAGCAGGGGCACAGTGTGTCAATGCTCAGTGAAAATTGGAAACTGGTTCTCCTTAGTTCAACATTTTCACTAGTTTGTCTCATCCATTTTGGGGCCCAGTTCAAAGTGCTGGTCTTTATCTTTTGGACCTTTGATGGGCCTCTTGTTTCCATGCGTGCTTTTGTGTCTTTTAAATGCTTTGGTGGAGGCCTTATCTAAGAACTACCTCTACTCTAAAATGAGGTAGTGGCCATTGGAGAGAGAGCACTTGTTTTAGTGGCACTCCAAATTATGCAGTTTTTCTGGCACTTAATCTTGTTATTCTTTCCATTCCAGGAAATACCTTTTTCTTGTGCATTTTAGTCATAATTGGAATTGCATTGATTAGCTTTTATCTGGTTTTTCTATCTTGTAGTCTTTTAGTTCTTGTATTTTTTATGATATTTTCTATATTGCATTTTTTAAAATTATCTTTTATTGAAGGGCAATATATAATAGGGATGCCAGTCCTTGTTTTTCTTCTCATATACGAGAACAAGGTACTGCAAAGTTTTGCTTCTCACCTGCAATAAAGCAAGGCATTTTCTTCTGGTCTAGACTGGAGTTTTCATTTGAGCAAGAATGATTTTGTGAAGTAGTGCTAATTGTTTAAAGCTGCAGTAGGTGCTGCCATGATGCACATACTTTAAAATTCAGAAACATTGGGTGGGTTATTTGCATTTTTTGATCAATCAACTGGTCTTTTTTTATGCTTGCCCTATGTGTGCATTCTTAGGTTCAAAAGGGAAATGATACCAGTTTTTGTGAACCACAGCACCCTTGAAGGAAAAAAAGCATGCATTGGCAGAAATCCTGTTGCTTAACATAGTATATTACGCTAGTGTAGGATTTGTGTGGATTTGGTAAGTCAACTCTTCTGTAAATTCCATTGATTCAAATGGGGCTACCCTAGTGACAACTTACTTTAGCACAGTACATTGCAACTAGAGCAGGCTGAATTGAATCAATGGAACTTACAGAGGAGTTGACTCACCAGATCCCCACTAATCCAACGAGCCTGCTCTAGTTTGACCTACTGTGCTAAGCAACATGATTTCGGACTCTGTTTCTTTCACGTAATAGAGGCAAGAAAACTCTCAGGAGTGAACAAACTCTTGAGACGCTGTCTTGGTAGTTAAGGTGCCTGTCTCACTGACAATTAAGACATTAGTGAAGTTTAATCACATTCCTAGCATGTGATATATTCACTAAATAAAACATGAATAAATAAAATCCACTAAATAAAATATGAATAAATGAGCTTGTTTTTCACATCTTCTCGAGTAGATGCTTTATTGGTAAGGGTGGGTAGTGGGCATGTGCTACTTTATTTTGTGTGCCCATTGCATCTGCTCTTGGAAGAGACAGAATCTGCTAGAGGCAAAAGCAATTATCCAAGAGGGAATGGCAATGTTTGTTATGGAGCAGTTATATCAAGCCATGTAGTTCTCACTGTTTGCATCATCATCTTGCCCTTTCTTCTTGGTTAGATGTATTCTCTCCATTTTGTGTGCCTTTAGAGTTTTTAAAAAATGACCAAATAAGACTGCTGTCTGCTTGCTATCTGTGGACTGTTCCTCCACACACTCCTACCTTTTTCTCATACCTAGTTCTCACCTGATACCCTCAACTGGGACTTATTTGTAGTGGTGTTTTATATTATGTCAGTGATGAACATGGTATTTTAAACCAGGTAGTCAAATCCTTGCTGCCCAAAGCTTGCAGACTAAATTTCAGGAAAATAAGGGATAAATTTGAGCAAGTGGGGTTATGTGCATATTTTGCTTTGTTATCTTGTGTGGTGAATTATATATTTGGTTATACATTGCCTTGCAGATTCACATGTGTCGTATGAAAGTAACAACTCGCACGTGCCATTTCTACAGTAATGTGGAAGGTATGAATAAATGTCTGTGAAAGGAGATGAAATGACTCCTGACTCACATCAGGCAGTCTTTATATATGACTTTCTTTTGCCCATTTAAATGTTAGTCTTTCTTCTTGGTATGTTTACCAGGCCTGCTGATCCAGCCACAATAATGTTGTTTTGGTGGGCTTGTAAACGTCATTAACAAATTTAGTTTGTGCACCCCACTTACCTTTGGATGTTCTTATATGTGCTTTGTCTTCAGGTTATTTATTTTGTTTGATGTTCCCTAATGTATTTACTGGATAGTTGTTCTGTCCAGCCCACACCTAGTTAGTTTGCTATTCAGAATAACATGGACCATTTTGTCCAAAGCTTTGCTGAAGCCAAGATATATTACTCTGATGGGGTTCACGTTTGACTGCTGAGGCTCCTCCCAATTCCAGAGCCATAGATGAAGAGTACTCAGGTTTAACAAGAACATATTTGTTTAACAAAAGAAGTGCTGGCTCCACCACTTCTTGTATGGATTCCTCTTATAACATCAACATATGGGACTTGTAAAAACTGTCCTTAACAACATCAAAAGCAATCCCTTCTACTGTTGGAGAACTCCACCAAACCTCTTCTTGTCGGTGGGAAGATGGAGGGATTGGCATCTAGCTTCACACAGGCTGCCACAGCTGGGTTACGGTGCCCAGGCTCCTTCCGAAGTCGGCTCTTTTGATGGTCTTTCCCCTTCTATTTCTCCAATCCTCAGGGAACTCCCCCTCTTTTGCTCTGCCAATCCCCCCATCCTCTCTGGATATTTTTACCAGCAGCTAGAATCCTTTTCTCTCTCTCTGGCTTTCTCTCTTCCTTTAGTTCTCCCCCCCCCCCCCATGAAGGCTTACCTGGGGGTTGTCTCTGCGTCTCCACTTCTTCCCGGGGAACCATCAACTTAACTAGCTCCCCTGACCAGGGGCCCCTCTTTTTCTATCCACTCCCAGCCCTCGGATAACTGCTGGGTCTCTCTTTTTTGGCTCCCTTGTCCCCTCAGCCTCCTCCTGCTCCTTCCTTTTGACTCCTCCTTTTATATCTTCCCCTTCCCACTCTTTCTTCCCACTGAGCGATGCCTTCCTTCGTTGTTGGCTCCATTCCTGGGCTTTCTTCCTGTCCTGGGCTGCAGGCTCTTGTTGGGGTTTCCTTTCCCAGGCTCTCGGGAGCCTCTGAGCTTTCTGCTTGTGGGGGTGACTCTAGTTTCATAGCCAGCATCCCTGCCTCTCTTGGGGACCTCATGGTCTCATAGCCCACTGGGAGGGTAGCCTCCCTGCCTCTTTTCTCACAATGATGTCCTACAACTACTCTCTACCAGGGTGTTACTTGATTTTTTAAAAAAATTAGATAAGGTTAGTCTGGCAGGATTTGTTTTTGAGAATTTGCTGTTGGCTCCTGATCATCATTGCATTGTTTTCAAGGTGTTTGCTGACTGGCTGCTTTATAATTTATATAATATCTCTTTTGTTCTCCCTGTAGAGAAAAGCACCGAGAAAGAGCTGATAAACCCCATCATGGATATTGAAGATCTTGTTAAAAATGGAAGTAAACACAGGTAACTATTCTCCTCCAGTCTGTATAGCTGTAGAGGAGAGCCTCAACAGATAGCAGGCTTAGTGCTGAATTGAAATGGAGAAAATCCACCCCCCTTCAAAAAAAAATCACTTTCAGAATTTAAAGGTGGGACTCCTGTTTTGGTGACTTGGTATTTTTTGGGGATGTGTTGTAAGAGGGCTGAAAGACTTTTTGATTTTTAGAATGATCAGACCAAATCCATGTCTCCCGTAGTTTCTAAACAGTGAATAATTCATCTTTGTTACTAAACATAAGCCCCATTAAACACCTGATTAACAAAACAGATATTTGTTTCATGGGTAATAAAACAAATGGGTAATAATGGAAGAACTGATGGATGAGCATGCTTCCTTTCAGTGCTTCATTGTAGAGAGGCTTCTTCCAGTTCAGACTTTGCTTCTGTCTTGCGATTGCTTCCTTGACTGGAAGTTTGGTCCATGTGGATGCAACTGAGTATTTTACAGCTTTGCCTCCCTACAGCATTTCTGCTCACATCTGTTTTGCGGGAATTGCATTGTAAAAGATTTGTTCCCAGCATTCTCTTTTATTAAAGGGAACAGAAGAGGGCCCCTGTAAATGCACTAGCTGATCTGCCTTTAAAATCTGATAGGCCAGTGTGAAGCTGACAAGAAACCCTTGAGAGTCATTTAAAAAATGACTCAGGATCAAATGCATCGTGTGTATATTTTTTTTCTCTTTGTATTTAAACAGGGTTTGCCCTTATTATCTCTCCCGGAATTTGAAGCAGCAAGCAGATATCATTTTTATGCCTTATAACTATTTGCTGGACTCAAAGGTATGTGGTGTATATTTTTAAAAAATATTTGAGTCTATTTTACTGAGTATTTTAAAAGGATTTTAATGGCTGCGGCTATAAAGGGAAAATACTTAGCATGTCAAGCAATGACATTACAAACTTAAACACTTACTGCACGGGGGAAAATATGGATATGTGTGGTGTTTCATTCAGAACAATTATTTACACTAATTTTTCTCTAGCATTTTTATTTCTGAGAACCGGAAATGTTTTTGTATTGTATTTCTTTTCTAGAAAGAGTAGAGTGTTTTTTCAGTAGCATTCATCTAGCAATTAAGAAAATTTGTGTTTTGTTCGCCAGCTGATACTGAAAGTAATTGTATAGCAGTTCTTGTTTAATTTCATCCTTCCAAATATGTTAAATATTGTATTCTCGAAGGCTTTCACGGCCGGGATCCGATGGTTGTTGTGGGTTTTCCGGGCTGTTTAAGAACACGGCCAAACAGCCCGGAAAACCCACAACAACCATGTTAAATATTCTTTAGATTGTTGAGCCTTCCAGTGGGCTCCACATACAGGGGAGAGTTCTGGTAGTTGCAGTTTATTTCAGTCCAGAAATATCTCACCTGCTATAGTTCTCTTTTCTATTACTATCAAGTAAAGCCACACGATCCTGTTTCCTGTTCTGAGTTCAGCAATGTCAGCATAGTAGGTTTGAGGGGCAGGGAAGTTAAAAGCCATGGACCTGGTCCTGGATCCGTCCTCATCGTGGGTGCATGTGGTGGCGACACAGAAGAAGGCCTTCACTGCCAGTGCTCCCAGACTCTGGAACTCCTTCCCACTGGAGGCCAGGCTGGCTCCCGCAGCCCCCATGCTTTTCCTTTTTGACAGACTGTCTGTGAGAGCCTTTAAAACTAGATGGTTTGCATTTTGTTGCTTCTAAATCTGTTTGAATAATGCTTTACCAAACATTCTTTATATAATGTTATTAAGTTCTTTAAGATCTGAATAATTCACTGTTTTTAGCTTTGATGTAGTGTTTTAATGATGTAAACTGTTTTTGATCCTTTCTTAAGAGAAAGGCAGGGGTGAAAATAATTTAAACAAATAAATGCTGAAGGAAGTACTAACAACTACCTGAGGCCTCATCTCAGGATACACTGAGATGATACCAGTATACACCTGGTATCTTTTTGAGGCCTAGGAAGCTGTTCTTTCATAGTCACCGCAGAGTCTCGTTACCAGATTTTGTGCTACGTATTAATAGGTTCTTGGATATAACTGATGATTAGAAGAATAGGTGTATTTTCCTTCATTTGTAATCTGGGTTTTCTATTCCTAGTTCCGTATAAAACAAATAATGAGGAGAGATTGGTTCAGGCAATCAAACACGATTTTCTGCCGTGTTTCCCCGATAATAAGACAGGGTCTTATATTAATTTTTGCTCCAAAAAACGCATTAGGGCTTATTTTCAGGGGATGTTTTATTTTTTTCCTGTACAACAATCTACATTTATTCAAATACATTCGTGTCATCTTCAGAGCATGTTACCATAGTCTCTCCAGACTGAAGGATGACTACATGTCATCTTCTTCTGGTTGCTGCACAATGCTGGAGGGCGGGGTTTCACTTAACTGGGGCGTATTTTTTGGGGTAGGTCTTATATTATGAGCATCCTGAAAAATCATGCTAGGGCTTATTTTCAGGTTAGGTCTTATTTTTGGGGAAACAGGGTATTATCTGTAGTCCCTAAATAAAAAAGTCCTGTTTGATCGCTTGAACCAATCTCTCCTCGTTATTTGTTTTATATGGAACTAAGAATAGAAAGCCCAGATTACTAATGAAGGAAAATACACCCATGTCATGTGAAGTTGCACTTTATCTCTAAGACCATTAGAGTTTTATTTACTCTAATGGTCTTAGAGATAAGACCATTAGAAGCCCCGTCACAGAACACCTGAATTATTTGCGATACCAGTCTTGGGGCAAAGGAGGCTCTAGCTAGGACAGAATAAAAGGAACAGCCCCAAAATATTTGAAAGGAGGTTTTGGGAAGGGGGTGGTTCTTGCAGTTTAATACCTTCCCTAGTGGCACCAAAGTATAGTGGCAAGGATTTTAGATGTAAAAAAGGTGCTTCAAGTGGTGCCTGTGACAGCCTGAGGTGTGTGTGGCCCAGCTAGCATAAAAATTGGTGGAAAGATCAATGGCTACTCGGCCCAAAATGTTACTTGTGCCACCTGTCGGGTTGCCCTGTCACAGAAGGCGCTTCCGGGTACAGTGGAACCTCTACTTACGAACGTCCCTACCTACGAACAATCCAACTTACGAACAGCTCCGTTTGCTAAATTTTGCTTCTACTTGCGAACGGAGCTCCAACTTACGAACGGAAAAAAACAACTTTCCTGCCCTTTTTTTAACCTTAGGTCATCTTAGGTTAAAAAAAAAAAAATCTCCCCCTAGTGGTAGAGTACGGATTAACCGGCTTTGCATTAGTTCCTATGGGAACTAATGCTTCAACGTACGAACGCGCCTCTACATAAGAACAAAAAACAGCTGGAGCGGATTAATCGGTTTTCAATGCATTCCTATGGGAAATTTTGCTTCTACTTACGAACGTTTCAACTAACGAACACCATTCCAATACGGATTAAGTTCATAAGTAGAGGTTCCACTGTATTTGCAAATAATGAAGAATTAAGTATCCCTCCTGCTACACTGCCTCTCTTTCTTTCTCTCTAAACAGAGTCGAAGAGCTCACAACATAGATTTAAAGGGAACTGTAGTCATACTTGACGAAGCTCACAATGTGGTAAGTAAAACCACAGCCAATGATTCTCCTTTTTTTTACTTTTAGCCCCACCTCCATGTTACAATTCTAATAATCTGTGGACTTGTTGCTTCAAAAAAGAATCACTGGTGTCAAAAGGTTGGAGACTTACCTTTGAGTCAAACAGAATGTAAATATTCAGAACAAAAACAACAGCGACGCGAAAAAATTAAGGGGTCAGGGGTATGACTTCTTCACAGAGGGATATGCCTTTTTTACTCCATGGCCATGTGGAATTTGCATAGCTTTCCCGTCATCATTTAGTGGTCTGTGAGGTGTATCTGTTAAAGAAATTCCCAACCTTACGGGCTTCAGTCGTTTTTAAGGCACATCACTGTTGATCGGCTGTGTTTGACCTTATTGCCCACAAAGTCTACATTGAAGGCACTTGGAATATAATTAAGTGGATTACCTAGTGCACAGTCTAATTTGATTTGCATCATATTTTGAGGTCATCTTTAGCATACTGCGTTTTTTCAGATTTTACTGCTGCCTGCAGAAGGTAGAAACTTAGCAGCCACACAAGTGAGAGCTGAGGGAGGTGGCCAGGCAGTTCTGTTGGAGCAGGAGCCTCAAGAGAGATCTGGGCTTCTTCCAGACAACTTGTCCTGCTTCCAAACTGGCTGTCCCTGGTGCTGTTTTACAAGGTCACTGGAAATATGTATAGTCCAGTTTACAGAGCAGATCATTTTCATTCTAACTTGCATTAGGTAATTAAGCATTTTTGATCTTTTCCTATCATTGTTCTTGCTCAGGTCTTTGTTTAAACAATTACTTGAAAATGATTATCATTTTGAAAATTAGCATTACTATAGGTTGTTTTTAGTTTTAGAGAATAATGTGTACTCTTGGAAAACATATCAGCACAAAGTACTGTATTTGCCGGCGTATAAGACGACCCCCCCACTTGGAGGCATGTTTTTCAGGGCAAAAAAGTCGTCTTATATGCCGGCAAATACGGTAAGCACAAAGTAGACACATTGCATGGTTTCTCTCTCACTCTCTCTAGTGGCCAGTTCTGGTAACTACACTCTGGAAATACCTATACAGTGGTGCCTCGCTAGACGATTGCCTCGCAGGACGAGGAAATCGCTAGACGATGCCTTTTTGCGATCGCTACTGCGCTTCGCAAAACGATGGTCTCCTATGGGGAATTTTCGCTAGACGATGAGGTTTCCCCATAGGAATGCACCGACTAGTGGTCAAAAGCTGTCAGTGCATTCCGACGGGGACCCGCACTCGCTAGACGATGTTTCCCTATGGGAGATTTTCGCTAGACGACTGAGTTTTCCCTTGGAACGCATTGAAGAGATTTCAATGCATTCCAATGGGAAAACGTGCTTCGCTAGACGATGTTTTCGCTAGACAGCGATCTTCGTGGAACGGATTAACATCGTCTAGCGAGGCACCACTGTAGATTGGGATTTCTGGGATTTTTAATTTAATATTTTTAGCCAGCAGATAAGTGAATCAGTGGATACTGATCCCCCCAGATTTATTTATTTATTTATTTTATTAGTTTTATTTATATGCCACATTTCTCCCAACAAGGGACCCAAAGCGGCTCACAACATTAAAATGTACACAATTTAAAAACACAATAAGTTAAATATTGAAAGATAAATTAAACAATATATGATTTAAAATACAATTAAAAGATTAAAACATAAAAAAGATTAAAATTTCTGCTGAAATGGAGTTAAGGGATTCAGTTATAATTATTAAAAGCCTGCCTGAAGAGATGGGTCTTTAGCTTTTTTCGGAAGGATAACAGGGAAGGGGCCATCCTGATCTCCCGAGGGAGAGTGTTCCATAGCCTGGGAGCTGCCACAGAGAAGGCCTTCTCCCATGTCCCCATCAGCTGTGCTGGCAATGGGACCGAGAGGAGGGTCTCCTCTGCTGATCTTAAGTGCCGAGAAGGCACATATAGGGAGATAACGGTCCTTCAGGTAGCCTGGACCCAAGCTGTGTAGGGCTTTATAGGTAATGACCAGCACTTTGAATTGGGCTTGGAAACGGACTGGTAGCCAGTGCAGTTCTTGTAACAGGTGCGTTATATGCTCCCTGTAGCTGGCCCCAGTCAGTAGTCTGGCTGCAGAGTTTTGCGCCAGCTGAAGTTTCCGAACCGTCTTCAAAGGCAGCCCCACATACAGTAGTCCAAACGGGATGTAACTAAGGCATGTGTCACTGTCACCAAATCTGACATCTCAAGGAACGGGCCCAGCTGGCGCACCAGCTTTAGCTGTGCAAATGCACTCCTGGCCACCGCTGAGACCTGGGCATCCAAGCTTAGGGATGAATCCAGGAGTACACCCAAGCTGCGGACCTGAGTTTTCAGGGGGAGTGTAACCCCCTCCAGCACAGGTAGTATCCCTATTCCCTCATCAGATTGGGTTGTGTGTGTCAATACTGTATTGATTTATTCCTTTTATAGCTCTGTCTTTCTGGTAGAGAAAGTGTCTTGCTTCACAAGCGCGAATTATGTGTGCTGGTACTGTTAATATTCTAAAATACAAATGCTATGTTTTGTTTTCTTTCTTAGGAGAGGTTGTGTGAAGAGATGGCGTCATTTGACTTGACTCCTTATGACTTAGCTTCAGCTGTAGACGCCATCAACATCGTCTTGGAAGAACAAACCAGAAAAGTTCAGCAGAATGAATTCACCTTTGAGTTCAGCACAGAGCAGGGAAACTCGGGTAGATTGTCTGAATCCATCAATAGTGGATAGAGTACAGGGAGGATTTCATCGGCTGCTTGCTTTGGACGTGATGCTGTGGTTCTTCAGTTACTCTTTAGGAAGATTGGTTTGATTGCTAGGCAGTTGATAAATCGGGGACACAGAGCAAAATCCTCTTGGTGCATCTTTTGTATAAGCCCCTGTAGAAGGAGAAGAGAGAGGATGAAAACACAGAAGTGCTTTATAGTAACGTAGTTTGGGGTAATGCTGGTGAGGCTTTTGCAGGGCAGTGTGCTAGAGTTTTCTGGAAGAGCACTGCGTGTACTTCAAGGTAATCAAAAAACTAAAATATGCCCCCTAAAATCAAATGCATTGTACTGTTTCTTAATCAGCCCATGTAATGTTGATTTTTATGACTTGGGTTTTTAAAAATTGGATTTAAAAAGTTTTTTGGAGGGGCAGGGAAGGAGGAGGAGACGTTAGAATGAAATGAAAAAGAACAGAATGTTCTCCCCCCCCCCTTCCCATGCTGTTTTATTCATTTTAAAATGCACACATGTTCACATGCCAAACAGAGGAAAAGTGGATAAACAATGTGAATTTGTCCTCTCAGTCCAGTGCTTACCATTCTCCACCCCCACCCCTAGCAGAAGGGATAACAGGCCCCCTTTTCTCCCTGCTACCTCATTTTTTAAGAGGAAGAACAGGGCTCTTGCATCCCAGTGGGATGTTGTAAAATGGAACAGTGCCATCCCAAAGTCTCTACCTGTTGTTCGTCAAAGAGCACACCAGAGGTGAATCAGAGGTATAATAAACCCTCTAGAGGGAGGGAGGCTTCCATTGTTTGTGTCGTCCTTCGCGGTCCTTTCGATGAGAAAAGTAGAAAGGACGGTACAGGCCGTAGACAAACGTTTCCCTGGTGGTGGCGAGCGATTTGGGGAAATAGGAAGGAAAGGTACTGGTGTGCACCAGGAAATTGGGCCCATGTGTTAGGGTGTTGTATCAGACGAAAGGCCCAGAACCCTGTTTGTCTCACGGAGACCATCCGGATTCTTCTGGGAAATCCTCTCCTAATGGTTCCTTTCCAGTTCCTCTATTAAGTGACATCCTACCTGCGGCCGTGGTGACCCTATGAATGAGCGATCTTCCCACATGTCTTTTGATTAACAGCCCTGCTCCTCTCTTGCTAGCTTTAGCTTCCTTATTTTCTGTATTTACAAAAACATGAGAAGATTACACAGTGATCTTTGGAGGGGAACTGACAGTAGAACTGTTATATGGCACCTTTTGAAGGGCCTGTGTCAGTATACAGTATATATATGAGTATATATATACGGGTATATGAGGCCCGGAAGGAAAAAACAAGAAACCGGGCCTTCTCGGCGGTAGCTCCTCGCCTCTGGAATAACCTTCCTCCGGCGATTCGTGCGGCCCCTTCGCTGGGTACCTTTAAAAACCAATTAAAAACTTAGATGTTTACACAGGCCTCCCCTCCAGTGAACACTTGATTTCCTTTTCTTTTCATTTCTCTTTTCCTTTTTCCTTCTCCATCTTGAATTATTTGTCTATTGATGTTATATTTTATATATTTTTTTATATTTTTTATATTTTGTTATGTATGTTATGCATGTTGGAAGCCGCCTAGAGTGGTCGTATGACCAGACAGGCGGGGTAAAAATACAATAAATAAATAAATAAATAAATAAAAATATACCAGCTGCTGATTGTCTGCCCACTTAACAGCCAGGACTTTGTGGATTTCACCCTTCATGAAGTATCCTGAGCCTTATATGGCTCCTTCATACCATTCTGCAGCTTCATCTCAGCTGCCCCCCCCCCGCCAGGGTCTGCCAATCAACTGCAGTTCTAGTTTTGAATACTGTTGTTCATCTCCAAGCTGTTCGCTGAGAGTGAGTCATTGGCCTACTGGTCTTGAAGACCATGTGCGGTCTAAGTGGAATGGTGGTTTTCTCCTCTGACCACTAGATGAGCGCAACGCCTGGCGGCTGAGTCTGTAAATTCCCCATCACAGTGCTTTGCACCCTCCCTTGCCATCTTTCCTCCCCCTGCTGCTAGGATCCTAGAATATGGAAATAAAACCCAGGAGGCACGTTGCCGGTGGCACGCTTGGGTTGTAGTTTGAAAAATACATTAGCGTGTGCTTTGATACTCACTTCCACATGGATGCCTGAAAGTGTGAGGAGGGAATATTGGGCGGGGGGTGGGGGACGGGGACCTGGCCTAAGATTAGAATGAATAAGAATTAAGTTTTTTCCTGAAACAGGTCTAAACATGGAGCTTGAAGACATAGCAAAGATAAAGAGTAAGTATTAGTTTCACCTTTTTCTGTAGAGCAGTTTTACAACGGGCTTTGGGAACGAGTCACTTGATATTCGACTGGGAGGGTTGTATAGCTGATTACTTTTCTGTATATTGGGTTTCATCTGCTGATCGATGCCTTGTTTGTGCCGCTTAAATTAAGTGTCAGCTGAGACAGTAACTGAAAACTGAGTCTGGAACACTGTTCAAAGAGCCCAAATGGAGGCGTTTGGCAGGTTCTTTCATGCATTTATGGAGACAAAATGTACAAACATGGATGTAGATTCCTAAACAGTAGCTTGAGTGAAACATCCATGGTGGACGAGAACTATTAGCCAATTTGCTGGTACCTTGTTGAATACCAAGGAGGCTTCATGTTTATGTATCCTGAGCTAGAGAGCTTATCTTCGTTTGCATATTTTAATTGCCTTTAAATGTAATTTGCATATCATTTTTATAACTGTAGCAGATGGCAAACCACAGGTCAACTTCAGCTCTGCTTAGTCTGTAGTGTTCTTATTGAAAAATGCGTTGCCCACAAATGCAAGCATCTTTCATCATCTCTTGGAAAGGCCATTCGTGTGACACTGTATGAATTAGCAAACATACAGAGATCGGACTTCATGTTGCTTGTTACTGAACCTTCTTTCATGTGCCCTTTAATTTTTTTATTAAATTATCAGTGTCCTCACCCATGAGAGCTAGAAATTACCATTTTTAATTCCTTAAACAAGGATTGGCTGTTTTTTTCTCTCCAAATACTAGCAAGCCAGTCAGAAACTCAAGAATGCCTTTGTGTTTTCCACTCCTAGTTTGCATGACTCCTTTGACCATTTTAAAGATTTAATGGGGTAAGAGATTTGAGCTGTAATTTAGTTTATTCGCTTACCCCCCCCCCCCCAAAAAATTTCTATCCTACTTTTCAACAACCAAGCCTCCAAGATGGCCTTGCAGCATGAATGTAGCAGCTCAGCCTCCGCATCACTTCGCTTCCGGAATTGGATTCATGGAACTTTTTGGCCGGAAAATCTTTCAAAACAAGGGGCCTCCCGTTATGGCGATTTTACCAGCCACATCTGTGCTTCTCTCACTTTCTCTTTGTTTGCCTTAAAGGGATTCTTCTTCAACTGGAAAATGAAATTGATGCTGTAGAGCTACCACCAACAGGAAGTGGACTTACTAAAGATGGAATGTATGTTCCAGCTCTCTTGAGTTCACGTTTTTTAAAAAAATTATTATTGCGTGTTTGTTTTCAGACATTTGTTGTGCTGCTTGTCTTTTGTCGTACCGTAGGACCGTGGTATTCATGGGGAATTAGTTCCCCCCCCTCCCCCCGCGAATGCCAAAAAATGCAGAAGTATAGAACATTATAAATTGTGTTGTCTCTTGCTCCCTGTAGTGGCCAGTTCTGGTAAATACACCCTGGAAATGCAAGTTAATCCATGTTTATGGAGTTTTTTATTTAGTATTTTCAGACAGTGAATAAGTGAATGATCAGATACTGATTCTGTGAATACTATGGTCCTGCTATACTGTTTGTGTTGAAGATGGGAGGGGAGTGCCTGTGGGTACAAACAGCTGGCTATTCTTCAGTTGTTGTTCATGCAAACAAGCAGTTGAGTTGCAGCCAAAGGAAATTTAAGTTGCAAAGGTTTTTCCAAGCAACAGGGAAGAGGATTAGACTTGGACCGATGAGGTTTGTTTTAACACTTCTGTTCAGCTATGGCATTCACTGAGTGACCTTAGCTGGTCATTATACAGGGCCCCGGAAAGAACAGTGTTTAAACTAGGAGTCAGATTTCTCCTCAGTCATGAAATACCTTTTGCCATCACTTTACCTGTCCCACACAATTACTAGGATGTTGTAGAGGAGAGCATGTGTGGAGTAAATGTGGGATATAAGTGTAACAGAATTATGAACCTCCCCACTGTAGCAGGAAGGGTACTTCCTTGGAAGAAGTGTTGAAAGCATTTATCATATAATAAAACTAAGTCCCTTGACTTCAGTCAAGTTGCCACATCTTGATTAGGAATTTTGGTTTTGAATTTAAAAAGTAAGTTAGCCCTCATCCTTATGGAGACTTAAAAATGTAGCTGCTAGCTTTTCCTCTACAGTTCTGTGAGTGTGATAAGCCATCAGTCCAACTCACTGTATTCTGGGAGATTCAAAGTTTAAGTATGCATGACAGGTAGCTGGTTTATAACCTCTGTTTGAAAACCTCCATGCCACTGTGGAACCACTCTTCCTGTCAGGAGATTACTCCTAAATGTTTAGAGTGAACCCGCTTTCTTGCAGTTTTAATCCAGCTGTTTGAGTTACTGAAGATCAGATGTTCTTCCTTGCCTTTACAGCTACATATTTGAACTGTTCGCAAAGGCCCAGATCACGTACCAAACCCAAGGTCCTCTCCTCGATTCACTGGAACAAATTGTGCAATATTTAGCAGGCCGTAAGTGTATTCTTCATTGTTTGGAAAAATTGTGAGGCATGAGAAAGTTTGGAAATCATATCGTATTTTGAGAGAATGCGGGGTTACGTTATCTGTAATGAATAGGAATGAATTTCTTTTAAAGCAGGGGTAGGCAAGTGTGGTTGTGACTTGCAGCATCCTTTCCACTGCTTTGGCTGAAGCTGATGGTACTTGTAGTCCAGGAAGATCTGGAGGGCATACTTGCCCACTTCTGCCGTAAAGGATCATGTGTGCCCTCTGAGTTGCTAACTGATCCATCTTTGTCATTGGAGGCTGAAGTCAACCTTTGTGACTTGAGATCCCCTTGATCCGTTTGAGCAGGTATTCCAGCTGTAACCTTCCTGGAGCGAAACAACCCGGCTGCAGTCACTACTGTTTTAATAGCCTCCCGTTTAATTTGCTGCAAGACGTGATCCATCGGTCTGCTTTTAATGACAGCTGAGAAAATGCAGTTGATCCAAAATGAGGATTAGTTGAAGAATTAACTGAGACTAGGCAGTTGCACCATAAGATGTCTGCTTTATTAGCTGAATCAGCTCCTGGACCGTTTCAATTATGAATTTAAAGTGACCTTTTACCTTTAAAATGTCTAAGAACTTGGGATCAGCTTACCTGACAGATCACCTTACTTTTTGTATACCTAATGTGGGGAATGGGCAGATCTGAAGGTTTCAAGGGCCAATTTTGAGGCTTTCCAGCATCTTGAAATTTGCACTTCCTGAGAAGATAGCCAAAGTCTGAGTGGTGTGGCCAAATTGGCTAATGTTGAACCCCCAATAGCTCGTAAATAGTAATTTTCATAGGTTATAATGATTAATTTGCTGTGATTTTATTACCTTTTATTTGAAGACATTATAAGTTTACAACAAGGTTTTGTTAAGGTTTCTCATTTAAATTAAAGGTTTTACTAAGGCTTTAATATGTTAAAGCTTAAAAAAAGCAACAGAATTGTTGCTACAAGCTGCAGCTTCCACGTTAAACAACTCTGATGCAGCTTTCTGGTCAGTGTTGCAGCTTCTAGATGTTTAGCTAGTGTGGTTTAATTTACTTCATAGTTAAAGGTAGATTACCACTTTGGTTTTTGTTAAATGTACCTGTCCCTGTCCCTTAGTATCTTAATTGTATGGAAGTTTTCAGTTGCTATATTCATTTCCCAGAATGTGGTTCCTCTGTTGATTGGGTTGTTTCTGTTAGTTCCAGAAGTCTCATTCCAGGAAGTAAACATGGAGATGGGTAATTAACAGAAAAGCCACAAATTGCAGCAGTGATGCTTTTTGTCTTTAAAAAATAAACGGAGGGAGCCTTGGGAGGCCCCAGAGAATGGCTTGGAGGGGTGGCTGTAGCTTGCAGGCCAGAATTCTGACCCAAGGGAATCATAAGATCCTCTCCAGAGGGACCTCTTTGTACCCAAAGGTTTTTCTGTTGTCTGAAATTTGACAGCTTCAGGGTTTCGTGTTTTCATCCTGCTGGATCTGAATCTCTGTTAAAGCAACAGGCATCGTACCTTTGCGAGCCCTCCCTGCCACATTGTTTTTGCTTTTTCCAACACCTTTTCTGTCTACCCCATGCTGTTCAAAGAGTGGTGACTAGACCTGAATGCAGAATTTCAAGTGTGGTTGCATCATAGCTTTTGTAGAATGGCAGTATGATATTGGTAGGGGTTTTTTTTTTTGATACATTTCTTATCCAATGTGAAATTTGCTTTTTTCCTATTAGGTTCACATTTTCAACAACCTGTCTATAATAATAGCATCCCCTTCCTGGCTAGTTTAGATGCTGTTAACATCTGTTGGGAAGTTGGGATTACATCCACCCTCTACCTCTGCATAACTTTATGCTTGTTTACATTTAACCACGTTAGTCATTTTAATATGTACCGTGTTTCCCCGAAAATAAGACAGGGTCTTATATTAATTTTTGCTCCAAAAAACGCATTAGGGCTTATTTTCAGGGGATGTTTTATTTTTTATTCATGTACAACAATCTACGTTTATTCAAATACAGTCATGTCATCTTCTTTTGGTTGCTGCACAATGGTGGAGGGTGGGGTTTCACTTCACTGGGGCTTATTTTGGGGGTAGGGCTTATATTACGAGCATCCTGAAAAATCATACTAGGGCTTATTTTCAGGTTAGGTCTTATTTTAGAGGAAACAGGGTATTCCCCCAATTTGAAGGAATCTCTCTGAAACTTCTGCCAATCCTTTTCACCCGTCTGAAAGATACAGTTGATCAGAAAACCTGGCTGCCTCTATGTTTACCAGAAGTCCAAACTTTTTGCAGACATTCATCCCAATACAGATCCTTATACTAAAGCATATTTGCCAGTGTTTGTGAACTTGAAATTATATTCAACTTTTTTGCCATCTAAAACACCTCACAAATATTGCACATCTGTAGATGACAGAGGCGAGAAATATTGTCTTCTGACAGCAATTTGAGGAAATGTGAAATTGATATTTCTGTGTATGAAAATGTACATTGAGCAAATTTCTTATTCACACCTGATTGACACATATCAAAATGTTTTAACACTCATATTTACTTCTCTCCCTCTTGTTTGTTCTCCCTCTCTAGGTACTGGGATATTCACCAACACTGCTGGGTTGCATAAATTGACAGACGTAATCCAGGTAAATGTTTGCTGCTTCCCATCTTGTAGAACGATGGCCTGATCCAGCAGAGCTCTTCTCATGTTCTTACGCTGTTCCGAGAGTAGTACAAACTCAGGGTTAATTTCTGAAGCTCCGTCATGGGATTCTGAAAGTACCTTCCTGAGGCTCAGGCTGTAAATGTGGGGCAAGGTGGCTATTAAAGACTGGGATGGTCAAAATTAAAAGTTCTGGTGCGATCCCATATTCAGCCTGCTGAAGTGTGCAGCTAGGATAGAGTAGGCCTACCTGAACAAAGGACCTGTTGTAGTTGTGTAATGGCATGACATACAGTATATATTTATACAATATAATGAGTTAGTGGTATTAAAGAGTTAGTCACTTGGGGTCGCGTGTGCCCTGATGATGCATGACAGTTGCTTTCCAAAAGACCAATACATTGTTTTACTTGAGCTATTCTGAGGATTTATCGCAATCCAATGACCTTCCAGCTACTCTTTATTTCTCTAACCTGTTTCTGGACCTTAAAAGCAAATTGGAATATATAGAATTAAGGATTTATTTGAATCAGGGGAACCAACTGCTGTTAGACAAATAAAAGAGAAAACAAGGCAAATAAGCAGTTGGCTACAAATAAAACAAATAAGGAGCTTTGCAATACAATTATATCAAAAAATCTGGCCCTATAAGACCATTAACAGAATTTGAACAACACCGTGTACTAAAAAGATAAAAATAAAAGGATAGGATTGACGTCATTAGTATATAAATGTATCTTTGAGAAAGAACATGGTAAGGGCAGAGGAGCCAAAGCATCCTGGGAAATGAATTTAAACATTAACATACCTGAAGAGGTTTGGACAGGAATATGGAATAAATATCCATATAAATCAGTATCAGCTAAAACAAAAGAAACGGTTCTGGAAGTTGTTCACAGATGGCATCTATATCCTATGAAGCTGCATAAAATCAACAGGGATATATCACATAAGTGCTGGAGGCTGTCTAAAAAAATGTCCCCAATTAATTGAGCAGCAGATCTTTTATTTTTTTGAATTACAGGTATTTAAAATAATTGCATATGAAAAGCACCATGTTAAGAGGTGTGCTTTGTTACAAGTAAAAGAGAAAGGGGAATGCTTATCTAAGATGATTCAGGACATGTGCCCATTATATAAAAACAGTATCGTTTCTTAGTGAAATTGTGACTTTTCTGTGTGCAAAGGTATGCAGATATAATTGATGAAGATTTCTGTCATAGGTTGATAGCCGTACTGCATAAAATTTCCACTGGGTGGTGCTGTTCATCCTGCCTTATGCACAGTCCCATGTTCAGGTGTGCAGTTGTAGAATAGAAAGCCATTGTATACTTCTAAGCATGAGTGTATATTTGGGCTTTTTATTCTTTTCAGTTATGATTCCCACCAGGGTGACTTCAGCTTGGCTTTTCCCTGCTTCTTTCCCTCTCTATGCAAATAGAAATCTTAGAAGCCAGACCAATTTTGGGCATATTTGGTAGTTGTTAATAAAGGTTTCAAAACCTGGTGTAGGAGATGGTGTACAATGCTAGGACTCAGTGGATCTTGGTTCAGATCCCCACGGGGCTGTGGAAACTCACTGGGGAGGGGGAGTGTTAAACCACTCCTTGAATATCTCACAGACATACCTTGAAAAATCTACCCTGTTTCCCCGAAAATAAGACAGGGTCTTATATTAATTTTTGCTCCAAAAAATGCATTAGGGCTTATTTTCAGGGGATGCTTTATTTTTTTCCATGTACGACAATCTACGTTTATTCAAATACAGTCACGTCATCTTCTTCTGGTTGCTGCACAAGGGTGGAGGGCGGGCTTTCACTTAACTAGGGTTTATTTTTTACGAGCATCCTGAAAAATCATACTAGGGCTTATTTTCAGGTTAGGGCTTATTTTCAGGGAAACAGGGTATTAGGGTTGCCATAAGTAAGAAGCAATTTGATGAGGTCACACAGTGATAAATAAAGATATCACCTAGCCATAGGTTTAGAAAGAAATCAAACCATCAAGATGAACAATGAAAATCAAAGTAAAAACGAAGCACATCTTTTTGTTGGAACACGCAATTTGGAATTCAGAATTGGAATTTGGAATTACAGCACTTCAGATTCATAATTTTAATAATTTGGGATTTTCAGAGATACATAACTGTTACAATCAATATGAATACCATGTTGTCATTTTTTCCCCGTTTAAAACACACACACACAAACAGACAAGACATTTTTAAAGGATTCCCTGTGTCCTCCGACATCTTCCCTGTGAGTGTGCCAAACAAAAAGAGTGCACACCAATAGCCAGCAGTGTGAGGTATCGGGAAATGATTGTAATGGGCATAGTGATTGAATCCTAAACAGTAGGAATACCAGCAGGAAATGTCAACAGCACTGGGGAAGCAGAGGAGAGATCACACTGGTGAAAAGATCTAAGACATGACTGACAGGTTACCAAGAGTGATTAAACCCACTGACCATGATTCCCCCCCCCCCCCCGACCTATATATGAACAGACGAACCTTACAGGCACTGCTTTCAACACATTGTAAGTGACTATGAGGCTCTAAGAAAGAAGGTGAAGGATTTAGGGATACAGTTAGTTATTTCATCACTAAATGAATAACCAGCTGCACAGACAGTGTGCTTGGAAAAGATTCCGTTTCTTGGACTGTGGTCAGCAGTTTGATGAAGATGGACTTCTGGCCAGAGATGGGTTGTACCTCATAGGGGTGGGAAGAACAGGCTTGCTAATTGCCTCACAAGCTTCCTCAAAAGAGTTTTTAGCTGACAGGGATACTATTTCAGAGAGCAAAAGAACGCCATGTACTGGGAACAATCAGATCCATGGTATGGTGTTGTTGTGATGCGGAAAGCCACCAGCAGGCAGGAAAAAAAACATACAGGGAAGAAGCTGGAAGGAATCGCCCATTGGAGCAGATGTTTCTAAAGCAGTGCACGGAAACAAATGAGGTGGACGTGAACTCTTGATACGTTGGGGGAGAATATGATTTAATAGGCATGCCTTCAATCTGGTGGAATGAAGATCATGAATGGAATGTAGTCACTGAGGGTGTGATGTATTCCAGAGGAACCCTGCTGTTTAGTTCTAAGACAACAAATGTCTGTAATCAGGAGTAAGAGTCTAGAGCTGACCTTCAAGAATTGAGTAAGAGTGGACTCACAGACAGGAGTCAGGAGTCAAGCTGTAAATCGTGTACGTACAAATCTGATGGCAGAGAGGGAGCAAACAGGAGCAGGTCTTCCTTTGGAGTCTCTAACAAGCTGTCTGCATACCCTGTTAGGGTGTCGTTGATAGAGCAGTGAACTAGGCCTCAGTTGGAATCCCTGCACAGCCGTGGAGGCTCACTTGAAGTATAGAATGGGTAAAACCACTTCTTAAATGTCTCATTTGCCTTGAACGCCCTATCAGGGTTGCTATAAGTTGATTCTGACTGAGGGCATTTAACACCATAAACTATTTACTTCAAGTGCCAGACCTTGAGAATGCTCAGGTTGCTGTTGCTGTTTTCTAATAACAGAGTCCCTAGAGTTCTATAAAGTCAGAAGGTTATTCATTGATCAAGCTGTCATCTTCTCCTAGAGAGACTGGATCCTTCTTGACAGGACCAGATGCTCCTCAATTTTCTAGACTTCTGGGAGAGGACTGCCAGTCCCTGGTTTCTCCTCCTGAGGCAGGTCATCTCAACTTTATCTTCCGAAGAGGACCCGGCTAGGTGGGGGTTCACGTTCTGTTCACATGCTTGGCTTTTCACGTCAGGGAAGAAAGAGTAGCAGAGTATGTCAAGAAGGTGTACCACCTGCAAAGCGATCCATGATTTGGCACGTGGAGTTAGGGTTGAGAGCATTTCAGTGACATCACTGTGAAAGTCTGCTGTAGGTCTCCGGACTTGGATTATGCCTTTCTTAATCAAACTGCCAAGCATTGCAGACAGAGAAAGAGAATAGTAATAGGAGACTTCAGCTACTCCAATGCTTGTTTTAAATCGAACTCTACCAAGAACCTATGATTCAACATTTCGCTTGCTGACCATTTCCTTTTGCAGAAGGTGGGAGAAGCAAGACCAGGAGGAACTGTCTTGGATCTTATTCTCACTGATAGAGAAGACGTGGCAAGGAGGTTGACGTAATGGGACCCTTGGGTGGGAGTAACCGTGTCCTCTTGAATTCATTGTACAGAAGATGGGGAAAACTGAGTGTAGTGAGACAGGCCCTCTGAGCTTTAAGGAAGCAGATTTCAATGAACTTAGGTCGTTTTGGGGAGAAAGGTATAGTTTTAAATAAATAAACTTGAAGATCAGGAACCACAAGATCAGGGGGAAAAAATCGAATAATCCAATTGAAGTGAGTCCACAGTGAATGGCCACCTTTTTAAAGGGGAGATGTTGAAGTCACAATCGCAAACAGTTGACACAGAGAAGAAAAGGGGGGGGGGAGACCTCTAAATAACCTGTGGGGGTCGCATAGGGAGCTCTCACATGAGTTGAGAGGAGCAGGTATCAAAAATGGCAAGGGGAGCAAATTTCCAAAGGAAAGTGAAAAGGAGTAGCTGGTATTTTTAGGAAGAAGGTTACGCTCGGAACGAACTCAGACTTGCAAAAGAGTTTTTTTAATTATTTATTTTAAAATTACAACCCCCCCCCCCAAAAAAAACACCATCACACACAAAAAACCAGCCAAATATATAACAAACATTTTATATAAAAGTTATCTATTGACAACATTACCTACATAACGAACAATATAACAGAATGTGCTCCCCTCCCCCCCCCCAGGACCATTTGGATATATAATCAATTTTGTACCCCATGCAGAGTCTCCTATCCCTTCCAGATTCTTGCAGTGGTGCACAATCTTTCTCCTTTATAATAATAATAATAATAATAACCTTAGAACGGCAGAGCTGGAAGGGGCCCTATGGATAATTGAGTCCCACCCCTCTCAAGGAGGCACAAGGGGGGAATTGAACTCCCAACCTCTGCTTCCACAGCCAGAGATCTAAGCCACTGAGCTATCCAGCAGTTATTAATACAAGAGGGCACAATTGAAAGTGTTGGTTTTAACCTATAAAGCCCGAAATGGATCCAAGCTATCTCAAAGACTGTATCTCCCATTATGGGCTGGCTCAGATGTTAAGACCATCGAGAGACCTTTCTCTCCATCCCGCCACCATCACAGGAGCATCTGATGGGAACTCGGGAGAGGGTGTTCTCTGTTGCTGCTCCCGGACTTTGGAACTCCCTCCCACTGGAGGCCAGGCTGGCCCCATCTTTGCTGTCCCTCCGTAAGCAGGCAAAGACCTTTCTCTTCAGGCAAGCCTTCCCTGAGTGTGATTTTTTTAGATGGATTGTTATGCATTGCTGCTTTGACTGGGTTTTTAGTATTACTTGTGTTCACTGTGTCTCAGAGTGGCGTGTGTTTGTTCCTTTTTAGTATTTGCATACATTATTTTAGCTTTAATATTGCCTTTTAATGATGTAAGCTGCCTTTTAATACTCAGTGTTCTTAGCTTTAAATATTATCTTTTAATGATGTAAACCAACGTTGTATCCTCATTGTTTTTCAGCTTTAAATATTGTTTTTCAGTGATGTAGGCCGCCTTGAGTCCTTTTAAAGGAAACAGGCAGAGTAAAAATATTTCAAACAAACAAACATGAGTCAACTGTGATGCAGCAAGAATGCCATTCTAGACTTAATCAACAAAAGTGTCCTGATTAAGGGAAGTAATAGTACCACTGTGTTATGCTTTGATCAAACCTAGAATACTGTGTTCGGTGGTGGGCACCATAGTTTAAGAAGGGGTTTACCAAGTTGAAGTGTGTCCAACAGATGGCCAATGAACATGGTAAAGACTGTGGAGACTAAGCCCTACCTACGTGGAATGAGTGAGAGAAGTGGGCTTGTTTAGCCAGGAAAACAAAAGACTGACAGGTGATCGGACAGCCATCTTCAGAGATCTGAAGGTCTGGGGTGTGGATGATGCAGCGAGCATCGGATACGGTTCTTCAGCTGTGTAGGGCTTTGGGCTGGCTGGCTATTCAGATCTTTTCAACCTCTGCAGTTCTGTCATTCTGTGAACGCCTGAATGGGACGGTGGGGAGAGTTCCTTAGGCTTCCCAAAACAGGAAGTTCCATTGCCCGGGTGCCAAAGCTGGAAAGACTCCACCTCCTGAGCCTTTTCATGGTACCAGAACAAAGGACGGGATCTCTGATGAGTACAGTAGCAGGCAGATAATTGGGAAGTCTGTTACAACCACTCTCCGGGGGTAAAACCATGGCCCTCACCCAGTCACTCACTCATTTATTTCAAGCCTTCTCTCCTGTGAACTAAAGACAGCCCCCCGTAGCTCTTCACTTTCCCTTTTTAAAACCTTTACAACTACCCTGTGAGGTAGGTGAGGCTGGTAGGCGGCATCTTATGTAGACTCATACTTGTATTTATGGTCTTGTGCATTGTTATGTAAGAGCAATCCCATTTATTTCAGTTTTAATTTCATGGAAATGGCTATGATATGTAAAACAGCAGCCTATAAGGGCAACATTTTTTTAAAATTTGGATACAAGAATAATCCATAGATTTGGATCTTCTAGTCTAAAAATTAGAACAAACAGCGTTAAGGCATCTGCTTTCTGTACAGATAGTGGCAAAAGGAATGTAAAATAACATTTATATTAATAGCCTGATAACAAGAATTATGTTTTAATTATATGCACCCCTAAGTGTGCACAGAATAACAGTAGAAGCATGTTGCCAAAATGAGAGTTAGAATACCAGTAGATTCTTCATTTGTGTCCTTTCATCCTGGGTTGTGCTTTAACTTGGCTAATAAGTTGGCAGCCATGAAAAGGAACTGGAAAAGCTACAAAAAATGTGCTCTGTGTTGACATGTTGTTTCTTCCTCTCTTTTGTGGAGAAGGCCTTCAGACGTATAATCCATCTTAGGTAACTTGCTGAGAACTCTTAACTGTGATTTTTCTCACTTTCAGTTTGCACTTTTCTCCCCTCCCCCTTTGTCTTTAGACTGTTTTTAATTTTGGTCTATCGGAAGGAACGTCTAGCTCCACACCAGACTGCTCGGTGTCAAGGTATTATAAGGTATATATTCTTCATATTGTTCTGAGGGAGATTTTCTCTGTGGTGAAGAGGTTTTAGCTAAAATGGTTTAAATAAATAATTATGTTTACAGCCCCATTTGTAAAGTATTAATATTAGTATTATTTTTAATTCATTGTTCCTGCATGGCAGGGCGTTGGACTCGATGGCCCCTGTGGTCTCTTCCAACTCTGTGATTCTACGATTCTATTGTATTTTACTGATACCTATGGCATGATAGTACTGTTGCTCTAATGCAGTGTATTAACTTTTTTAAAATTTGCAATGATCTGTTGATTATGCAATAAAGATTTACTTACTTGCTGTGGTACTTTTGGGTACTGGGAAGTCATGGTTATGAATGATTTGCAAATCCTCATGATAAAGTGTGAGTACGTTGATCAGGTGCTGGGAAACTAGGTTAGCATGAATTCACTGCATTTTAATTTAGCAATGTCAAATCAATGCACTGCCAAAATGTGACAAATGTTTTTGCTTGGACTGATAGTTCCATTTTGTGTTGATCTGCTTACAGTCACTTCTAGGAACATCTTGTGCATTTTTATTCATTAAATAGAAATTCAAGTCCTCTAATGGTACTTGTGGTGTACTGAGAATTGCCCTGTATAGAGTCAGATCCCTTGAGCGGTTTTGCCCAATATCGTTTTGACCATCAGGAACTCGTCAGAGTTTCAAGCAGGGTTCTTCCATTGCCATACTTGGGAGAGTCGTAGCATGCCCAGCTAGTGTTCCCTTCCACATATTAAGTAAGTGCTTAGATCCTGAAATCAGATGAAATCAATGTGTCCTGGGTGATAGGTGTCCTGTTCTTTTCCTTCATCCTTACAAAAGTGAACTGTTTGTATAGGTCCACATCCATCCAGATGTTAATGGTCAAAAAAAGAAGCAGAGGACAGACCTGTGGAATGCCTCGGTAACTAAAAAACAAGGTAATGGTGTCAAGGTGTCCCTCATTTCACTTAGGTCTTTTAGCCCAGTTTTCTTCAGCTGCTTTTTTTCAGCTTTTGAACAGGAAGTTTTTCAGGCCAACTGTCTCCCAGAGGAGGAGCAGTCTGGTCTTCCTTCCAGCTAGTTTGTGTGAAACCACTGATGATTCAGTGATTGTACTTCTGACATTGTGGTTGAAAGACTCGATTCTGTGTTAGTGTGGGGCAAGGACTGTGGATAAGATGTAGACCAAAGCATAGGAGAAGAATGGCATGAAAATGAGCATTGTCACATGATGACCACACACAGAGATGACACTCTCAAGACCGATGTGAAACTCTGCGTTGCCTTGCTTCCTCTAGCCCACTTATACTTCAAAGACAACTTTGTCTTTAATCATGCAAAGAGAACCTCTAATCTCCAGATCTGTTGCAATCTTGGAGATTCCCTATTTAGCTGGTGGAGGCTTGGAGGAAGCCATTCTCTCAAGCCTTCCTCCCTGGTGCTGGGAGATTCTTTTCTATCCGGGATACAATAGTGACGTTCCCCGCTTACTTTGCTTCCCCCCAGTGACTTTTCCTGTTAGACACTGTTGTGGGGAAGTGAACTCGCCTCCTGGCTTCACCCCAAGTTTCAGCTGGGGCTTTGCTTGTCTTGTACCTTCCCTGCTTGGGTGATATGGTATGGATAAAAACAGCTCCTTCATTCTATTCCAATCCCTATATAAAACAACAACAACAACAGTGGTCCCAGTGTTTGTGAGATGTTTGGTTTAAAACGCAACATGTTTGGTTATGTGATAGTCGACTTTTCCATTTTGAAAATGTAATGCACTTTAAAAATTTCTCTAAGTGGTTTCAAGCTCATACCCTGCCCACTTGATATTTGCAACTGCAGATGTGATTTCATCACAGGATCCTTTACATGTACTTGTAGGTAATATAAATTTCACTAGCAGGAATCTAATCTCACTTCTGGATGACGTAGTCACTTTGATTATTAGATTGCCTGTTTATTTGGAGTTAGATCTGTTGAATGCAGGATTATGGGGTGTCCATTTTGTTGTTGTTGTTTAGTCATTAAGTCGTGTCCGACTCTTCGTGACCCCATGGACCACAGCATGCCAGGCCGTCCTGTCTTCCACTGCCTCCCTCCATTTTGGTTTATTATTAAATATCAGGATTATGGCATATCCATTTTGCTTTCTTATTAAAGATGTTAAGACGGGTGCTAAAGAATAGAGATGAGTTTGTTTGCTAGCTGCATTATCTTCATAACCTCATTTCCAAAATTTTCCACAGTAATTACTCTAAGTAATTCTAAGAAAAGAATATTTATTTTACACGTGCCAAGTTACAATGAGGAGAAAAACCATGTATATGTACTTCACTGTGTAAATAGCATGGCTTGATCTTCATTTTCAGGAAACTCTTGCAGAAAAGCTGCACAGCACATGTGTTTTTCTGGAAGGGAAATTATGTGGATGCTGCAGAAAACAATGTATATAATTTATAAGACTCGCGTACAATATTACTGAGAATGGAAATAAGAAAGGCATTGCTTACAATTTCAATTTCCCAGTCCTCCCTCCATTTTGTCTGTCTTGGTCACAGTCGATGAAGGGGACCCAAGGATCAACAGGTCCAGCCTCCTGCTGTAACAGGAAATCTGTAGCTAAAATTTCCCTGACAAGTGGCCATCCAGCCCTTGTTTAGATAACTCCAATGAAGGAGAGTGTACTGCATTTCAGGGTTGGTTGAATGGCTCTTACCATCAGGAAGTTCTTCTTAATGTTTAATCAGATCCTCTTTTCTTGTAAATTCAATCCATTAATTCGACTCCAACCCTTTGGAATAGCAAAAACCGAGCTTGCTCCATCTTCTGTGTGACATCCCTTCGTATACTTGAAGATAGCTATTTGGTCCCCTTGTCAGCCTTCTCTTCTTCAGGCTAAACAACTAGTTTGCGCAACTGTTCTTGATAGGGCTTGGGTTCTTGATCCTTTTCCGTGTTGGTTATCATCCTATGGACATGCTTCAGCTGGTTGATATCCTCCTTAAACCGCGTTGCTGTGAACCAGACACAGCATTCCGGATGAGATCTGGCCGAAGCAAAATAGGCGGTTCTATTAACTTCCTTTGATCTGGACATGACAGTTCTGTTGATCCAGTCTAATACTGCCTTTGCTTTCTTGCTCCTGGGTCACACTGTTAAACTCGTGACCTACTTTTACTCTGAGAGCCTTTTCAAATACACATGCAAATCCAGATGTCACCCATCCTGTATTTGTACATTTGAGTTTTTCCAAGTTCTGGAGAAAGAAGGATGTGCAAAAATAGTGGCCTCTGAGAATGTGATTCTCTTCTAAAATATGTGCCTTGCTTCATTGCAAGACTGTAGGAGGGAGAGTAAAGTGGCATTCCAGTGACGTTTCAGACAAGAGGCCTGGGGGTAGCCAAAAAAGGTTAGGGTTGTCTGTATTTTTTCTGGAAGATGCTAAAAGAGTTATATTTCTGGTTGACTAAAACCGAAAGGCCTCATTTGCTGGTGAAGTCCATGTAAGTCTCACGTATCACTCTAGACCAGTGGTTCCCAACCTTTTTTCACTTGTGTACCCCTTGGTAGCCAATTTCTATAAATGCTACCTTTCATATTAGCCAGCACCCACACATTGGGGACGTGGTGGCGCTGCGGGTTAAACCGCAGAAGCCTCTGGGCTGCAAGGTCGTAAGACCAGCCGTCGTAAGATCGAATCCACGCGACGGAAGGAGCTCCCGTCGCTTGTCCCGCTTCCTGCCAACCTAGCAGTTCGAAAGCATGCAAATGCGAGTAGATAAATAGGGACCACCTCGGTGGGAAGGTCACGGCGTTCCGTGTCTAGTCGCGCTGGCCACGGAAACTCTTCGGACAAACGCTGGCTCTACGGCTTGGAGACGGGGATGAGCACCGCGCCCTAGAGTCAGACACGACTGGACTAAATGTCAAGGGGAACCTTTATCTTTTTAACACATGACAGCTACTCAAATGAGGCTTCCCCTCAAAGGGTGAACATGAAGGCTATAGGACAACTAGTAAACAATAAATGAGAATACAAGCAACAACAGTAGCACTCATAGAATTAACAACAACTCAGGGCATCTCCTCAAAAACAGGCTTCCCCAGGGTAAATAACCTTGGCCCTTCCTCCCAACCAGCCACAAAAGGATGGAATGGCGCTCGCCTTGTCCGCCAGGGCGCCACACGTTTTTAGACCCTTCCTAGGCCCTGTTTGTTCTTCCTCTCCCCCTGACGTGCAGGAGGTGCAAGACTGATGTGGTGGGAGTGGGAGGAATCTTTGAAGAGAGGGATAACCTTCAGGCCTCCCTCTGCCAGAGCCCCATAAAGACCTCTTAGTACCCCACCATCCACCCACACCTTTTGGCCTGCCCCCTTCCAGGCTTTACAAAACCAGGAAGGGCCAGACGCATGGCGCTCGGCCAAAGCGCTCCGTTCCCTCCTCCCTTGGGCAGCTCTGAGCTGTGCCCTGTCCTAGCCATTCGCTCCGGACAGGAAACTGGCTGAGATGAAGCAGCAGGAGAGCTGCAGAGGAAACAAAAACAAGCGTGTGTGGGGTGCAGGTGGGAGGCAAACTAGTGAACATGCCTGTGATTTACTTTTCACTCTTCGAGGACCAATGAGTTTGCCCTCTTTTCTGCACATCTGGAAAGAAGCATGTTGACATAGGTGCCTTTTCCCTCAATTAATTAATTCCCCCCCCCCCCCATGTCTCCACAATGTCCTTGTTCACACCCCTGGGGGTTCGGAGAGCCCAGGTTGGGAACCAGTGCTCTAGACAGTAGAGCTTGCTATAATAACTTCTCCTGTTTTAATTTGAAGCCCTTCCACATGGTCTGTTTCTTCATCTGCAAGCAACCACTGGGGGAACACAAATGGAAAGCATTGGTAGGGTCAACACTGGGAAAATTTGTGGTGCACTGTATTTTTCACACAAGGGCAAAAGCTGCTTTATTCCATAACCATGAAGATGAAGGACAGGTTTGCTTATCTCAACCTGTTCTGTTTTTCTCTGTACAGACACAACCTACTTGGGTTCCCTGCTCTAGGCTTTATTTCTGTATTGTTGTTTTGCATCATCACGTTGCTTCCAACGTATGGTGATTCTGATAGGCTTTTTGAGGTATGGAGGGTGTTTGCTATGGCCACTCCCCCAACCAGCTCTCTGGATTCGTAGTCTGACATTCCCTTCTACTGCACCACACGGGCTTTCTTGTTTTCATATGCCTAATTTTATAAAAGTGTTTGGCATTCTCCAGAGAGTCAAAAAGGGCGTTCTTTCTACTTTTGAGCCAGCCTTGTTTTTCCACTTGAAGGCAAGGTCTGGAGCACTTTCCAATATTTTCCTTAATGGAGAACTCACAACTGTCTTCACAGATGATGCTCAGATAAGCAGCCTGTCCTGTAACAATGTTTAAGTATGTTGAGCTTAAAAAAAACACACATCAACAACACCATGCATTTTGTTAATAACTTTGGAACCACAGTGCGTTTATGAGCTTCTAATTTCTCCTGAGAAGAAGACGGAGCAGCGAGATCAATTGAAAAATGGTAGGGTGTTGAAGGCCAGGATGCCTTTAATAGTTGACCACAAGGAAGTGGAATATTCTGTGGTACAGCGTGGTCTTTGATGAAACCCCTGAAGAGCGAGCTTGTTAACGTTCTACTTACTCTGTTTGACATACAGGGAAAATCTTGAGCTACTGGTGTTTCAGCCCTGGATACAGTATGCATGAACTGGTTCGTCACGGAGTCCGGACAATCATTCTTACCAGTGGGACACTTTCCCCTCTTTCGTCTTTTACTCTGGAAATGCAGATGTAAGTTTCCTTCCTTCGTGCTTATGAAAAGAAACCCAGCAGTTAGAGCACAGCATGGGACAAAGGTTCAGATGAAAGTACGAGGTTACACCAAAAAAGAATGAATGTGGAATTCCCAGTATATGTTTACTGAAGAAATCTAAACAGCTGTCCTCCATTCTTGCATGTCATGCAATACAAACAGAGCCCGGGGTTATCCTCTGGGATCCGTTTCCTTACACATAGACATGCTATTGTAGAAGTCCTCTTCTGAATGATTTGTTTTCAGTTGAGCTGCAGTGCTTTTGTATTCAGCATGGGTTCAGATATTGGCAGGATGTTGCTTGAGCAACGGACTCAAATATAGTTATTTAACTTCTCTGGTACGTTTTCTCCTTTGAGTGGTTAAATGGAAGCAGAAAACAACCACACATGGAAATTCCCTGTATTCTGAGTGGGAGATGTTCTGTTACGGAAACTGTGGTATGACCAAAAGCTCACTCTTCAAACCATGTCCCATGGTGGAATCTCACCTTTTTGCTTGGGCTTGCAAATGTTATTTGCACAGGCTTCATTATTGTGAGGAAATTATGCATCTCTTTTCAGATGTTTTTAAGATCAGTTGTTTCAAGAATATATATCATGCATGCCTGGATAGCACTTTTCAAATACTTTCAAATGGTAGTCATACTTTGAGCAGGCTCTGTTCTTGCTCATCCCAGAGTGCAGGACACGTAATAATGGGCTTAAGCTACAGGAAGCCAGATTTCAGATGAATATCAGGAAAAACTTCTCAGCTCTTACGGCAGTGCAACCATGGAACCAATGACCTCAGGAGGTGGTGAGCACTCCAGTGCTGGAGGTATTTGAGAGAAAATTGAACAACCATCTGTCAGATCTGCTTTGATCTGGATTCCTGCCTTGAACGGGGTCAAAGGCCCTTCCAGTTCAGTTACCCTGTGATTGTATAACTTTCTCAGTTTGGTAGCAAGTCTGCTGTTGCATTTTTTAGAAATGAACATGTCAGGCTGTATTCCTATGATCCTGGATGACTGGAAGTAGAATATAGGCATCTAGATCTCTTTAATGGAGAAAGGCCATTTATAACAGTAGCAACAAGTGCAGACTGCTTAGGGGAGAACAGTGGTCTCTGTCTGAGAATAGGAGAAACGTTTATCAAATGGGAAGCTAACTTGGCTGGAGATATGAACAAAGTTGGTGTCTTCCTTCCAGAGAAAGAGCTGTTTGCACAACCATGTTTATTTATTTATTTATTTATTTATTTAACTTATATGCCGCCCACTCTACCCAAAGGTCTCTGGGCGGCTTACAACAATTAAAATACAATTTGACTATTGCAGAAAAAATAGTAAGAGGTACTGTATCTGTCATCCCTGTACGTAGTGCAAATAGTAGATTTCAGAGGTCAGTTGCCAAGGAATATCCGCATAAACATTCTAGCTGCCACTGGATGATGGTCTTGCTGCTCAGAGTTGAGCTGTGGCCCACACAGAATTGACAAGTTGATAACCTTTTGGTGTCTTTTTTTCTTCTCCTTAGACCTTTCCCAGTTTGTCTGGAAAACCCCCATGTTATTGATAAACACCAGATTTGGGTGGGGGTAATCCCAAAAGGACCCGATGGAGGTTTGCTGAGTTCGACCTATGAAAAAAGGTGATTCCTTCCATGCAAATATGCTATCTCTACTTCCCTCCCTCTCCCTATCTCTCTCTCTTTGCTTTCTCCTCTTGCACATTTATTCTGTTGCACTAAGGACACACATTCCTCCTCCTCCTTTTGTGGGAGTGTAGCGGCCATGCTGACATGCAATAGAAAGCCAAGGTTTTCTAAGATGGGAATCTGCGGTGATGATGACAGGGATGTTGGCAAGTCTTTGGGTCTGAGTCCCTATTAAAAACAAGCTCTTCCCCCCCCCCCGAAAAAAGGGAGGGGTGGATGGGTTCTGCGTTGGGAGTTGAGTCAGGGTCATTGGGAGAAGTGAAATGAAGCCCCTTGTTAGAGTGCCTTACTCAAAGTGTTGCATACCTGTGTTATAAGCAGATGTTACAAACCTGTCACCAGACGTTATTGACAAATTAATTATTGGTTAATTTCAGATTTTAAATTCAGAATGTTCCATTCTAAATTAGTTTGTTTGGTTGAAAATGTGAATGTATTTTTATGCACATTTCTCCTAATATAGACATTTTTATACTTAGCTGTACCTCATTACACAATTTTGTAAACCATTTCCTTAATGGGGTACAATTTTGTTATTTTGATATGTTCATTTTTGCGTACACTTTCACCTAATATTTATGCACACATTTTTACGGGAGAACTGCGTCACAAAATTTGGAAATATGTGTATTTGAAAGGATAACAGTGTTTCAGCTCTCATATTCTTCAAAAATTCAAAATGTTATCGTTTGTATTAAAAGGCAAACCAAATTTTTTTCTTCCCTATCTCTAGTCTTTATTGCTGTTCCACGACTGTGAAAAAACAGTGTTGTTGAAATAGGGATGGTAGCTTATTTGTTTGTTTTGTTTATGTGCTGCTTTTATACCAACACTGGGACCAAAGGTGGCTTACAATACAGCTAAAAAGCAATAGAGAATTAAAATACAAACTGGAGGCAAAAATTGACAAAACCGAGGCTGTCCTACTTTAGGTACATCATGAGAAGGCAAGATTCACTGGAGAAGGCAAGAATGCAGGGAAAGTTGAAGGCAGCAGGAAAAGAGGAAGATTACTTACGAGGTGGATTGACTTCATAAAGGAAGCCACAGGCCTGTCTTTACAAGAGCTGAGCGGGGGTGTTGTGGACGGGACCTTTTGGAGGTCACCCTAAGTCAGAGGTGACTTGATGGCATGTAACAACAACAAGGTTACAAACATTAAAATAGAATTAAATTCATTATATTATTAAAATACAGTGAATATTAAAGCCCTTTAAAATCATTTAAAAGAAATTGAAAACATTTGGAGTATATAAAACCACATGAGTCATTTGAGGCCATTTAATTGTAAGTAAATTGTAAGTAGGGACGTGGTGGCGCAGTGGGTTAAACCGCAGAAGCCTCTGTGCTGCAAGGTCAGAAGACCAGCCGTCGTAAGATCGAATCCACGCAACGGAGTGAGCTCCCGTCGCTTGTCCCAGCTCCTGCCCACCTAGCAGTTCGAAAGCATGCAAATGCGAGTCGATAAATAGGTACCACCTCGGTGGGAAGGTAACGGCGTTCCGTGTCTAGTTGCGCTGGCCACGTGACCACGGAAACTGTCTTCGGACAAACGCTGGCTCTACGGCTTGGAAACGGGGATGAGCACCGCGCCCTAGAGTCGGACACGACTGGACTAAATATCAAGGGGAACCTTTACCTTTACCTTTTAATTGTAAATAAGCTGCCTTTTTCTGATTGCAGACAGACAGTTGCCCTTTGCTTTGCTAACAGTGGCCAGAATCCAACTGGTTATTTATGTCAATGTAAGCACAGTGGCAAGAATCACAGCAACAAATAACTGCTTATTAACAAGTTACACCTTGTGTTCCTCTTTGTCTCACATGCTAGTCCTGTGTGTCTCTTACCGGGGGGCAATTTGCTGCTGCTGTTTATCCCATGGAACTCATGATGGTATAAATAAGCAGTAGGATTCTGGCCATGATGAAATATTTTGTGGCGGATATCATTATAAGATCTTCCTGCCTATTTCCCAACAACAAGAAGCTGGCAAAACTTCTCTTGACTCCTCCTTTTTCTGTTCATGGCTAGCAGTACGCTAGATGTCATACAGAATGTTAAAAGTGGAAGGAATTGCAATTGTAATTTAATTAGTAGCTGCCATATTACATAAGTACCTTCCTTAGTGGAACGTCTTCAAACAGACACAAAATTTCATGTTATTAATTGAGGAGTTTTCTTGGGATCACATGAAGAGGGGACTGGAAACCAAGCCCGATAAGGAGGAAAGACTGAAAGAACTGGGCCTGTTTAGCCTTGAGAAAAGAAGACTGAGAGGAGATAGGAGAGCACTTTTCAAAGACTTGAAAGGTAGTCATACAGAAGAGGGACAGGATCCGTTCTTGATCATCCCAGAGTGCAGGACACATAATGGGCTCAAGCTATAGGAAGCCATATTTAGGCTGAATATCAGGAAAAACTTCCTAACTGTTAGAGCAGTACGACAATGGAACGCATGTCCTCAGGAGGCGGTGAACACTCCAGCGCTGGAGGCATTCAAGAGAAAATTGGTCAACCGTCTGTCAGATCTGCTTTGATTTGGATTCCTGCCAGGAGCAGGGGGTTGGACTCGATGGCCTTATACGGTTTTTCCAACTCTGTTATTTGAGAAACTATTTAGTAAATGGCAACTGCATTGACTTTGCATGTTGCATTGTTTTTCTGTTGTTGCTGCTGCATCCTTACACGCAGAAAAAATAGAAAAGATCAGGTTCTTGCGAGATTAGCTTATCTGTGTGAAGTAGTCAGGATTGTGAGGCAGACGAAAGGTTGGGTATGGTTAGAGTGGATCTGGGAGAAGACAGTGGAGGAGCAGAGGCTAAGATGCTTGCACCGAGTCTTTTATACTTTCTCATTTAGGAAGTAAGTGGGAGACATGGGCAGGAGAGAAGAAAGCTGGTCCAAGAACAGAGCAGCTTGTGTGTGTGAGAAAGCACAGTGTCAGTCACAGGAAGCTGACACAAAATGACTGAACAGAAAACAAACTTATGTTTTGCAGTTAGTTATACAATGAGATTTTATCTCTACAGCCAGAGATTAAGGGGTCCATTCCACAGAATTCAGTAAATGTGGATCGTCTTGAAAGATGAGACACACACAGCATTGATTCTCCCAACACTGCATTTTTTTTGTTTAATGACTCTGATTTTTACTGTTTTATAGACTGCCAACATGCTTTCCAAGTACAATATGGCAGCGTTTTTAAAAAACAACAGCAGGAACCTGTTTTTTCAGTGAATCAGTTTTAAATGGACAGCTAGACAAACACTAGGAAGAGAATGAGGAATGGTGGTAGTCACGCCTAAGGGTAGAACATGATAAACTGAGTTCTCTTTATTACATTCGTGGAAAATCTTAGCTACTTCCCAAAACACTGAGGATTTTTGTTTGTTTTAATTCGCAGATTTTCACAAGAATGCCTCTCTTCTCTTGGGAAAACTATAGGTAAGACAGAAAGCTCTTATGTTACAATTATGCCTTAAAAGACCACAAGAAAGCGGGCAAATTCCAAGTTGGAGACAACTGGGAACTGAAGCAATAGAATAGACAAAGGTCACAGAGAGGGGTGATAAAGGTCACCGATCACCGCCAGCTTTGAGCCAACAAAAGGACAGTTGCACCCATGACGTTGGGCATAAATACAGAGAGGCCATTAAATATGTCCCTGGCACCACTTTTGGAGAGCTGGTAGCAGATAAGAGTAGATGGTACTGAGTTAAACGGACCAGTAACCTGATTGTTTATAAAGCTGCTTCACTTATGTACTGTATATGTTATATATGTTGACTAGAGATGGGGGAATACGAATACCCCCGCACAGCTGGACGTAACGAGGGTCCAGCCCCCTGAGGCCGGACCATTCACTCACCCATCCGCTGCTGCAGCTGGCACTGCGCTGCCTTCCAAATGCTCCGGAGCTCGCCGTCGGCTATCCACTTGTCAGCCTGGCAGGGAGACTCGTCTTCCCTCCTTCTGCCAGGAGTGGCTAGTCGACCGCGAGCTCCAGAGCGACTGGAAGGGAGCGTGGAGCCGGTGGCAGCAGCGGATGGGTGAGTGGACGGACCCTCGTTTTGTCCACCTGTGTGGGGGGGATTTGTATTCGTACACTAATACGAATACCCTCATCTCTGATGTTGACCCTTCTTGTGCAATGCTTCCTGCGCAAGGGGGGGGGGGGGAGACACTGGATAGACACTACAACAGAGCTTGACATGGCAACAAGCAGCCAGAAATTTAGGAGACTCCTGAAAAGACTGGACAGTGAACCAAACTAAACAATTCTGTATGCAAATATAAACCCCAACCAAATAGCACTCCAGCTTCTTCTGGTAGAGAAGACCAACCAATGCATAATCAAACATAAAAGGGATATTCACAGTGAATTCAATGAACTTTCTACTGCCTTCATAGCTAGAGGAAGCCATAAGATGATGCAGGAATGGCAAAACAGTAGGACTCAATGATGTCCAAATCAAGCAAATTAAACATTTGGGGCAAAACGCAAAGAAATGGCTCATCCAGCGCTTTAGTAACTGCAAGACGAGCAAACAGATTCCAGAAATATAGTAGAAGATGAACATAATCTCTGTACTGAAACCAGGCAATGAACCATTAGACCCCAAAGTTATAGGCTAGTCTCCCTACTACAAAGTGTTTGAAACAATATTGAAGTCAGGATGAGCTGGGTTTTTATAATATATGTGTTTATGTTCTGTTACAGGAAATCTTGTTCGCATCATACCACATGGGCTACTTGTCTTCTTCCCATCATATCCTGTCATGGATAAAACTCTGGAATATTGGCGAGTAGGTTTCCATTTGGGGGACCAAATAAGATCTTATTTTGCACTTAGATTATTTAGTTGACATATCAGAGCAGTAAGCATTACTCGGTTTGGTTGCCATACACGAATCCTTTCCAGACAGCTATATTAGCAATAGATAACGAGTGTGGTATAGCGAATGGAGTGACAGACTAGGACTTGGGAGGCCTGAGTTCGAATCACCACTCAGCCATGGAAACTCATTGGGAATGTGGAACTGGTAAAACCACTCCTTAAATATCTCACTTCCCTTGAAAGCCCTATTAGGGTCCCTAAAAGTTGGTTCCAACTTGATGTCATATAATCACAATATGTGCATTGGAGCTGGGAAAATTTGTGGATAATGTGATGTACACTAAAAAGACCGTAAGATTGTTCCACTCAAGTAAAGCAAAAAAACAAAGTGTGCTACTTATATACCACCCCATAGTGCTTAAAAGCACTCTCGTGGTGGTTTACAATTTAATTATGCAGACTACACATTACCCCACAGTGAGCTGGGTACTCAGTTTACCGATCTCAGAAGGATGGAAGGCCGTGCCAACTTTGAACCAGCTATCTGAGCCTGTTGGGATTGAAGTCAGATGGTGAGCAGAGTTTTGACTGCAGTACTGCAGTTTAACTATTGCACCACAAGGCCCAGGCACATCGATAATTCATGTTTTCTGCTTCCAAAAAAGGGGAACTGACTGGGGACTTGGCTTAACTGTGGACTGAGTTGTGAGTTGGTCCCAGTTCCTGTTCCTGCAGCAGCGTAAGAGCTTCTTTTCGTATGATCTCAGTCCACATGTTCTGGTTCTTTACTGCAGAAGAAACCTTGTGGAGCAAACGTAACGCAGTTTCCATTGATAAACTTCTTTGGTCCAGTTTGGGACCTCACCACACACAAAGCTGCCATGCCACGATAACAATATGTGAATTAATCGCAGGAGTGCAGAATAGGAAAATATCCTACATCCATTTTAATCTCTTCTGCACACTAGTCAAATCTCTAAACTCAAGAGTTTCAGCCTGACCTTCCCCCGCCGCCCATTGAAAAACATGAGTGGTTTTGTTGGGAAAAAAAGGTAAATTGCACTTTTGGAAGCCTCTGGGGTGGCAGCGATTCACCTTTGGAACCAACTAAAGCCCCTCCCCCTTGCATCCTTTAAACATAAAAACACACATTTTTATAAAACCAGAGATGTATATCTGGCTGTTTCTGGCTTTTTTAATCTTGTGTGTGGGAGGATGCTCGGTGTAGTCCCTGGGGAAGGAAATGGGGTTCTGGATCCTCGGAACCTGCCTTCCTGAGCGTACAGGTTGAACTGTCAATTGAAACTCAATGCCTGGGTATTCTTGTGAGAAAGGGCTTCCTTTCTCACAACTGCTTGTTGTTTTCTGGCTGCCAGAAAAGGAATACACATTGGTTGGGGGAAATGCAGAGTGCTTTGCTTACACTTCTGACCAATCGGAATAGGGATTTTACCTGCGTTGGATGGGGTTCTGTTCCCCCTGGAATCTCAAGTTTTCTGGCTTCAGCATGCTCCTGGATTCTTTTCTGAGCCTCCCTGCCTAAGTTTCAGTAGTGGCCAGGAGTGCATTTGCAGTTAAAGCGGGTGTGCCTGATGCGGCCATCCCTTGAGACATCTGACTTGGCTCTGATGATGCCTGCCATGGCTACCTCCTGCTGGGATTCCTGTAATATGCTTTATGCGGGGCGGTTTGGAAACATCAGCTGATTCAAAATGCTGCAGCCAGGCTGCTGACCCAGACCAGCTGGAGGGAACATGTATGTCTGTGCACCCCGCCCCCCCATGTACGGACCCCGCTCCTCCAACCTGTCCGCGGTTCGGAAAAGGTTGGGGACCAATGATCTAAAGCGGTGGTCCCCAACCTTTTTGGAACCGCGGACCGGTTTGGGTGGGGCGGGGTTCCGTGTGCCTGGGGCGGGGGCACCCCCGCGCTCGCGGTTGGACGTGTTTTGCTCATGGGGGGGTGTTGCGCTCGTGCGGAGGCATGATGTGCTCACGGCGCATGGGCGCGCCCACAACGAGCGCAACACACGCCCACTGCGAGCGCAACACGCCCACCGCGATCTAAAGCAGAGGTCCCCAACCCCCGGTCCGTGGCCTGAGCCGGACCGGGCCGCGGAGACAGACTCCCCCACCCCACCCCTACACACACTCCCCCCCGCACAGCCCGTTTGCGCCTGCACGCCCTTACGAGCACTGTGCCACCCTTTGCACTTGCGCACGAGCATGTGTGCGCCCGCACGAGTGCCCCCTGCTCCTTCGCGCATGCGCACGAGCGCAGGGGGGTGCCCCGCCTTCCCCAGCCAGTTCGCGGGGCTAAAAAGGTTGGGGACCGCTGATCTAAAGGACTGTATCACTCTGTATTAGCATCTCCTGTTTCAAAGTCTTTGGGGAATATTTTCCTTGGTCGTACTGCCTTCACAGGCCCGTATGGTGTGGATGCCATTTCACTGCCTGCTTCCAGCCTGTGGAACTCCCTTCCATAGGAGACCAAGATGGCTCCCTTCCTGATATCCTTCCATCATCAGGCAAAGACCCTTCTTTTAAAGTTTGTTTTTAATGTATGAACTGTTGCTCAAGTTGGTATTTTAAAGGGAGAGAAAATTAAAAAAAATTTTTTTAATGTGTTTTTAAATTCTCTTAAGGGAATTTTATTTAGTACCTGATAATAATGACTATGCTTAGTTGTTTTCAGTAGTGTACTTTGCTGTATTGTTTTAACATTGAGGTATTTTTAAATCATTGGTAAGTGTCCTTGGGTCCCTCTGGAGGGAGAAAGATGGAGTAGAAAATAAATAAACGAGTAAATAAATAAAATTATAAGTGTTTTCTTGACATATTCTGTCTGCTTTCATAGGAGCATGATTTTGCAGGAAAAATAGAAGCAGTGAAACCATTGTTTGTGGAACCAAGAAACAAAGGAACATTCACAGAGGTTTGTAAGACTTTACACAATGTTAAACAGGGTTTCTTTCTGAACCACGTCACACCAGTTTCCCCCCCCCCCTTGTAGTTGCTTCTGATTGCCAGAATTCCCTTTGCATTGGCTCAGTGTAACTTTTATATTAGTCAGTACTTGTAAGATTAAAAAAAGTCATCCGAATGCTCAGCATGAGGTTGGCTGAAGATCTCCCTGTCCTAGCAAGATTGCTCTTTCTTCCTCTTTGCTTAACCATTTTTGTTCCCTGAAATAATGTTGCAGGCAATAATAGAAACAGAGTACATGGCTCTGTTTAGTGTTTACATTACAATAATATCCTGTTTTCCCAAAAATAAGACCTAACCTGAAAATAAGCCCTAGTATGATTTTTCAGGATGCTCGTAATATAAGCCCTACCCCCAAAATAACCCCCAGTTAAATGAAATCCCGCCCTCCACCATGGTGCAGCAACCAGAAGAAGATTACATGACTGTATTTGAATGAATGTAGATGGTTGTACATTGAGTACACTCCTATACCGCAGTGATTGAGTACACTCCTGTACTGTAGTGAGTCCTGGACCCTTCGTGCACGGCAGGAGAGGAAGCTGAACATGTTCCATATGCGTTGTCTCCGACGCATTTTTGGTATCACCTGGCAGGACAAAGTTCCAAATAGAGTACAGTGGACCCTCGACTTACGGAATTAATCCGTATTGGAATGGTGGCCGCAGGTCGAAAAGTCTGTAGGTCGAGGCTCCATTGACCTACAATGCATTGAAAACCGATTAATCCGTAACCGGCCGTTTTTGTTCCATTTTGTTTTTGTTTTTCCGGTTTGTAGGTCGATTCTCCGGCCGCAAGTCGAACCTAAATTTTGCGGCCGGAGAAGTCTGTAACTCGAAAAGTCTGCAGGTGGAGTCGTCTGTAAGTCGAGGGTCCACTGTAGTCCTAGATCGAGCTGGAATTTTTAGCATGTATACATTACTGAAACAGCGACGCCTACGTTGACTCGGGCATGTCGTGAGAATGGCTGGTGGTCGGATTCCGAAAGATCTCCTGTATGGAGAATTAGTGCAGGGAAATCGCCCCAGAGGGAGACCACAGCTGCGATACAAGGAGATCTGCAAGCGGGATCTGAAGGCCTTAGGAATGGACCTCAACAGATGGGAAACCTTGACCTCTGAGCGTTCAGCCTGGAGGAAGGCGGTGTAGCATGGCCTCTCCCATTTTGAAGAGACCCTTGTCCAGCAGGCTGAGGCAAAGAGGCAGTCCCGAAACCAGCCAAATCAGGGAGCTGGACAGGGGACAGATTGTATTTGTCTTCAGTGTGGAAGGGATGGTCACTCTCGAATTGGCCTTCTCAGCCACACTAGATGCTGTTCCAAGTCCTCCATTTAGAGCACGTTACCATAGTCTCTCGAGACTGAAGGATGCCTAAAATGTACATGGAAAAAAATTAAACATCCCCTGAAAATAAGCCCTAATGCGTTTTTTGGAGCAAAAATTGATATAAGACCCTGCCTTATTTTCAGGGAAACACAATATGCTCTACATGAGACTTCCTGTGCAGAGTGTTCAAAAACTGCAGCTTCTCCAAAATGCTGTAATCTGTGTGTTGACGGGGGCTGATTGCATGTACCTCAGCTCCGCTGGCTCCCAGTTCTTTTCTAGGCCCAATTCAAAGTGCTGGTTAGACTGGCAATCTGAGAGGGTTGTTTTTTTTTAGTGGATCATTGTACTCTGTTGCTTTTAAATCTGTTTTTAGTATTGATTTTATTTACCATTTTTAATATAATAGTTCTTTGATTCTTTTTAAGTATTTGTATGCTTACTGATTTTATCCTTTAAATACAGCCTTTTTAAGAAGAAAGGTGGGGTGAAAATATTTTGAATAAATAAAATGAATAACAGAATAGTTACTGTATGAGTGACCTTTAAAATTCTTTATCACTTGTGTTCAGAATATTTGAAGGATCACATCTCTGTATGAGAGTCTCTCCTGGGATTCAGAACCTTGGGGAAGGCTGTTCTCTTGTTCCGCTTCTGTTGTTTCACAGAATTTTTAATATTTGAATTTATGTATATATCATGATATATGGTGTGGTGTGGTGGATAGAGTGATAGACTAGGACTCAGGAGGTCTTGAGTTCAAATCTCTGCTCAGCCATGAAAACTCACTGGGGGTGTGGAGCTGGTAAATCTCTCACTCTCCTCTTATAAATAGTAATCATCATATGCTGTTAAGTCAATTCTGGCCTATGGCAACCCTTTTCAGAGTTTTCCAGGTAGAGAATATTCAGAAGTGGTTTACCACTTACCTATTAGGGTTGCTAAGTCAGTTCTGACTTGGTGGCACATAACAAATACTCCACCATTTTGTAAGCCAACTTAGATCCCTAACAGGCAGTAAAATGGACAAGAATAGTCAGGGATGGTGAATTAGTGGGAAAACTCTGACATCCTGTGATATACGGCAGGCTATGAATGAATGAATCGGAAGAAAAGTGGATCAGCATTCACAGCGTTCATTCAACTGGCATGCCCTGATATATTTCGTTTCTCTTGTGCTCTGGCTTCGTTCAAGGCAGGCTACTGAAAAGTCGCTATAGCAGAGTCTCAGTTAACCTGGAAGTGTCTTTCTGGAATGGGTTCTTAAATGCCAAACTGGGGGACCGGTGAAGGTTCCCTCGGCCACAAGAGTGGGATCTCCGCCTCTCGGAGAGCAGTGGCGGGATTCCCTACCCACAGGTCATCTGTAAACTAGGGCCTTGGCAAGGGGGACGACGCTCTCGAGGTCGCAGATGCGGCCGTGGTGGGACTTGGATTTAAGGAAGAGGGGGGGAAACTGGAGAGGAGGGCTGTTGGGCTGACGCCGTAGACTGGGAGGCATGCCAGGCCCAGGAGGTGCTGCCACTATGGGCGGGAGACAATCCTCAGACGTGATCTTGAGACCGGCTACTAGATCGAGCGGCTCGTGCCACCGGAGGAAGCCACCGGAGGAGTCCGTCGGGACCAAGCCAGGCTTGCCGCTGGCAGAGGAATCCTCAAAGGCAGGCCGCCTGAATGGAGGAACCCCACAGACAGCCTCCCTCCTGGTCCTGAGACGGTCAGGCTCCCACTCCTCCCCACCCTACGCTTCGCTAGGTGAGAGATGTGCCAGCCGGGTCAGGGTAGAGTTTGGTAACGCCTCTCAGGAGGACTACCCCACGCATGGACTGGTGGCCGCAAGCCGGGTCTACAAGGGTGTCGTGGGAGAAGGAGCTTTTGCCACCTGCTTCCAAGGGCACTTAACTGCCTGCATTCAACACTCCTGTTGCAGCACCCTCTGGCTGGCCCACCTACGAGGGGTCCTGGACTTGGGAGAGGAGGCAGAGCTCCAGAGGAGAGGACCAGGATTCTCCCTTTAGTCTTTTTATCCGAGAAGACGAGTTGCACAAACAGAAACCGATGCTGACGTTTTGAGTCTCCAGATGACTTCAAGTTGCACATAACCTTGTCAGCGTCGCTGCTCAGCTCACTCCAGGAATTCTGTGAGCGGTCCAGGCTGGTGGAGCAGCCAGGAAGACTTTGCTCATTAGTTGAATACAGCTGGGCTAGCCAGGAGTATCTCCAACCGAGCAGCAAGCTGTGTAGAAACAGGGCATCTGTGTTAGTTGCCTTGCATATCTCTGGCTAGAAAGCTAGAATGTAAATATTGTAATACCATTTACAGAGTCACAGGGCAGTCATTTGGAGGAGATTATACATCCCCCCCATGATGGGGATGTATAATCTCCAGGCTTCAAACGAAGGTGCCTCAAAGTGCCAGATGCAGGAGAGGGGGCTCAGGAGACAATTATATCTCGTTCTCTCGTGTGTTCCCAGAGGCATCTGGTGGGGCCACTTGTGAGATACAGGGAGCTGGACTAGAGGGGCCCTTGGCCTGATCCAGCCAGCAGGGCCCTTCTTATGTTCTTATGAGGAGGCAGCTCATTTTATTATCATTACCATCATCATCTTAGAACTGCAGAGCTGGAAGGGATCCTAATAATAATTGAGTCCAGCCCCTGCCAAGGAGGCACAGTGGGGAATCAAACTCCCAACCTCTGGCTCCCAAACCACTGAGCTATCCAGCAGTTCAGTTTAGATGGAAATGATCTCAGCATCTTCTGTGGCAGTATACATGATCTTTTCAGTGCAGCTATATGAGCTGCGTAGATTGGTGTAATCTGTGCTACACTGCACAATGTTTTGTGGTTTGGGTTGGGTTTTCTTGAAGTTTCAGATTTGACTCAGAGTGTGTAATGTGGATTACTTCCTATGTTACAAGTGCCCAGTACCACCATGATCTTGATCAAAGCAACTGTACAGCTGGTCCCACACATCTGCCCAAGTGCCCTGTGGGACGCTTGTCTCAAAACAGCACGCAGCATGTTTCTTTTGAGACAGGAGAATTTCAAAGTGAGTTTGGGATGTGGTGTGCTGTAAGGGTAGTAGCAAATGGGGTAAATGCATTCCACTGGCTAACGTAATTCTTTGGAGCTCTGTCCCTATGTAGGTGGGAACTCCACGCATTTCCATAAATTTTGTTAGGTATACTTTCCTATCACACTAAGATTTCTCCATCTTCTGGGCCTTTTTAAAACAACTGATAAAAAGTTTGTGTCTGCATTCCATAACTAATAGGAGAGTTTGTTAAGAAAAAAAGGTACATGCATTTTCTATTAAAATATACGAAAAGGCGTACGATTATCAAAATTAAAACAAGATAAACAGCAAAGACTGCAATCATACGTGTACGCATCTTGAAGTAAGCCACATCGGAGTAAGCATGGCTAGAATGGTACTGTAACAATGAAAAGCACCCTAAAAAAAATTCACAGCTTTTTAAAAATTAGTTTAATAAATCTCAAGGGGTTGAAAGTGATTTGGGCATTTGACCTTTGACCTTGTTAAGCAGACAGGTGTGTCTGCTTAACAAGGTCACTTACTGAAATCTGTGAAACATTCTCGTTTAAAGACAACATCTCAACAACCATTAAGTTGCATGTATTTGTATTTACTACACGGCTTCTGGAGGCACCCTTTTCTTTAGAGGAAAGTGTTTCCAGTATAATGAATTCTCTTCTGGTCTTTTCCAAATGCTTCCAAAAAGCCAGGGAAACCAAGAGTGAGGCTTCCTTTACTTGCTTGCTTTACGCTACAGCTCTCCGTTATTCATGCCGTCTTTCCAGTGAGACCATCTGAGTGTGTTCAAGGAAATATAGTGCATCATTGCAAATAATTTTATTTACAGACATAACAACTACATCCTATGTGTGTAACTTTGCATGGCGTGAGCTGATGATGTAACATGTATTTTAAATTAATTAAATGCTTCCTGTTTCCCACCTTTGAGGTTCTGAGGCTCCCCAGGGCTTCCTTTTGATCTGGGGAAGCAAACCTTTGGGAGTCTCAGGACTGGGGAATGGGGGAGCCTTTGATTACCAAAAACAGCAGCTAGATCGCCACCCATAGTCCTGATCCCCATGGTGGCAATTCAGCAGCGATTTGTGGCAATTAACTCCCCACCCCACCCCTCGGCTCCCAGAGACTTTCCCAGGGCAAAAGGGAGCCCTAAGGAACATCAGAACCTCAAAAGGGGGTTGGAGGGATGGGAAGGATTTAATTAAAATTAATTTTGCTAGCATAAGCTGATGATGTTATCAGCTCGCACCACTAAATTATGTGAAAAGAGTTTGGACTATTATGTTAAAAATATGTATTAAGCAACCAAATTGATCCATAAATAACCCCACCTTTCTTCTATTCCATTGGAATCCTAATGTTTTTTTTGTTTTTCCACATCTTCCTGACTTGCACTTCATTTTTCTTCGTTACTGTCATTTGTCTCGTCTTGAACACAATTGGTCAAAACATAAGAGGTGTGAAAAATGAATGCTTTGTTTTCTGTTCCATGGAAATTGACGTCATTAAGTGCTGTCCCATGAGCTTTCTCTTAAGAAAGGATTATTCATTTAATGGTTGTTGTGGGTTTTTCGGGCTCTTTGGCCGTGTTCTGAAGGTTGTTCTTTTAGTTATTCATTTAGTTAACCCACAAACACTGGGATTTTAAAACAGAGACTGTAGACTATAGACTGTGTCGGTTTTGGGATAGTTACATCCCCAGCAAAAATTGGGGATTTGTGGGGAGGGGGTATAACCAGCCCCATGTCCAAAGGGATATTTGCATATGCAGAATCAAGTGTGATCTCCCCAGATGCAAAGAGCAAGAAAACACAAGATAGAATAAATTCAAATAAAATAAGTCCCTTGAGCACAAGAACCAACTTGATGCATAATAAATAGAAACCTGGAGTCATAGTTACTGCGTATGTCATTAAAAGCAGAACGCGCACATCTGTATTCATGGATCAGAGTTTTTCTCCTAGGTAATAGATGCCTATTATGAGAAGATTGCCTGTCCAAAATCTAATGGTGCTGTTTTCACGGCGGTGTGTCGTGGAAAGGTATGTTTCTGAAAACTAGGATCTGTACAGAAGATATTTTCTGTTGATTAATGGGACAAATTGTAAATGTTTCAGTATTTGTCAACCCTTCTTTTAAACGGAGAACATTCCCATAGAAAGCCAGTGGCAAAACTGGCCAGTGCCTCGCTACCTTGCTTACTCTGGAGCAAGGCATTGTTGACATCATTAATGTTCTCATCATTACCAGCAGGAAAGGGAGCAGCTCAAAGCAAAGAAGAACCAAACATTGCTGTTCTTTCCGGTGTGGATTGTGTGGCCGTACTTCCTGGCTTTCTCTCTGCTACCACCTCTTACGATCTTCGCTACTGCTTCTATTTTTCGATATTTTAAATCTCATCTTGTTTTCATATGATTTATTTTTATGAGTATCAGCCATTCTGAAAACCTCATTTTGGGGCAGAAGAGTTGCATACAACTGTGTGGCCAGAATCCTGTTACTTACATCTGCCAGCATAGTGCCATTGACGTAAATCTCAGCAGCCAATTGCCACAAGTTAAGAAGCCGGCATAGGCATTTCTTCTTCGTGGCCTCTGTAAATCACACTCTGGGTAATCCGCGCATGTGCGGAACCTCATCGAAATATTCTAGAGTTTCTGCGATCAGAAAAAGAAACATTAGTACACGCCCTTTCACCCAGTATATGTACCTTGATGCCAAGGCTCTCCCTTCAGTTTCTCTTCAACTGTCGCATTGAGAGCTTCGCTCATAGCTTCTATGAGTCTTTTCTCTGAAAAAAAAATCCTTATTTTTTTTTTTACTTTATGTCTTATTCCTTTACCGTTTACTGCCAGCTTCGGCCTTCAGGCCGGGGCTCCCCCGCCTTCCCTGATTTCAGTTCATGGCCTCTTCAGGACAATTTACCATATGCCGCTTTGGGTCCCTTGTTGGGAGAAATGTGGCATATAAATAAAACGAATAAAATAAATAAATTTAAATGTTGCATGGTCTGTAATAATAAGATCCCTCTTTCCGACGGCCACACTGAGTGCCTGTTTTGCCTTGGAGAGGCTCATCAGACCTCTGCCTGCCCCCGCTGTAAGAACTTCAGGCATGGGGTTCTATGCAGTCACCTTTCCAGGCTCAAGCTTCAGCTTTGGGAAGAATCCCTCCACCCAGGCAAACCTATGGGACAGCCAACGTGCAGATCCATGCCACAGGCCAGAGCCATGGACAATGCCGTCTCTGAAGCAGCTACCCCTTCCCGTTCTGAAGAACAGGGGGCCCCTTTGACATCGGCCTTATCTCCCACTTCCTGGCCTCCCAAGGCCAAGCTTTTGACGTTGACTGCCTCGACATTGAAGCCTGGATGAAGTTGGCCTCATCAACACACTGTCTCCAGATGAATTGACAGCCTCTATAGGGTTCATGATCCCAATGGCGTTTTTCTGTAGAAGCAGCCCATTCCTAGCTCCATTTTCATTGAGGCTTCTCAATCTTGCTCTCGACCTCAAAAAAACCTTACTCCACCCAACAAGGACTGTCGACGCATCGACTCCATGGGCCGCTGGCTCTATTCCTCGGCCACTTTCGCAATGTGAGTTGCTAACTATCAAGGGGCTGTGGGCATGTATCAGCGCTTCTTATGGAACAACATGTCCACCTTAATTGAAGCACTGCCGGATGATAAGAGGATTCTAGCACAAACTTTTCAGCAAGAGGGCCTCTCGGTGGCCAAACAACAAATGCTAGCAGCACACCACATTGTTGATGCCACCTCTAAATCTATGGCTACTTCTGTCAGGCTCCGTCACTTCTCCTGGCTCAGTGCGCGCAGATCACTCAGAGTGTGAATCACAGAGGACCACTCAAAGAACTGCAGTTACAGGTAAGTAGCCTGTCCTTCCTGTTCTGCGCCAAGTCAAGATTCCATGTGCAACAGCAGAAGTGTATGCTGACTTCTTAACTTGTGGTAATTGGCTGCCAAGAGGTGTATCATCACATCACCTTAATTCTGGCCGCCTTGCACTGGCTACCCGTCCATTTTCGTGCCAGCTTCAAGGTGAGAATCTGCTCATCCTACAAGAACATCTCAGGCAAGTTGGCTGAGGATGCTAACCCTGAGAGAGGCCCAGAGGGAGAAGACGAGAAACTGGGCCTTCTCAGTGGTTGCTCCTCAGCTACAGAATGAAACACACACACACACACACCCATGCAATTTGTTTGGCCCCTTCGCTGGTGATTTTTTAAAAATAACTAAAAGCTGGTTATTTAGGCAGGCATTTGAAAATGTTATATCTGCGAACTCAGCTGGGATCAGCTAGCCTCCCTGATAAAGTCTGCCATCTTCAATGTTTTAAATGTTCTGATTGTCGTATGCTAATATATCTTTATGCTTTGTCAGTATTTTTTGTTTGCATTTTGTTATTTTTATTCTTTGATCTGCTGATTGTAGTCTAGTCACGTGATTTTGTATGTTGTAAACCACCCAAACTGGGCCGTGTAAAATTTGACCAGATGGGCAGTATAAACATTGAATGGAATGAATGAATGAATGAATGAATGAATATTGATTTTATTACAATACTCCACCCTAAAAATTTAGTAGGCTCCTGGCCTTTGGGTGTATTTGGTATGTGTTGGACTGAATTATACTTTAGTGTTTTCAAACGGCAGCTGCCATTCCACTCATCTTTGAAGAAGGAGCCAGTGGATGAAATTCTGTGGTTTAGCAGAATGAAAATGGGTTACATTCAGTCTATTGCCAGGCAGTAAACAAAAAGCTGCTGCTGCAGTTCTTGGGAGTGCCAACACGTGAATGTGTGCCTACCCCGAAGTATCACAGGGGCAGCTCTTTATTTACTGGCTAGGACCAGACAAAATGTTATGATCTTTATTACTGAGCAACAGGATTTCAGCCAATATAAATCAAGATATAACAAGTTTCTCTGTGGAGATGCAGGATAAACGGGGAGAGAAGGATGCATGCTGAGTCGTGCAGCAATTTGTTTCTGCCAGGAACCCATGTCAGTGACCGAATTGTTTATCTTCAGGCCAGTGAAGGGTTGGACTTTGCTGATAGAAATGGACGAGGTGTCATCATCACAGGCCTCCCTTTTCCTCCTCGCATGGACCCCAGAGTCATTTTAAAGATGCAGTTCTTGGATGAGATGAGGGCAAAAAGTGCGGGTGGACAGGTAATGACCGAAAATCATAACAGATCGTTTGAATGCTTATTCTTCTTGTGCCTTGTAGGGTTTTTTGTGAATCCCGCCCCCCTAACTTCTTGAACGATCATTAGTGCGGCTGAAAGCTTCCAAAATTGGCAGGATTATTTATATGAGGATTGCTATAAATGCTGTCTGGGTCCATTAAAATATAATCAGATTTATTTGTTGGAAGCTGGCAGCAGACCAGACGTAAAACGGTGCTAACCCATTATCTGTTTATGCATATCTTTTGCTTACCTTGAAGGGTCAGATGAACACACCACTGTGTTTTGATCAGGAATTTGTTACAAATTTTACTTCGGAATAATCCGTCTGTAGACCCAGTATTAAGGAAGTCTCTCAGTGCCAGTTAACTATGTAAAGATGATTAAATAAATATCTCAAACAGGTACATCAGAGATTATTGTAAAATGGATTTATTGTGGTTTGACTTTGTTTGATTTTGCAACACAAAATCCTTTGATCCATTGTTGATTTTTACTGACTGTAAACCGAAAGCATAATATATGCCCTGGTGGCAGACAGCTAAGGGACAATAAGTACGTATGCTTTGCTAATCTATTTTCAGGGCACATCGTTCTTTAAAGGGCAGCGTTAATTTTGGTCCTTAAAAGTGGGTGCTTAAAAGTGGGGAGGGGTTGGGCTTAAAGCTGTGAAAAAGGGAACCCTTCAAATAAAAACCAAAACACTGTCTTCCCCCCATCAGTATTTGTCTGGGAACCACTGGTACAAACAGCAGGCTTCTCGTGCAGTAAACCAGGCCATAGGCAGAGTCATCCGGCACCGGCAGGACTATGGTGCCATCTTCCTCTGTGACCACAGGTAACTGTCCTTCATGTTTGAGTAAAATTTCTAGAGTGAACTCCCTTCCTTCTGCTTGAATCCCTTGCACCCAATACAACTTCCTTGCTTTCCTGCCTGAGATGTTATGCCTGGAGAAGTAACTTTGTTTGTGTTCTTTCTTTGCGACATGTTATCTGCATACCAAGGAAATTGCAATCACAGCAGTTCAGGTGTACTAACAGTTTGTAATCATAACATTTTTCACATGTAAACATCTGTGCTGAAGGGGAAGATTGCTACGTGGTCAGCTAATTATTGAAGTTCCTTGTACAACTAGTATTCTTCTTTACAAGTGATTTGGTCAACATGCAAATAAGTACCTTGACAGAATACTCAAAATGCAAATCACTGATAGTGCAAGAAGTGAATGGCCAAAATCTTATTGCTTAATGTAGTAATTTGCACTAGAGTTTGCTCACTGAGGCAATGCGGATTTTGTCAGTCAACTCCGAATGGGCCCACTCTAGTAGTGACTTGTGCTAAAATAAGCAGCCACTAGAGTAGACCCATTTGAGTCAATGGAACGTATGGAGGAGGTGATTTACTAAATCTCCATTGATTCAGTGCACTTACTATAGTGTGATTTACTATACTAAGCAACAGGATTTGGGCCAATATTTGTCATTTGTTATCATGTACTGCCATCTAGTAGAGTAATTGGTACATGGCTCGTAACTTGATTTCGCAGGTTTCAACATAGAATTTATACACCTACGAGAAAGGCAACTTGTGACCCATGAGATTCATTTTACGTGTGCAACTGCCAAGTCACAGCTCTTCCGTCCTATACTTTTCCCTTTAGCCAGAATCTAGTTGGGTTCTTATGGGAAGAAGCCCATCAGAGAATCTCAAAGCTAGGAGATCTCCCTTTGTGACCTGTGTATCTGCTGCAGAGGACTCAAAAACCCTTCCGAACATTGTTCTGAGTTCTGCAGAGAGGCAGGGGAGAGAGAAGGAGAACATCAAAGATAGCTCAGTGGTTTAGGCATCTGGCTGCAAAGCCAGCGGTTGGGAGTTCAATTCCCCACTATGTCAGGGGCTGGACTCGATGATTCACAGGCTCCCTTCCAGCTCTGTAGTTCTAAAATGATGATGATTCTGCTGTGAGTACATTGTGGCTGCAGGGAGGAGATTCCCTCCTCTGATATTGGCTGATGGGGCTGCTTCTGCAAGGTCAAGGATTCAATCGGATCCTAGCTCACACTGAAGTACATTGGTGAGTTTCCAAAGGGCTACAATATTTTGCACATACACAACCCATTGCTATCACGATACTGATGATTTCTGATAAGCTCTGACTATTGACTATCCTGCCTGGGGCTTATACCCTTTTTCCCCGAAAATGAGACCTAACCTGAAAATAAGCCCTAGTATGATTGTTCAGGATGCTCGTAATATAAGCCCTACCCCAAAAATAAGCCCCAGTTAATTGAAACCCCACCCTCTACCATTGTGCAGCAACCAGAAGATGACATGACTGTATTTGAATAAATGTAGATTGTTGTACATGAAAAAAATAAAACATCCCCTGAAAATAAGCCCTAATGCGTTTTTTGGAGCAAAAATTAATATAAGACCCTGTCTTATTTTCAGGGAAACACGGTAGTAGTTGGAGACAAAAACCTCTAGGCACCAGATTGCCTACCCTCGTCTATGGAATACCATCTTCCTGGAAATGGCATTTGTAACAAAGCTGGTTCTTGTTTTCAATTCCCAACAGGTTCATGAATATAGATGCAAGAGCCCAGTTGCCTTCCTGGGTCCGACCTTACGTCAAGATTTATGAGAATTTTGGACATGTAGTCAGAGAGGTGTCTCATTTCTTCCGTACTGCACAAAATTGCGTAGGTATCAAGCAGTGATATATGAAAGCTCGTAGTTTCGTGGCTGACTCCAGGGTACCATACTGGCAGTGTTTCTGAGCAAACAGCCTGCTTTTCACAGATTGCTATTGGGGTCCAAGATGCTTTGTTCTTAGTAGCTACTCCTGGTTCATAAACAGATATTCATAAAAGTGTGGCATCTTTAAGAGTAAATGATTTATGGTAGTATAAACTTCCATAAATTGTAATCCAGGAAATGTGCATGCCATAATGTTTCTGTTAAAGGTGCTGTATAATTCTTTGCTGTTTTGGTGCAAAGACGTTAACATTGCTCCCTCTTGGAAAATAACAAAGTAAACTCCCATCCCTTGGTTTTAACTTGTAAAGTCATGAAACTTTTTTGCAGTAAATAAATAAATAAGGCCTCTCCAGTTTTGACTCTACTGATTTCCAAAGAATTGGACAAGTATCAGAGTACCAGCCTCTACTAATGGCACATGAGAACTGCTTTTAAAAAATTATATCTCTGTGTATTTCTTGATTAGTTCCTTGTCATCACGTTAGTGTTTATTGTCTCATTTTCTTGCCTGTGGGTAATGGTACATATGTATAACTGCCTATGTAACAGCAGTCTGTAGAAATTATTCTTTCACTGTGTTGATAATTATTGGTATTCAGATCTACATACATGTTTAAAGTAATGTTTAAAATGGGGTTATAGCAGAAAACTAATTGGAAGGCATCAGTTCAATGCATTGTGGCATTGACAAAGGAAAAATCAATTTCAGGAGATCTTTTAAAAACGCAGTTGAAAATTGCAAGTCCCCTGACAACGTTGTATGAACTGTGTTCTGGTTATAGAGTTCTGGCTGACCTGTCTCCACAAAAATATCCTAGAACTCAAGAAAATAGGAAAAATTGGAAGACAAAAGTTGTTGAGACTTCTTGGCCTCTTCCCAAAAAAGAAAGGCTAAAGTATAGGGGATAGGTACACAATTTAGGATTCAGGAGACGTGGGTTCGAACCTCCGCTCAGCCATGGAACTCACTGGGGGTGTGGAACTGGTAAAAACACTCCTTAAATACCTCATTTACAGTACCTTGAAAACCCTATTAGGTCCACTGTAAGTCAGTTCTGACTTGCTGGCACATAACAACAACAAAGTATGGGTGAGATTAGTTTAGAAAGTATAAGGGTAGAGTTAGATGACAGTATAGAATACTGTAAAATTATAGAGTATGGAATGAGTGAATTATGATGTTTTTTGTCTGAAGTCTGACAGTATTAGAACTTGAACTTCAAATGAAATTACTGATGGTAGGTGAAGGATCTTCCTCTTAACATGGTGGGTGGCTTTGAGTGTTGGGGAAGCTGAAAGCAACACTGTCAGGAGGCTAGTCTGGACTTGTAAGAAGGTCAACCAAGAGTGAAAGCTGAACACCAGACTAAGATGCATCCACCTTTCTCAAGACTAGTGGTCACTTCAGTAGAAGATAATTAATAGTTCCAGTGATATTGGTGGCAGAGAAACTCCTGAAGGGCAGCTACTGGGCGGCAGCAGCAGGAGTGGAAGATGAAAGTGGATGATCTTTCACAAACAGTGGCAGAGAAACTCAAGCTAACTCTTGTTAGTATTGTGCGGAAGAACAGAATGATAACTTTTGAAAATGTCATACTTTGAAAACCTTATGATAAGACAATCTAAATGAAACAAGAGATCATGCTGGAAGATGAGATAATAGAAAGCAAATAACCAGCTACTGGAGAAGAGCAAAGGGCAAGTATGAATAGTACTGCTGCTAGTGAAGCAACTAGATTAAAGCCTAAAGGACGTCTAGTAGCCAGTGTGCATTAGTAATTTAGGACATTTGTATCTGCTGATTGTGGTGATAATTTTCTAGCTTAGAATGGTTAGACAAGTATACAGAGGACAGGTTAGTTTAATAGCTACTGGATGTGGTGGCTTAGTAAAACATTCACATTGATGGTTACTATCCAAGCCTGTAGCTTTCTAGAAACATTTGTTGGGCACAGGATGTTCCAGTGGATGGATTTTTTTTAATTTGATTCTGCAGAAACATTTGTATTTCTTAAATGTTAACAATAAGGTAGTCACAGGATTTGTTTCCTTATTCAGGAACTCTTTGGACATAATAGCGTGGAAGAGAGGTATCTGGGCTCTGCTGCTGTTGCTAGTAATGTGTTAAACGATGTTCATTTTAATTGGCATCATTACTACATTTGGATGGGAACGGTTTTCCACCCAGAGGGGATAGTTTCTGAAATTAATCATTTGGTGTAGCCCTTTAAGAGGTTTTTAACATTCCCATTCTGTCTACAGATGCCTGCTCCACTATCTCGGGATCCCTCTTGCACTGCTAATAGAGAAGAAGAAAACCTTACGCCTTCTGCTTCACATGAGCATTTCCTTCCTGTATCAAAAGCCAGCAATTTAGATGACCATGTTCCTAGTTTGAAAAGGAAGAGAATTGGTATGTAGGCGTCTTCTCCTACAAGGCAAAAATAAACCTTGGTATCCTCTCCTCTCTTGAATAACCCGAAAGACTCTGCCTGCCTTGATGTCCCAGAATTTCAGCCAAATGAATTAGTTTTTCTAGGGATTGCTGTCTTGCTTTCAAATGCAACTACCAGGAAATTTCCTCCATTGAATCTTGGTTAATTACGAAAGGGAAAAAAAAATCAAAAACAACTAAAAATTCATGTATTTGATTTACATGCCATCCCTCTAGTGCAGGGGTACCCAACCCCTGGTCCGCAGCCCAGTGCCGGTCCGTGGGCTTCCCAGGACTGGGCCGTGGAGACAGATCTCCGCCGCCCCCGCACGCATGCACGGTGGGCGTGTCGCGCTCGCGGGGTGTGTGTTGCGCCCCCCCTACGCAGGGAGCCCGCCCCCCCAATCGGTCCGCGGTTCCAAAAAGGTTGGGGACCGCTGCTCTAGTGGACACACTACAAATTAAAAACTTAGAACCTCACACAACCCCAAGAGTGATCTTGTGGTTCAACAATCTAGATGTAAAATTAAAAGAAAAGAAAAAAAAGCACAAGAAGAGGAAAAAAATTAAAAATTCTTATTACCGGCATCAGGGGAATAAGTTCCTGAAGGCAGCTTGGCATATTTCTTTCTCCACTAATTTCCTGAAGACTATGAGGGAAGGAGCCTGGCATACCTCAGTTGGGAGCCAACACCAAGAAGGCCTGATTCCTCGTTGCCTTTTTTACCTCCCTTGATGTGGCTATTTTTAGCAACTTGGATTGAGAGGAGCAGGTGAAACAGGAAGCAGTTTTCCGAGAGAGACATTCCAAGAAGTCTTGAAGTCCTAAACCACTAAGGGCTTTGTGAGTCGTAATCGGCACCTTGAATTGAGCATGGAAACTGACATGCAGTTAGTGCAGGTGAGCCAAGACTAGGGATCTAAGATCAAATTTACTCATCCCAGAAATCAGTCTGGCTGCCATTTTCGACCTGCTGAAGTTTCCGTACTGTTTTCAAGGGCAGCCCTATGTAGAGAGCATTACAGTAGTCTATTTTTGAGATTTCCAATGCATGAATCACTGTTACTAAGCATTTCTTATCCGGGTAGGGGTGCAACTGGGCAATCAACTGAAGTTTATAAAAGGCACTTCTGGCCACAGCCAATATTTGAGTCTCTATAGAGAATGCTCAGTCTAGTAGTATCCCCCAAAAACTGAGAACTTGATCCATCAAGTCCTACATCAACTGGGTTTTTTCCCCAGCAAAAAACAAGGACTCTTATGGCACCTTAGAGACTTCAGTTCTATTTTTTATATTTTTACATGGTTCGTAGACTACTTACTGATATACAACGTCCAAATGCATCTAAAGAAGTGGGCCACAGTCCCTGGAAGATGATGGGGATCCATTCTTGGAGATTTCCCTCAGCTTGGCAGTATTTAGTGGTCTCAATGGCTAGGAGAGGTTGTGTTTTTTTTGTCAGGGTTGGCTGGTTCTTCATCGGTTGTGTCCATATTTGAAGAAAACGGATGTGCCTTCAGTTACACACGTCCTTCTCACTTCCAGACTAGATTGTGGTCATGAAAGACAGCGGGGAAACCTTTTTTTTGATACAGAGTTCAACTGTCAGAATATTCTAGGGGCTTGGCATGGATATCATATTGTATCATCTCAGCACCAGTTGTGTAGGTCGGCTTTCGGTTCCCAGGCTCAGTTCGAAGTTTTTCTCTGACCTTTAAACTGCTGAATGAGTTCAGCGCACGTGTTTTTGAAAGACTGTCTCTGCCCTTATGAAGCCACCAGGTCCCTGTGAAGCTGCTTTGCAGACACAAACTCCTTTAAAAGTAACATCCCAAGCTCCGCGTCTGCTGTAGTAAGTTACTAAAGAGTAGCTCTGTTAGTCTTAGTATGTTGACACAACTACATAGAGAGAAATGAAAAGAGAGAGAGAGAGAAGGAAATGTGATGTTTGAGTAACAGTTGCTCTTCTTCGTGGTCTCTGTGAATGCAGATGAATGGGTTAGTGCTGCGCCTGCGTTGTTTTGTTGTGAGGTTTCACGGATCAAAATCCCCTTCCTCAGACACATGGAATGATTATACCATTTCATCTATATTTACACATGGTGGTGGGGTCATGACTTGATGAGGATACAAACAACAGACAAACTGACAATGTGTTATTAACACAGGAGTGGAATCCTTAAGATGTTAAAAAGACAGGGCAAAAAGATCAAGAGAAGTTGAGAGGTACCAAAGGATCAGGAGCCAGTGAGACAACGGGATTTGAGCAGGGGAACCTGTGATACTAGCTATATTGCACAAGTTAGTCCTGCTTTTGATTTTCTAGCACTGTCAACGGCATGGAGGCATGTTATTTGTGTTCCCATGCATAGGAGATTGCTCTCCATGTCAGGAGACGAGCAAAAGTGGTGACAGGCTTGTGCTGTCTCCTTACGGTTTTATTAAGCCTGCAGTGCTAACATCTGAACACGATTAATTTCAGCAACAACCACCTAATTTGGGTACGTCCCTGCTGTCATCCTAAGAAGTCCTAAGCAGAAAGAAATGAGTTAGAACATCCCACATGTACGTTTTAAATGTTTTTAATGCATCTTTTGTCAGACAACGGAGTGACCAACCTGTGTACAGAGTATGATCAGGTTCCGACCACCTCCAGAAGGCAGCCTGCTAGTCTCTTGGATGCGCTAGAAAACAATGAAAAGAATTTAGGAGAGACAGGTGAGGAAGACAGCTTGCCAGGAGAAGAAAAGGTATGAACACACTATTTAACAGGCATTTTTGATACCTGAGATATCTAAAAAGCTGCTCTGTGGAAGATGGAGGAAACTGTTTTCTGCTGCTCCAAAGGGTAGAACTTGAATCTGCGGATTCAAATAACAAGAAAGTCCTAGAAGAGGCCGCTGTGTTAATCTCTGTTAGCGTATCAGGCCAAAAACAAAACAGAAAATTAAAATTAAAGAGGGCAAAAATGTTGTGGCACCTTAAAGAGCTTATGTCTGAGGAAGTGGACATAATCCACAAAAGCTCATATTAAAACATAGCAGTTAATCTTTAAGATGCCAAAATGTTTTTGTCTTCTTTGTTTTTTATTTTTTTAATGATTTTTTTATTAAATTTGATTTGTTTACATACAAAAAAACAACAACAAAACAAAACAGTAGTACATCCCTCACCCCAGGGACCATCCGTTAATACAATACATAGCTATATTTTACAATAACATTTCCTTCATCTTTTAAAAAAAAACAAAAACCCTTATCCCTTCCAAAAATACATATATTCTTGACCTGGCTTTTGCCCTTTATTCAATACAGCATTTATAAAGTCAGTTTGAAGAAGTGACTTGCATGAGTAGCGAAATGGTTCAACCTACCGGTAACAAGAAAGAAGTCTAGTTGCCGTGATTCAACTTCCAGATACACATTTCATAGTATTCCAAACTATATTTGTATTACTACCTCCCTTTTCATTAATCTGCCATATTTCCTTTAATTCCCTTTCCATCTTTTCTACAATCATTTTATTTTAAGGGGAAGAGATTGCAATATGGCGATGAATAAAGAAATTGATAAATCTAATCCAACAAAAATTGAAATTAAGAATAATATTACAGTTTTAAACAAAATTATAAAAAGAATGGGTTTTAAGGGTGTATGGATGGAATTACATGACAAAGAGAAGAGGTATACATTTTACTCTTAATAGATTTAAAAGCTACTCCAGGATAGATCACATATTTGTGTCAATGGATTTATTATCTAAAGTAGTTAAAATAGATGTAAAGATCATTAAAATTTCAGATCATGAAGTGGGAACTATGGAAATTGGTATAGAGTGTGATTATGAACAAGCACAGATGGAGAGTGGACTTGAATATATTTAAAAATAAAATGGTTTAGTTTTTATTTTTATTTTGTTTTTGGCATGATAAAAGTACAAGAAGGAGATTTCAGCGGAACAGGAGGAAAACTTCGTGATGGCACGTTGCTCTACAGCAGGGGTCTCCGAACTACAGCCCGCGGGCCACATCCAGCCCACCTTGCCGCTTTATCCGGCCCGTTCCCTTCAGCCCGGACGGGCGAGGGGCATGCGTGTGTGTGGCCGCGCGCGCACACACACATTCCTGTTCCTTCGGCCCTCAAAGATGTTGAAAATATCCGGTGTGGCCCTCACGGTCAAAAGTTTGGAGACCCCCCTACTCTACAGTATAACAATCTACCTTACCATGTGGTGGACTCTCCTTCATTGGAGTTCTGTGGCAGCACTTTAGCAGTGGATTTTCCTGTATTGAAGGGATTTGGTCTTGATGTTCCTTGGCACCCCTATATTTCTGGGATTCTGGCTTTAATACAGAAAGTAGCAGGATAAGGAGCTTTAAAAAGCAGAACCACCCCCATTGTTACGGCTGCAAACTGAACCTTTCTTACAGATACGCTCCCCTATGGAGATACATCTCGTGGTTCCCTTTATAAAGTTCTACAGACTTGGTAAAGGAGAGATTATGCCTCTCAAATTTTGCAAGTGTTCTTGAAACCTCATCTGAATTCGTTGCTAATTGCAAAAAAAAAAAAAAAAATCACATTTGAGGAGTATGCGACCCGGCTTTTCTAAAACACTGTTGTCTGCACTTCTTTCTGTTTTTTAAAGATACTGACTGGGTGGGAGATAGTTTTTGTTTATGTTTTCCTCTTAACCGTCTTGAGGAAGGAGTTATTTAAAACAAATAATGTCAGAGGATCTGGGAAGGAAGGAAGATCAAACTTGATGCCACCTGCCTTCCGCTTGTCAGCATGACATTTGAATGAGGAAAACCCCAAGTTTCCATTTCTCTGTGTCTGCGCTATTTCTTTTTTATCTCCTACCATATCCTTGTTTGTTCTTAGTTCCCATAACCCCAAGGAAACATCTTCCCAGAAATGAAAATACTCAATTACATGCTATGTGTGACCTGGTCAGATTTTTTTTATGTCCTTGAATGGTACTGTGTTTCCCCAAAAAATGAGACAGGGTCTTATGTTAATTTTTGCTCCAAAAATGCATTAGGGCTTATTTTCAGATGTTTTATTTTTTTCATATACAACCATCTACATTTATTCAAATACAGTCATATCATCTTCTTCTGGTTGCTGCACAAGGGTGGAGGGCGGGATTTCACTTAACTGGGGCTTATTTTTGGGGTAGGGCTTACATGACGAGCATCCTGAAAAATCATACTAGGGCTTATTTTCAGGGAAACGGTATCAGGAGAAGAATACTTGCCTTTGTTACAGCAAATTCTCCAAAAGGAAGTGAGGATATTGTGTCAACTCTGTTATCTTTACAGGCAAAACGTTTGTCAACTCTGTCTCTTCAATATGAGAAAAAACTGATGGATGGGCAGAAAGGAGGCAGGAAGAAAATCAAGATATTGAGCACTCTGGTATGTTGTGCTGGAGCATAGAAAGAAAGGATATATTTGGAATCCATGCATCTTGTGTGCTGCTGTTTAAAAGTCTTGGGTACTATGCACCCTAGCAATATTTTTAGGTATCACACAACCAAGTCTTCTCTAATACAGTATATAGACTTCTCTTTCTCAGTGTCTGGGAAATGTAGAGTGAATCAGGTTCCGGGGTGCACTAGGGAATGGAGGGATCTGACAATCCAAAGGTCATGGCAGAGCCCCATGTTTCATGTACCGAAATGGCCACATTCAAGCACTAACATATCTAGTTTAAAAATAATTATAAAGTCACCCCTGATGTGGAGAAAACTCTGACAAGACTGCCAGCACAGTAGGCAGCACCTGCCTTGCTGAATAAGTAGATTAACCTGATAAAGAGCAGATTTCTATATTTTTTCCAGAAAGAGGTAAAAGGGACTAATTCCTTAATACTGGGTTAAAAAACAGTTCTCTCTCTTTGCCCTTAGAAGTAAAATGCATAAGATGGTGGTGTTCCTTCTCGCTTGCTTGCTCACCCCCCCCCCCCCAACACACATATACATACATGTATATATTTTTTCCTGGGCACGTAGACCTACATGCCCTGAACCAAAAAACAGTTCCTCGGCATATACTGTTTTCTTTTTCTTTATTCAATAAAAGAGGCTCCAGCCTCTTCTATTGCAAGACCCGAATGAGGGCTGCTAATGATAGGACCTTTCAGAAGTCACTAATTCATGAGATCACCACATACTGTATCAGAAGACATTTGATGGCACAGAGCAATGGCATAAATGTTACTTCTGGGGATCCTTAAGGAACTGTTGAGCATATAATGGATTGTGCTTAGACATGTTATTTAGTAGGCATATGAGAGAGCATTTGAAGCAAAATTCTGGAGTTTTTGTCTAGTCCTTGAAGGTACTATTCAGAGAAGGTGTAATCACTCCAAGGACAGACATATAAAGAAGGACAGAAATTATTCCCATGTCATTTTTTTTATATGGCTTAGGAATAACTTTTCTACTGTAAAAAATGGAGATGGGAGAAGCGGTCAATTCATTAATTTCCCTGTAAGATGATTGAAGCTGTTGTAGCTTAATGAGTGCAAGTAGTCCTACACATCTTCCAGAGGTGAAAGTATTTCTAAAGGCATTTTTAAAAAGTGAGGATCTGGAAGAAATTGCAGCAGGTGGTGGAAATGAGGGGCTCCCCCCCCCGCATTACTTCCCCACCATCACTCTACCAATGAATATATTGTTGGGTGGGGGGGGGGGGAAATAAGCCCGGAAATAACATTGGCCAGATCCCCTACGTGAATCATTATGGCTGACGTTATTGCAGTGGGGAGAAGTGTAGTCGATAGGTGGTACTCAGTGATCTAGATGCTGCTCATGGGCCAGTGATAGAGTGATCTGGATTCTAGATCACTCTATCGCTGGCCCATGAGCAGCATCTAGATTCTAGAAGACACACATGATCTGAGTCCAGTTCTCCTTTCTCTTGGTAGCTTCCGAAAAGGTAATCATCAGCCTGTCTTTGTCCCCATATCAACTGTTGTGGAAAAGGGTTTAAGTTTAGCACAATGCACTACAAGAGGTCTCTGTAAAAGAATTTTCTCACAGATCTTGCGCTCTACACTCTCTCTCCCTCCCTCTCTCTCTCCCCCCTCTTTTGAATTACAGCAGATTGGCAAGGCACCAGATCCCTCTGAACCCAAAAAAGCAAGGGCTGCATCTTTTATTGCAACGGTGAAACAGTCCCTAAGCCAGCTTAATTTCGACACATTCTCACGAGCCCTGCAGCAATACAAGAACACAAATGACTTCAATGCTATGTTCTCTCAAATGAGCATTCTTTTTGCAGAAGACCAGGAAAAGCATGTCTTGTTGCGAGGTAATATAGCCATCTGAACATCTCCTCTAACAGTCTGTTGCACTTCTTGCAAAAATTACTACTGTTAATAAAAGGGTACTGTTTTCCTCTTAGCAGCATTTTATTTTATTTTATTTGTGAAGGGCTATACAGAAGCAGAACTCTTGGTTTAGCTGCTTTGACATCTATTAAAAATGTATTTCTTGAACTGTACAACTTTGAAAGTTGGTGACCCTTATTGCCATCTTGTTACAGGGAAAATGAAAGTTAGGCTTAATTTGAGGTAAATTATTAGTTCTTTGTCGTGGTGTCCATATATGCAGATATAGGGGTTCTGCACCTGCACAGACCTCGCTTTGGAAAGTTCCAGAGCCTCAGAAATAAAAGTGCCTCTCTGTCTATACTGCACGTTCACAGCCCCGCTTTCCTCAGTTCTTTTTTGTCTGCTGCTGCAACAGCACACAGAAGACTGCTCTGGAGCCTCAGCCTCATTTGTCATCATCTCAATAAGTTTTCTGCCTTTCCTTTTTTCTTCTTCCTCCTTTTCTTCTTTTACCTATTTTTTAAAAAAGAGGGGAATGGGGGAGAGAGAGTTATTTAAGTAGCGTTAGAGGGGACACCCCCCCACCGCAGCTTTGCCGCTCCCTTTCCCCCCGATGATTTATGGCTGCTGCTTTGATGAAGAAGTGTGCCACTTGTGGCAAGAAGATCCCACCATCGGACAGACACGACATTTGCCTTTTTTCCCCTGGGAGAAACCCACTTAGTTCAATCTTGCAGAATTTGCTGCTCTTACATTGCTGCTCTTACATTTAAGAATCAACAGTCTTGACTCTGAGCCTTCCTCTGGGAACAATCGGTTCGAGCTGCAAATCCCCCCACAAAGGCAAATCACAAACTGCAAACGGAAAAACCCCTGGAACCCGAGCCTGCTCCCTCATCTTCCTCAAAATTGTCTTTGAAGAAATCGGAGTACAGTGCTCAGAAACAAGAGGCAGCCTCCGATATCGAGGTGACCAAAAGGAAGAAAAAACGACAACCTGCGGACACCGGTGTCATTGCGGCTACCTCGAATCCCCAGCTACCGATCCGAGAGCCTACCTCTGCTCCTCTTGCCGACACCCAATACACAGTCTCGGTTTCAGAGGGTGAATGCTTGAGCCCCTCTGTGCAGGGTGTCCCCGTCTTACAAAGAGCGTCCTCTCCTCTACAAGAGGAATCCTCACCTCCACCATCGGAAGTAGAGCAAACATCAAGATTGAGGTCCCTGTCCCCTACCCAACAGTCTCCGCAACCGAGACAATACTACACGGAAGCTACAAGACCCAAATCGAGATAGATCTCACAAACTCTGCCACATGGCTACCGACTACGCTCTTCGGAGTCCCCCTCAGTGAGTTCCCGGTATCATGAGGACCCTTATTACGCTCCTTTCTTCTGTCCCTCTCGCTTCGTGTGTGGGGACATGGGATGGCCATCCGAACCGTACAGAAGTCAATACCAATCCCACGACCAAAGCACATCCTGCTCGCGTACCCACACCCACCCTCAATCTCGGGAGTCCTACGCTGACAACCCACGAGGCCGCTCTCCCTAATGATATGAGCACCGCTGCAACGTCCGCTCCTGTCGGGACTCTCAAAATCAATCTTGGTCTCCACACTGGTCTGCCACTTTATGCCTTCCACGTGGACAACACCAACAACCAGGATCTCCACAGTCATAACCTCGGCTTTGGCTCATCGACCAGCGTCATCCCTGGGTCTTCTGCACCCTCCTGATACCGATGCCTCACGTGATTACCGCACGATTCCCATTGTCTGCTGTCAACACCCTCGGCTCCTCTTCCAGATCTGCATTTTGAGGACAGCTCCGCCGACTCCGAGGGAGAAGAGGGTAAGAGCTCACCCAGATCTTCACCCACTTCTGATGTCCAGGATAATGCTCCACTCTCGGCTTCAGAAGACCTCTCTTATAATGACCTAATAGAGAGAATAGCAAAATCATTACAGTTACCTATCTTCAAACTGGTACCACCAGCAAAGGATGCTGTCTTTGCTCGCATCCACAAAAAAGCAAATATCCCTGTTGAAATGGCAATGCTCGAGACTTTGACAGACCTCATCAGCCAGTCCTGGCAAAAACCCTCCTCAATTCCGCCAAGATCTCACAGAATCGAAAACTTTGATAGGGTCCAAAAGGACATTGCCGTGGTGTTGGTGGTGGTGATTTGAACTGTGTGACTTTGAATTAGGTTCTTGAAAGTCTGGAGGGCCTTGAAAATGGCTAGAAGCTTGAGGAAGTTGATATACGAGTCTTCTCATGTCTGGACCACATAGCCTGGACTTGTCTGTGTTTGCAGTGGGCACCCCATCCTGTCGTCCTTGCATCAACAAGTAAGGAGGAACCAAGTCCCTGAGCCTCCTATACCTTTCAGGCCTGCTCTGGGAATGGTGCATCTCCCACCAAGTTGTCCCTGGGGCAACCCATGTCTCGGCACGGACAACACAACAGCAGACCACCTCAGCCAAAAAATGATACACACACAAATGGGAACGTTCTCAAAAAATATACACCCAACTGATCTCTTGCTGGGGCGAACCTGCTGTGGACGTGTTTGCCACTGCCACCAACTCCAAATGTGCCCGCTACTGCTCCCGTGCAGGCAGAGGACCAAACTTCACCATTACTTGGACGGGGGAGCTCCTCTACATGTCCCCCCCTTTTCCACTGATGCAGTGCACAATTGTGAAAATCATACACGATCGTTCACATGCAATTCTTCTCACCCCATGGTGGTCATGATAACAGTGGTTCACTACCCTTACAGCGATCAACAAATTTCAGTTGCCTCTACACCACAACCTTCTCTCCTGCCACAATGGTACAGTTCTTCACCCAGATATCATTCACCTGAAACTCACTGCCTGGAGGATACTGTATTTTTCCGTGTATAAGACGCCCCCATGTATAAGACGCCCCCCACTTTTCTAACCCAAAATTTCTTTCTTTGCAAGAAAGTGGAGGGGAAAGTGATTCCTGCTTTCCCCCTCCATGTTTTGCAAAGAAAATGGAGGGGGAAAGCGATTTCTGCTTTCCACCTACATTTTCGTTGCAAACATTTTGCAACGAAAATGTAGGGGGAAAGCAGAAATCACTTTCTCCCTCAATTTTCTTTGCAAAACGTGGAGGGGGAAAGCAGGGATCAAAGCGCTTTGATCCCTCCCCCCCTCTTTACTTCCGAGTATAAAACAACCCTCAATTTTTTCTTTAATTATTTTAGGAAAAAGTGTCATTTTATACACTGAAAAATACGGTATCTCTCTCCTCGCAAACATTTTGAAACAGGCTAGATGCCCTTCCAATAACAGACTTTAAAGCTATAAGTGGAAGTATTTTTACATCACGTAGCCACCAGGAGTCTCCTGCATCTCTGCCTATAGTTCTTACCTTCCTACTACACCTCAAACAAGAAGGACTTTCTATTTCTTCTATCAAAGTTTACCTTCCCAGTCACTTACCAGCCGACAGACCATCCCTCTGCACGGTTCTTCGGACATCACATTGTCAAAAACTTCCTAAAGGTGTTTCGCAATACCTACCCAAATAAGCAACCTCCACAGGACCTCCCCAGTCCCTACCACTAGTTCCTTTCCAGCTTACCAAGCCTCCCAATTTTTTCTAGCGACAGACAATTGGGACTGAGGAAATTGGGGCCATGCACGCGCGGCATAGGCATAGAGGCACTTTCAATTTTGAGGCTCTGGAACTTCCTGAAGCAAGGTCTGTGCAGGCTCAGAATCCTGATGTGTGGATACATGGATCACCACTCAAATAACCATAGTTCAGTAAGTAACAAATCTTATACTATTGTACTGTTTATTCACTCAATCCTAAATGGTTTCAGGTTCAAGACAACATATTCTTCATGCTTGATTATAGAGCAGCAAGCATTGTTTAGTGCAATGCAAATGTGTTAATACAAATGCGTGGTGGTTTAGTGAAACCAGCCATGTTACTCTGTATAATGGAGCTTCATGTGTTATGACTGTATTCTTGGAAAACATAACTTAGATGTCTCTAAACAGGGCATTTAACAAAATTATGAAGCAGAGATCTATCAGACTTATTGACCATGTCTACTGAATGGAACTTCCAAGTTCAGTTGCAGTATATCTTTCAGTATCAGGTCTTGGAAAGGTTCTTGTTTCTCCTGCTTGTAGCCCTTTTGGAGAAATCTGGCTGATGACTCTTGAGAACAGGCTGCTGGACCAGATGAAGCTTTGGTCAAATCTAGATATGTTCTTCTGACATTGGCTTTGAATGAAATTTCGCTGCGTTGTTCATTTCTATCGTTTTCCATAATTAAGATAATTAACATATTGTTCGTGAGTTACACGGTGCACATTCTTATTCATTGGGCTGCTCTGAACATTTTAAAGGTTCACTGAGTATCCCCTCAACTTTGTGGGACCATTTGGTACATGGCTAACTTTAAATAAAATGGGGGGGGGGGAGTTTAATGTAAGATATGGCTAAGGACTTTCTTTTCTTTTCTCAACCAGGAAGAGTTTGAATAGTGCCAGTGCAAGTGGCTTCTTAGCTGTCTAAATAGTTCAGTATACGCCATATCCTGACATAACATTATTCCCAGGGTCATTCTGTCCCTGGATGATGTCATTCCAGGATCGATTTATTTCCCATTTGAAGCAGTGATAAAGGATGTTTTGTTACTGAAGGTTGTGGTGGTGGTGGAATTCTTGGCCACCTACACATTATTTATTTTATTTTATTTTATTTTATTAGATTTATACCCCGCCCATCTAGACCAATGGTCTACTCTGGGCGGCATTACAACATTTAAAAACAATAGAACCAATAAACATGCAAAAATCCAAGATGTTAAAATGTAAATATTAAGATACATTAAAAAAACAAAATGAAAATTCTTCTAGTTCCTCTTTCCCTGAGGATTCCACTGAAAACCACTGAAGCAAATTTTCCTCCACTCCCTGACTCAGGAAATTCAACTGGGATAAATGCTTTTTTGTATTTTGTTTTAACTTGAAATGTATGGGGCCAAGATGGCAAGTTCCTTGGGGGAAAGTGGTAACTGAAATAATGTCCCCTGTGAAGTATATTTGATTGTGCAAATTGCCACTCTGGATTTCACCCTTCTTTTTCTTTCACTCTGCCAGAGTTTTACCAATTTGTGCGGCCACAGCACAAAAAACAATTTGATGAAGCCTGCTGTTCCCTGACTGGAGTGGGCTGCGGGTATAAACCAGAGCACAGCCTTCTGCGAGAGGAGAGATTGTTGCTGGCCAAGAATGCTGGTGAGAAACAGCTGTACTTCAAGGAGCTGGCAGACATCTTTCTAAATATATTCCTGGTCAAGACAAATAAGACCTGTGTTGGCTGGGAAATTCTGGCAGCTGTCGTCTCAAAAAAGGGCAGATCCTGAAAACGCGTTGTTAAGACCTTAGTGGAAGTGGGTTATTGCAGCTGTCACTAAAGCTTGCAGGGCTTTAACAAACTAAGTGCACTGGGTAGAGGGGCCAGATTGAAAATGCACTTCATAACATCGGAAGCATGATGTGTGGGGCCTTCCTGTTGATTCCAGAGGGAACCTTTCAGACGTTGCTGCTTTCAAACTGATCCCTGTTAAGTGTCTGGCTGTGTGTCCAACTACTTTAAAAAAAAATCTAAGTACAACGTGACCCGTTAAATCAGAGAACATTTATTTATCTGGGGCAAACGCTGTTGGCTTTTGAATATAATAAATAAGTTATAAGCTATGACTTAGTAGAATTTATGTATAGCAGCTGGAAATGTTTAAATTTTTAAAAAAACACTTTTGTAAAGTAATAAATAACTTTTACTAATTTTGTATATGTTATGTGGGTCCCTCTCACAGTAGCTCACATTGGACCCTGTCTGACAGTCTCCTGGCTGACACTGCCTTTTATAGCAGCTTGGCTAACGACAGATACAATCTGATGGGTTAAAGTCACATTCCATGCTAATAACACATTCTGCTCTTAGCAAACACATTATAAACATTCACATGCACACACATATATAATTTGTGTTGCATAAACACAGGTAGCAACAAAAGCAAGCCCTAGGGAAGCCTCAGAACAAAGAACAGGGATGGGAAGTGTTTGATTAATTTAAATTAAATCTTATTGGTGGAAACTTAATGACATTATCAGCTTCCACCATATAAATTTACACCAACAGGATCTTGCCCGTTTTCTGCTGTTCTTAAGAGAAAATCCCTTCCAGGTTACTTTTCACTGGTGTTTAACTCCCATGAATTTATATTAGGGTTTTGGGCAATTGACTGTTGGAAAAACTACAGACAGTAGTGACTGGGGTAATGTACTTGTTGAACAAACCCATAGGGGAGCAAGTTGTGAGTTCTGGTGGCTGGTTTAACAGGAAACGAGGTGGTCTTTTGACTCCTTAGCTAAGCTTGCTGATCGTTTATTTATTTATTTATTTAAAGTATTTTACCCCGCCTTTCTCCTTAAAAGGACCCAAGGTGGCTTACATAATTAAAAAGACAATATTTAAAAGCTAAAAAGCAGCAAGTATGCAAATATTTTTTAAAAATTAAACAAATAGTATACTAAAAGTAGTAAATAAAACCAGTACTAAAAACACATTTAAAAACAAGAGAGTACAACAATCCATTTACAAAAACCCTCTTGGACCACCAGTCATTAAGGGAAAGCATTTAAGGTAAGCATCTTTGCTTTTTTGAAGGCTAGCATTCCATGGAAGGACCTTGATTTGTTTTTAGGTAGAGAGATAACTAGACAGGCCGATGAACTGACTCCTTGCTATGCTGATACCTCTTTGTGTTGTTGTTGTTTTGGTCAGGCGGTGGTGGTTGTTATGCTGTTTCTTATTTTCTCTCCGGAAGGCTTAATGTTATACATAATAGTTTTATCAAAATGGTTTTTCAAAAAAGAAAAGTTTCCATGCGCAAGGGTATTTCCCACTCTGGTCGCACAACGGTTCTCTCTGCAACCTTTTTGGGCAATACCCCAGAGGCGAATACTCTTTCACTTAGCACTATAAGTGGATACTGCTTTTGATAGAAAAGGGCTGTATAATGTATCTAATCTCCAGGTCAGTGTTTCGACAACCTAATGCGAGAAATTTTCTCTTTGGATGGCAAGAATCCTGTTAGTTACGCTGCTTCGTTGGCATAAATTTTAGCAGTGAACTGTTGTGAGTTAAGAAGCTGGTGTAAGCATTTGCTGTAGCACACCAGTTGTATGACTCGGTGGAGTTAGGTAAAGGTAAAGGTTCCCCTTGACATTTAGTCCAGTCGTGTCCGACTCTAGGGCGTGGTGCTCATCCCCATTTCCCAGCCATAGAGCCAGCGTTTGTCCGAAGACAGTTTCCGTGGTCACATGGCCAGCGCGACTAGACACGGAACGCCGTGACCTTCCCACCGAGGTGGTCCCTATTTATCTACTCGCATTTTTACATGGTTTCGAACGGCTAGGTTGGCAGGAGCTAGGACAAGCGACGGGAGCTCACTCTGTCGCGTGGATTCGATCTTACGACGGTTGGTCTTCTGACCTTGCTGCACAGAGGCTTCTGTGGTTTAACCCGCAGTGCCACCACATCCCTCTTGGAGTTACACCAGCGTAAATAGTTAAGGCTGAGTTGCCATCATACCTTGGGCACATCGTGAGAAGACAAGACTCACTGGAAGAAACAATAATGCTGGGGGAAGTTGAAGGCAATAGTGGGGGTGGCAGGGGCGGGTGTGTGTGTGTGTTTTTAAATAAGCCCCCCACGAATCAACGAATATATTCGTTATTTGTTACTTCGTGGGGGCAACTTCGTGCTTCGGGACGACTCGCCAAAATGGTGAGTCGCCCCCATCTCTATGGGGATTCTGGGCCAAGCTCTCTCGCTTTCACTTAATCGGTGTCTGGTTCTGTTCCCTTTTATCATAGAGAAGGAATCTGAGAGGCAAACCACCTTTTCAGAGAGTTCATCTAAGCAGCTTGACTCTGAGCAGCACTTGAACAAAGGAGGATCCCACCTAACTTCTGTGTCAGATGCCAGAGGTATGTTTGCGTCATCAACAAGTGACGTACCAACACTAATAACGGAGATTAGGGTAGAAGCTTTCAGTTTCTGAACATCACAGAACAAGATGCATTATGAAAGAAATGTTGTCTAGTCCTGTGAAAAAGAAAGTACACCCTCTTTGAATTCTGTGGTTTTGCATATCAGGACATAATAAAAATTATGTAAAATATATATTTTTTGTAAAATAAATCATGTAATATGTCATGTGTTGTTGTTCATCTGAGGTTGTATTTACCTAATTTTCAGACCTGCTAAGGACCAGATGATTTTTATTATGTCCTGATACGGAAAACCGTAGAATTCAAAGAGGGTGTACTTTCTTTTTCACACGACTATCCATACCATCATCCTCATATAGTCCAAACATTGGCACCTACAAAAGAGAGCACTTGTAAGCATTCAGCTACAGGTTATTCTTACCATGTTGGCCTTTCATGTAGTTTCATGGAAGTTAAAACTCATTCAAAAAATTTAAGAAGTTTTATGCATGTATGAGCATGTACCATTTCTCAGAGAATTTAAATAAACCTTTCGTTGTCTTGAACGTGAGTCAAAGGAGGAGAGTTTGTGGCACTTTAAGGAAGAAATTGTGTTCTTTAGTCCATTATATTTTATTTCTAGTTCTTCACTGAGTAAGTAGAATGGCTGCTTTTTTCTCAAGAAAACGTTTTTTTTCTCGGTAGTATCCTCCCACTCATGTTCTCCAGGAACTATTATACAAATACATGCTACCTTTAGTACTAGGGCAATATATAACCACCCTGAAATTAAATCTATTTTAAAGTTGTTCAGGTTGTGGCCATCTCTATATCCTAAGTATTTTTTTGCATGAAGAAGGACTTCTTTTCATCTGCCCTGAATCTGTCATCATTCACCTTTGTAGGATGATCCCAGGCTCTACTGTTCACTCTCCACTTTTTCCTCATCATGAATTTTACTTTATGAAATGCACTTGAAGGCCTAAAACCTTGAACTGAAAACTAAGCCTGCTTATCTATAAGCTGTTACTCTTGTAAGGGGTAAGGGGGACATGGCCAAGAGACATCCATTCCTTGTAGGTTCCCAACTGATCTGGATGTCAACTAAAAACTGAGAGGAGCCAAAGGGAGCACCTCAGGGAAAATTAAGAGAAGAGCAGATCTAAGCAAGAAATGGTTGGAACAGCCTGAGAAACCCTCAGAAATTCACATTGACCAAAATCTAGCTTCTGGTTTAGGTGTTTCCTGTGGGATTGCTGTTATTTTCCTAAGCCGATGCAGATGTTATATATTATCACTGCATGGGAATTCAAGGATTTTTTTTTAAAAAAATTGCTTTATGCATCAATTCACGTGTTCAGCAGTGACACAGTTCAACACTAGTCCATGTTTTGATGTACTGTGCTGCTCCCAGTGACAATGGACGATACGCTGTCACCATCGGCACTGGGTTTTCTGACATCGCACTCCTCCTTAAAGAGAAACAATGATTGTGAAACATAATCGGTCTTTGCTCGGCTTTTAAGTGTTCCAAAGAAGTTGCAACAGAACACAAAGGCTTAAGCGGGGGCTTCCCTCTTCGTTGTGTCCTTGTGTGCCCTAATTTCTGGTTTTTCTTAGAAGGAAGCCATGCATGCATAACTGGTGAACCTTTTGAAAAGCCATCCAGCTCTCTAAAGGAGAAACACAACCAGATAATCCGGTCAGCCTACTTGAACGACCTCAGGAAGTTTCTGGATAAAAACAGCTTCAGCAGCTTCCTTTCGGCACTCTCCACGTACAAGAAGACAGATGACTACGATGCCATGGTTTCCGTCGTGGCAGCCCTCACCACAGAGAAGCCAGAACACTTCCATCTCCTGCAAAGCAAGTACCTGCCTGCTCTTTTTCATGGGGCTTCATTGGCTGTGCCCGTGTGCCCTATTCACATGCTTACGTCCGAGGCAGGGTTCGCAGTTGCTCAACAGTTTTACCGTAGTTGCCCTCCCTGAGAAGCTGCACAGCAGCCATGGCTGAACTATGTGGTGACGAAAGGATATCGGAAGGTATTCAACCCATACTTGATTCAGAGCTTTGTGCATTTTTGGGGGGGCAGCAAGTCCTAAGGCTCTCTCTCGCATCCTCACCCAAAAATGTGTCTGTGAAGGCAACAGGAACAAAGAAGGACACCCTCCCAACGGTCTTAAAACCTGTGTAGGCTAGTCTAGAGAGAGAGGTTCCTTCAGACGTTGGCTCCCCTTTGAAGATGACTTCCTTTTGTGTTTAATGAAAAGCTGTTAACTTGGAGTCCCAATTTAGCTGAGGTTGCCCGCAGGACCAAAGGGATTTCTCTTCTCGGGGGTTTACGTGTGGGGGGGGGGGGATCTTTCCATGCACAGAAAACTGATTCTGCAGTTTTCTATATGAATGTTCTGCTCAAAACCATGAATGGAGCAAAACACTACAAACTTGACTAGAAACCCTGCCAGAACATATTTTAAGAGGGTTATGCTTTCCTTTGTGGTCTACAAGTGGCCAGCAATTTGAGTGGCGTTCTAAGCCACATTTCTCTTGCTCTTGTTCCTCTCCTACCAAAGGTTGGATGGGCATCGTCATGGCTCGGCCGGCCTTGGTTGCGGCAGCCCCAAGCAACAGTCCTGTGCTGCCTCCAAACTAGTCTTCAGCAGGACACAACCATAGCCAGAAATGATGCAGTCAGATATTCTGCTCCTGACGGGGGAGGGTTTTTCAAGAATTCCAACTCATAGTTACGGAAGAGCAGCCAAACCCCACAAATAGTGTGTTTTTGAGGAATAGTCGTGTTTTTGCTCAGGGGTTCCTGAGGAATTTGAGCTTTTATTTCTGCAGGGCCCTCCTGGGGATATTTCTTCCATTTACTCACTGCCGGTTCCTTTTCTTCTGGACATGATCTCTAGCCACAAGGTTGCCTGTAAAGCCAATTTAGCCGTTCCTAAGAATTCTGCAATTTCTAGGAATCCGGCCTGGAGCCTGGGATTACGCCTTGCCTACTCATGCCGAAAGATCTTGAGCCCTGCTCTCTGGAGATAGGAGTCCATGGGTTAATCCACTCCTTACTTCTCTCCCACAACTTGAAGAGTTGGAAAATTCACAGCTCTGACTCTTTTCTGAAAGGGGGTTATCTCTGGCTCCACCATACCGTGGCACTTTTCTGGAAGCCTCCACTCTCTCTCTTGTGGCATTCTCCATAGCAGAGGAGGGCGGCACACACTGTGTTTTCCTTGTGCCTTCTCCATGGTTCCTTTACCTACACCCAAGTGGCTACTGAAGACTGAAGAACATAGCAGGCCACCTTGTACTGAGCTGGACTTTGTGTCCATCTAGCTGGAAGGCGGCAGTAAAGGAGGAAAACCACATATGAGATGGATTGACTCAGTAAAGGAAACCATGGCCTTGAGTTTGCAGGAACTGGGCAGAGCTATTAATGATAGGACCTTTTGGAGGTTACTTATTCACAGGGCCACCCTAAGTCAGAGGGGGCTTAACAGCACATAACCGCAACCTAACAAGCCGGCTTTTAACTCTGTACATGTCATGATGGTTGTTTCCACTTTCAGGGTTCTCTCTGTTTGTGCGTCCCCACCACAAGGAACGATTCAGACAGATGTGCAAAGAGCTGACTGGAACGGGTTGCCCCAGGGAAAGCGAGGAGGTTCTGTTGCCAGCCCAGGAGGGAGGCTCTGTGGCCGCGGGGGGTTCAGACCACCCTGAGAACGAAAGCCAAACTCAGGATGAAGTGACTGCAGAAACCCCAGGTTTGTGACACTTTCTTCCTTCGAATGTTCGTGCTGACCTGACCGTGTCAGTCTCTCTCAATTTGAGGGTCTGAGCGTGATGCACTGAGCCAGCGACATGGACAAACCAACCTCCAAACATGTTCTGCAGTTGCATCGATAGATCACTGACCCTCTCTGTCTGAATTATAGAGCCCTAGAAACACTGCAGATGTGGAAACGGGCTTTGAGAGATGGGTTCACTTCCCACAATTAAATAGCATTTCTTTTGCCTCATCAAACAAGTTTTTGAACTCCTGACTAGAGACGGGGGTGTCCGTATAGGAATGTCCTCGTGCAGCTGGACTTAACAAGGGTCCAGCCCCTGGGGCCGTCCGCTCACACCTCCGGTGGCGTTGGCGGCCCCACTCATCCTTCCCATTGTGCCCGGAGCGCCTCTTTCTTCCCACTTGGCTGGCCACTCGGCGGCCGTGCAGGGAGACTCGTCCTCCTTACCCCATGCCTGGAGTGGCCAGCCGAGCGGGAAGAGAGCGGCGCTCTGGGAGCGATTGGGACGGTGAGTAAGGCTGGCGCTTCACCACTTGAGACATGAGTGGGGCCAGACCCTCGTTAAGTCCAGCTGCGCGGGGATATTCGTATACGAATACCCCCATCTCTGCTCTTGACTCCTTGACGGGAATTTCAGTCCCCATTAGCAGTTCTACAGAATTCGAATCATCACTTTTCCTCCGCTCTCTGATCCCACTTCCTTTCCTCAGGCAGGCTTTTGCTGGCAGGAAGTGCCGTTTCTGTTGGAAGACAGCCTGGCAAGGATTTATTTTCAGTCAAAGACCTGAATAGAGATGCTTCCTGAAATAAGGCGTTGACTTTTAATAATTAAAGGGCATTAGCTAGATATTCCATCTTTTCTTCCTTAACGTGCTTTTCTGGAAGTGGTGTGTAGGAAGGCTGCATTTGAAAGATGGTGATTTTTTTAGCTCACCTGCCCAGCCACCCCTTTTCTCCGGTTAAATTTTGCAAATGAGGCAGTGAAACAACACGGTGGAAACCTCATCTGGAAGCACTGTAGGGAAATGGTCCTGTTCCTCCTGTCCTTCTCCAAAGACTTCTGTGGCTTCCCTGCAGCAGCTCTGTCCTTCACGGACCTCTCTGTGAATAGCACGCCATGTTGCAAATCGGGAAAAGGAGTTAATGAAGGCTAAAAACATGTAAAAATGAAGCATTTCCGCATGTATCTTGTGTGTTTCCTGTTCTTGGCGTATACCTCACACATTAAATGTTATTAAAATGATAACCTTATTTTGAGCCACAACACTATGATGAACAGTTCGGATTTACAGTGCAGATAATCACCATTACTGATTATTATATTTTCTCTGGAACTAGTTCCTGTGAGGTACTAGTTCCCCTCTATTCAGCACTGGTTAAGCCTCACCTTGAGTCTTGTGTCCGGATCTGGACACCACACTTCAAGAAGGATGTTAACAAATTGGAACAAGTTCAGAGGAGGGCAAGAAGGATGATGATCAGGGGGCTGGAAACCAAGCCTTAGGAGGAAAGGCTGAAAGAATTGGGCATGTTTAGCCTTGAGAAAAGAAGACAGCGGAAAGATAGGATAGCACTTTTCAAATATTTGAAAGGCTGTCATACAGAGGAGGGGCAAGATCTGTTCTCAATCATCCCAGAGTGCAGGACACGCAACAATGGGCTCAAGTTACAGGACGCCAGATTTCGGTTGAATATCAGGAAAAACTTCCTAACTGTTAGAGTGGTATGACAATGGAACCAACGACCTCAAGAGGTGGCGAGTGCTCCAACACTGGAGGTATTCAAGAGAAACTTAGACAACCACCTGGCAGATATCCTTTGATTTGTATTCCTGCATTGAGCAGAGGGGTTGGACTTCATGGTTTTATAGGCCCCTCCCAACTCCACGATTCTATGATTCTATGAATCCTGATCTCTTCTCTCCTAAAAGAGAAGAACAATGTATCCTTTTGACTTCCCCAGGGGGGATGCACGCCCATCCTCCCTGCCCAGTTTCGCCTGATGGCGAGGAAGCGTGATGTGCATTGGCTTAGCCAGAAACCCTTACAAAGGACGTTTCCAGGAAATCCAGTGCACCTTCTGCTTCCTAGCCTTTGCAGACAGATTTCGGCAGATAGATTCCCTTCTCTGCTTTCTAAACATCTACATGACAAATCCTAGAACAGACAGCAAAGGGGAGAACAGCATCAGGCCAGCTGAAAGAACAGGGCAAGAAGTCTCGTGCTGATCAGAATGGGTTTGATAATGGCTCACAGACAAATAGTACTTTTATAAGCAGTTGAGTGAAAAGCTCCATGACAAGCTGTAAATATATAAACAAGAGTAACACTATTAAAGATGATACATACAGAGAAGCAGATGAAACCATCAAATGCTCTTGCTGTATGTAAAACTATAGCCAAAATAGAAACTCCCTCTAATACTCCCAAATAATCACAATAACAACATTAAATTTTTCAGTCAATGTAAAATTTACTATAAAATCTAGTTAGACGTGTAAACTCATGTAGGCACATGCCCCCATCCCCTCATGTACAAGGAAATAATCCCTCTCCCCTGAAGGAATCACTTATCCCAGGCAGAAAGACTGCCATGACTGATCTGAACTTCCTTCATATGGGTCTATGTATATCCTTGTAATTTGATACTGGTGAAGACGTATTTCGTCCCAAACAGTTACGAAACCTATAGACCAGCCGTTCCCAACCTTGGGTCCCCAAATGATCCTGGACTAAAACCACTGCTATAAACAGTTACTAACATGTTATTTTATAAGCCTCTGTGCTGCAAGGTCAGAAGACGAGCAGTCGTAAGATCGAATCCACGCGACGGAGTGAGCTCCCGTCGCTTGTCCCAGCTCCTGCCAACCTAGCCGTTCGAAAGCATGTAAAAATGCAAGTAGATAAATAGGTACCACCTCGGTGGGAAGGTCACGGCGTTCCGTGTCTAGTCGCGCTGGCCACGTGACCACGGAAACTGTCTACGGACAAACGCTGGCTCTACGGCTTGGAGACGGGGATGAGCACCGCGCCCTAGAGTTGGACACAACTGGACTAAATGTCAAGGGGAACCTTTACCTTTACCTTAACGTTATTTTAGATAACACTGTGATTTTGAATTGTTGTCCGCTGTTCGTAGTGCCTAGGGTTATATAAATATATAAATAGCGTGAAATAAATAAAATAGAATAACCTATCTCTCTTCATAATTATGTGTTGTTTGAGACGTGTTTTCGATATATTGTCTGCAGACTTCCATGAGAGTGAGACACTACAAACTATAGTCTCTCCTGTAAGCAGCTTGAAATCACAGAAGACTATAGGTAGTCCCAGCAATTTACGAGCACTCACAAGTTCTGATACTGTACCTATCTCACCAGTCGGTGGTAAGTATGTATGTAGGTATGTATGTATTATGTATATATCAAATGGAAGCTCTTCTTTCTAAACAAGGGAAGCCTCACCTGTACAGAAAATATGTTATGGATGCTGTAACTCAATAGTGGACTGCCTGTTTTAATTAAGTGAATTCATGGTTGAGCGTCTCTAGCTAAAAGATTTCAAAGAGCAGGACTAGAAAATATTTTTCTGCCTAAGATTTTAGAATACGGCTGTTAGTCAGAGTAGCACAGTTGTAAAACTGATGGCACGAATCACCAATGTGTTGCATCTTCAAGCTAGAAGGTATTTCAGACTTAATAATAATTGCATGCTGTCAAGTTGATTGCGACTTAGGGTGACCCTGTTAGGGAGGGATTGCCCTTCAGCCCAGCTTTTGTTTTCACTCACTGGGGGTCACAAAACAGGACATAGAGTGACTCTTCATTATATAAAGTTTTATAAGAATAAATGTTATTGCTTTCAAAAGCAGCGAATCACTAAAACACACACAGTATTTACGTAAAGGGAGTTTCACTGACTAATGAAACAGTTGCTCTTTAGTCTACATGATCAGGAAACGTTCTATCTATTGTAATGCCTCTGTTTGACCAGACCCGGTGAATATATATTGGACTTCAAAGTCTACATTCTCTCTCTTCCCTCCCAACCCTTTCTAGGGTTTTCAAGGTAGCGGATACACAGAAGTGCTTGGCCGTTCCCTTCTTCTTGACGCACCCTGTAATTGTGCCATTTGCTGTGACTACACAGCTTGGCTCTTCTCCAGGAGGCCCAGTGGGGGAATCAAACTCCCATCCTCTGGCTCCACAGCCAGAGACCTAAACTACTGAGCTACCCAGCCAGCTGTACTCCAGCCTTACGATCTTCTACTGTTCCTTTCTTTAGCTTCTCTCTGCCCACGTTTTCCTTTCATCCAGAGAAACAAACCACCCATCCCTGATTTTCAGTCTTCCCATTCCTTGTTTGCTTCAATTTTTTTTTTTCTTAAAACAACTTCATGGTCAGGTTGCTCTTCAGGAGCAAAAATATATTGTATTTTTTTATCTTGGTTAAGATGCGAGTCATCTCAGTTTAAAAAACAGACACCAAAAGGGAAGGGTGTGGGAGGAAGAGATCAAGATGAAAGAGTGAGATAAATTCTTTGAAGAGTGAGAATGAAACGGTGAACAGTAAGTGGGTATGGACAGCCATCTTGAGTGGCATTGATGTCCCCATACTGGTATTTTTCTTTGAATAATGCAGATATTGACAACTGTGACCCTTGAAGTGTTCTTGGGCTTAGTGGCCAGCAGGCCCTGCCAGCTTAGCCAACATAAGGGATCATTTAAATCAAAGCACAAAAACATCTAGAAGGCTATTGTGACCCACCTCTGTAATAATGGCTGGCAACTTTTGCTCAGTGGTTCCCAACCTTGGGTCATCCAGGTGTTCTTGGACTGCAACTCCCAGAAATCCTGGCCAGCACAGCTAGTGGTGAAGGCTTCTGGGAGTTGCTGTCCAAGAACATCTGGGGAGCCAAAGATTGGGAACTACCGCTTTAGCGGATGGAAGAAACCACAGTGCCTTTTCCCCTTGGCATCGGCAACTGACAAGGCATTTGGCTGGTGGGACCAAGCGTTCCTTCTAATCAGGAAGTGGGGAACTGCTGCCCCTTCTCGAGCCAGTAGGTCAGGCTGGAGGATGCTCTGATGTTCTTGCTGGGAAGTGAGAAGAACAGTGCCTGAGTGGCTTTGGGTCACCTGACTAGTGGTGAAGGACAGTGCATTTCCGCTCAGCTTGGCAGTCCCAAGGCCAGCTGTAATATTTCTGCCTATTAGGACTTGCCTTTTCAGTTCTCATGCATGTTATTTGTGGAAGAGAGCAACACAGGAACTGTAAAAAGACACTTCAAGGTCCAAAGGGCAATCTTTCTCTGAAGGCGAGTGTTCTTTCCCTCTCTCCCCTTGTCTTTCCCATATCAGGAGGATTCCAGTGTGTTAAATGCCAGTCTGAGTGTGGTGTGCCTTTTAAGTGCCAGCGCTGTGCCTTCACTTGTTGCAAACCATGCTGGGAAAGTCTTTTAAAGGTTGGCTTCAAGTTTTGTTTCCCAAATTGTGGATACTTTTCTCGGTTTTGTTTTCTTCTTCCCTCAAGACACAAATAAATCTTTTCACCGAGTATAAGAGGGTCATTTAACAGGAAGCTTTATTCAAAAGATGACATTGCAGAGAAAGGCCATAAATAGTTTCCCATGTTTCTAGCACCGGTTTTTTGTCTTGGTTTGATTTGAACTTACATGTTACATTATTAGGGCTGCAAAATTTAGTCAGTTTATATCGTTGGAACATTTTGCTGACTTCCCCCCCCCCCCCAAAAAAAAAAATGTAATAAAGAAAATTTGGAATGAAGGAATGTGAGTAAACCTGCACAGATCAGCTCCATGTTCATCTATAGAGAATTTAATGAGCTAAGTGACAAACATTGGCTTTTCTGGTCTCATTCTCTTCTGTGGGTGCTGTCAGTGTTCCACTCATGAAACAGAGCCGGTGCAAGCCTCTGCTCACATCAGAGCAAGCCATGGGTGCATTGGTAAAATCTGGCTTATTGTGATCTGTGACTCTTTGTGAACAAGCCATGGTTTATCAGCCAGCCAGAATTCGCAATCTGAATCCATGCTTTCTTCTTGAGTTACAAAATCTGAATTATTTCATCTGTGGCTTGTTATGACATCTGAATCTTCAACCACAGTATGTTCCTGGCTTATTCCCCCTGCTCCCTACCTCAAAGGAGGAAGTGACAAAAGTGAGAAGAGGAAAACAAACCAGAATGAAAAAAGAAGTCATGATTTCTTTGATTGTTTCTTGTATAAACCATAATTATCCTGGGTGTGAATGTGCCTAATGTAAACCTCGGCATTCAACAAATTTTTACTCAGTTCATTATTGTGGGGATCGCCCTTGTGGCTGTGTTTGTTGTGGCCCTCACAAAGGTTCTCTCCCTCTTGGTTCTTCTCACTTGTCACCAGGTATTATTATCTTAATACCACCTCTGAGTGTTAGACACATGTGCTGCCAATTGCCAGGTTTATTGAACTACAGAATCAGTTGGTTTGAATAACAGATAACCTTTTATTATTAATCATTTCACAAAGTAAATCACGTAGTCACTGTAACAGGGGTCTGATTAAGTTTGGGTAGGACGGGACATATATTCAGGCTTGTGTTATATACTTTCAGTCGCTTGATATCTCTATTATTCTAGGTGTTCTCATTCCTGCTTGTTCACTCTAATAACCTTGGTCTTAATTCACTTCCCTAACTCTCTCCTCAGATCACTCTAATTCTTCTCTTCTCTCTAAGCTCCAACTTCTCAACTGTCTTTTCTCAGGTTCCAACTGTCTAAATCTCCCCTTGGTTCCGCCCCTCCTGCTCTATCCTTGGCTCCTCCCTCTAGAGCTCCTGTGACTGACAGGCAGGAATGACGTCACCTGTAGGCATTTCGCCACACACCTTCCCCCTTAAAAAGTTTGTTTCAGGGAGCAAAACTTAAAGTAGTTTGCTCCATGAACAACGTAAAACAGTTTTCGACAGGTATTAGTAATATTCATAATACTTTACATTTTTAAATCACATTTATACTTACTTAACTAGTGCTGTGCAACTCATTCAACATCTGTATTTTCATTGCTTACCATTAGTTCATTTCGCAGGAAGTTTCAATTACAGTTGTACTTGCTTATCTTTATTTATACATTTCATAACTAAACATATTATCACCTTTTTATCACATTTTAAGTTCTCTCTTTTTTTTCTTCTTCTTTTCCGTTCCTCAGTCTTCTGGTACTCTCGAGAGTGCATCAGCTACTACGTTTTGAGTCCCTTTGACACTCTGTACCTCGAAGTCGAAGTCTTGCAGCAGTAGGGCCCACCTCAATAGCTTGCTATTGTTTGCTCTTATAGTTCTCAGCCACAGCAGTGGGGAATGGTCGGTACAAAGGACAAAATGTCTGCCCCATATGTAGGGTTTAAGTTTCCATAGCGACCATATGATCGCCAAGCATTCGCGCTCTATGGTAGACAGATGTTTCTCACCCGCCTGCAGCTTCTTGCTTAGGTACGCCACTGGATGATGGTCTCCGTTGTGGTCCCTCTGGCTCAGCACGGCTCCCAACCCGACGTTGGACGCATCTGTAGACACGGTGAACTCACGCTGGAAATCAGGGGCTCTCAGCACAGGACCGGTCATCAACGCCTCCTTCAGCTTCCCAAACGCTTCCTCGCAGTCGCTCGTCCACTGGATACTTTCTGCTTTCCTTTTGTGGGTCAGGTCTGATATAGGGGCGGCTATTTCGCTAAATTTAGGTATAAAGCGTCTGTAATACCCGACTAGCCCTAAAAAGGATCTGATTTTTTTCTTAGAAGTAGGCCTAGGCCAATTACTAATCACTTCAATTTTTGATTTTAGAGGTTTGATTTTTCCTCCCCCTACTATGTGACCTAAGTATTTTAGTTCAGAACTACCCAGCTGGCATTTGCTGGCCTTCCCTGTTAGTCATGTCTCTTTTAGTCTTTGCAGTACTAGTTCAATGTGGCATAGGTGATCTTTCCACGTTTGGCTGTAAATTCCTATGTCGTCAATATAGGCTACTGTGAATTCTCTGAGACCTTGTAAAGTCTGGTCCATGAGTCTTTGGAAGGTTGCGGGAGCATTTCGCAATCCGAAGCTTAGGACTCGGAATTCAAACAGTCCGAAAGGGCTGCAAAATGCGGTTTTCTCCTGGTCTTTGGGCTCTAACTCCACTTGCCAGAAACCTTTGGTCAGATCTAAACTGGTTATGTACTGGCATCCTCCTATCGTTTCAATTAAATCATCTAACCGTGGCATTGGGTAAGCATCTGATTTTGTCACGTGATTCAGTTTTCTATAATCTACGCAAAAGCGGATGCTGCCATCCGGTTTGTCCACTAATACTATCGGGGCTGCCCACGGGCTGGATGATGGGACTATGATTTTCTCTTTTAGCATTTCGTCTAGTTCATGACGAACTTTGGCCACATAAGGACCTGTGACTCGATAGGGTGTTACCGCTTGTGGGAGTGCTTCTCTGGTGTCAATCTTATGCACTACCCCTTTTGCTATCCCTGGTTTGTTGGAGAATACCTGCTTGTATCTCCCTAGCAGGGCTTTCGCTTCTTCCTGTCTCTCTTGGGACAGTAAGGGACTGATTTGGACTTCTTCAGGGTTATATTTGGGTTCACCTCTCCCTTCCCAATAAGGTAATTCATGTTTTTCGTTGTCTGCTTCCCTCATGGCGAATAAGACGTTTTCCCTCCTGTAGTATGGTTTTATCATATTCACGTGAACCACCCTTCGCCCAGTTTCTCCCTCCTCCTGGATTATATAATTTGTTTCACTCATTTTTGGCCAATAGAAATTCTGGGAGACTCTTTGCTTGGTTCTTGTGATGCCTAAATGCGCTGATAAGGTGTCTGTGTGTCCCTTTTCCAATATTTTCCCTCTATATTTAGACGGGATTATCAGCTGTCTATGCAGGCTCTCACCCCCTCTTTTGGGATTTGTCAAGGTTTCCCTGTACAACAAGTCTTTTTCTATCATGTACCTCTCAGGTTTCTCAGGGCTTACTGGCCTCTCGCTGACCATTTCAAAGCATACTTCCAGGGTAGGATCTGCTTTTTGTTCCCTTTTAAAGGTACTCTCTTGTGGGTTTCTCATGACTATTAATTCAGCTATTTTATCTGTTCCATTCTCATTGGTGTTAGGGAGGAGCTCCCCTTTTTCCTCAGAGGTTAAGGTTGTTTCTTTGATTTCTTTTTGGGACCGGGTATTTATTAAAACCCTCTTAACGTGTTCAGTTAAGTCTAGCCCAATTAAGCAAGGCGTAGGAAGTTGATTGGAGATTCCTACCCTCCACCAGCCTGTCCACTCTTGATACTTCACTGGTATCCTTGCCACTGGTAGAGAAATTATTTCTTCTCCTATCCCTTTAACCTTTAGATTTTCACCTTGTATCACATACTCTGGTGGGATTATCTCCAGGTGGCATACCGTCACCTGTGAGCATGAGTCCTTTAGTGCTAAATATTTAATTTTATTTATAAAGATATTATCGCCAGAACATCTAACAAGCTGTTCCTGGTCATTTTCCATTATATAGCATTGGAGAATTTTAGCCACTGGGAGTTGTGATTCTTGCTGCTCTGGGCTCCCTGCTCTAGCAGTAATTGGTGTTGCTATGGGGCCCTCCCCAACAGCTGTCCCTGTGGGTGCCTCATTTTGTTGTATGCAGTATACTTTCTTAGGCAAATTCCCATTTTGTTGCTCACTATTTCTGTTTTTAGTGCATTGTGCTATAAAGTGATTTCTTCCACCACACCCATAACAGGTTCTAGGGGGTTTTGATTCCATACTTGGGAATGGGAATCTATCTCCCTTTCCTTCCCAATTCCTGTATTTCTGCTGGTTCTGCTCTGAGGTTTTGCCCTTAAAATGGCTTCCAACTGCCTGTTGGTTCCTGAGGTACTCTCTGGGTTCCTTTTTTCTATCCTCCCAGTTTTTTCCTCCGACTTTTACCTCAGAATATCTTGGGTTTCTTATATGTGTTATATGGTCCGCCATTTCACTGGCTTCCCTAATATTTTTCGGCTTTTTGTCTGTCACCAGATACCTCAGTTCCCCAGGTAGAACTGAGAAGAATTGTTCAAGCCCTATTATATTTTTCATTTCCTCTAGGGTCTGAACTTCTGCCTGCTCCAGCCATTTGTCAAGATATTTAGTCATTTTTGCTCCCAGTTGGGAGTAGGATTCATCTGGCTTTTTGATCAATGCTCTAAATTTCCGTCTTAGATTTTCTGCATTGATGCCAAAGTGTAGGAAGACCATCTTTTTGTATTCTTGGTAGTCCCTAGCCACCTCTTCTGGCATTTGGGCATAGATTTCGGCCATTTCACCGCTAATCTGAGACCTCATTACTACCATTCTTTCTGGTCCTTCAACACCGAAGTCCCAGCACGAGCGTTCGAACAGGATCATGAAGGCTTCGGGGTTATCGCCTGTCCTATATATAGGGAACTTCTTAAGGTCTGCTTTCGATAAGCATCCCCCCTCAGAATTTGTGTTGGTGTTGTTATTATTATTAGCTTGGGCTTCTGCTAGCTCCATTCGCCTCATTTCCAACTGAAAATTCATTTCTTTTTCCCTCAGGGCAATCTCCTGGGCTGCAGTCTCCCTTTCTCTTTCTTGGGCTTTAGCTTTAAATTCTAGCTCTTTTAATTTAAATGCTTGTCCCCTTTCAAATTCTAACTCTTTTAATTTAAATGCTTGCTCCCTTTCAAATTTCCATTTTAGATACTCTAGTGAGGTAGATTCTCCCCTTGAGACAACTACTCCTTCCCTTGAGGCGGTTTCCTCCCCTGAGGCAACCTCGCCCCTTGAGGCAGTTTCCTCTCTTGAGGTATTACCCTCCTGGATTACAATTCCATCCTCCTCCTCCAGCTCTAAGATTCCCTCCTCACGAGGTAAATCTTGTGGCTTTGATGATGCCTCTTTTGCCCCCTTTCCTTTCTTGGTAGGCATCTTTATTAATGATTTGTTTGGATCTCTAAAGACAAGCCTCAATTCAAACGGCTTTTTTCCTTTCTTGAGTTAGAGAGAGAGTGATACTGTTTCTATTAGCTTTTCGCTGGCAGCTACTGAGTTTTTTTGGTTACACTGTTTTTCTCCTCTGGCCCTCAGCCAGTCCCTTGGCCTGATACAACTTCTCTTTTTGCTCTTGGCCACAGAGAATAAACAGAAATATTTGCCTTTAGTAATGGTCCCAGCCTTTACTGTTCAATCACCTCAGTTCTTTGTCCCTTCGGCCTCCACTTGTCCCTGCAATGCTCACTTAGAGCTTGGGTCCCAAGCTAGCCTGGACTTCACTTCCCCCGTGAGGTAATTTGAAACCTCCCCTTGAATTTTCCCTCAGAGCTTTGCTTTACTATTTCAGTCCTTCTACGTTGTGTGACCTGGAGTCCCTAAGTTATTCCCTAAACAGAGGGTTCACTGCTCCTTCACACACGTCTCTCTGACTGATTAATAGTTCTCCTTAGCTCTGAAAATTCAATGGCTTTTCTTGCTGGACTATTATTTCTTTTGGCTCACTGGATTTCTACTTGAATCCCTTCACTTGTGGGATCCACACCTCAGGTGGGGATTCACTTTGTATCCCACACCTTGTGGGGATTCACTTCGGATCCCACACCTCTTGTGGGGATTCACTTCGGATCCCACACCTCTTGTGGGGGTTCACTTCGGATCCCACACCGCTGCCACCACTTGTGGGGATCGCCCTTGTGGCTGTGTTTGTTGTGGCCCTCACAAAGGTTCTCTCCCTCTTGGTTCTTCTCACTTGTCACCAGGTATTATTATCTTAATACCACCTCTGAGTGTTAGACACATGTGCTGCCAATTGCCAGGTTTATTGAACTACAGAATCAGTTGGTTTGAATAACACTGTAACAGGGGTCTGATTAAGTTTGGGTAGGACGGGACATATATTCAGGCTTGTGTTATATACTTTCAATCACTTGATATCTCTATTATTCTAGGTGTTCTCATTCCTGCTTGTTCACTCTAATAACCTTGGTCTTAATTCACTTTCCTAACTCTCTCCTCAGATCACTCTAATTCTTCTCTTCTCTCTAAGCTCCAACTTCTCAACTGTCTTTTCTCAGGTTCCAACTGTCTAAATCTCCCCTTGGTTCCGCCCCTCCTGCTCTATCCTTGGCTCCTCCCTCTAGAGCTCCTGTGACTGACAGGCAGGAATGACGTCACCTGTAGGCATTTCACCACAATTATCAACCATATATAATCAGATATTTCCTAAAAATAGGAAAAAAATTAAGATGCACAATATTTTGTCGAGAGTATATCTGCTATACTTTGAACATGTGTACATAAATATGTACTACCAAAAACGTTTTAAGCTGATTCAAGAAAGAATGTGGCTCCCTGGAGAGAACTGGTGGAAACTTAATAGAAGTCAGTGCTCTTCCTTTGCCTCTGGATGCAAAAGTCAAGACAGGTCAAACTTAATTTAGAAAAATACTCTTTATTTACATATGTAACTTAAACAGCTTAGCTTCAGCATAAAAGCTTAACATAACAGCATAACATGATCACATAACAGCATGTTCATATACAGTAACTGGTTACTCACAACCCAGTATAACACAACAACATGACTACTCCTATACCAGAACAGCGTGACTGCTCCTGAACCAGAGCAGCAAAGCAATGCTCTCCCAGAGCTACCTTTATACAGAGAAAAAGCCTCTGTAGTCAGCAACACCGGCCCGAGGCAACTCAAGCTTCTGACTCTGCCTGTTAACCAGCAACAGGTGAATGCTTGCACTTTACATACAGTCTTCATTACATACTTTACTTACACATTTCATATGTTCAAGATTTTAATGTACAATATAGTGACCTGCTCCATTACAAATAACTTGACATATTTTAGTAGATATTTCTACCAGACCTGCTAGACGATTGACAAAAATGTAGTATCAAGGCTTGTTTTTGTATTGGGATGTTTTCATTAAATCATTAGGTGCTTTCCATTTTATCATTTTTATTGTTTGGCTTGTGCCCTGGGGCTACAACAATAAGCTCACAACTTGCTTACAATGACAGTTGTTGAACCGCATCTGATATCAAAGGGAAACCAGTAAATTGGCCTTGGAAAATTCACAAGCACAGTATGAGGACCTTGGCCCCACCCCATGTGGCCCTTCCTTCCCACTGAATTTATTTATCATGACTAGTAATTGCTATAAGAGCCATCCTCTATGAATTTTTATCTATTGTTGTAATTCTGGTTGGTTCTCAAACAGAATGGGGAAAGAATCCCAAGGGACCTCCCTCTTAGGGGATTGGACTTGATAGCCTTATGGGTCCCCTTCCACTCAGAGTTCATGATTTCTCAAGAAAAACTGCTGATTTTTGAATTTCAGATAATTTTTAATGAGTTTTGATCGATACCATTCGAATTCAGGAGTTTTCAAGAAAACCTATTTGAGCCTATTTTGTATTTTAAATCTTTTTTCAACCAAATTTTGGATCAGGGCAAAAGAGAGATGAGGAGCAGCATGACGGTTCTTCAAAAATGAAAAAGGGGGTGTGATGCCCAAACGTTTCGGAACTACTCTTCTAATATAAAGTGGCCAGAGTCTTAGATGATTCAACTGTCCATCAGGTGGCCTAAAAAAGCAATGGCATGGCATAAGCGTACCGTTAAAATATTTTATCTGAGCAGCTAATCACTAAATAAGTCACCTTCAGCTATTAGTGTGTTCTGTTTCTGCTTTGCCTGACTGTGCACCCTTCTTTCCCACAGCTTGCCTGCGCTCACACTCTCTTTTCCTCCCCGACTGTACTCTTAGTCTTGCAGCCTGTGCCTTTGAGATCCGCTTTGTAGTGTAACATTTTTTCTTATAGCAAAAACATTTAGTTGTTTGAGAACATGTCGCTTGTTGCACGTCATCATTATTCTGTAAGTCTCATACTTTTACGGAACTCATCCGCACCTTTCTGATGATTGTCACACAAAAGTAAGATGTATGCTCATTAAATAAATAGAAATAAAGCAGATTCCACTTGGATTCTTGAGGTACGTGTCGCCTTCTGTAACCTAATATATGATACAAGCAGAAGGGAGAGCATTTCAGCAAAGCAAGCACCAGGAAGTTTTAGCTACATTCCTGGAAGGAACTGACATTTTCTGTCCTAGGATGATGCAATGTGACATAACGGGGAAGGGATGAGTAGTGTTACAATGTCAAAACACCTCCAACCTAAAAGGATCACAGAGTTCACCTGTTAACTTATTACTCCTTCAGATAATTTTGCTTCCTTGTTTCCTAGATGGGAACTGCATAAAGGAAGCAGGATCCCGGAAATCAAGCTGTTACTGTAACTTGGGTTTCCCCCCCCACACACACACACACAATTAACCATGCATTTCTGTTCCTTTAACAAGCTTTGGATTTCCTCTTATTGCACCTTATCTTTCTTGTATGAACTTCCGTCCATTCCAAAGGAGCCATCTGTGGAGGCCCTGTATTCCTTGGACTTCTGATGTGGAAGGCAGGGAATCCTGCCACTTATCCTTGCTTCAATCGCTGTCAAAATCACGGAGACTGCCAGTGACTTGTTTAGTGCCGCATTTAGCTTAGCCTTTGGCTCTTAACATTCTAGACAAAACCATGAAAACAGATGGGCGTCATAGGATGCCGTTTCAGAGGCAGAGCAGAGGATTACAACCACATTGATGGGAACCACTGGTATTGTGTCTCGATAGCTGGAGGGGAGGTGGTGAGAGACAAATCACTCTTAAAGCTGCTCTTTAGGAGTGTTGCATGCATGAAAAGAGGAATGTCAGCCCATGTGCTATCTTCCTGTTGTTTTCTGTTCATCTCTCCCAGATTGCCAAGAAGTGCCCGAGATGCCAAGCTGATACCAAGAGGAGACATTTAGCCCTGTCCTATTGGCCAGATCCACATTGAAAGAACTTTACAGGGAGAGCACCAGTCACTTATCCAGGGAGACATTACTCATGGCTCACATGTGGGACAGAAGCATACTTTTCCTTCAAGCAGGCGTGGTGTTTTTTTTCTTCCCTGGGGTGCTTTGTCTTCCTTGTGTGGCTTTCTTTTTTGGCAAAACATGTTCATCGTCAGATCTTCCGAGAGGAGCAACATGGTCTTCAAGATTATAATTACCCAGATATTTTGGAACGGGGACTTGCACAGCCGTTACACTTGACTTGTTCATCAAGGGAGCTGCACGGACTCCTGTAGGCTCTCTGTTCAAGCCGGGATGAGCCATTATTGAATCATCCAGCAGTATGCATGTTTATGAGTCTATCAGTATTGTACAAAAAGTCTTCCTAAATCATTTCAGACTGTACTGCCCTTGGACAGTTGTTGTTTTTATGCTTTCTTTATAAAAACTTGCATTCAGTCTGCTTTCTGGGAAACGAGGTTTTAAGCAACTGAGAAAATGGAAGTTGGCTACCTGCTGCTTAGATGATGTTGAGATCAAGGTAACTCTGGCCAGTTCTCAGCCAGACCAAGCCTCCAGTGTTCAGATTAATTTACTTCCATTCCTCTTGGGATCTTTTGTGTTCTTAACATCGATAAAGAAGAAAAGAGATTATGTTCTGCATACATTTTCTGATGCTTCCATTTTCAAAAGGATGTCTTAACAGCAACAGTTTTGTTGCAGTGAGTTGATGAACACAATAGAAGTAAATCAGATCAAGAGACTAGTAGTCCTTTTACATTTTCATACCCTACCATTTGTTTTCTTTGCTAAATTAAAATTCTTTGCTAAAATAAAATAAAAATGCCATTTTCTAAAAGTGGATAGTATTTAGGATAAATTTATATAAATAAAAAAGTTTTTGCATTTGTAGAATGTCATTTTGTAAATTTGTATACATATCGGTAGCAAATGTTGTAATGATGCATTGATACCAGATAGTAAATCTGCCTCCTTAGAACGGATGCAAATGATCTGTGTTCTAAGAGTTTGTTTCAACTGGATGGCATAGATTGAGAGTAACCCTTGGTTCTCCTTCGTGTCCTCTGTGAATACACACTAATGGGTTAATCTGCGCCTGAGCAGAGCAGCCTCCGGAAACTTCCATAGCTTTAAGCACTTAGTGCTGGGACCTCCCCTACACCTGGCTATATAACTCCGCCCCCGGCCCAGTGCTTCAGTTCTTTTTTTGACCGCCGCTGTAGCAGCAGCTTCGCTGTAGCAGCAGCTTCGTTTGGAACTTCGCAAGTAGAAATGATTCTGTTCCTTTCTTTGACCTCCCTTTGTTCTTTCTTCTGTAACAAGTTGATTCTTTTGCCTGGGGATAAGGTATTAGCCGGCATTAGCTGTTCCTTGTAAAACTTTACAAAGCCTTTACAAAGCCGGCTTTGCAGCCCTCAGGGCTTTTTTCTTAAAGACATAAGGTCTCTTTTACCTTCTTTATAAAATTACCCCCAGGCTTAAGAGCAACAGTTTTCTGTCTGTTTGCAATTTCCTCTTCCTAGCAGGTTTGAAGAGGACGGCTTCTGAGGTTTGCCCCGCCTGTCAATGATTCTCCTGACTGAGGTACAGCCTCTCCGGAGTTTGGCATAGAACAGCCCTCTTGTTTCAAGGGGCTCGTTCTTACAGCTGTTTCGCAGTGAGCTGGGCTTCTGCACAGCCTAGGATTGCCCTTGGAAGAAGAAAGGGCCTCCGTAGCTCCTGCTCCCCGCTCGTCAGTGGGGTACAGCCTCTTTGGAGGTTGGCGCAGGAACAGCCCTCTTGTTTCAAGGGGCTCGTTCATACAGCTGTTGACCCCGCAGCGAGTTACGGCTCTGTCGCCCTGTCCCTTGGAGAAGAAAGGGCCTCCTGCAGCGCTGGTCACCTTCCCCGCATGTCAGTGATTCTCCTGACAGGGGAAGAGTCTCTCCGGAGTTTGGCATGGAACAGCCCTCTTGTTTCAAGGGGCTCGTTCTTACAGCTGTTTCGCAGTGAGCTGGGCTTCTGCGCGGCCTAGGATTGCCCTTGGAAGAGGAAAGGGCCTCCGTAGCTCCTGCTCCCTGCTTGTCAGTGGGGTACAGCCTCTTCGGAGGTTGGCGCGGAACAGCCCTCTTGTTTCAAGGGGCTCGTTCATACAGCTGTTAACCTGCAGTGAGTTGGGCATCTGGAGCCCTGCCCTTGAAGAGGAAAGGGCCTCCTGCAGCGCCGGTCGCCTCCCCCGCCTGTCAGTGATTCTCCTGACATGGGGCAAAGCCTCTGCGTGTGATTGGCGCACGACAGCCCTCCTTCGTGGGCGCGTTCATGCCGCTGCCGATTCCGGATAGAGCTGCACGCCGAGGCTGTAGATGTTCCGGCGACATGCGGTAAGCCTTGGGGGATGGTATGGGCCCCTTCAGCTCCCGCAGCTAGCCCTACGTGTCAGTGATATGCCTGACTGGGTTAACACCCTTGGGTGGTTTGGCATGAAACAGCCCTCATTTATCAAGGGGCTTGTTCACGCAGCTGCTATTTCCAAAATCAGTTAGGTGCCAAGGCAAGAGCTTTCTGGCAACATTAAAAGCCCTAGCTTTGCCTCTGAAAAGGGGGGGGGGCTGCAACTCCCACCACTAGCCCTGCTAGTCGGTGATATCCCTGGCTGGGGTAGCACCTGTTTGGTGGCTGATAATTTGGCACAAAACAGCCCTCTTTATCAATGGGCTGGTTTACGCAGTAGCCTGCAGCCCTGCCTCAGCTGCCGGTGCCAGTATAGGCTCATAGGTAAGGGACTCACAGGAGTCCACCCTAGAACCCTGCCGCTGGTGGGTAATTTTCCTCAGGTAGGTCCTCTCACGCTGACAAGCTGTGTAGGACCAGTCCCTTTATCCAGTATAGGAGCTATGAGCTCTCTGCCACCGCCACCATCCCGCTCCGCCTGGCATCGTTCTGAGCCATGGGCTATGGAGTGCTGTACGCCTCCACATACGCTTCACTGGTGTAGTGCTCCCTCGAACTCGGCTCCGGCAGCACAGTGTTCGCAGGTTCAACCGAACCTGCTGTTAACCCTTTCGGCTTCTCCGTTCTGGCAACTGTGTTGAGCCTGAGCTTGGTCAGGCTCGTGCTAGGGAAGTCTTCTCCCTTGTTCGTCAGAAGGGCTTACCTTATTCAAGATTGGGAGTCACAGGGGGAGGAAGTTTTCCCAACCAATCTTCCTACACCCCTCTCAGTTGTCACAGAGGGTCACCCTCCTTTCCTATTAACAGATGAGGAGTTCTTTAGCCGCCATGTAGCCACTTACTCCTCTGCCATGGGGGCTTATCTTCACCACTTATGGAGTTTGGTGCTGCCCATTCTGCAGGTAGCTCTTGTGCACCTTTACAGTTCACGCCTCCCACGTCACTAGGAGGCACTGTTGCTGGTGCCTCACGAGCGCACTGCTGCTCGTTACGCCTTTAAGCCAGCATCTAAACAACTGACGGGTCGGGACCTGCCGTTTGTTATTCTTGATAACCTGCTCAAGCTTTAACCGGCGGCACAGTTATTTGCGGCGTAACAACCGCAAGAGCCTGACAATGGTCCTATCAGCCTAGGGCATCACGGGAACGTCTATGGCCTCAACCCCAAAGTTACCAGCCGCCGCCCCTAGACATGTGGGCAGGCAGTGCCCTGACCGGCAGGATTGAAGGCAGGACCGCAAGACTGAGCGGTCTCTTTACTTCTCTGTCGTTGACCAGTTAGTCCATTTGACTCCTTGTCTTCCCAGCTATGCCACTGAATTCGATGTGCCCCTGTCACAGGCCGTGTTATGGCTGCCTCCACCCCTAACCCCACCCAAAAAACAAAAACAAAAAACCAAGGATGGAGGCCTCTGGCCCGTCCTTGGGGTTGGAAGTCTGAATTCTTTTATTACTCTGCATAGTTTCCATATGGCTTCCTTGGACTCTGTTATTCACTGGTTACGTCCAGGGGGTTGGTTTTTCGTAAGATGCTCCCTTTCATGCGGGCATCTGGTTAGACCGTCATTGCTTTCTCAGGGTTTCACTTGAGGGAATCACTGTTTACCCATGGTTGGATACCTGGCTCCCGGTCGCGGGGTCCAATTCACAGGCTGGTAAGCATACGTCCTTGGCACTGTCCCTTTCGTCAGCGTTAGGACTATAGGTCAACATAGTGAAGTTGACGTTACCACCTACACACTGTGTAAACTGTGTTAATGTGACTTTGGATGCTCTCTTGAAGCAGGCTTTTTCCTCTGCCATCAAGTCTGTGACAATGCATAATTTGTTATGCTCCCTTTTTATTCAGGCGCTTGGTTTCCTACCCTACAGGTCCAGCAACTCCTGGAGCTGATAACATCTACTGCAGATGTGGGACAGCTTGCTCGAACGAGGATGCGGTCCCTTTAAGCCTGGTTTCTCTCACTCTTTCAGATATCTTGTGATCGTCCATCCATGTTGCTCCAGGTGATTCCGGAACACGCTACTCAACTGGATGGGTGGAAACCCCCTGCCCCCACACCCTACGGACAGGGGGACCCTCTGGTCTCTTGACCCAGTTGGTTCGGTGACTGTTGGATACCAGCCCGCCACACTGCGGGGGGCTTGTCCACGCCACCACGTGGCCCTTCGCCGCTGGTTCATGGTAGTAGCCAGCCTGCATATCATTGTGCTGGAGCTCCTGGCACTCACCAATGCCTTTTAGGCCTCTGAGTCCCTGCTCCGGGGTGGTCCAGGTCGCATTAGGCAATGCCACTGCAGTTTATTATATAAACAAGCAGGGTGGCACTTACTCGTTACGCCTTCTTTTTCACACCATCTACCTTTTGAGATGGTGTTATGCTCGCCACATTTATCGAGTGGCTGTACATTTGGCAGGCGAGAACACTTCCATGGCACTCCATCTCGGCAGACCACAGTCCTGCTCTCACGAGCGGGCTCTCGACGATACCATCTTTCGTTGCCTCTGTCGCTGGTGGGGGACTCCAGGCATGGATGCTTTCGCATCTTGAATGGACAAGAAGTGTGCCATGTTCGGCTCCCGAGCCGGTGTCGGCCGCGCCTCCCTGGGGATGCCTTCCTGACCTATTGGTCATGGGGCCTCCTTTACAGATTCAACCTTTTCCCCTTCTTCAAAGGCCTGTTGTTCAATTCCACCATGAGTGTGCGACCGTCATGCTTGGTCGCCTCGCTAGCCATGGTTCTCGATCCTGCTCCCGGGACCTGCAGAATACATCACACTGCACCTGGTCCCTCACCTACTGCCTCGGGACAGGGGTCGGAGGTTTCATCCGGACCTCGGGTTCCCCTACCTGTCGGCTTGGAGTCTTCCCCGACAGTAATGGCCATGCTCCATCATGCTTGCACACCTTTTACCACCTTGACCTACTCCTTTCATGGGTAGGCATTCTGTCCCTTTGCATCACGTCTCTGGACGCACTCCTTCGGTTTCTCCTTCACTTGTTTGCCTGGGACTGGCCCGTTCTACCTGCACGCTATTTCTCCGTGGCCCGGAGAATATGCGCCCTGCCTATAGACCACTGACACCTCAGTGGTCTTTCCAGTTAATTCTTTGGCAACCCTCCAGGCTGCCTTGCTCCTGGCACTATCCTTAGCTTGCAGGGCCGGCTACACTAAGAGCCGGTCCTCCTTTTCTGCAAAGCATCCTTACGGCCAGGCCTTACCTTCTTGCCTAAGGTATTTTCTGCCTTCCATTTCAACCAGCCAGCTGTCCTTCCTGGTCTCTTTCCCACACCATCTTCATTGCTTGAAACAGCTCTGCACGCTCTAGACGTGAAGCGTGCTCTGTCTCACAACGTCTGTCACCTTTGCTGGCTCTCCTTCGGAGTACCGGCTTCCTCTCAGACCACGTCTAGCTGGATGGTCCAGTCCATCCGCCTTCCTTATGATTTGGCAGAGACTCTTCTTCCAAAATCAGTGAGAGCTCACTCTACTGGAGCTGTGGCATCCTCAATGGCCTTTCTCTATCACGTGGACGTCGCAGATGTCTGCTGCGCTGCCACGTGTGCCACTCCGTCTCCCTTCATCTCGCCCTACCGCCTGGTAGTCCGGCCGAAGGCTCAGGCTGCAGTAGGGCGAGCTGTCCTGGCTCTGCACTTTCGTGACGTCCCTCCTCCTGGTTGGTCAGCTTGCCAGTCACCCATTAGTGTGTATTCACGGAGGACACGAAGGAGAAAAGAGGTTACCTACCTGTAACTCTGGTTCTTCGAGTAGTCCTCTGAATTCACACGTCCCGCCCTCCTCCCCGCTGTCCGTCACGTGTGCCATGGCATGTTGGGCAGCGGCGGTCGATTCTTTAAGAACTGAAGCACTGGGCCGGGGGCGGAGTTATGTAGCCAGGTGTAGGGGAGGTCCCAGCACTAAGTGCTTAAAGCTGTGGAAGTTTCCGGAGGCTGCTCTGCTCAGGCGCAGATTAACCCATTAGTGTGAATTCACAGAGGACTACTCGAAGAACCAGAGTTACAGGTAGGTAACCTCTTATCTTGGACGTTCCAGGTAAGTAAATTGTGATCATAAGGGCATGTAAACAGTGGTTCTTATGTCACCTGGGAAGTGAAACATATGTAGGTTGGGAGGGAGGCATATGAATGAACAGGCCGAAGAAATTTTGCAACATGTAGAAGACAAGATGTATATTTTCAAACATGTGACTGATCGTTATCATCCAGTGATGTTGGGAGATGGCGTATGTTTCCACACAAGTCATTTCTTGACTGGAATTTGCTACTGCAAAAATGTGGATGGTTTTAGACAAATTGATGGAAAGCAGTGTCTCCCAGTAGCAGTTGCATGGGGACACAGACAGAGATCTGTTGCATTTATATCTTCCTTGTGGTCTCCCTTTGGCATCTCCTCTCCATAGGCCTTTGTACGATCAAGACTTTCAAAGTAAGTGAGATATTAAGGAGTGGCTTTACCAGTTCCACTCCTCCGGTGAGTTTCCATGGCAATACCATATGAAAACCCAATCTCTGCTTGCTCAAGATAGGCTATGCACTTAAAAGATTGTTGATTTAATCCTGGGCAGAAGTCAAAGCTTGGAAACAAAGAGTTGCAAATAACTAATCACTTGAATCTCTCTTTTGAAGTTGCTCAGGCATAACTAAAGTTACATCTAGAACATAAGGATTAGTCACTCCTTTTATAGCGTAACCGTACAAAGGTGTACAGTTACTTCTGTAGTTATGGGGAGTGGTTTTACTAAATGTTAGAGGATGAGTATCGCCTGGTTCAAGTGCTAGCTTTTGCTGCACCTCACGGGACTGCATTGTGCTCTGTTGTGGGCATTGGATTACGACAGAGTGGACAGGAAGGAGTGTCCTTTGCGCCACAGATCAATGGGTTGAAATATTCAGGTGGTATTTTTGAATGTCTAAAAAGTGACTTTTAGTTGTTCTTACTAGGTAGAAAAATGATGGGTTAACATTATTGTTTTTTAATTGTAAGTATCATGGCAACTAACTACTTTTGGGGCCATGAGACTGCAAGTGTAACTCAGGACTGGGCAGTAACTTGAGATGGCCCGGGTAACCATGATCTACCCACCACCCCAACCACAAGAGGTGGTGCCACCACAAGAGTTGGTGCCACCACCTTCTGCCAAAATTGGAAGCAACCAGAAGCTTGCTTCTCATTTTTTAAAAAAAGCATTTTTTAAAATGCGAAAGAGATATTTGTGGTGGGGTGTGTGTTAGTTAAAAGGAGAATCACGGTTCATAGAGGTAAACTTTCTGTGTTTTAGTGTGGGATGGACGGGTCACAAAAATGAGTGGGAGGTGGCGTACAGTTCCTGAATTGGTCGTCTGTCGTGTAACTTAATGCCCTCTTAAAAAGCAACTTTCTGCACTGTAATATTCAGGGCTTGGGTAATGTATTTACAAAATTCAATTCCACTTTTCTCTTGAAGAAGTGGATTTTCCAGGACAAAGGAGAGTTCCCTTGTGAGTGGAATTTTAATGGAAAGCTGCGGAAAATGAAAGAGCTCATCGTCTGGTGCCAAAAAGCATATTTATTTATTTATTTATTTATTTATTTATTATTTGACTTTTACCCTGCCCCTATAGACAAAGTCTAAACATCATAAAATGTAACAATATAAAATCTTCATTATAACTAACGAATATATCATAAAAACAATCGCATACTTAAATCAAGAAATTTAAAATTTGTAGACAAGTCTTAGGGAAAGAACTCTACCAACATCACATTTCTGAAGTCCTCTTCAGTTTCCATGCACTTAATGACATGTAGGAGCCTGGTTTTTCCAGTAGCGATGTATGGAAGTGAGAGCAGGACCATAAAGAAGGCTGACCGCTGAAGAATTGGTGCTTTTGAATTGTGGTGCTGGAGGAGACTTGAGAGTCCCCTGGACTGCAAGGAGAACAAACCTATCCATTCTGAAGGAAATCAACCCTGAGTGCTCCCTGGAAGGACAGATCCTGAAGCTGAGGCTCCAATACTTTGGCCATCTCGTGAGAAGAGAAGACTCCCTGGAAAAGACCCTGATGTTGGGAAAGAGTGAAGGCAAGAGGAGAAGGGGACGACAGAGGACGAGATGGTTGGGCAGTGTCATCGAAGGGACCAACATGAATTTGACCAGACTCTGGGAGGCAGTAGAAGACAGGAGGGCCTGGCGTGCTCTGGTCCATGGGGTCACAAAGAGTCGGACACGACTGAACGACTAAACAACAACAACACAGGAGCCTGTAGGATGGTACCTGAATAAAGGCTGGAGTATTAAGAGCAACGTTCCCTCTAAGCTGCGTGGGTGCACGGCCGTGCAGCACTGCATCGGTGTCGCGCATCCGCAGTCAGTCTTCCTGCCCATTTGGTTCTGGTTGTGGCCGGACCTCTACATGTGCAGGGCAAGCGTCCCCACCTCGCTTTGGTGGAAACTTAGTTGACTGCAATGTCAAAAATGTGAATGGTCTCCTTTTAATTTTTATGACAGAATGCATTTTTGCTTCTGTGATCCTGCCTAATAAAGTTAATTAACCTTTCCGTTTGATTTGAAATAGTTGGGCTATCTAGTGAAAGTGCTCGGATGTAGTCTATGCTGCCTTTTTTGCAGGACCCACACCATAAAACCCCAAATATTAGGACTGGTGGTTGGAATACTTTACATCAAATGTTTCAGTTCTTTGAAACAAGGGGACGCTTGTAGTCTGACTTGGCTAGACACAGTCAAATAATGGCACTCCTCCTATTTATTCCCTAATCCCCCCCACTTACGTGTTTAGCTTTAGGTGTCTGAGATGGTCTACTGAACAAAATAATATCTACAACTAAGAGATCTCTCTTTTTTTTCTTTTTACTTGCAACACTATACAGTACATGAAATAAATAATAGTTGCAGAAAATAATTGTTATGTATTGGAAGACAGGGCCATACATCTAGTCCTGTTTTAATTATGACTGCTGTTCTGGCTCACCCAGTTATGATGAAAATTATTCCGGTAAACTCATGGCTTAAAAATCCATGACTTATTTATAATTTGATGTTTGCTTAAAATTGGTCACCCGTAGACCAGCTTTTCTTTGCATGCCACAAAAATGATTGGTTTCAAGCTCAAAATTAGTCATGTAACTGTCAGTAACAGAACATCTTTTTCCTGTACCCCCACGGACTGAAATCCTGTTGATTAGTGTTGTGAATCACTAGCGGTCAGACTTTGGGACTCCTTCCTACAGGAAAGCCAGGCTGGCCCCATCTTTGCTGTCCTTCCTCGAGCAGGTGAAAACCTTTCTCTTCAGGGATTGGCTACCTGAGTTGGGTTTTTTAATGGATGGTTGTGCCTTACTGCTTTGAATATGTTTCTCGCATTGCTTTAGTTTACCATTTCTTAGAGTGGTATTTATTTGATCCTTTTTAGTATTTGTTTTTAGTTTTAAATATTGTCTTTTATTGATGTAAGCTGCCTTGGGTTCTTTTAAAAGAGAAAGGTGGGGTAAACAAACAAATAGCACAGACAAACATGGTTGCGTCTTCTAAAAATCCCTACGTTCCGTTGTTTCAAATGTCCAGTTGCTGCTTACTTTAGCATATGGGATCAAATGGATTAGAGCTATTTGGATTAATGAAAGTGATGGAGGTTTTGACTCTCCCAATTTCCACTGATTCCATGTACCTACTCTAGTGTCACTTACTACATTGCACAACAGGATTTCTGCCACACTGTCTGAGCCATTAACCCTGTGAAAACCTAACACACCTGGTTTTGAGAGAGAGAAATACACACATATACTTTAATGGGGTGCTCTTTGTACACATGGTTTATGAGCAGAGAAAGAACCAAGATTAATTTATTGCTACTAGTTTATTTTCTGCTTTATGTACTATAATTTGTCCTCTTTCTAACACATTTGTGTATTATGATGTGAGTTGCCTTGAATATTTACATTGGCAATGCAGATATTTTAAATAAACAAAAGCAGTAATCATCACACATGACAGTCAAGATCTGTGACTATTTGCACAAATATAGCTGTATTATATTTAGTCTCTGTACTACCATATTGAGGAGACCAGAGGGATCCTCCTTCCCATCTTCCACGTTTCTTTACAACACCTTGATTTGGACTATTCATGTCTCGTGGCTTACCTAACTGAGTCCTCTTCTGAGGATGAAGCTGATGGCAACCTACTTGAAGGCACTTTATTATTTTATTTTATATATGTTTACCCTGCTTTTCAGGTAATAAATTGCTTCCCTAAATTAGCTCACGTGCCTTTTAAAAACGGGGTGTTTTCTGCTGCTATCAGCCTTAGAAACAGATTCATAGAAAGCACATCTAATAGAAAGTACATCTAACAGAAGTCAGAGCTGAAATCTGCCCCCCCCCGCCCGCCCACAACGGACATAAAACAGCTGACTAACGTGAATGAAGCCAAGTCCTAAAGGAAGCCTGTGAAAATTTGCAGATGTGATTTTTCAGGAAACACTGGCCTTATGTATTTGAAATGCATTCTGTATTTTGCCTTCAAGAGTCCAGTAAAAAAATTTAACAATGACAAGGTTTTCCTACGCCCCATGATTCAACCTTTCAAACGAAATGTTGCTTTTCGGTCAAGGGCAGGATAGCTAAGCCTGGCCCATTAAACTTGTTTTTTAGTAGCATGATTAAGCATGATGATATCCCTTTTGGTGTAGTCTGTCCTCCTCTTTGGCACTGGACCCGCAGCCACCCTGGCAGGGAAGCAGATGTTGCCCAGCCAAACCATTTGGAGAGGGAAAGCGAAGCGAAGTGGCGTCCGTGAACCATCTTGAGGGCCAAAGGGATGACTCAGCTAAATTTACAGTCTTGTGCAATTTTAATGTAAGACTCAGGAGGTCAGCATAATATATTCTTTTGTAAGCATGCACAGAATTTCCCCAGTGGAGGGGCCTCATGACGCAATGGTTAAACTGCGGTACTGCAGCCAAAACTGTGCTCACGACCCAGGTTCAATCCCAGGTAGCTGGCTCAAGGTTCACTCAGCCTTCCATCCTTCCAAGGTCGGTAAAATGAGTACCCAGCTTGCTGGGGGGGGGGGGGCCGAGGGGCAATGTGTAGCCAGCATAATAAACTTGTAAACTGCCCAGAGAGTGCTTGAAGCGCTATGGGGCAGTAGATAAGCAGCGCGCTTTGCTTTTTGCTTTGATGTTCTAACTGACATAAGGCTTCTAGAGCATAGCGCACTGTGTTAACAAAATTGACTAAAACATCTGTCATGATTCAGGTCACCATCTTTGCATCAAACCGGTATATGTGGCAACCAGCTGGTCACATAATCTTGGTTAAAACCATCAGGTATAAACCAGGCAAGACAGAATATTTTGTCAGATGAATCACCACATCATTAATCACCAAGAAGAAGATGTGCTTCTTGGTACCGGGAGTAGAAAGAGAACATAAACATAGTATAACAAAATGTTCCAAATTAAACCAACTTAATTAACAAGGATACAAACAATTAAAAATGAAAAACAGTTTAAAAATAGACCACTGACTACTGGCAATATTGCTCTCAGCTTCTCTACGATCCTCAAATATTAAGATGTGCTGCCAAGAGAGAGCGAGACTCATCAGGCTCCATAGAGTAATTTTTGTTTCCAGAAAGAATTGAAGCTTGCTTTGATTCAGGCAGCCTCCATTATTTGTCTTGCTGGTGGTTCATGATACCCTCAAAGCTCTCCTCCGGCACCACATTCTGAATGGATTGACCACTGGAATGAACAGACCACTTGTTGAATTGGTATTTTTTTTATCCCGAAGATACAATGGAATAAAGCAGGCGTTTTTGCAACCAAAGCATGGGTCTTTTCTCCAACCAGACTTGGGAGTCCCTCTTGTGGCTTCTTACATGAACAGCCTCTCCCTGAAGGGCTGGTGCATAGCCTGATGAAGCGGGATTTTTGCCACGAAGGTTTGTGATTCGTTTCATTTTCTTAGAGGTCCGATAAAGGTATCACCCTACTCTTACAATTGTCTCTTTGACTGTTTCTCGCTGATACTGCTTTAAAGGCTTAAAAAAGGATGAGAGGAAGTCTGTCCATGATACAGCTGCCAATGCAAATATTAGGAAAATGTCATTTGGATATGTCGAAATACTAATTTTACTTCTTTCCCTTCTTAACCGGGTTACTAACCCGTGAGCTTGTGGAAATGCTTTGCTCATAATCTGTCCTCATTTCAATGACACATTTGGCAAAATTGTTGGATATGGGATCAAGGTCCGGCTTGGCTTTGGCCAGGATGTATGTCCAGCATTTTTAATCAATGTTTCAGAAGGAATTCTTAACATATGTGCTTATGACTAAAAATAAATAAATATAAAAATATTTTTAAAAAAAAAAACTGACGGCTGGGAGAAATAGCTAACATGACAGGAGTCAGAAACCATTGAGATAAAGATCATAGTGAGTAATATTCAGTAGAGATAAAAACATATTTCTGCTTTATGGGGGCATTTCACAAAGGCATGGTGAAAGAATGCTAGTTATCTGAATTAGGAAAGATATATGCAATATGACTTCCAGGACTGTTGTAAATCGCAAGCTGACATAACTAAGCAGCAACATGTAGCTGCAAAATAAGTAAATAAATGGCACACCGTTTGGGGCTCATTACTAGACCAAGTGTTTGAATATCTCAGAGGTAATCATTCCACTTTATCCCGAACTGACAAGAGTTGGGCACTGCATTCAGTTCTAGACACCAGAAATTTAAGGAAGACCGACCCAGTTCAGAGAAGTATGAGAAATGAAAATCATGACTACAGACACACACAACTTTAATGCTGAGAAAGAATGAATTGAAAATGTAAAAGATTTTGCATACCTTGGTTCAATCGTTAATCATCAACCCGCATGGAGACTGGATCCAAGAAATCAGAAGATCCAGACTCGGAAGGGCAGCAGTGCAGGAACCGGTAAAATCATCAAGTGGAAAGATGTATCACTGGAGACCCATTCAAAGATCATCCAGAGTATTGTATTCCCAATTGCTATGTACAGGTGTGAAAGGTGGACAGTGAAGATATCTGACGGGGCAAAAAAATTGGTTTGCTTTAAATATAGAATCATTGAATTGGAAAGGGCTTACAAGGCCATTGAGTCCAATGCTGTGCTCAAGGCAGGATTCCAAATCAAAGGAGATCTGACAGAGGGTTGTCCCATTTTCTCTCCAATGCCTGGTGTTGAAGGAGAGCTTTCTGAATATCCACGACCTGCCAGGCGGACAAACAAGGGGGTTCTAGATCAAATCAAGCCTGAACGATCTCTGGAGGTTTCATAAAAAATGATGGCACAGAGGCTCTCCTTACTTTGGGCACCTCGTGAGAAAGCAGGGTTCCCTCGGAAAGGTGGAAGGCAGCAGGAAAAGAGGAAGACCCCAACGTGCGTTGGATTGACCCCCATAAGAGTGGTCAGAGCCCTGAGTTTCAAGAGCTGAGCAGAGCCACTGAGGGACAGAACCTTTGCTGGGGGGAAGAGGGGAGCAATCATTCCTAGGGACCCCCCAGGTTGGCGCCCACAGGATGACACATAAAAATACTTCAAGCGTAGCACCCTGTTTCCCCGAATATAAGACCTAACCTGAAAATAAGCCCTAGTAGGATTTTTCAGGATGCTCCTAATATAAGCCCTACCCCGAAAATAAGCCCCAGTTCAGTGAAACCCTACCCTCCACCCTTGTCCAGCCATCAGAAGATGATGACATGCAGCCATCCTTCAGTCTCCAGAGACTATGGTAAGGTGCTCTGAAGATGACACGGCTGTATTTGAATAAATGTAGATCGTTGTACAGGGGGAGAAAAAAATAAAACCTCCCCTGAAAATAAGCCCTACTGCGTTTTTTGGAGCAAAAACTAATATAAGACCCTTTTCTTAGTTTCGGGAAAAACACGGGGATGTAGTTGCGGTAACCCAGTTGGGTGGGGCTTGAAACCGTCCTATAAAGGGGAGCCTGCGAGGCCGGGGCCAGGAAGAGCAGGCGCCCCAGCCAAAAGGAGGAAAGGGGAGGAGCGGTCGCCGCTGCCCCCAGCAAGCGAGGTAAGGGATTGTCCGGCTGGTGGCGGTGCCGGCCGAGTGCCGGCCGCGCGCTCGGAGCAGCGCCGGCACCAGCCCCGCCGCCGGCCGCGGGCGCTCGCCGGCTTGGGGGGGGGGGGGGGCCTTCCGAATTCCTGGCGGGTTGCTCCGGAGGCGCCTCGGGGCCTCGCTTCAGCGCCAGGCAGCGGCGGAGGTGGCGAAGCTGGTGCTCGAGGATGAAGCGGGGAGGTCGTCGGCACGCGCGCGACCCGAGGATCCGCGGACACGTGCGTCGGGGAGCGTTAGAGGAGGGAGCCGCGTCAGTCGCCTGTTGCCGGCAGATCGGGCGACACCCGAAGGGGCGGAACGAAACGAAAAGGCAAAAAACCAGGTGGCACCTTAAAGGCTAATATATTTTATATATGTTATATATAATATATTTTATATATACTGTTCTATTTTAACGTGGGCTTTGGTCGCGTCCGTGAAAGCTGACATTAAAGGCTTAACCGTTCGGCTAGAAGGTGCCCCCACTTTCTGCCTGTCTGTTTCGTTTCGTTGCTTCGGATTTGGCCCGATCGGCGTGCCTTTTGGGAGGTGGCTTCTGCGTCTCGATACCGCGGTTCCTGACGCAGAATAATAACAGAAGGCCTACATTAAACTAGTAGAGTTGGTCTTTAAGGTGCCACCTGTTTTTTTTTTTTTTTTTTTTTTTTGCCTTTGGTTTTCTTTTGTTTCTTGGGATTTTGCCGGATCTGCCTGCCTTTGGAGTTGTGGCTTCTAATAATTTTAGGAAGCGGCTTGGCTTTTCAGAAGCTTGCCAAAAAACCCCAACCGATCATCCGCGTCCCTTCCTTGGATACGGGGCGGGTCTTTGCGTTGGCACGCCACCTTGCCTCTGAAGGTCCCCCACGATAATCTGACGGCGGAGCGACGCCCTTGCGCGCACCTGCCACTGAAACGCTCAGGTGCTTTCAGGGACTTGGAGGGAGTCCCTTGGCAAAGCTGCAGGTCTATCTTATCGCAGTCCTTGTGTCTTTTTTCCTCCCGCGACCCGCGTTTTCGATCCTCTGCTTCGCTCCCTGGAAGTGAGTAGGGAAGGGAAGGGAAGGTGGCCAAGAGTAAAGTCCAAGTCCTGGGGAGGGGGGGGAAGGAAAAACAAGTCGAGTCTCAGTCAAGTAGCCGGGGTGAGTTAAGTCTGACTTGACAACGAGTCCCAGGGACTCGAGTCTCTCATCCCTGGATGAGGAGTCCTTTGAAAATCAGGAAAGGTGGCACAAGAGGGGAGAAGGTTCAGGACCTTTTGGGGGGTGGGATACAGAATCGATGGTCTTTACTTCACCTCTCTAAACAAAGAACCCAGCAGTCACACAGTGAACTCCTTGTTGCCTTTCGGTTGACTTCCGCAGAAGCATGTGGTAACAGAGCCATCATCATACTAGCAGAAGAAGAGCCAAGCAGGGCTGTTGAGAGGGCGTTTTGAAGATGGCTCATTCATAGGGTCGCCATACGTTGGAGGAGACTTGACAGGACGTAACAACAATAAAAGAGATTAAGTGGTACCCTAGCTAAGGAGAAAGAGTTTGAAATAAATGCGTAGAAACTCCAAAGAGGTGCCCCCTGTTTTGGTTCTTCCAGGACAGGGTAGGTTTGGCGCTCCTTGGTACCCTACGCTTTGCATTTGTTTCAAAATCTGCAGCTTCACAGTTTGTCCTCAGCATCCTCCTTGGCCTCTCTCTGGTTCCTGATGTTCACGTCTACACCTGGAGTTTTGAGCACAGAAACTTGCATTTTTTTTTAAAGTAAGAAACTTTAAAAAGCCAGTTTACCCAATACAGAACTGCACACTTATGAAATATGATCGTGAAATACACACTTTCCTCCTAGACTGAAATCTTGCCACTGAAACCGTGTGGATGCTACTGTTAATACTCCTTGAGTAATACTCCCTCGGTTACTCTTGGGGAGTTTCCTGTCACCTTGGCAGGGAATTCGGTTGAAGCTCTCGTTGATCTCTGGAATGGGGAAACGGCCAGGGCGGTGGACCCCATCGCTCTGAAGTGTGCCCTCCCACAAAGCGAGTCAAACTGGCCCCCTGGTTGATTGGGGAGCTGGTGGTGATGAAACGAGTGGGACAGAGACTAGAGCGACGATGGTGGAAAACTTGGGAGTGAATCCAACCAAACACAGGCTAGAGCCCATTGGAAGGCCTGTTCCGTGGCAGTGGTGGCAGTGAATAAGTCCTTTTTTGCTGCCACTATTGCATCTGCACAGAGTCGCTCAGCAGAGCTCTTCCGAGTGGTCAATGGCCTGTTACATCATGGCCCACAGGAAGATAGCGCTGACCACTAGGTAGCTCGCTGTGAAATATTTGCCCAACACGTTGCAGGCAAAATTGCTCAGATCCGCTCTGACTTGGATGCTGTAGTCATTACAGGTCATGTAGAGGTAACTATGGCTCCTGCTTGTCCTGTGTTGATTGATAAGTTCCAGTTTTTGCAGCCTGATGAGGTGGACAGGGTCCTTGGACCGGTGAAGGCTACCACTTGTCTCCTAGACCCTTGCTCATCCTGGGTCATAAAAGCTGCCAGAGAGAGACTGGCCGAGTGGTCCAAGGGAAAGGGAATGCCTCCTTGCAGCAGGGTAGGATCCCAGCTTGCTTGAAGGAGGCAGCTGTAAGACTATTATTGGAAAAAACCCTCCTTGGACCCCACAGTATTGGATAACTACCAACCAGTCTCTAATGTACCATTTTTGGGCAAGGTGCTGGAGCGGGTTGTGGCTTCTCAGCTCCAGGGATTCCTGGATGAGATGGATTATCTAGATCCACTTCAGTCTGGCTTCAGACCTGGTTATGAGCCAGAGTTGGCTTGGGTCGCCTTGGTAGATGACTTACGCTAGGAACTGGACAGGAGGAGTGTGTCCCTGTTGGTTCTGGTGGACCTCTCAGAGACTTTCAATACCATCTACCATGGTATCCTTCTGGACCATCTCTCTAGGACGGGTCTGGGAGGCACTTTAAAACAGTGCCTCCGGTCCTTCCTGGAGGAGAGAACCCAGCGGATGGTGTTGGGTAGTGGTGCTGGGGGAACCATGCTTGACACCCTGGCTGTTGGGGTGTAATGTCCCTCACGGTTCCGTTTTGTGCTATTTAACATCTACATGAAACTGCTGGGAGAGGTGGTCTGGAGTTTTGGGGTTCGGTTTCACCAGTACGTGGATGACACCCAACTCTCTCTCTCTCTCCTTGCCATCTAAATCAGAGGATGCTGTTACAGCTCTGGACCAGTGTCTGGTGTCAGTCATGGACAGGATGAGGACAAATAAGCTGATACGTAATCCAGACAAGACAGGGGTGCTCCTGGTCAGTCGAAAGGCAGATCAAAGAATAAAGATGCAGGCTGTGCTGGATGGAGCTGCACTCCCTCTGAGAACACTGGTGCGCAGCTTGGGGGTGCTCCTGGATTCGTCTCTGAGCCTGGATGCCCAGTTTTTGCTGGTGACCACGAGTGCCTTTGCACAATTAAAACTAGTGCGACAGCTGTCCCTGTTTCTTGAGAGGTCTGGTTTGGCCACGGTGACACATGCCGTAGTTACATCTGAATTACTATTACACACTCTACGTGGGGTTGCCTCTGGAAATTGTTTGGAAACTTCAGAGGATCCAAGATGCTGCGGCTAGATTGCTTACTGGGGCTAGTCACAGGGATCACACAAACCCCCCGTTACAGCAGCTCCACTGGCTGCCGATCAGTTTATAGATTAAAACCAGTACAATTTAAAGTGCTGGTTTTAACCGATAAAGCCCTAAAGCAGTGGTCCCCAACCTTGGGCCTCCAGATGTTCTTGGACTTCAACTCCTAGAAATCCTGGCCAGCAGAGGTGGTGGTGAAGACTTCTGGGAATTGTAGTCCAAGAACATCTGGAGGCCCAAGGTTGGGGACCACTGCCCTAAAGGGCCTGGGCCCAAGCTATCTCAAAGACCGTATCTCCCATGATGAGCTGACTCAGGTGTTAAGATCATCAGGAGAGGCCTTTCTCTCGGTCCCACCACCTTCACAGGTACATTTACTGAGGACACGGGAGAGAGCCTTCTCTGTGGCTGCTCCTGGACTTTGGAACTCCCTTCCACTGGAGGCCAGCCTGGCCCCCTCTTGGCTCTCCTTCTGCAAGCAGGCAAAGACCTTTCTCTTCAGGCTAGCTTGAAGACCCCCCCCCCCCCCCATCCAGATGAAATAGATGTGCTGCATAACTCACTATAGTCATGTTTTTTTTTAAAATTACACAATGTTTTCACATGTTCTCTTTCTATTCAGACTTTAGCACGCCGATGTAATTAAAAACTTGTTTACCGCAAACCATAGTCATAGATTTTAACAACTGGTGTCACAGTAAATGGACTGCTTCGTGCTCTTTGACTATGCTGGAGTCTTACTGGAACCCTCAAGAGAAAAACAAAACATGTTACAAGATTTTATTACACAAAGAGCTGTTAGAATACTATGGGAAGAGGGAAGTGTGAATGGTGACGACTGAAGTCCAGATTTTATCTGGGTCAAGAACTCTGCCTGCAAGACCTTGAATCATAGGGTGAAGTGGTGCCCAACCGCGGGTGCTAAAGTACATCTGCAATTCGTTCCGTTCCAATCCCTTCTGCCTAACTCTCAGAGATACTAGGATAGCATTGTTAAAATTCTTGAAAGATTGTCATGCAGAAGAGAAGCAGCCTCTGTGCTCGCTGGAGGCATTCAAGAGAAAGAACTGGGCCTGTTTAGCCTTGAGAAAAGAAGACGGAGGGGAGATAGGAGACGACTTCTCAAAGACATGAAAGGTAGTCAGCCATATAGAGGAGGGGCAGGATCCGTTCTCGATCATCCCAGAGTGCAAGACACATCATAATGGGCTCAAGCTACAGATTTCAGCTGAATAGCAGGAAAAAACATCTCAGCTGTTAGAGCAGTACAACCATGGAGCCCATGTCCTCGGGCAGTGGTGAGAACTCCCAGGCTGGAGGCATTCAAGAAAAAAATTAGACCACCCTCTGTCTGATCTGCTTTGATTTGGATTCCTGCCTTGAGCAGGAATCATTGGTCTTATAGGCCCCTTCCAACTCCATGATTCTATAATTCTGATTTCTTAACTAAGAGGGAGTGAGGGAGAGAAAGAGATGTGCTCTGTTAGACCCTGGCACTTTTTGGTTGCTCCTTAAGCATATACATAAAATACACAATTATGGGGAGCATGGGAATGTGCTCCATAATCACTTCCAATGCCCTCCTGTATGGAGACGACAGGTTTAGCACACATACCCCCTCCTCAAGTATCCATTAGACACAGCTGAATGATTGCATTTAGGTATAACACCTAAATCAAGAGACAAAGACTAAGATCACCTCCGCTATCATATTTCTAATCACTATGTATGGATATGAAAGCTGGACAATAAAGACAAAGTTGACAGGAACAAAAATATTTGTTTGAAATGTGGTGCTGGAGGAGAGCTTTACAGATTCCCTGGACGGCCAGAAAGACGAATAAGTGGGTCCTAGATCAAATCAAGCCTGAACTTTCTCTGGAGGCAAAAATGTTGTCCTACTTTGGGCACATCCTGAGAAGGCAGGATCCCGTGGAAAAGACTATATCATCCTGGGAAAGGTGGAAGGCAGCAGGAAAAGAGGAAGACCCAAGACGAGATGGACTGACTCCCTAAACTTTAGGGACTGACTCCCTAAACTTTAGGGACGAGTCCATCTCGTCTTGGGTCTTCCTCTTTCTTGCTGCCTAAAGGAAGCCACAGGCTTGAGTCTGCAGGCGCTGAGCAGGGCTATTAAGGAGAGGATGTTTTGGGGATTACTCATTTGTGGGGTTGCCACAAGTTGGGGCGACTTGATAGCACATAACAACGACAAATAGACTTGATGGCATTCTTGTCTGACTATGTGAGGATGCTGTGAGGTTTTGCCACATGTGGAAAAGTGATCACACAAGTGTCTTTTTTTCCCCCCTGGGCTGCGTCTTCCGTGACCAGACACAAGACCATTTGCACAACTGGGGCATAACCAAGCGCACAACAGTGAGCTCACAGAATAGCATGCTCTTCTGTGCTCGAGGACTCCGACGAGATTCTAGGCTAGGTAGTTTATGTCATGGGGTTTTGACGAAATTATTTTACATGCGCGTCCAGATGCTGACGTAGTAATGTTTAGTGAAAGTAAAAACAAACCAACCAACAAACCAAACTTAGCCGGTTGCTATAAAGATCTTCTAGCACTTTATACAAGGTGATTTGTTAAGAGTGATAATAATTCAGCTCTTTGTTTATTTGCCGCAGAACTGCAGACAGAAGATTTGAAAATTCTTCACCTGATGAGCCACACAGTTGGAGGCCAAGCAAGAGACTGAGCAATACATTAAAACACTCAGCAATATGATATCCTTTTATAAACTGATGTCCCTCCGGACAAACTTATCAACGGTAATATTCTCAGCCACTTTTATTTCTGGGTTGAGGACGTCTGCGAACCTAAATAAGCTTGAATGGTACAGAAAGATTTGGTGGAATTATTTAACCCTCTATCCCATGGTGTAGCGGAGCCAGGGGTCACAGGATCAAAGTTTCTGGGACTTTTTGCATGACTGGGATTATGATATTAATCACACATACCCCAGACTTCCTTGTTCCCTTTGAGCTACGATAGTTCAGTGTAGCTCACAGAGAAATGGGTTTCTCTAGGAACAGCATATTATTGCAAGTCATCTCTGTTGTAATGCAAAGTATTTCAGGATGCCTTGAAAGAGCCATTCGGAGTCATAATCTTTACAAAAGAACAGCCCCTTAATTCTTAATGTGCACCAGTCCAGTGGCCTGCGCAACCGGACATTTCTTATAAGGTGGGGATGTCACAGTCAGGAGCTGCACTTCCAGATTTGCTACGCACTATACTACAGAGTCTTTAGTCTGCAAAAGGGGTACATCTCTCAAAAGTTGTATATTTTAACAGCTCTATCTTTCTCTTTCTCTCTCTGGGTTCAGAAGAGATTTGCCATTAAAAGCCGGTTGGCCGCTTATGTAAGAGAAGGTAACCCCAGAGGAAGACAGGTTTCCTCCGTCTGTGCTTGTGGGCTTTTAGGAGCACATGGATGGCTGTAATTTAAATAAAACAAAAACTTTTGGATTTGGGGAAAAGCTAATTCTCTATTAAAATAAAGTCGAGAGGGAGGGGGCAAATCTTGTTCTAGAAGAGAACTGCACCACATGAAAATGCAGTGGCCAAGTGGGGGGGGGTTGTCACCTCCACCCCATATTTTAGATACCCCCTTCCTTTGGTCATCAGCAGCTGTTGATTGTTCCACTTTGAAACTTCTCACACAGAGCATGATCTGTTCTGATGATCTGTGCCAGCCCTTTTAAGAAAAACAAGACCAACTCAAGAGCACTACTAATTTTCACCAGTGCTTGTGATGAGGAATATTCTAGTGGTTGTCAGTCCCCAAGGCAGCAGATGGTCTGTAGTTAGAAATGAGGGACCTCAATATGCTAAACCGTAGAAGACAAAAAAAAAATGCAGTAACTTGCTCAGAATATTTATGAAGCTTGGGAAAAACCCTGCGGGCAAGCACACTGGGCTTCTGGTTCTGTTCTTAACTAACACTACAAAATGCAGTAACTTCAAAGTCTTTTTTTTCTTTGGTGTGGCATTTCTGTGCTCATCTGGCTTGTTTTTGTTGGAGAAGGAACTTGTTAAAATGACCTTTTAAAAAAATCAATCCCAGCTGTTTTACTAGACTTAAAAACCACCAAGATTCTGGAAAAGAAATCAAACCCAGCATCATCTCAGTCATTTACGAATACAGATTTTATAGAGATTGCTAGATAGCTCAGTGGTTTTGGCCTCTGGAGCCAGAGGCTGGAAGTTTGATTCCCCCTCTGGGCCTCCTAAACAGGGGCTGGCAAGATTATTATTATTCTTTTATTGCATTGTATTTATACTTTAGGAACACGAGGAATGACGACTTTTCAGTTATTAGCTCAACAACGATTGGTCCATTTAGCTTTGAACTTCAAAGCTAAGATCTTTCCCACAGCTTGGAAAAGTTACTTTTTAAATACAACTATTGGCCTCGCTACCCGGAAATTCTAGGAGATGTAGTTTAAAAGCAACTTCTCTGAGCCCTCTGTGGCCTTCCAACAAAAGGATAAATTGGCAGAGTTAACTCTCTGTTAAAATTAATAGATGGTTTTGCTTTATCTTGAATTAAACCATTCGTCTCTCTTTCCCCAAATGGTCTTGGACTTAGCAGTCGCTCCTGGGTTTTGCTGGATGACCAACCCTCAGATCCTTTTAACTTGGAATATTGATTACAACAAAGTGATGTGGTTTTGTCACTCTAAACCCTTCCAAAAAGTGAACAGGCCTCAGGAAACTGAGCAGAGGAAAAGACCAGAGAGTTTCTTGGAGCGAAAAAGCGATTTATTTCGAGCTCAGAAATCACAAATGCAATTGCGAGTGCCCAAAAAGCAGGGGATCCAGAACAAAGGAGGATCCTTGGCTGGCATGATATTCAGTCCTAAACCTACGTAAAGGCAAAACCCCACTGCTCTTGTTTCTTATTCGTTGAGAGGCTTTCTACTGTTCATTAAGGGGTCTGCAGTATGTTAGCTTGATACATGACATTATCAAGCTATTTATTTATTTATTTATTTTTATTTATTTATTTAACTTATATGCCGCCCACACTACCCAAAGGTCTCTGGGCGGCTTACAACAATTAAAATACAATTAAAAAGATAAAACAATTAAAATACAATTAAAATATATACTCTAAAAATTGTCATCAGGACCCACAGTTGATGTTATTTCAATTAAAAGCCTTCTGGAACAGGAAGGTTTTGACCTGGCGCCGAAATGTCATCAGCGTCGGCGCCAGACGAATCTCAGTCGGGAGGGCGTTCCATAGTCTGGGGGCAGCTGCCGAAAAGGCCCTTTGTCTACAAGCCATCCCTCTTACCTCCTTGAGGGACGGCTCTTTCAAAAGGGCCCCCTGGCTAGATCTTAACTGCCGGGTAGGTTCATATGGAAGGTTCATAATTAGCGCAGTGGGCTACCTTATCAGAAAGAGACGTCCTCTGGATGTCTCTGTCTCATCGTCTAAGATATAGAACCAATTAAAAGCAGTTTCAGCTGGGCTCAGGAATGCCAAAAAAGCCAACTGGATGAGGAGTCAAAGCGTTTGTGTTTAGCTCACTTAGAGCTAATGGCTACAGGCTTATATATTTTGTACGTCTTATTCACTTCCCAGCTTGGTAGGGAATCAAATGTAGACATGTTGGAAAGTTCAGCTAAGTTTTGGGTTTTTTAATAAAGATTATTTGGATGAGCTTGGCCTGGGAGATCTTTCAACTGCACCCTTAGTTGATTAGTCAAGGGAGACGGACATTAATTGTTACCACGCAGTTTTAATCGGTAGGACTTTTGGCTCTCAGTCTTTGTTATTTTAGAGCAGGAGTGGGCTTCGTGTGGCCCACAGCTCTCCTGTGAACACTCAGCACGCACGTTTCCCTGAAGCCCCCTTGAAACCTCTGGGGTGTGTGGGAAGGACTTTTTTTTTCCATGTTCAGTGGTTGCTCCTAAATCCCTCCAAAGAGTTTTTTTTTTTAAATTGCCACTAGAGTTTTAAAAACACCAGTTTTATAAGGAAAAAAATTGAGGGAGTTGAATCATGGCAGGAGGCACAGGTCCCAAACCTCACTGGGTGGTCTCCAGTAAATTTCCAAAGACTTCTGTCTCATACTTTGTTTTAAAACTGCAAATCGACCGGCCCTTCAACCTGCGCCAGGTTCAAGGCTCTGTTACTGCTTTCACCCTGAGGTTCAGGAAAAACGAAACAGAAACCTTTCAGATTAACAGATTTATTTCACTGTGAACTTCCCTGGGTCACAGTCCAATTCTTTGGACACAGCTGAATGTGTCACAAAAGCTGGAGATAAATGCGTTAGTCTTAAAGGTGCCACTGTTTTAGCTTTGACTGAACAGAACATACCCAGGTCTCTCTACTCTGTGAGATCAGCGTACTGTATCCGATGATTGTCAGCTGGTTGCTGTCTGAGCTGTATTCACTTTGATATAGATTTTCTTCAACAGAAGTACAGTCTCCAGATCCCATAAGGTACTAGTTCCCCTCTATTCAGCACTGATTAGGCCTCACCTTGAGTCTTGTGTCCAGTTCTGGACACCACATTTCAAGAAGGATGCTGACAAATTGGAACAAGTTCAGAGAAGGGCGACAAGGAGGATCAGGGGGCTGGAAAGCAAGATCAGTGAGGAAAGACAGGAAGAATTGGGCATGTTTAGCCTTGAGAAAAGAAGACCGAAGAGAGACAGGAGAGCACTTTTCAAATACTTGAAAGGTTGTCATACAGAGGAGGGGCAGGATTTGTTCTTGATCATCCCAGAGTGCAGGACACACAACAGTGGGCTCATGTTACAGGAAGCCAGATTTCAGTTGAATATCTCGAAAAACATCTTAACTGTTAGAGCAGTACGACAGTGGAACCAGTTGCCTCGGGAGTTGGTGAGTGCTCCAACACTGGAGGCATTCAAGAGAAATTTAAACAACCCTCTGTCAGATCTGCTTTGATTTGGATTCCTGCCTTCAGCAAGGGGTTGGACTCGATGGCCTTAGAGGACCCTTCCAACGCCATGATTCTAGGATTCTAAGCCCGCTCATAGGACAGGAGCCGGTGTCTGTCTGGAATGGGTTCCATATCTTAAGTCACCATGTTACAGATGGCTCCACCAGTACTTGAAAACATTTATTTTTGGACATCACCTCCCAGAATCCCCTGCTGGCTGGGGGGACTTTGGCAATTGTAGTCCAAAAAAGGAAGATTTCCAAATGCTAAGCTCCACCCCTTGAGCCGCCATTTTTCAGGATCCCTCACTAGCCAGGCGATTCTGGGAGTTGTAGTCTGCAAAAATAACTCCCAGGCTCTAGGGAATCTGGGCGATACAGGTGGCTGGAGCGTTTCCTCACTTGTTTTTCTCCTTTCCCCTCTAGTGGATGGTTTTCAGCCTCCCGCTCTTGAGTTTGCCCAGCTCTCTCTCACAGCCCACCTACAAATGGAAAGATCACCAGACCAACGAGATACATGAGTGCCAGCAGTGCCCGCCTGGGACGCATGTGGCAGAGGCCTGCACCATGGGAAAGCAGACCGTTTGCAAGCCATGTCCCGAGAGCTACTACACAGAGTTCTGGAATTACCTTGACAGCTGCCTCTACTGCAACATGTTCTGCAACAGTCTGGAAGAGGAGGCCCGGCCGTGCAACAGCACACACAACCGGGAGTGCCAGTGCAAGCCGGGCTACCACGTTGAGTGGGACTTCTGCAAGAGGCACTCGAAGTGTCCTCTGGGAAGCAGAGTCATGGCTGTGGGTATGTATGTATAGCAGGGGTAATCTGAGAACTGTACTCTTGGGTTCATGGGTTCTGATGACCAGGGTCAGCCCTTCCTTTTTGTTTTCTGAGTTGTCTTGTGGAGGTTACGTTTGGGATGAGCTGCTCTGCTTGTCATTCTTCGAATCAACCGTGGGCCACATGTGGCCTCCAGGGCAGCCTTTTAGCCCTTAGCATCCCAGTTGTTAAATATTATATTGTTAAATATTATATATTTAACAATATACTTTGCCTGACAACATGGCAAAATTGCTCAAGGATATTTTTTTTGAGCAATATTTTGAGCAATATCTATTGCTCAAAATATTGCTCAAAAATATATATTGCTCAAAAAAAATATCTCCTTGAGCAATTTTGCCATTTTGTCAGGGTGGGCCCACAGCCTCATGCCTTCCTCCCCATTTTATTTTATTTTATTTTTAATTTGGGCCTTGGGAAGCAAAAGGGCCTTTTCCAGCCTTTTTTAAAAAACAGCAGTATTTTTGAGTGTGGGAGTTGCCCAAGGTCCAGGGATGGGGCACGTGTAGCTCACAAGACTTCTGGAGATCACCCATCTCTCCTTTGAACGTTCATGTGCTCCATCTCTGAACCTAAAGAGTCAGAATCTCTTGTTGGGCAAGTAGATGCATCTTGAGGTGAGTCAGGATGTGTGGGAACTCCTGAGCATGGACGGGAAGGTTCTGTAATGCGCCGCCTGCTCCTGCACATACTAATGAGACTCATTTTGCACTGGTGATAATAGAGTGTTGGACTGCTGGAGAGCTCAGTGGTTTAGGTGTCTGACTTTGGAGCTAGAGGTTGGGAGTTCAATTCCCCACTTGTGCCTCCTTGACAGGGGTTGGACGTGATGATCCATAGGGTCCCTTCCAGCTCCGCAGTTCAAAGATTGTTGTTGTTTAGTCGTTAAGTTGTGTCCGACTCTTCGTGACCCCATGGACCAGAGCACGCCAGGCCCTCCTGTCTTCCACTGCCTCCCGGAGTTGGGTCAAATTCATGTTGGTCGCTTCGATGACACTGTCCAACCATCTCGTCCTCTGTCGTCCCCTTCTCCTCTTGCCCTCACACTTTCCCAACATCGGGGTCTTTTCCAGGGAGTCTTCTCTTCTCATGAGATGGCCAAAGTGTTGGAGCCTCAGCTTCAGGACCTGTCCTTCCAGTGAGCACTCAGGGTTGAGTTCAAAGATTATGATGATGATAATGATGAGTACACAGACATGCACTTAGATGTTCTTGAGATGAAAGAGTCAGCCTTTTCTGGTTTTTTTAACTGAATGAGAGAGATGAGTAGAATACATTGATTAGAGCTTAGGAACATACCTTTTTGAGACCACGATCCTAACATGGCTACTGCTGTTCTGGCTGGGGGATTCTGGAGGTTGTAGTCCACACACCCCCCCCCAAAAACCCTACAAACACTTCCAAGCTGTGCACTGATAGTGTCACAAAGGAAACACCTGGGAACGGTCACTGAGGAGCTGCTGATTTTGAAACAAACAAGCAGGGGGAAAGTGCACTAGAATTCTTAGCAGCTACTTCCTTTCCCTTAAGATGCATTGTTCATGCTGCAAATATTTCAGAGGAAAGGAAGGAAGTGGACGCTACTAGTGCTCACAGTCCTGATCGGATGATTGCTTTTGATTTTCTAGGGTTGACTAACGGTGTACTGAGCAGATTTCAATCTGAGGCTGAAGCCTGGCCATTTCCCCCCAATTGTCATCACCTCCCTCCGTTAGCCTGCAGGAGAACTGGCCGCAGTCCCAGGCTGGTCCCAAGAGTGCATAGCTTTGAGAACTATCTCCACTTTCACTGGCACTTTTGCTTTTCTTTCATGGCTGGGGAATTCCCTCACTTCCTGCACTCTGGATAAAAGGAGAGGCTGTGTATTTCTCTCCAAGACAACGTAGATTAGCAGACGCCAAGAGGTTTAGATTTAGATCTTTGCTCAGTGCTGACTCCCACCCGGGGCAACTCAGAAAATTCCCCGGAGAGTGGCAATATTAATCTATTCTGTGCTGCAGCAAAATCAGCCAGGGACTTGAGGGATCTGAAATTAACAAACAAGTTTCCTTTGAGATCAGCTGTTGTGATCTGAAGATGCGGGCTGCAGTCTGCAAGAGTTTTTGGCCAAATAAAAGGTGCAGCCTTTGGGACGCCACAAGACTCTTTTGCTGGTTGTTGGAAGCTCAGGTTTCCACACCCTTCTTTCCCAACTCAGCAGCGTTATGCTCCACTTCACAACGATTTCTGGTGAAGCTCTGGAGGTGAAAAAGAGAACTCGGGGCCTTAGAAGCATGGATGTTGGCCAGTCTTTGGGTTCAAGCCTCAGGTCTGAGTCTGAGTCTTGAGTACCAAGTCCCGACTCCCAAGCCCCGGTTCTGATTCCATGTTAAAAACAAGCCTTTTCCCTCAGATAAAAGGGGCCGGGCGGACAGGTTTCGAGTCTGAGTATTAAAAAAAAACCAAAAACTGAGTGGAGTCACAGGTGTGACTTAAGTCTGACTTGACAGCGTGTCCCGCAACTCGAATTCCCATCCCTGCTTAGAGGTGCTTGGGAACTATTCGTGACGTTTTGTGATGTGCTAGTTTGATTGCATTTGGTTGACATGAATTGAATTCTTTGTCCTGCCCCAAAGCAGAGGGCCGCTAATTGCAGAAACCCTTGTGCCCGCATGGGTGGGAGGCTTTCCTAAGTGAACAGACACAATGCAGTATTTCTCAGCCAGACCAGCAAATGGACTTGACTTGCAAGTTGGATTACTGGTGTTTGCACACCTGCGACACACCCTTTCCCAAAGGGCACATGTGTTTGTCAAGATCATAAGTGGCGTATCGATTGTAATGCAGCACTGGTGCAATAACAGGTAGTTCTTACCCTTTAAAATAATGGAATGTGTTTGTAGAGCTGGCACATCATATTTACTGAGCTGGTAACGTACTCCAGTGCTAACTTGCAGAAAGTGTACAGTCAGATTCATCAAAGCCCTGTTATCCGCTTCGATGGCCATGGGTCAACCTTACAGTTGACAAGAGACTTGATCTGCTATGTTAGCAAGGCTCATGGAAAGTTTTATCAGATTCTATTGAAAGTAACTTGCAAACAAAGCAAAATTAGCCGACAGTTGATGGAAACCGATTACAAGTATAAATAATAATAATCATGTGCTCTCAAGTCAGTTCTGATGTATAGCGATACCTTTCTGGGTTTTCCAGGAAGACCGTGCTCAGAAGTGGTTTTCCCTTCCCTTCTTCTGGGAATATGCAGCTTGCCCAAGGCCACACAGGCTGGCTCTGCTCACAGGAGGCACAGTGGGGGAATCAAACTCCCAGCCTCTACCTAAACCACTGAGCTATCCAGCCAGCACAAGTATAAATAGCAGTCCTGGAATGTTAGCAACCAGGGCGGGAGGCGTACCTATATTGGGAAGAGACTCAGCTGGGGGTAAGAATTTATTCTGTAAATTTATGTCAATGTCATTTTTTTGCTTATGCATTTGATTTGTCAATTTCAGTAATTCTGTTGCAGCTTATTAACTGAGAATTATTAACACAGAATTCTGAAGTGTTTCACTGTAGCCAAGTTGATATGAGTTCATTTCTGATATACTGTATTTAAACCTGTATCTATACATTTTCTAAGAAAGAATCACCGTTTTGAGTGTGTTTTTAAAATAAAAAAGGAGGACAATCAGGTTTAAAAAAAAGAAAATCAGGTTATCAGTCTTGCGGGGGGGGGATAACTTGAAAGATCTCGAAATGAAGAAGAAAGAAAGTTAGATATAGGATGCAAATTTTCATCCTGGTTTGTACTGGAATTAACTCTTCATTGGGATAATGCCAGCTGTGAAGAACACAGGCTTCCGGTTTTCTGCTTAGAGGTCTTCTAAGTTCTGTAGGACTCTTTAGGGAAGCCTGGAGTGTTAGATTCTCTAACCTGACAGGTGAATCATAGAGAATGCATATTCTACTTTGACCCTCTTGCCTGCCTTACAAAACTGCGGTTCCTAGGTCTTTCTTTGGAGCAGTGCCGGCCCTATTCTTAGGTAGACTGGAGCGTTAGGGGAGTAAGCTGGGCACAGTGTTACTGCCCTGCCCACTTAAGCTACCCTGCTGCCTCTGTTGAAATAAGATGCTCACCCAGTTGGCTTTTGGTTGTCATCCCCTCTGGCAGCAAAATATCTTGGGCCGCTTCAGCTTTGGAGAGGAAAGAGCAGTAATGGCCAGACACGGCAAGTACTCAGTGGAGCTGATAGAACAGTGTTCAGCATCTATGAGGCAGTCGTTCCCCCAAGAAAAGCTTTGATCATGATTACGGTTAGATCTGGCCAAGCCATTGCAATATGTGGTTAATTTTATACAGCGTCCAGCATTATGGACCCGACTCTCGTTGGCATGGATTGAGAGGCTTCGCTTTGCTGATGCCCGTCTGTCCGGTTATGTCTCATAGGCAACCCTCAGGAAGACACCAAATGTACGCAGTGCCCTCCCGGGACTTTCTCCCACTTGGTTTCCAGCACCGAGCCATGCCGGGCACACCAGAACTGCTCTGCGCAAGGCCTGGAGGTCAATGTCCCTGGGAACCGGTTTCATGACACCTTCTGCACCTCTTGTAAGCTCAACCAAGAAGACGGAGGAGACAGACCAGGTGAGGCCTTGAGCCCAGGTACTTCGGGTTCGTACACCTTTCGAAAGGGCACACATCTCGTTTCGGGCCTTCGCTGGAATCCTGCCCAACTCTGATGTTGTGAGGATGCCAAGGGCTCTTTGTTGGACTGCCCTGCGTCCTTCACAGAATAAAAATCTCCCACCATCTCTTCCTTCAAGAACTCTGACCGTTAAAACAAAGCTTGATTCCTGACCGCTTCCGGCAACGAATAGGGGATTGTATAACTGGATTTCCCACACAAAAACCATTTGTCCCTACCCATAGAAAACTAACATGTCAGGGAGAAAGGCTCTCTCCTTGTCTTATCCCTGCTATCCTAGCTTTCTGTGTGCAGGGAATGGGTATATGGAGTGTGCCATTGCATGAGCCTTTACCTGCGGTCTGAAGGGGTCCACCCAAGGTGATGTTTTTATCACCTCAATGAGGGCTAATCCTATGGCAGTAATGAGTTATAGATTTGTAATATAGATGCCTCGGGGGGGTGTAGGCATACACTCCTCCCTTGCCCTTTTTAACATGCAATTTGATTGGGCTGAGACAGAAATGCGGTTCTCTTCCAGTCAGTCTAGGAGAAGCAACCCTGTGTGTTGTTCTTTCTGTGGATGCTTAACAGCAGACCCAGAAGAGACGACAGCTTTGCCATTAGAACCGGAGCTGCCTTATGCAGTAAAAGATGTGTGATGATCCTCTAGTGCTCTTTTGCCACTTTGCCAGTTGCAAATTAGGTTGCTGTTGCTGGGTGATTGGTCATGGCAAGGTGTGCACTGCAATATATACCTTGAGTGGGCCATTTTCAAAAACAGTTGTATCTGTGGAGTGATAGCATCTTATCACCTTCTAATTGTGAAGCTGCTGGCTTGCACCAGGGACCAGTGGGGCAACCTTTTAAAGGCGGAAGCCTTCCAATCTCTACCCTACGAGACATGTCATGAGTTGTATCTTTTGTTGTGTAATTAGATTATCTATGGATTTTTAAACTATTCTCTCTCTCTCTCTCTTTTTCTGTCTTGGAAGCCACTATGAAAATTGTTTTTTTGAACAAAAGCTCAGATATTAAATGCTTACGAATTTAAATTCCAGTCTAGTATCCCTGGTTTTTAAATTCAGGATGGCAACCTAGAGAACCAGAAGGAGTTGGAAGAGATCTTCTTATACACATCACCCTCTCATCCTCTGTTGTTTTTGCCTTGTCCAGGAATGGAGGTCTGTCAAGAGGCCCTCGTTGACTTTGTCCCTTACGAAATCAAGTCCGTCAGAAGGTTGCATCGCTTGAAACGAATCCTCAGCAAAAGCCTCCCCTCCGGCATGAACCAGAAGACGAGGTTCGAGGAGCTCCAGGTGGAACTTCATAGCTACCTCACCCGGCTTAAGAACACTGAAGGGGCAGATTCTGTGTTTAAGAAGCTCTGGGGAGCCATCAAACGTATGAACCTCCAACACTTGCAAGAAAAGATTAAGAAGCGTTTCCCAATAGAGTTATGAGATTAGCAGTGCAATCCTAGGCATGTCTACTCAGAAGTAAGTCTCACCCTATCGAGTGGATTCTACGGCCAAGTGGCTCAGGTCTCTGGCTGTGTAGCCAGAGGTCGGGAGTTCAAATTCCCCACGGTGCCTCCTGAGAGAAGAGCCAGCCTGGGCAGCTTTGGGCAAGCTGCACACAGTCCCAGAGCACCCCTGGAAGAAGGGATGTGGGAACTCACTTCTGAGTATTTTTAACCTGGAAAACCCTGAAAAGGGTCTCTATAAATCAGACTCGACTTGACGATGAAGATAACGATGATGATGTATAGGATTGCAGACATAGCATTTCTGTGTTATTTATTAAAATATCGCAGAGATAAAATGTAAATGAAGTAGAGTTTATTAATATATAAATATACTATATTAATAGACTAAATATACTAATATTTGGATTGCTGCGTCGAACATTGGAATTGATAGCGTTATAGTCCTCTTGCAATTCCATTACTCCGTGATTCTATGAAATACCTCTGAGAAAACCAGAAATGAACTTCAGGGCTGCTCAAGAACTTTATTTGTTCCCCTTCTGATCTGGAATGAAACTCATTTGAATGGGTGTATGCTGCCTGAACTTGGAAAAGTTACTTATTTGGTCTATAGCTTCCAGAATTCCCCAGCTAGGAAGCCTGCCTGTTTTTTGTTTGTTTGTTTGTTTGTTTGTTTGTTTTTAATTTCCCTTTCTTATCTTGAAATGAAAGATATAAAGAAAATGAAAAACAGAACGTGGAAACGTTTTGGAGTGGTGGGGGTTTTTTTTGTTTGTTTTTTGGACCACGACTACGGTCAAATTGGCTAGGAGATTCTGGGATGTGTGGTCCAAAATCTGGTGCTTTTCATTCTGTCCCTTTGAAGACCACAAAGGGGAAATTTAAGAAGTAAGAAGCCACTATAAAAATCTGGGATACTAATGTTTTTTTAAAAAACTGAATTTACTGTCACCCATACAAACCTGAACGTTTAAAATTTAAAATATTTCGGCACATTATTTACAAAAATGATATATTAAAAGGCAGAGTAGTGAACACCCTCTGTGAAGTATCTTAGCCACAAGTGATAGATGAGTTTCAACCTTGCAAGATTTTTCAGTGGCAAAAGGGGGGGGGGGGTGTTATCGGGTTCACAGTAAGTAGACCTAAACCCAAACAGGCATAAATAAGAGGTCATGTTCTTGAAATAGCTATATCACATTTCCATTACTCTATATGTACAAGGGTTTCATGCAGTGCAACATTTTGGGATAATCTGGCTGTGGTAACTTCATGGAAGGGGGGAAAAAGGATGATCAAGCTGCAATTACCGAATTTTCTGTGGATGCCCACAATTTCACGGACCTCCTGACCTTGAGGGAGTTTTTTTAGCCTTGAAAAAGACCACAAGGCTGAAATTCCTCATAGACACACATAAACCTCCCTAGTCTTAAGAATTGTGTTCTGAGTTGGACCAAATAGCCAAACTCATCCTTCCCAGGCCAATATTTGTAGCCCGAGGGCTGGAATTGGTTAAAAAAATTTTTCCCAACCGAAAACTGAGATTCTTGGGAAGTTGTTTATGATGCCAGAACGGCTCCTGTGTTTAGGACACACAGACGCCACTGACTGCCTTATCTACACTCCTACAGAGCCATGGCAGGCACACAATGCTCATAAAAGTTGCAAACACCGATAAAACCCAGTACGTTTCTTACGTTAAGACATAATGGGCATTTTCCTACCCCCCCCCCCCCCCTTTTCAGCAAATCAGGAATCTTTGCACTGGTACTTTGGAAGTACAGCGGAGTTGCTTTTAGTTATTTAGAGCAGTGGTTCCCAACCGTGGGTCCCCAGAGGTTCTTGGACTAAAACTCCCAGAAGCCTTCACCGTTGGCTGTGCTGGCCAGGATTTCTGGGAGTTGCAGTCCAAGAATGTCTGGGGAACCACTGCTTAGAGGAAGGGTGTGTGAGAGGGGAAATGGAAGGTGAGGAAAGGGTAGGTTCTTTCAGTCTGGGTTAAAGTACTTGCCAGAATTCTCCACCCGCACCCCAAATTTCTTTTGTCCTAGAGAGCCAAGGCAGCCACTCATCATCCTTTCGATCCTAGGCTGCACCGGTCAGCTGCCTGCAAGAGGAGCTGACATGCAAACCAGAGACAGAACTTCCACCTTCCGGTCCAGAACTTGGGAGTCTTTCCTTCTAGGGGGACTGCACCTCCATGGATTCTGGGAATCCTGGAATTCTAGGGGATTCTGGGAATTGTAGTCCAGAAAGATACATTTTCTGTGTTATGAAGCATAACTAGGGAGCCCAGACCAGCGCATTCTTCTTGGCTGATCACTTGGTTCTAATTCTTGGCTCGTTGTCTGACTCCTCCTCTTGCTATGAACACAGGCCAGGTAATGATGGCCTGTGGTTAGGTGGTTAAGGATCTTGCTCTGTGCCCTGTAACTAAGCTGTGAGCAACATAAAATTGTGGGCCAACTTTACACCATTCACCGTGCTATAATCCTTGCTGTCCCACTCCATGCTGAAGGCCAGATAAGGTTTTTGCATTACCTGTTACAGAAGAAGAGAGCTTATTGAGCCAGTCTAAAAACATAGGTGGGATGATGCTTTGTTTGTGAAAATATGTAGTTCTATTGTCAGAGTGTGTATTTTCTATACCAGATCATAAAGTCCTTGTTTTACATGGAATTTTATATGTTTTTTTAAAAACAATTTCTATTTACCAAAAATCATTAAAGTTACTTCAGTATTCTTATATATGGGTCTGCCTTCTCTTTTCACGTTAGCTGGTGCCGCCTCTTGTGCTGTATCAATTCCCTAGCAGGAAAAAGAAGACAGTGTTCAAATGATAAGAAAACAGAGTTCTCATGTGAATCGGTGTGACATACTTTTCCACATGTGTGTTTCAGTTCTAATGTTTCAAGTCACATCTGATTTATGTTGGCCCTAGTAGAGTTGTCAAGGTATGTAAGATGATCAAGGAATGGTTTTACCAGGGCCTCTCCTTAGTGAGTTTCCATGGTTGAGCAGAAATTTGAACCCAGGTCTCCCGAGTCTTTCTTTCTTACTTACTTACTTACTTACTTACTTACTTACTTACTTACTTACTTACTTACTTACTTACTTACTTACTTGTTTATTTGTTTGTTTGTTTGTTTGTTTAAAATACATTTATCCCACCTTTCTCCTTAAAAGGACCCAAGGCGGCCTACATTATTAAATGACAACATTAAAGCTATCACAAATGTGTATATAAATACTAAAAAGGATCAAGTAAATACCATACTTAAAAAACATAAGCAACACCAAAACACATTCAAAGCAGTTAAGGCACAACAATCCATTTGAAAACCCCACTCAGGTAACCAGTCACTCAGGTTACCTGGAGATAAAGGGCTTCACCTGTTTGCGGAAGGACAGCAAAGACGGGACCAGCTTGGCTTCTAGTGGGAGGGAGTTCCAAAGTCTGGGAGCAGAAACAGAGAAGGCCCCCTCCCGTGACCCCAATAAACTCACCTGTGAATATAGCAGGACTGAGAAGAAGCCTCTCTATCCACTATCCCACATGCTTGCTGTTATATCGTGATACCTCAGCTAGTTTTGTGTAGGCTGTATACACAATTTTGCCACAACTTCACCCCCATCCCCCAAACAGTCTTCACCATAGGTCTGCTGGGGATCTAAAGTTACAGAAGTACAGAAACCGCAGTTGGAGAGCTTTGTGGCATTACATGGATGTATGACAGAATCTGTTTGTTTCTACTTGGATGTTATTAATTATGGGGATGGGGAATGCCTTGGGAGGATGATGTAATCTTTGTAAGCCACTGTATGTCGTAATTTCCAGATGTGCTTGACTTATTTATGTCATAAATGTCTGCCTGGCTTTTGAAATGGGAAATTTCTGAGGTCGCTTGCCATTTAGACGTAAAACCAAAATCAAAGAATAATCACTGTAAGTTCCCAGCAGAATAAGCAGCAGGGAACCCTTAAAGCTGCAGCTGTGAAACGGAATTGGCGGGTTAGGCCAGTCAAGAAGTCCTAAACTAGTGCATCCAATCAGTCGAACAGAGGAGGAGACTTGGAGTAATCCTTGCTGGGTCAGGTGCCACCACAGAAAAGGTCCACACCATTGCTAATCCCCTCATTTCTGGTGGTGGAACACTCGGAAAAGGGTTTCTGATCTGAGGCTTCACACCCGTGGCCATGTGGGAGAAGGCAAGGCTTCCCTCATGAAGGCCTCTTTGCGTACATCTTGTCTTCTGTCTTGGTAAAAGGTTGGGTGGTATGAAGCAGCCTCCAGTTGAGCTACTTGAAGAAACTGGAGAGCGAGAGATTAGAAGAGTGGCTGAAGAGAAGAGGGGGATACCCAACGCGTGGTCCCACCCTTGTCCCCCTCAACTCTCAATGGGGGTTGATAACCATGAGGCTCACTGTTCGTTTATAGGATGATGTAAGCATCACAGGGGGTGTACATGCCACGAACATGGAAAGCTTCAACTGTGACATCGAAACAAATTGATGAAGGGTTTTTGAGGTGAAGGGAGAATCATAAAACTATTATTTTGACAATAAGCATGTCAGGGTCAAGAACCTTAAATAGAAAGAAGGATTCATGGAGATACTGAACAGACCAGTGAAAAATACTGTGAAGGAAAGTGCATTGGTTTCTATGTTCAACAATATGGTTTTAACTTAACCACAATCAGATATTGCTCATATATTACAATTACATATAGGTACATGTATGTAGGTATTTATAAAGAGAGCTCTGTTCTTATGAAATTCTTATAATGCTGACTTTTATTTTGCTTATCTGTCTGTCAAAAGTGATGCAAGCCATTGCTTTCTTAGATAAACTCTCAGACGTTTGGGTAACCTCCCAACAGTTTCACCAGCTTGACTCTCTGGTTCATGATCTCTATCTAGGGAGGGCGTGAATTTCTTCCCACAGAAGGATGGGTTGCTTCTTATAATTAAGAACATAAGGAGAGCCCTGCTAGATCAGGCCGAGGGCCCCTCTAGTCCAGCTTCCTGTGTCTCACCGTGGCCCCACCGGATGCCTCTGGGAGCACACGAGACCACGAGAGACCTCTCTCCTGATCCCCCTCCCCTGCATCTGGCCTTTGGAGGTCCCTTCCTTTTAAAACTGGAGTTTGTACATCCCCATCATGGCTTGTCACCTGCGATGGACTTTTCCTCCAGAAATCTGTCCAATCCCCTTTTCAAGGCATCTAGGCCAGGTGCCATCACCACATCCTGCGGCAAGGAGTTCCACAGACTAACAACATGCTGGGTCAATAAATATTTTCTGTGGTCTGTTCTCACTCTCCCAACACTCAATTGGAGTGGATGTCCCCGGGTTTTAGTATTGCATGAGAGGGAAAAGAGCTTCCCTCTATCCACTTGATGTACCCCCTGCATAATTGTATACGTCTCAATCATGTCCCCCCCCCCCCCGGTCAGGCGTCTTTTCTCTAGACTAAAGAGCCCCAAACTCTGTAGCCTTTCCTCATCAGGGAGGTGCCCCAGCCCAGTCCTCATTTGAGTCGCTCTCTTCTACCCCTTTTCCAGTTCCACTATGTCTTTTTTGAGGTGTGGCGACCAGAACTGTATGCCAGAACTGTAATTACTATTGCTGCAAAGCTAATACATAGAAGGTGTCATGTAAACACGAGTAAACATTGTTCTATACAAGATTCTTCTCAATTGTAGTTACACACAGGTCACTTTAAGTCCCTTAGTAAAGGAAGAACTGTAACAGAGCCTCAGCTTCATAGGAACATTGAAACAACAGGAAATACTCTATACAACAGCTCTGAAGGTGTTTGGTAAGTTTTTCTTTCACTTTATTTGTGAGAAAATAATGTTTGAGAACCTGATATAAAGCAATATTTACTCATGTTTAGATAAGCTTTCCACGTATTCATTCTGAAGCTGTAGTAATTATAAAAAAACAGCACACCCTTCTATGGGAAGAAATATGTAGCTACTCTTGATAAAGATAATGAAAGAGAGACTCAGGACCGTGAAACTTTTGGGTGGTTATCCAACTTGCTGGATGTTTATCGAAACTTGTATAATAAGGAAGCAATAGCAGGGATCAATTATGAAGAACAAGATAAGCAAAAGAAAAGACTGTGTTACATCCTCTTTATAAGAACTGAGCCTTCTTTATGTATTCCTACATATGCGTAGCTAGGTGTAATTGGAATATACAAGCGCTGTCTGATTGTGGTCAAGTTAAAATAATATTGTTGAACAAAGAAACTAAAGCGTTTTCATTCATTATATTTTTTACGGATCTATCGAGGGTGAAGAAACCTGGACCATTCCAGGTGGAGAAGAAGTCTGCTGATGCGTGCCTCAGGAGAATTGATAAGGCTAGAGATCTCTAGCTGGCCTACGGAGAAAGGAACATACGAGCTATTTCAGGCCCGCCTGGAATTCCCATCTGAACGCAGACCTTGCTCAGATCAACCTTACTTCCTCTAGGCATCCAAACCCTCCCCTTCTAGCGGAGTAGAAATCTGAATGGGAAAAACTTTGCCTGGGAACTGAAATCCTAATGTCACCTTGACCCCAGTGAGAAAGTGCCATTTGACTTAGGTAAAGGTAAAGGTTCCCCTTGACATTTAGTCCAGTCGTGTCCGACTCTAGGGCGCGGTGCTCATCCCCGTTTCCGAGCCGTAGAGCCAGCGTTTTGTCCGAAGACAGTTTCCGTGGTCACGTGGCCAGCGCGACTGGACACGGAACGCCGTTACCTTCCCACCGAGGTGGTACCTATTTATCTACTCACATTTTTACATGCTTTCGAACGGCTAGGTTGGCAGGAGCTGGGACAAGAGACAGGAGCTCACTCTGTCGCGTGGATTCGATCTTATGACTGCTGGTCTTCTGACCTTGCAGCACAGAGGCTTCTGCGGTTTAACTCGCAGCACCACCACGTCCCTTGCCACCGTGGCTATAATCTATGACTTCCTGTCATTCACATCAGGGCCACCCAATATGAGCCAATACTGTGGATAAGGGTTTTTTTTTTTTTTTTAAAGGAAAGAGAACAGGGCTGAGAAATCTTGCCATTTATTTTCCTAACACCTTTAAATGTGGGCCCCACACTGTATTTGGGTGCCCTGAAGCAATACGCAAGTTGTTCCACTCTAGTTGCAGCCCTGTATCTACCCGTTTTGCCTGGAGAGGGACATTTCCTGGAAGGTTAAGAGCTCAGGGTGTCTCTGCAAGTGGGATCATGTGTTCACAAGTCTGTTCCTTTGGCTACCCTCAGAGGTATCACTGGCTAAATGGTGGCACACCAGTGACCTTAACTTTGGGAAGCTGGTGGCCTATTCCCCTCGTCCAGATCCCTTCCACACTCAGGGTCCCATTCTCCTGTAACCATGGGCCAGAGGTTTCAGTTCCATGAAGTACTTTGCTGAGCTGAAAGCTGCTTCATTCACACACAAACACACACACACCCTTTTTTTTCTTTTACAATAATCCAGCCACTGTAAGTGGACAGGGCTTTTATTGCCAAATTAAAAATAAAAGGTTAAGAAATTAGTAGCTTTATCTTTGTTCATCTGTTATTTCCCAGCCCACCTTCCCTTCACTGAGCTTAAGGCTTTGTCCAAAGTCCTCCTTCCCTATTTTTATCCCCAGAAACCCAGTGAGGGAAGTTTGACAGAGAGATAATGATTTAGCCCAAGGTCAAAGCTATAGTTTTTCCAGTAGCAATGTATGGAAGTAAGAGCTGGACCATAAAGAAGACTGACCGCCGAAGAATTGAGGCTTTTGAATTGTGGTGCTGGAGGAGACTCTTGAGAGTCCCCTGGACTGCAAGGAGAATAAACCTATCCATTTTAAAGGAAATCAACCCTGAGTGCTCACTGGAAGGACAGATCCTGAAGCTGAGGCTCCAATACTTTGGCCATCTCATGAGAAGAGAAGACTCCCTGGAAAAGACCCTGATGTTGGGAAAGAGTGAAGGCAAGAGGAGAAGGGGACGACAGAGGGCGAGATGGTTGGACAGTGTCATCGAAGCGACCAACATGAATTTGACCCAACTCCGGGAGGCAGTGGAAGACAGGAGGGCCTGGCATGCTCTGGTCCATGGGGTCATGAAGAGTCGGACACGACTTAACAACTAAACAACAACAACAGCCATTGAGCTTCGTGGCCAATCGGGCTTTGAGCCCAGATCTTCCAACACTCAAGTCTTAAATCAAGGTCCTCCAGATCATGGGGCTAATTTGGCTCAGAGGTGGTTACATCCTGCTGCAGAACTTAATTCTGCTGATATATGTAATCAGTGAGAAGGACTGAAAGCCAGAGAAGATTTTGCATACAAAAGGAACTCTGATTTGCAGACTGGAAGGGTTCTGCATATCTGAAAATTAATGCATTAGATTTACATCTGGCCCTGACCATTTTTCTTTGGACTGCTCCATACCTTTACTTCCACTCATTCATGGAATGTGACCCATGGACCAAAGTAGGCCCATGGTCCACTGCTGCACCAGTACAGTAGACCCCAGATTTATGACACCTCACTTTATAACCATCTGCTTTCATGGCTGCTCCAATATGACCAAACCACCACCACACCCCCAGCAACCCAAGTCCTATGACTAGCATCCAAAAGTGCAACAACAGAGGAAACAGGGAGATGGAGGAAACTGAGTGGGAAAGAAGAAGTAAATGAGATAGCATACGAAAGACAGGGGAATGTTACCGGCCAATTCTGGGTTTCAGTTTTCCGGCGAGGAATCAGGCAGAGACGCAACAGCTGAACCAAAGGTCCGATTTTATTTTGAAGAGCAAAGAGCAAGAAAGGTCAGCTGGTACTTCCCTTAAAGGCAGAGAAGATCCCGAGCATACAGTGTACATACATTTTATAATGATACAAACAAAGAGTCATAAAAGACTAAGATTCTATTGGCCAATTGTACCCCAACTTTGGATCCAGTCCCTCATTGGATAATTGATGCCAGCTACGCTAATCTATTGGTTACATGAAAAAATGCATGTTATGCCCCCATCTTTCCTTGACCTATGCCCAAGATGTGCCTGGGATGCGCCTGCAAGTCTGGGGTATAGAGTATCTATTTCCCTTATCTTATTGATATGTTTACATGTTGTCTTCCTGGGCCCTGATGTATGGCCTTCAATAAGGGTCTCGCTTGTATATGTTACTTGTTGGTTTCCTCCTACGATCATTCCAATGAGGGGGCATCTGTTACATAAAAGAGATGAATAGGCGAAAAAGACGAGTTACATTGTTATTCTGTGTCAGCCATAAATACCTTTGACCTAGGTGTGAATGTTGCAGGGTTGGATTCTTCCAAAGCCTGGCTTTTCCTAAATGTATTGTCAATTACTAATTCATTGATCAACCTTAAAATATAGTTTCAGCTTTCCTCGGTATCAGGAAGGGAGAAGGTAGCAGAGAGAAACAGGAGGACGAGCCAGCCAAACAGTGGAAGACGGAGGAGAGAAGAGGGAGGACGGCAAAGGGGGTCAGAAAGACCAGCGAAGACGGTTGTGGACAGAGAGAGGAGAGGAGGGTGGACCCGAGGCATCACAGTTTCCAAAGGCTTATTTTGACCCCAATGACAACATGGGCTTTAACTTATGATGGCTCTATTTTATGACCATCATTGAAGGACCAACCAAGTTATAACAGGTTCGGGGCGGGGGAAGTGGGTTCTGCTGTAACCATACCATGCTGGATCTTTGTATTAACACTTCAGAAGCAAACAACAACAACAAGACTCCCATTCACAAACTTAGGACCATAGGTGGAAAAGCAGTGTTGGAAAATCACTCCTCTGTCCCTTGGCTGTGCATCAGAGATGGCAAAAACAGCGCAGTACTTACCTTCTGCTGGTAGCTCTCTGGGTAATTTGGAGGGGTTTTCAAACTCCTGATTGTAGAAAGACTTTTCCTCCTAAAAAAAAACAATGGTTGAAAAAAAAAAGCATGTCTGGGGAGCCGGGGCAGAGGAACCAGATGGGTTTCATCACAGTCTGACCTCCACCGGAGCTATCCAAAGTGCTGAAAGTTATCCTCAGAATAAACAATCTAGCTTGGAGTGGAATTCTGGAACCACCAAAGTTGGAGTCAGTGGCCACCACTGGCAACACCACTGGTATCAAGTCCTTAACAGCATGGGTCCAAGCTATCTCAGAGACCATATCTCCCTTGATGAGCTTACCTAGGTGTTAAGATAATTAGGAGAGGCCTTTTTCTCTGTCCCACCATCCTTACAGGGGCGCTTGGTGGAGACATGGGAGAGGGCTGTCTCTGTCGCTGCTCCCAGACTTTGGAACTCCCTCCCACAGAATGCAAATAATCTTTGCTCTCCTTCCTGCAAGCAGGTGAAGACTTTTCTCTTCAGGCAGGCTTTTCCTTAGTGACAGACTGTCTAGGAGAGGTTTATAAAATGAGATGGTTTGTACTTTGTTGCTTCTAAATCTCGTTTAGTAATGCTTTACATTCTTAACATAATGTTATGAATGCATTTAATATTTGAATAATTCACTGTTTTTCACTTTCATGTTGTGTTTTCATGATGCAAGCCACCTTGGGTCCTTTCTTAGGACAAAGACGGCGTACAAATATTTTAAATAAAATAAAATAAACAGATCTTCTTGTGAAAAGGCTTGTGAGGTGAATTCTGCAACTGAGCACAGATTCGTGGGTGGGCTGCATGCTCAAAAATGGCAGCTACGTGGTATCTCTGGATGGGGAGAGAGGTAAGGAAAAAAATCAAGAAATCTAGCAGAAAGGGAGGAAAGAGCCCTCAAGTCACTTTTACAGATCTAAATTCAGCTTGCTCCTTTTTTTTCTCCTTTTTTTTTTTTTGCTCAGAGAAGTCTATTAGGCGTGATGTTGACTTCTGATCTTGAGGTTGGCAGATGTAAATAGCAACAGGGTGGAATTATAAGCATTGCATGCTCAAACAATGCAAACTAATCAAAACTGCAATGATCCTGTCTGGTAACTGGATGAGTCAGCATGACTTAGCACAGAAAAACTAAACTTAGAAACTTCTGTATTATGTATTTCCATCTAGAGTAAGGTAAAGGTTCCCCTTGACATTTAGTCCAGTCGTGTCCGACTCTAGGGCACGGTGCTCATCCCCGTCTCCAAGCCGTAGAGCCAGCATTTGTCCGAAGACAGTTTCCGTGGTCACATGGCCAGCGCGACTAGACACGGAACGCCGTGACCTTCCCACCATGGCGGTACCTATTTATCGACTCGCATTTTTACATGCTTTCGAACGGCTAGGTTGGCAGGAGCTGGGACAAGCGACGGTAGCTCACTCCGTCGCGTGGATTCGATCTTACGACGGCTGTTCTTCTGACCTTGCAGCACAGAGTCTTCTGCGGTTTAACCCGCAGCGCCACCACGTCCCTATCTAGAGTACTAGAAGGTAAATATCAGGGTTTGCCAGTCGCTAATCGAGCGTGCCCTTCCAATGAGGTGGAGATTGAAAGTCCTGATCGTGTGCTCTTAAAGTGCTCCTTCTATCGAGATATTCGGAAGGATCTCCTCCAGCTCATCATTGCAACCATTTCAAGGGAGGTCCAGAGAATTTTATGTTGTGCTCTTACTCTCAGACAAGAAATCTGATATAACTAAAGCAGTGGCAAAGTTTTGTGCGGCAGCAACGGAGTGTCGCTGTTCCTTCCTTGCACCGATTAAACAATGCCAGATGTTTAGTAATGGCGTGTATTGGCCACCTTATACTTTATACGCCACACTACTTAGGATGATGAGATCAGAAGCGGTACAAAGTTTACTGAATTGATTTATTGATCTCCTCAGTCCTGTGAAACTATGGAGATTCTATAAAATTTAGTCATATTGTAATAGGCTGTATATTTTTAATTGTATTTTCATGTTATATATAGTTATAATATTTGAATATATCTGCTGGTGACCGTAATAAAGATCAGAATCACAAAACCTCTGTATTGGTGTGGATTCTGATACTTGGAAAACTTCTGTTTTTTCCAATGTATAATAAAGGTTGAGTGTCCTAAGGTAACACATGAACCTCTCACTGAAAGGTGGGAATGAAGGGGGATTCCACCACCTCAATAAGCAGACTATGTCCCATTTTTATTTTTAAGGAAGTCCCTCTGCTCTGTATACCCACTTAAGTTCAGCAGCTGGGATCCATTTGGGTTAAGTTGTCATTCCTTATGAAATGAATTTCCCCGGTAGTCATGTCTTGATGGCTCATAGAGGGATGGGAGACTGCTCTCTCCAGCCAAAGCCAACTTCTTCCTGGTGCCCTGAGCATTTCAGAGAATCCCATGAATGTGGCTCAGTCTGGCACACTCGAAGAGCAGAAGGAGAGCAACCACCAAGCCACGTGTCATCCACTCTCTGCCATCATTCCTCCATAATGATGTGACACACTTCATTTTTTCAAGCCGACTTGAGCTCTGTTTAGGACAATGGTGGGGTAAAAGGATTTTAAATAGGCAAATAATCAACAAAATAAAGAGACCTGGGTGAATCAGGCACACACAGTTTGCATGCATTGACAATAGCCCTTTCCACGGTTAGAAGGTTGAATCTTTGTTGTTGTTTTATGACTTTTCTTGATTTGGTTGTTTTTGGGTTTGGTAAGCCTGCAAAACATAGAGCTTGGTGGAACTTGCCCATAGTTCACTCTTGAGCAGTCATGGGAACTGGGCAGTTAACAAGATCGACTCCTGTTGTATCACACAACATCAAGTCCTTGCTGTTGTTTAGTCGTTAAGTTATGTCCGACTCTTCGTGACCCCATGGACCAGAGCATGCCAGGCCCCCCTGTCTTCCACTGCCTCCCGGAGTTGGGTCAAAGTCATGTTGGTTGCTTCAATGACACTGTCCAGCCATCTCGTCCTCTGTCGTCCCCTTCTCCTCTTGCCTTCACTCTTTCCCAACATCAGGGGCTTTTCCAGGGAGTCTTCTCTTCTCATCAAGTCCTACTCATCAAGTCCTACTACATCAAGTCCTACTACAGTCCAAAATGGTGCCCAATCGGGTTCTTTAACGTTTTGGATTTTGCAAATACACCACAGATTCAGGTGGTATAGAGCCACCCCTTTCCCCCCCTGCTAGTCCTCTGCCAGTCCCATCCCGACGTCCACCATTCTCCACCCCTTCACACATATTTGTTTTCATTTTAACTTAACAACGGTGGTTGCTTAAGACAAAACAGAAGGGCCTCAAGAGAACAAAGACCCAAAGCTTTACCTCTGCCTTCCTCTTCCCCACTTCTCCCGCTTAGCACCCCATTACTCTGCCTCCACCACCCTCAGAACACCTTCTTCCCTGACTTTGTGCCTGTATGGAGCTGTGTGATTCCTTTTTTAAAACCTGTAATTAAATGATTTTGAGGATAGCAGTGAGAACACCTTGGTCTCTACTGGAGGGCCATCATGCCTCTCATATGCCCTAAGAAGCTCTTCTCCTCACCTGTGGACATAGGGGGGAATGGGGTTGGACCTAGAAGCAGGGAAAGAGAAGGGAAAGGTACGGTTGGGAAGATTCTAGAAAGGGAAGACAGCCCCCTAGAAGTGATGGAGGGGAAGATAAAAAGGGAAGGGAAGGAAGGAAGGAAGGAAGGAAGGAAGGAAGGAAGGAAGGAAGCCAGCCAGCCAGCCAGCCAGCCAGCCAGCCAGCCAGCCAGCCAGCCAGCCAGCCAGCCAGGATCATGGGACAGCCCCACTGAAGTAGCTGCCAAAGGGGTTAAGATTAAGAGGACTGGGCTAAATGCCAAAGATAAGTTGACGGTTGAAGTTTTGGTCACTCCCCTGTCCAAGTTAATAAGCCCACCTGTTTTCAAGCATCCCATGTGGCCTGTCAGGGATTCTAATACGGAGGGCAGGAATTTGGGGCTACCTGGAGCCATTAGGGACAATTGCAGTGTGCACATCTGAAGGCGTGCACAAAAACTTTTTAAGAAAAAAAAATTTTAGAGGCCCAGTGGAGCATGATGTTCCCATCATGTGATGTAAAGCCCAGTCCCCAACATGTCCATGGCACGGTCGAAACATCTCCACACACTGGGTGAAGAAAAAGGCAAAAAGGCTGCAATTCGGGCATGTGTGACGAGCGATTACATGCCTGTTTGCAGCTAACCCGCAGTAAACACGTGTTCTCCAGATTATTGCGAAGGTGCAGTTCCAGTAGGAACTAATCATCAAGTCTTACACGATTGGATGGTGGGGCAAATACGGATGAAATCTGTGCTGAACTTGGTACTTTCAGCTGGACAAATGCAGTGCTGGATAAGCCACCCATTGATGACCTGCAAGCTTTACAGCTGCTTTTGGACGGGTTCCTTTCTTCTGCCATAATTCTTTTGTACCGGCTTGACAGAGACTTCGGAATAACTCATTTGCTGCATTTTGCACGCTTTCAACAAAAAGATGGCCTTTGAGCTCTGAGTCATGGATTACTGAAAGCTTATTTGCTTCTGGCCCAATTCATTGTTTGCTACCGTTTCTTTCCAATACCTGCTTTTCCTCATCATGTTTACCGTTTTTTTGTTTTTTTTTGCATTTAGTCAGAACCTGTGACAACCTGATAAAACAAGATAGCTGTGTGTATTCACTTTGGATTCACATACTTGATTAAAGATGTCCAGCATTTTGTCTAGTATTTCCTAAAGCTTGATCGGGCCTCCCAGGGATTTCCCACAGTCAGTGATCAAGGTCACACAGGTTCAACAATCTTCAAAGGCAATTCATTGTTCTGCAAGGTGAGTTACCATGCTCTGAGTCACCTTGGGAGCCTTTCTGGTTCTTGGCTTCATGTTTCCTCTTGAAAAGCCTTCATGGTTTGCAGTAAAACCATACCTACAAAGGTTTCTTCATAAAACGTCTCAGATGACTGCTTGCTTTAGTATGCATGCATTCTTGAAGGCTTTCTTGTGGAGGTTGTATGACCACCTGCTTGGGTTTCAGCCCTTCTTTGTTTGTTTGTTTGGTGGGCGGTCTCTGTGGCTCTTGAAAAGTGGTCTCACAGCTCACCAAAGTTGCCAATCCTTCCTCGGGCATTGTGGCGTGAAGGACAAGAGCATCTTTTACACTCCCCTGTGTGTAGTTTAGCTTCTGTTCTAGTTGCAAGTCATTTGTGAACTTTTTAATTATGTTACTTAGGCATCCTTCAGTCTCGAGAGACTATGGTAACGTGCTCTGTATGGAGGACTTGGAACAGCGTCTAGTGTGGCTGAGAAGGCCAATTCGAGAGTAACCATCCCTTCCACACTGAAGACAAATACAATCTGTCCCCTGTCCAGCTCCCTGGTTTTGCTGCTTCCGGGACTGCCTCTTGGCCTCGGCCTGCTGGACAAGGGTCTCTTCAAAATGGGAGAGGCCATGAAGCACCACCTACCTCCAGGCTGAACGCTCAGAGGTCAAGGTTTCCCATCTATTGAGGTCCATTCCTAAGGCCTTCAGATCCCGCTTGCAGATATCCTTGTATCGCAGCTGTGGTCTCCCTCTGGGGCGATTTCCCTGCACTAATTCTCCATACAGGAGATATTTTGGAATCCGACCATCAGCCATTCTCACAACATGCCCAAGCCAATGTAGACGTCGCTGTTTCAGTAATGTATACATGCTAAAAATTCCAGGTCGTTCTAGGACTACTCTATTTGGAACTTTGTCCTGCCAGGTGATACCAAAAATGCGTCAGAGACAACGCATATGGAACGTGTTCAGCTTCCTCTCCTGCGGTGCACAAAGGGTCCAGGACTCACTGCAGTACAGGAGTGTGCTCAGGACACAGGGTCTATAGACCTGGATCTTGGTATATGCCACCAGCTTCTTATTCAGCCATACTCTCTTTGTGAGTCTTGAGAACATGGTAGCTGCTTTGCTAATGCGCTTATCCAGCTCGACATCTAGAGAGAGAGTGTCAGAGATCGTTGAGCCAAGGTACACAAAGTCATGAACAACCTCCAGTTCTTGCGTGGAGATGGTAATAGAGGGAGGTGAGTCCACACCCTGGCCCATGACTTGTGTTTTCTTCAGGCTGATATGTTATTCTGCAGAATAAAGGAGAACACATGGGTTAAAAGTCAAACGACGTGTCTCCAGGTTTATGGATGTATGCTAGCATTTATATACCCGACTAGTCATGTATCACTGACTTTATCTGCATTCTTCATCCGGCTAGTATCATCCTGATTATACTGGTAAAAGAACTGGTATATGAACTGTGTTTAGCTGCAATTGCATCAATGTTAAAAAATTTGATCACACAATGAAGTCTCCCCTGGACTTGCGTTATTCTCTTTGGAAGTGTGTCATTTAACCTTCTCCTGGCCGGGTCATTTAATTTAGCTCAGGGCTAATGCCCTGAATTGCCCGGTGTGCCTTGGTCCCCCGCCATCAATTGCTCCCTGCCTGACCACCCTCGACCACCCTTCTCCTTGTCCCTTGTCCCCTCGCTCTCCCTGCCCGATCATGCCTGCCTCTTTGGGTAACCATCAGAAGGGGCGGCGGTGGTAAGGCAGCAGCAACAAGAACCAGGAGGAGCAGGGAAGGAAGGAGGGATGAACAGATGCAGGGAGCGTGAGAGGAAGGGGAGGACTCGGCCCTTCCAGTGCAGGATTGGAGGACCAAAGAGCTGTCTTTGGGCAACCAAATGCATCAGAGGCACAGATCTTCATGGATCCCATGATGTTGATGTAGGACCATACCCCAAGCCATCTCCATAACAAGAACCATCTCTGCCCATTGATTGGACAGCGGTTTGGGGGTGATCTCATCTTAAACTCATCCGTGTGTTTGCACTGCTGTAAAGCCAGGCACCCTTGATTTCTGTGGTGTATTCTGTGGGTCCAAGTGGGAACAGCTGGAGCATCCTTAAAGGGGTAGAAGCCACCGGGCTTTCTAAAAGCACAAGCCATTTAGCCCGCTTTCTGCCTCCTTCACCTCACCACAGCCGTTCGGGCGAGTGGCCAGTATGAGGGCAGAGTGGGCAAGCCTCAAATGAGACGATTTAAAAAGCCCATGTAGCCCCCTACAACGGAGCTTAAGAAGTCATTAAAAGTTTTCCCCAAAGAAGCAGAATGAAAATACAATGCTTTAGCCACAATATGAAGGAGAGGCAGAAAATAGCAGGCAGCGACTCATGTCCTCATGTCTGTCACATGACTTTCAAACTGCAGCAAAAAAGCACCTGTGCATGTCACGGCCATAGCTGACTTCTGCTATAGCTGACGTCCGCCCTCTTTGCAATATGTTTAGGCTTCTCTCTAAATTTAACATTTTCTGTGTCACCCTGTTCTTGGTTCCCTTTTTTTTTTTAACAACACATTCAACACATTCCTTATGCGAATAAAGGTCAATGGCCTGATGGCTCCAGGTTTCCTAATATCTAACATGGCAAGCTAAGACAAAACAGTACTCCTTATGCTAGGCACAAGCATGGTTGAAAATAAATTTCTTAACAATGCTGGAAAGCCAGGTTAAAAGCTTGTCCAGATGGGGCAACTTGGGGACATCTGGTTCGCATTTAAAAGGTTCTTGACTTCAGTATGATCTGTTTTAATCTCTCACTTGATCAGTGTTTATTCTCCCATGAGAAGGGTCCGGACAGCTCTTTGGATCATTGGTTTACTTGTGAGTAAGGTTTACCCAGTTTACCCACGAGCAAGCTCACAGCAGTGGTCCCAGAGATAAAGGCAGAAGGGGAAATATTGGGGTGAAGACTGGGGAGGTGGAAGGGAGGCAGTGGATTACTTTGTTCCAGCACTGATTTATTAGTCACTGAGCTAGGTTTCTCTCTCACCCCTTCCCTACCCCTGGATTTCCAGAAACATTGTCTGGGCAAATGCTTGACATTCAATATTATTATTATTACTTCTCAAAAAGAGTCTAGTTCTTACTCTTGTTGAAAGCAAACGGAGTAACTCTCAGCAGCTTCTTGCTGCTAATCAGTGCATGATGATGAAAGCGTCCATTAACTCATGTTATGAAGCACTCAGGATATGTGTGAGTGTTAAACTATGTGGAGAAAAACAATTATCTGGAAAGCCCTTGGCACGCTGTCATTGTGCCTCTCTGTCTTTATTTTTGTCACCGTCTTTCTCATGCACTCACCCCCTACGAGACTGCAGACTACGGTCACTGTGATGTTAATAATTGTTTGTACCCAGAAATGTGACTCAGTGTCTGGTTTTCATGTCACATGGCTCTTAGATGTTGCATTTATTTATTTATTTATTTATTTATTTATTCATTCATTCATTCATTCATTCATTCATTCATTCAATGTGCTGTCCTCTAACCAATGGTTATTCTGGGTGGTTTACAACAATCACAAGGCATCAAAACAACATAATCCAACACATTAAGTTCATTAAATAAATTAGACAAATGTTAAACAAATTCAAAATTGGTGGCAGTTGAATAAAAGGCTGAAAGTAAGCAAATTCCTAAACTGGCAGCTGTTGAAAAGGCCTGACAAAACAGATGTGTTTTTAAACGTTTCTTGAAATATGCCAAGGAGGGGGCCCCGGGGAATTTCAATGGACTGTTCATTCCAGAGGTTGGCTGGTTGGTTGGTTGGTTGGTAAATGACCAAAAACCTACATCAAAGTTGCCCTTGATAAAAGCCTTCAGGCTTTAAAACTTTCAGTTTACTAACGTATTTATCAATATATTCTTATTCCATCCTAAATCACAAGATCTCACAATGAAGTACAGGGCAGATATAATTTAAACCATTTGAAATCATAAAAACATATTTAAAACAATTTGAAATGGTTCAAGCTTGATAAAACCAACGCAATAGTGGGAAACAGTGTAAATCTTTTGGTCAGTATCCCTCTGTAGCCATGGGGAGTGGGAAAGGAAGTCTGTACATGCTTAGCCCTGACCACAAAAACAAAACAGAAAAGAAATGTAGACACAAGGAGCGAAATGTTGAGCCATAGCTTGAGATATACAGGGAATGAAATCATTTGGCATGGTTGAGGGTCACGTCAAGAGGGATACAGACAAAGTATCTAGCTTTTCTCCTTTTCTGAATCAACAGGTGGAATTCTGTTTGAGTGTAAGTCACACCGCATAAGGTTAATGATGTCAATAGCAACAGCAGCAGTAGTTATTTGATTTTTTTTGAAATCTAACATTTCTGAGTTCTGTCTCTAAATTCCCAAGTCACTCCATCTTTCACCATGAGCTACCTCACAGGGTTGTTGTGATGATTACATGCTTTGACTTGGATTCCTGCCTTGAGCAGGGGGTTATGCTCAATGGCCTTATAGGCCCCTTCCAACTCCATGATTCTAGGATTCTCTGATTCTGTGGGGTCTCGTTTGCGTGGTATGTGCTTGAGGGGGAGATGAACTTATCCAGTCTCTGGATTTCAGCTCTTGTGGGGAGGGTCTGGGGGAAGTTCCTTAGTCTCCCTCAAACACCACTGACAACCTTTCCCAATTGGAGAGAGAAGCAGGAGGGCACTATGGCCAGTCTCCAGTCACATGGCCCAATCCTCATCCAATCAAACAGTGGCGGAAAGGCAAAGGCACATCCTTCTGCAATGAGGTGTGGCCCTCCAGGTTTCCTTGTGTGTGGGGGAACTGGGAATGGATCCAGAGGGAGGAGCCAAGACCAGCTGATGTCAGGTAAGGGGGCAGGGCAGAATGGCAGACCCTGCCCAAAATCACACTGGGGAGTACAGCCTAGACATTTTACCTCTGGGGACCACAAGTGACCAGTGGGTTTCTAACAATTCTGGACTCCAACATTTCCCAAACTTTCTTCGATGCATAGCATCATGGAGTTGGAAGGGGCCTCGAAGGCCATCGGGTCCATCCCGCTGGTCAAGGCAGAAACCCAAATCAAAGCAGATCCGACAGAGGGTTGCCCCATTTTATCTTGAACGCCTCCAGCGTTGAAGCAATGTCTCCAACATTGGTAGGATTCGGAACCGTTTCTCATCCTGTGCTGTGCTACCTTGCAGAAAAGGTGGGGTACAAACAAAAGGAACACGACCGGCAGGGTGGGATGATGCTGTAAGGCATTCAAAACGAGACCAAGCAGCAGCAGTCAAGACAAAAGCCCTTTGAAGCATGAAGATGGGGTAGAAAGAGAGGAAGGAGGGTCCCATCTTTTCCCCACAAGCGGGGCAGGGGAGGCAGCACAGAATACTTCTCTCCAAGGTGAAACTCTGGACCGATGTGGCCCATGATTACCCTGCATGAGTCACAAGGATCCGTTTACCCCCTTTCACCTGCAACCATGACAAGCATTCTCCTTTGTTGCCTTGCCAAAATCTCTATCCTGGTTTCGTTGTGTTTGTGGATTAGTTTGTTAAAGCATTGATTTATTAGTCACTGAGCTAAATTTCTCTCCCACCCCTCCCCTCCCCCTGGATTTCCAGATACATCGTCTTGGCAAATGCTTGACATACAATATTATTGTTATTTTATTTAATTTATTTATTGGATTTCTATCCCGCCCATCTAGACCAAAGGTCTACTCTGGGCGGTTATTACTTCTCAAACATAGTCTAGTGGCTACTTCTGTGGAAAGCAAACAGGATAACTCTCAACAGCTTCTTGCTGCTAATCAGTGAATCCCTGCTTGGATTTTCGGGTGTACACCAGTCTGGTGGGTTGGCCCACAACCTAAGATCCAAGGAAGAACTTGGCAATTGCTACTGAGAAGCTGCTGCAAGTTATGCTGTTTGCCTTCTGCAGGTATAACTACACAACAGGATTTGGGTCATTGCTTCCCCCAACAAGACTCCGAGCTATAACGATATGGCAGGAGGAGGAATCCTGTAGCTTTTAACTTTTAAAAAGCTGAAAATGATAGTTTTGAATGATAGTTTTCTGCCATGATTGTGACAGATGAAATGACTTATTCGTATAGCTGAAAGCTTTTTGCCCCCCCCAAAAAACCTGAAAATAATAATTTACAGCATATAGTTTTCAATTTGGCTCTGCTTTGTCATAAATGACTGTGCAGTCTTCCTAACACAAATTTCAGGACAGTTATCCTTACAGATTTTAATGCAACATCAGGGATTTATTGTATCTCTGCTTTCCAGTGTGCAGCTCCTATAAACCATCCTTTGTATCCCTGTAGTCTGGTTTAAAGTGAATCCTGGTCTATGCTAAAGGGGAAATCAGATGAAATCACCTCCAGATGAAAAAAAAAGTTCCACTCTTGGTTTGTCATAAAGGATCACAGGCTTACCTGGATTCTCACCAAAACCTCAGTTATAAAGCGACTTCCCATAAAACTGTTTTCACTGCAGCTTTAAAAAAATTTCGGTAGTTAAACTTCACTCAAAAAAAGAGAGACAGTGTCTGGGAACTGCATTTCCACCAGGAAACCCCCTTCGGTGGCTGTGGATCATGGTCTGAGCATGTTTCAGAGCAATGTTTTTTCCATGTTTGAGTGTTTTAATGCTGTGTTCCTTGATTTTAAATTGTTTTAAATATATTTTTAAATTGTTTTACACACCTTTGCAAGCCATCCTGAAATCCTATAATATAGGACAGGCTATAAATGTAGGTAGGTAGGTAGGTAGGTAGGTAGGTAGGTAGGTAGGTAGGTAGGTAGGTAGGTAGGAAGGAAGGAAGGAAGGAAGGAAGGAAGGAAGGAAGGAAGGAAGGAAGGAAGGAAGGAAAACTAAATTTTTGGAAGAAATCAAGGGTTTTTTTTAAAAAAATAAACCCGTACTTTAAAAATGGAAAAAAAATGGAAAGTCATGGATTTTATGAACAAACTGGGACGAACCAGTTTGTGCCGATCTCTAATGCGAAGAGAAGAAGGGAGGGGAAAGGGGGACTATTTGCCCCAAATAAAGAATTACTGATTGGACTGGCTTTGAATGAAAAGTGTGTTACAATGAAACAGTGCTAAACAGGGCAGTGTGAATCAAGATATCCGTGTATTCCGCAGAGGGTGATGTTGCAGGCCAGAGCCCTACGGTGGACATCTATTGGTACCCCCGGCTTCCAACAGAATGGGGAATTCCTTCTCCCTCCTTGAAGCTCCTAAAAATCTGTTCCAGAGGGACAGGAAAGGCCTGAACAGAGTTTGGCAGGCATGCGGACTTGAGTCATGGGACTTGCTGTCAAGTCAAACTTAAGTCTTGAGACTTGACTTGGGTTTTTTCCCCAATGACTCGGACTTGACTCCTGAATCAGAACTTACCCACCCCCTTGTTTTCTTTCTTCGGGGAAAAGGCTTGGTTTCCATTTCCCTGATCATCCTTGTTGCCGTCCTATAAACTTGCTCCAGTTTGTTGGCATCCTTCTTAAAGTGTGGTGTCCAGAACTGGACCCAGTACTCTAGATGAGGCCTGACCAGTGCTGAATAGAAGGGAATTAGTACCTCACGGGATTAGGAGACTATATTTCTGTGAATGCAGTCTAAAATAGCATTTGCCTTTTCCAGCTCTACAATTCTATGATTCTAGGCATGTCTACTCCAAAGTAGCCTGTCGAAATGCATGAAATGTATAAAATCAAACCAAGAAAACCACAGTTGAGAACTTCAGGGATTAAGAAGCAACACTAAGAAAAGACTGTTTGAATAGAGACGTCCTCAAATGTCAGCTGAACATGGCCTGTGGCTCAGAGTTTGGGAGCTGGTAAGGTCTCAATTCGCAGAAGAAGCAAGACTCAGAAATCCGTGATCATCCATGACATGCATGGGGCAGACAACCTTTGGCCAGTCTTCCCTCTCCCACAGCCTTTTGAACTTCACGTGGTTATTGCAAAGATAAAATGAGGTTGGAGGACCATGTGCTTCTCAACATGATCTTCTGAAAAAATAGAATAAATAATAACCATGTGCTGTCAGAAGGGTAATTAAGTCTGTTGCACTTTGACCCTCCTGCACTAGGACAGTGTTATGCTTTTTTTTGCTAAATTCAAACACAACTGAAGTGATCAAGTTGGTGCTGTGTAACATCATCACGTGAATGCTGGAAGCGGTGCCCCAAACTCCAGCTACATGTCATGTATTTATTTTATTATATTGCTTTTACTTTTATGTCTTATTGTTAACTGCCCAGAGTAGACTTCGGTCTAGATGGGCGGGGTATAAATCGAATATATATATGGAAGTGCAGTTTTGCTTTAAAAAAAGAAAAAAAAAACAGCTGGGCAAATATGTCCCAACAATTTAATTTAATTTAATTTAATTTAATTTAATTATTTGGTTTGGTTTGGATGCAGGTCGGCAGCTTCATGACCGGGGGGAGGTTTCCCTATTGCAAGGCTAAACGCCAGTAATTATCTGCACCGGTCATTAAAAATGGAGATGCTCCACCTGCTGTCCTTGATGAAGAGCAGGAGGAATGAATGAAAATGCATTTGCCAGCTTTATATTATGTCTTGAAGATAACCAGCTAGTTCATGTGCATGGGTTGACTTCCGCCCATGAGTGCTGGGAAGCTTTGAAACGTCTGTATGTTCGGGAGACTGTGGTTGGAAAAGTCCTTTTGAGAAGGAAACCGTACAGATCCAGACTGAAACCGGGTGAAAAGGTGTCAGCCCATCTGGATGACATGATGCAGATGTTCCAGGAGCTTGACCAGCTTGGGTTGCAGTTTAAAGATTTGCATAAAGTATACATGATTCTCAGCTCCCTAAATGAGTCATTTGATCTAGTGGGAGCAAGTTTGGATTCAATGCCAGAAGCAAACTTGTCTTTAAATCATGTAACCGGGAGGCTTCTTGATGAAGAGAAGAAACCTAACCAAGCAGAGGAAATAGATGAACATTTTGTAAATCAAATAGCTGTGTAGGAAACATACCACTGTAGTAATGGGGGACTTTAACTACCCGGATATCAACTGGGAAATCAACTCTGCAACAAGTGGGAGATCCAACAGCTTCCTGACATGCCTGGCTCACAACTTGATCATCCAAAAGGTGGAGGAGGGAACTAGAGGGTCAGCCATACTGGACTTAACACTTACTAATAGGGAGGAAATAGTTGAGGGAGTGGAAATTGTAGGAACTTTAGGAGAAAGCGACCATGTCATATTAGAATTCACCATCATGCAGGCAAGGGTAACTGTACCAAGTCAGACTAATGTTCTAGAGGGAGATCCAACCTGGAAATAAAAGAGTGGAACAGCTTGCCTCCTGATGTGGTGGGTGCCCCATCGCTGGAGGTTTTCAAGAAAAGATTGGGCAGCCATCTGTCCGGGATGGGATGAGGTCCGGGAGGGTTTGAGGCCTCCTGCCTTGGGCAGGGGGTTGGACTAGAAGACCTCCAAGGTCCCTTCCAACCCTACAACGATTCTATGAATGCGCAGAACTGGGGGCTTTAATGGTTGGGAAAATGCTGATAATTTCTGCAATATGCTGCCTGAAGCAGAAGTTCGCGCTGCTTCATGGCAGTTCTATCTTTGGGGTGATTTTTTGGGATTAGTGTTGATGAAGTCAGTATAACTGGGCTTGGATTCATCATCCTCTTAGAACTGCAGAGCTGGAAAGGATCCTATGGATCCTCAAGTCCCACCCCTGTCAAGAAGGCACCGTGGGGGAATCAAACTCCCAACGTCTGGCTCCCCAGTCAGACCTAAGACCTAAGCCACGGAGCTATCCAGTGGTTCTCCTCTCTTGCTTCTGGGCTACCACGTATCAGGGATGTTGGCAAGCTTTGGCATCCAAGTCCCAAGCCCTAAGTCCAAATCCCTGTTAAAAACAAGCTTTTTCCCCAGAAAAAAAATGAGGGGTGGGTGCGTTCCAAGTTGCGAGTTAAGTCATTGGGGGGGGGGGGGGGCTGAGTCTAGTCTGAACCAAGTCACCCGTGCTACAGGTCCGACTTGACAGCCATTTCTGAGGAATACATGGATCAGCTAGGAAATGGTGAACGATGGCAAAGGTTGTCTCGTTCATTCATCATCACCGTTTCTCCCTCTCTCCCCTGCCTCCTGAGCTTTTGCCTGGAGCAGCTGCAGTTTAGATCTGCTCTTGCATTGGGTCCATTTGGGCAGAAGAGGGAGAGAAGGAGATGTTGCAGACACGCCAGCCCCCCCCCCCCCCCGCAGCTCAGCACCCTCCTGCTTCCCAAAGCCACAGAAGTGGTGTCAAGGACCACCAGGCTCTGGGTATGGAGGAGAAGGCTCAACGCTCCTGCAGAGGTTGACTCATCAGGAATAGTTCAGGAGTTCATGGCCACTCTGAAAACAATGAGGATTTGTCCAGTCCATGATCAGGCTGATACATGCAATCTTTTCCACAGATAATATTCTTGGCTAGACAAGGAGAGCATGAATGATTTCTCTGTAAGTAGTTTATTGGGGATGGGTCACGTCTTGATTAGCTTTAGCAGTCTGGCCTAGAATTTGGAACAGTGAACTTTTTTTTGGACTCTATCCCCAGAATCTCTCAGCCGATATAGTTTGACCTGAAAACCTTCTCTTTCTAAGCATTAACACGATCAAAGCCTGTGCTCCAGGCCAGCTTCTTTACACCTCTTGTCGTGCGCTATATAGAGAACGGGTGGCAAGACCCATTTCTTCCAGTAAACACAAGAAGTCAACGCCACGGTTTGATGCCCAAAAGAGAAGCAGGGGAAAGTCCACCTCCACCTAATTAGGATTAAGCCCATCAAACACAAGGAGACTTGGGTTCTCTCAAATACGGATCAGTTGAGCTGGACTAATAAATAGCATGTGACTGCAGTGAAAAATCTACTCGACTCTGCCAACCATGTTTCGTTTCAGTTCTTTTGCAAAACTAGTGATGCACTGAATCAGAAGTTTACTAAGTGTACTTATGCTGTGGTGTTTGAGGTAGAAGTTATGGGATGGGAAAGAGGTATCAAGGCGCTCATGATTTGAGTTAGAAAGGGCAGGTGGTCTGTGGCTTGACTAGCCTTCCTGGAGAGAGACAACCTGCACCATAACGTTTTGCCTTAAACCAAAGTTTGTTTCTTCGTTTGAAATTCTTGAGGGAATTTCCTAGCTTTTTGAAACATAGGAACGCATAGAATTGGGGAGATAATTTAATAAACTCACTAGGTTCTGGCAATTGGAGTCAGGTTAAAGTCAAAATAATATTACCTAGTGGTTGCAGTCCCACTCTGCTGATGTTGAGAGTCCATGTGTCTTCTTGTTGGTATGGAGGGGAGGGGCGGTTATGTCTTAGTATCCTTGTGATTCCATTGGAAGAAAAGGGAAGCCATGTGGTCCAAGCCAAATAAAATACAGTGCAACAGGCGATATCTTGATAGACCACTTTGAAATCATCATACACTATGTGAGCTTTTGTGGATCAAAACACCACTTTTGGACTTAAAGTCATCACACTGGTACAGCCCAACGAAGCGGTGTTTTGATCCACAAAAGCTTGCATATTGTATGATGATTTTTAAGTGGTTTGTAAAAGGTATTGCCTGTAGCATTTGTATTTTGTATTTCTGGATGTGTGGGTCTCCTCTAAAATGAGACACCCACTCCCAAAGTAATTTTTCCGTGCAAAATGCACTCTGAGGACCCTGAGAGTAAAGGTTTTTCCACTTCTGGTTTCTGCCATGTCACTGTATTTCAACTTTCTGTCCATAAGGCACGCAGCCTATATTGGTGCCCATGAGTATTGGATCAGCTGTTAGACCTCCTGATGCTGTTCAACTCTGCTCTGGAGTAAATGTATTTTTCTAAAATACTTTTTAAAAAAGTGCTATGGGTTTCATGTGACATGGAGGCAGTGTGTCAATTGACACTTAGCTCCCTGCTGGGATCTGTTTTTAGTCAAAATTATCAGAGTTAATGTTTTTGTCTGTAATCCATTCCAGTTATCAAAGTAAAAGATTTCAAAACAAGGTAAGTATTTCCCGTAGGGCAGCCACGTCAATTTGGCAGCTGAAATAACAGGACTTTTACAATAAGCACAAGCAGACCTTTCAAAGTGCTGGGAGTTGAGAAGAATTATCTCCAAAGTTGCAAAACTCAGATTTGTGCAATGGGTGTATTTTGCTTGATGGTGTAAAGAAAAACAACAGACGATATGAAGAAAATAATCTGAATGTTTAGGCTCCTTTAGAACAGCTCCAGACTCGTCTGAAGCTCACACTGGGAACCAACCGTTGGGATCATGAATGACTGGTAGATCTCTGGATGATATGCAGTAAATCAGCTGGTATTGCTAACTCCCAGAACTTTAATAACAACAACAAATGAACAGGGTTATTAAAAGGGCTGTTCAGTGGAGATGGAACAAGCTTGTTTTCTGTAACTCCAGAGGGTCAGCTTGAAATAATGAATTCAAATTACAGGGCAGGAAATTTCAGCAAAACGCTAGGAAGAACTTCTTGAGAGTAAGAGCTTTTCAGCAGTGGAATGGACTGCCTCCTTCACAAGAGGTTTATAAACAAAGGTTGGGTGGCCACTTGTCAATGATGCTTCAGCTGTGTACCTCCTGCTTCACAGAATCATAGAATAATGGAATGATTGAGACCAAGCCCCTGCTCAAGGCAGGAAACCAAGTTGAAATATACCTAACAGAAGCCAGTCTAACCTTCTTTTGAATTCCTCCAGTATTGGAGAACTCACCACCTCCCAAGGTCACGGGTTCCATTGTCGTACTGCTCTAACAGTTCAGGTTTTCCTGATATTCATCCGAAATCTGACTTCCTGTAACTTGAGCCCATTATTATGTGTCTTGTACTTTGTCGGACAACCTCTAAAGTATTTGAAGAGAGCTGTCTTATCTCCCTTCAGTCTTCTTTTCTCAAGGCTAAACAGGCCCAATTCCTTCAGTCTTTCCTCATGCGGCTTGGTTTCCATTTCCCTGATCATCTTTGTTGCCTTCCTCTGAGCTTGTTCCAATTTGTCGGCATTTTTCTTAAAGTGTGGTGTCCAGAACTGGACCCAGTACTCTAGATGAGGCTTGACCAGTGCTGAATAGAAGGGAATTAGTACCTCACGGGATTAGGAGACTGTATTTCTGTGAATGCAGTCTAAAAGAGCATTTGCCTTTTCCAGCTCTACAATTCTATGATTCTAGGCATGTCTACTCCAAAGTAGGCTGTCGAAATGCAAAATCCCTGGGGACAGCCAGGGTGGAGTGGGGTGTGTGTGTGTCTAAGAGTGAGCCGTAGCACCCTGCTCTGTAATGTTTAACTTTTGACTGTACTATTTCAGTTTTGTTTGGGTTTGATTGGTGGGTCGTAGGACTTAGCAAACAGCAACATAAATCTTGTCAGCCAGGCGTTTTCCCAATCCTATTGCAGGAGGCATCTGCATGTACATAGAGTCTTCCCAAGAAATGAGCAGCCCTCTAGGGCAATCTGGGTAGAGAAACCAAAGACTCAGAAACATCTATAAAGTCCCTCCCAATACAAGAGCTGGGCCTCTGCCTTTAAGCTGGCTTCTTTGTCCCGTGTGGTGATTTCAGCCTACCAGAAATATGACAAGACAAGGCGTAAAGATATCAGACCCTTGAAGAGACCACTGCTCACTTCGCAGTTACTTTGCAGCTGGATGATCACCTGCCGTCCAGTTTGCATTGTCCCTGACTGAAGGAACTTACATGGACAGGTAGCTGGCGACTGATTATTCACTGCATGAATTGTACTGGCAAAATATTTGGTGGCCAAGCTAACATCCAGTGTTAGCGGAGTCAGTCTGTAAAACCTGGGACACTCTGCTTATGCCCTTCATGCCAACTGCTGGCTCAGGTGTTAAGACAACTAGGTGAGGCCTTTCTCTCATTACCACCGCCTCCACAAGTGCATTTGATGGGGACCCAGGAGAGAGCCTTCTCCATTGCCGTTCCCAGACTTTAGAACTCCCTCCCACTGGAGGCCAGCCTGGCCCCATCTTTGCTGTCCTTCTGCAAGCAGGCCAAGACCTTTCTCTTCAGGCAAGCCTTCCCTCAGTAACCAGCGACCTGATTTATAGATAGCTTGCTTTTCATTACTGCTTTGACTGTGTTTTTAGCACTATTTGTGTTTACTATCTCTCTGAGCTGCTTTTCGTCCTGTCACTGGAACACTTGATGGAGATTCATCTTTGGATGCCTGCACATCCTCTTGCAGGGAGAGGAGCATGAAATCGGTTGTTCAGTTCTAGTGGCAGGGAGAGTCTTCTTGTTTTCTTGGTCCTCCGAGTGATCGGCTGCCATTGCTCCTCTTCATGGGCTCCATTTTTCTGGGTCGTCAAACTAGCCGTTGTTTCTCCCTTGCTATGTTCAGTTTGCAGACGTGCCTTCTGCCTTTTCCAGGAATTGTTCATTTTCCCGGATGAGTCTGAGAGTGGCTAGACATGCCTCTATGTCTCCTCCAGTAATGTGATGAGTTTGCATCTGGTGCAGGTATAATTGGAGTCTTCCTCAGGCAGGCATACGAACATAGCACACAACTTGAAGGTTACCACAGTGCTAGCCTCATTCTCCATGGTTTTCGGGGGGTCATGCAGCTCCAAATAGATATTCTTTTCTAGTCCCAACAGATACTCCAAGTGTACTGCAAATAGATATTCTTTTGTAGCCCGAATTCAGATGTTTGGGGGTAAGATTCACATGTTGTTAGGCCAGGGGTCAGGGAACTTTTTTACCTTTTACCCCCCAAAAAATTTATATACGCCGACATTACCCCCTTGATTTCAAAGGAAGGAAATCATACATTATTTGAATTCAAAATCTTATTGAATCTATTCAAAGTTACTTTGAAAGCTTCAACCAGCTGGGTGCCGAAGAGGGAAAGCCGAGGCGGGCACCCTCACTCTTGATGCTGCGGTGGAAGCTAATTCACGAGGAGTTCTTGACGGTGGCTTTACTGGGCTGTTGAGGGCGACTACGTGAGACGAGGAGGGAGAGCGAGGGATGGGAAACACAGCGGTTGTCTGGGGAAATGGCGGGAGAATTCTGCCTACTTTAGCTCGCTTTCTCTCTTTTGCAAGAAACGGGGACTGAAGCCCATTGAAGCCTCCTTTCCCCTCTCATCCCCGACCCCCAAATGACTTCTTCAGGGGCCTTGGGGACGGCAAAAAGGAAAAGGGCTGGGAAAGCGGAGCGGCGGGGGACATGGCTCCACTTCCTCGGCAACCCTGAGGTGTTTTGAGGAGTTCATGCGTAAACAGCCAGGGCTTCCCTTCCCCATCCACCTCCTTCACCTTTTTACATCTTCTCAGCCATTCAGGCGTTTCCCGAAGGGGGGGGGGATTCCTGCTGCCTGCGAATAGCGCCTCCAGGCTTGTGAAGGCGAAGGAGGAGGAAGAGGCAGGAAAGCTGGGCTGGCCCCCTACACCTGCTGCTGCTGCCCCCTTTCCAAATTCTTCTTGGGGCCGCCATTTGGGGATTTGGTGAGGCTGGGCATGTAGAGCTGCGTGGGCGCGCACCCTCGCCGTCCCCAACCCCATCTCCCCGCCAGTCCGTGCGCTCTAAGGTGAGGGCGAAAGGGAAGTGCAGCCTGACAGAGACATGGCCTGCAGCGACAAGTGCGGGAGGAGCTGGGGGGGGGGAAGAGGACTTTGGGCGCCGACGGCCAAAGACTCTTCCCAGCGCTCGCTGGCTCGCTCTTCGGCTGCTGTTGCTCAACGCGGCGCAACGAGGGACAGCTATGAGGAGTCGCCTCTAGCCGAAACCTTCCCCTGTAGATGTTTGTCCCTCCTTCAGACCTGCTCTGAAGAGAAAAGGGAGCGGAGGTGGTGTGGCGGGGCGGGGGTAGTAGTGCGCTGTGGAGAGCGAGGGAGCCCGGCTGCGGTACCTCCCCTCCTTGCCAAGTTGCACGCTCTCTTCGCCTCTTCTTTTGGCGGAGCTCGCCCGCAGCAGCGGTACAGCATGTGGACTGGCTCCCCGGCTTCCTCCAGTGCCTCCGGGTCCCGCCTCTATCAGCAAGGCAAGCACGCATACACAAGGACCTGACGCTGCACTGCACTGCACTGCGTCAGGTCCTTGTAGGTATACACATCATGGGAAATAAAATGCCTGGGGGTAATGAGGACAGTCGCGCTGCCAGGACCGTCCTCATTACCCCCAGGATTTTCATTTTTAGTCCATTTGGGGTAATTTGCCCCTGTTCCCTGACCACTGCGTTAGGCCCGCTGCCTACTAGCTTGACCTGACGAGACCAAGTCCCTCTACTTTGTCTCTCACGGTGAGCTCTTCGCCACTCTCCCAGAATCCTCTGCTGGTATGTAAATGCTCCCAAAGCTCACTGAAATGGGATTCCCATAAATTGGGGATCCCCATCTGTGACCACACCTTCGTTTGGTGGACCCCCTTTTTTTTTTTTTTTAGGCTGGCGTTCCCACATCTTAATTTATGGTGTGATCACACAGACGTACAACTCACATTTTGGACCAATTGTGGCATGGTCCGGTGCAAGCAATTTTCCAGCCATCACACAGCGTATGGGGAATAGCGCTCCAGTCTGACCCTGACCCATACCCAGGCTGGACATTTTTGGTGTAGCAGTAAGGTGACTCCTTTTGGGGGGGGGACCGACTGGAGCTATTTTCCAATAGACAGACGGGTCACTTTCAGGGAGATTGCTTCCAGCCAACTGACCTTTTTTGGTGTGATCAGATGCACATCTTTCTCATATCTGATTGCATCCGTAAGAGATTTGAATGTTCTGAGTGAGAGGTAGTCTGCACATGTTCAGGACCATGGTTATCTTCTCCCAAACCCACCCCGGGGGCTCCTAAAGGAAATAAGAGTAATTCTCCAAAGAACTTGGTTGTCTGTTTTCTGTGCTCTGTCTCTGAGCGGTGGGAAGAGAAGAGCTTCATTGTCCCAATCAAATCACACAACAATCAACCTTTATTTTCAGGTCTTGTACAAAATAAAAACCACACTAGGTGGAGAGATCATTTAGGGTTAAATCAAACCATTATTTTACCCTCTCTTTCAACAATGAGTAATTCTGAAGATTAAAAATACTGATTTACACGCAAAGGTGCACATTCATAAATTACATAAGTTATTTGGCCTTCACCAAATTAAATTCCCTTTCAGTCTGATTCATTCAGTGCAACACCTCAAATAATCTTGGCATGACATAATTTTGGCATTGGCTAGCGAAACTAAATACCAATGCAAGATTTTATTTTATGTTTCAAACCATGGTTCCGAAGATAAGAGAGAGTGGATGGGTGATTTTCTTCAAAAATCAGACTGCCAGTCAGCTGGGGAAGCCAGAGTTGAAAATAAAGAAGTGGAAAAACTAACAAAACACAGTGATCTGGCAATCGAAACATCTCTCTTGTGGATGAAATACACTTCAGTGGTCCCTGTAGTCATTGGGGCTTTGGGAACAATGTCAAGAAATTGATACAGTATTGTAAGCAGTTGTAGATCTCAGAAATAACGCCATCAAAGCTACAAAAAAACAGCAATATTCGGAACAGCATACATGCAGCGCCGATATTTAAGATACTCAGGTTTTTGGTTAAAACTTGTACCTGTTATATAATACCAGTCAATGCTTTTATCATTTTGATTGACAGTGCCTGGTATTTTTGAATAATAATAATAACAATTGCATGCTATCAAGTTGATTCCAAAGAGTATTCCGTAATCCCTTAGGATTCCAATTTATGATGACTCTTTCCAGGATTTTCTGGGCTGAGAGTAACTCAGAAGTGGTTTCCCCTTCCCTTCTTCTGGGGGGCACCCTGGGATTGTGCAGTTTACCCAAGGCCACCCAGGCTGGCTTTCCTCCTTGGAGGCACAGTGGGAAATCCAACTCCCAACCTCTGGCTCCACAGTCTAAACCACTAAGCTATCCAGTCAGATTGAAAAATACACCCTCCAAAATCTTCCTTTCTTTTTAATTAAAAAAAAAATCACAATTTCTTTGCTTGCATTGGCAGGTTCAGCCGATTCTCTTTAGTCTTGAACACAAGCTGCAGGAGCTATAAAATGACAACAGCTATTGTCTTTCCCTGTTGAGAGGTGGACCCAAAGCCCTAAAGAGACACTTGACACCTGCAGGTCACACGGATAGATTTCGATGACAAGAGGGGATTTCTTAAATGTTGATAACATCGGATTGTCACAGGAAGGAGTTTTCCTGCTTCCTGTGGTTTGTAGATTAACTTGTTTTAATAGGAATGAGGGGACTTTTGCCCATTTAGATTTTCTTTTTATTCTCCTGAAAGACTGCACACTTTGTTCCTGTGTTAACTTTTATTTTCTGTTTTGCTTTCCTTGAAAAGCTGCCTTTTGGGCATCACTCACCCCGACACAATAAAACAAACTTCTTGTTGCTCTTAATCATTCATCCCACTCAATCCCCTCTTTTATCCTGTTTACACCACAGCCAGTTTCGTGCCTGAGAGAAGCTGGTGAAGCCCATTCTTGTTCATGTGGTTCTCAAATTGGGGTCCCCAGACGTTCTTGGACTGCAACTCCCAGAAATCCTGGCCAGCACAGCAAGTGGTGAAGGCTTCTGGGAATTGCAGTCCAAAAACACCAGTTTGAGAACCACTACTCTAGAGAGCAACCAGGTACACATGAACCCTGGGATTTCCACTTAGCCATCATTGCCGGAGCTTGGAAAAGTTACTCTTTCAGAGTTACAGCTCCCAGAATCCCCCAACCAAAATGGTCATCAAAGTCTACCATTTTTTTGAAGACAACAAACTCACTGACCATCGCAGGATCTTATGGCATACATTAAATCATATATGGCAACAAAAATGAATGGCGTTCCACTGCCCAGGCCTCACCTTTTAGAAGCAACGTATGCATTTTTCTTAAAGATGGCTTTTGGTGAACAGGAACAGTAGCATTATAGTTGTTCTTAGTGCCTCGAATGGTGTGTGTGTATGTGTGTGATGTCTGTCTACAACTTCCAGATCTTCAAAGCACATCACAGATAATCTGTTTATTTATTATTTTATTTAAAATATTTTACCCCATTTTTCTCCTTATCCATCCATCAACACAGGGCAAGCAAGGGGCACCATTAATATTTACAGGACCTCTGTCGGCTACAGCATCCAAGCCAGAGCAGATCTGAGCAATTTTGCCTACAAAGTGCTGTGCAAAATTTTCACAGCGAGCTACAGTATGGTCTGCATTCTCTTCCTGTGGACCAGCCTTTAGCAGGCCCTTCAGCATTCGAAAGAGCTCCGCTGGGCGACTCTGTGCAGGTGCAGCAGTGGCAGAGAAGAATTACTTTTTTTGCTGCCATCACTGCCTCGGAATAGGTCCACCCATGGGCCCCAGCCCATGTTCGGTCAGATTCGTTCTGAGTTTTCCGCCATTGTCACTCAAGTCAACAACCTAATCGGTCCATGGTCACCAACTCCCCGGTAAACCAGGTGGCCCATTGGGCTCTCCTTTGCGGGAGGAGATGTTTAGGAGCAATCCTATCAATGGTTTTTTTCATTTCCCTATTCCAGAGATCCACCAGGGCTTCAAGAGAATCGCCTAGCAAGGTGATAGGAAACTCCCCAAGAGCCACCAGGAAACCATTCGGATCCACCAGTCTTCTGGGACGGACCATCTTGGTCCGTCCCCCACTCCTGCAAAGGCTCTGAGTTCCAGTGAGTCTAAACACCACCAGATAATGGTCTGTCCATGACAATGGAACTACAGAGAGTTCTTCCGCACCCAGATCACTAACTTCTACCCTAGTACGGAAGACCAGGTCTAAAGTGTGTTGGGGAGCAGATACCATTTGGGACAGACCCATGGTCGTCATGGAGGTCGTGAAGTCCTGAGCCACTCCTGACAGAGCTGCCTCAGCATAGACCTTGACGTTCCCCCAGCACAACCAGCCGAGACCACCCTTATAACCACCTTCTAAGAGAGACCAATGGTATTATCTTCATAATGTAGCAGATTGTCAAGTGGACCTCCTGGTGAGTTTATTACAGTTCAACAGCTTGGCTCAGTTATCCTGCCCCTCCTGCTCCTTAGGTGGTGTAACAACATACATTACAAGATATTTACTCCTCTACTGCATAACTTCATTATTCCTAAAGTGAACTGGAAAATCTGGATAGACTCTGAACTTAAATCTTTACAACTGCAACTCTGGTTTCTCCCTTTCTGAGGAAGGCCAAGGTAGCGATAAAGCAATGAGTGGACTTCCTCAACTTGTGATGAAAAATGTGACAGAACAGAAGCAAGGGTTTTCCCATTCTCCCACTGTTCCCCGTCTGAGACAGCCTACAGAGTTTGCTTTTAGTTCAGAATCATTTTTATTATAAACAAAGATGATGTAATTCACCAGCTGGAAAGGCACACACAGTGACCGTGCAAAAGTCTGTTCTGCCATGTTCGGTAGGATTCACCAGTTGGACTGAACTCCAAGTACATTTGGAGGTGCTGGTTCGGCAGGTCAGTGAGATGGAGCGGCTGATGTGATTCCCCACCGCATCTCCCAAAAGAAGGCTAATTCAAGCAACAAAGAATAATGTATCTTATAGAAGCCGGAGTGCCACCCACAGGCAACCTTGGAAGTCCAGAAAGTACCAAAAATGTGAAGTACCACCCATTGAGGCAAGAAATTAAAATAGTATGGAAGCAAGACCAGGTCACCCTCACATACTAACATCAGCAAATGAATCTTCAGTTATCCATTGTAAAAATTGCCATGAGTTGTCAATTGCTTAGTGAAATTCAAAAATCAGTATCCTTGCAAGCATGTCATCAAACCCATAGATTTTTAGGACTTGACTCCTAATGCTTAGTCTTCACCCTTTGATCTGCCCCCGTACTTGAACAATGCTGAGACATAAGAAGTAGAGTAGTAGCAGCAGCAGCAATAAGGGGGAGGAAGACTTGGTTTGGAGGCAAAAATCAAAACAGATAAAGCTATATTGATGTTATGGCTTGAGTGGGTACGTAGGACTCAGCAGGTGAGTTCAAATCCCCACTCAGTCCTGAAGCTCACCTTGCGTCAGTCACACCCTCTCTGGGCCCGACCTGCTCAAAGTGTTGTTATGAACACAGTGCAGGGAGGAGTGCGCCACCTTGAGCACATACGAGGAAAATTAGGATAGAAATTATAGCAAATGATACATGGACCAGACAAATATAAATACGAAGTCATTGGCTGCTGAAACCACGTATCTGAAGGAATGGGAAAGCAAGTTCAAAATAACAGTTCCATCAAGTGATCCGAGTCTGTCATCAAAGAGAATGCACAAAGGAGTGGACACATATGGAACATTGCTTTCTGTGCTATTAAGGTGCTGGAAAAGGTAACTCCTGGTCTCCCACGGCCCTACATTTCCGATGGGGATTAAGGAATGTTCTCCAGTTGGGTTGAGTTGCGGCGGCAATTCAACACTGGTTGCCAATTTGGCCAGCCTCTCTGAAATCTTGTCCGTGCTAGAAGGGATCACCAGAACTCTGTCCTGTCCCATATAGGTAAAGGTAAATGTTCCCCTTGACATTTAGTCCAGTCATGTCCGACTCTAGGGCGCGGTGCTCATCCCCGTCTCCAAGCCGTAGAGCCAGCATTTGTCCGAAGACCGTTTCCGTGGTCACGTGGCCAGCGCGACTAGACACGGAATGCCGTTACCTTCCCACTGAGGTGGTACCTATTTATCTACTTGCATTTGCATGCTTTCGAACGGCTAGGTTGGCAGGAGCTGGGACAAGCGACGGGAGCTCACTCCGTCGCGTGGATTCGATCTTACGACGGCTGGTCTTCTGACCTTGCAGCACAGAGGCTTCTGCGGTTTAACCCACAGCGCCACCACGTCCCATATAGTCCTTGTCAATGTGTTGGACAGAGGGTTTCCAAGCACGGGAGGAGCTGTTCAATAGCACCGCCAGTGGGAACAACACATCAAGAGCAGTAAGGACCACAGAAACCACTGAATGGCCACCTGCTGCCCACTCTTGCTTTAGAATTTCCGTCCTTCTCCGGATCGATCTGCTACTGCTAGCTAGCCTTGTATGTCCATAAAAGAGGAACCCCTGTATCATCTTCTTCCCAGTGACCTTTGCTAGTTCTCATGTGACCGCTGCATATTTATCAGTGACTCACCGAACCCACATGCACCATCTTGAGACTCAGCATAGATTTCAATCACTTTCTTAAAAAAAATCATTTTAGTTATTTTTAGTTAAATGATTTGTACTTAATTTTGATTTATACTATTATTTTTTGCTTCCATTGTCATTCATGATATGTGGGTTAACTGTGTAAAGCACCCAGAGTGGCCTTGGTTGCCCAGATGGGTGGTATAAAAATCTTTCCAGGCGTTTCCTCCCCTCACCAATATTTTACTATCTAGCCTGAAGGATAGGGAAGCTTCAAAGTTCGCACGCTTTTGCATATCCCAATAAAGTACGGCCTCCTTGTAGATTTTTGGATTTTTGTTTTATTTGCACGGATTAACATGACATCTCTTGTTTTTGGCTTCTTGCTCTGTGGAATCTGAGGGTTAAACTTGAAAAAGCATCTCTCCCCCCCCCCCCCAAATACTTCAAATAAGGTAGCTGTGTTCGTCAGTCTCAACATGTTGGCAAAAGACAAATAAAAAAGGCAAAACGCACTTTAAAAAGAACAGTTTTTTTTTTCCCAAGTGAGCTTCTGTGGATCAAAATCCACCTCCACAGACAGGAGGAGTGTAAATAAATTTATTTGTCCATGGAGGTTGCCCGTGGTTTCCCAAATCAGGTTCAAGGTTTTGACACTCACATACAAAGCCCTCCACGGTTAGGGTCCACGTTACTTGTTGGAGTGTCATCTGCCCGACCCACAAGATTATCCCAGCTGATGTTCCTTTGGCTGGCCACCCTGAGGGAAGCCCATAAATCGTCTACAAAAGGCAGGGCCTTCTTTGTGGTGGCTCCAACTTTATGGAACCAGCTTCTGGAGGGCTTCCGCCTAGCCCCCTCCCTGTGGACTTTTTGGAAGCAATTAAAGATGTTGCTTTTCAGGGAGGCTTTCCACACCGACCCCAGCTGACCATCTCCTCCCCCCTTTTTCTTTCCCCTCCTCTTCTTCCCTCCCCTCTTTTCCTCCATTTGTTCTGGGATTAGTCAGTGCTATCTGGTTTTTTAGGATTATTACGGTTGATTTTAATATCTCCATTTTTATTTTTGCTTTCTATTTTACGAGTTGTAACCCGCCCAGAATAGTGCTGTGACACTAATGGGAGTGGGATGTCGTTGTTTAGTTGTTAAGTCGTGTCCGACTCTTCGTGACCCCATGGACCAGAGCACGCCAGGCCCTCCTGTCTTCCACCGCCTCCCGGAGTTTGGTCAAATTCATGTTGGTCGCTTCGATGACACTATCCAACCATCTCATCCTCTGTCGTCCCCTTCTCCAAAGTATTGGAGCCTCAGCTTCAGGATCTGTCCTTCCAGTGAGCACTCAGGGTTGATTTCCTGCAAGATGGATAGGTTTGTTCTCCTTGCAGTCCAGGGGACTCTCAAGAGTCTCCTGGATACAAATTGAATGAATAAATAAATAAATAAATAAATAAATAAATAAATAAATAAATAAATAAATAAATAAATAAATAATAGTTAATGTTCATCCTTAATTTTGGAAGACCCTCTGGATCAGACTCACTGTTTAGGGGAAAAGAGAAGATCATAGAATCATGGAGTTGGAAGGGACCTATAAGGCCATCGAGACCAATCCCCTGCTTAAATCAAGAATCCAAGTCAAAGCAGATGTGACAGATAGTTGCCCAATTTTTCCTTGAATGCCTCCAGTGTTGGGAGTGCTCACCACCTCCCGAGGTAGTTGGTTCCATTGTCGTACTGCTCTAACAGTTAAGTCATTTTTCCTGACATTCAGCTTGATGTGAGTAGTTAAGGTAGAGCAATAGTTAACTAACCCAATACGAGCCTAGAAGATATGAAAACGATGGGGGCAAGTTAGCTGATCCTAGGACGGTTGTGCTATGGATATATTTCATCCTTGGTTGTTGTTGTTTTTCACTTCACTCTTCCTTGGTATGTCTTGGATTCTTTTTGTTTTGACTTCTTTAGCCCCTTGGTTGACATGTTGCCCAATATTCCAGATTTGAGTGAGAGCCTTCCAGTTGACATGGTGAATATTAAATTCTTCAGTGTGGTCTTTAGTACATCCCTGAATTATTTCTTTGTCCACCATCTGCATCTGGAACAAGCTTTCCTTAGAAAAGATATTTTGGGAGACGGTCGTCCAATATCCTGATGACGTGGTGAGTCCATTGAGGTTGTCGCTGTTTCAAGACTGTAAAAATGCTTGTTGTCAGTGTTTGTTCCAAGACTTCAGTGTCGGGGACTTTATTCCACCATTGGATGTTGAGAATTCTCCAAAGACTGGTGAGATTAATATGACTGAGCTTTCCTGCATGGTGTCGATCATCCAAGTCTCTGTTCCATATGGCTGGATTGCTCAGTAAATTGGGTACCTGGCTGTGGAGCCAGAGATTGGGAGTTCAATTCCCCACTGTCGCTTTTGTGAGAAAAGCCAGCCTGTGCAGTCTTGGGCCAGCTGCACAATCCCAGGGCAACCCTAGAGGAAGGGAATGGGAAGCCACTTCTGAGTATTCTCTGCCTGGAAAACCTTGGAAAAGGTCAACTTAAGTTGCAATTGTCTTGAAGGCACATGATTATTATTGATTTTATTGACACATATCCCCATGACCTGGTGAGGATACATATAATACACATTGTTCCTGGTTTATTAACACAAGAAGTGCATTATCATGCTGTTAATTGCTTTAGTTAGCAGGCCTAGGCCAGCTGAAGGTCAGATGGACCTTCATGTCACAAGACTGGGACTGGAACCTTGCTGACCATCTATATTTGGGTACAGTACTGCCCATAATTAGAATAGTGACATAACAACTTAACTTTCCACTAAATATTTCCCTTTAATTCAGCACTACTATAGCAGTCAGTGCAAAGAAATAGAAGAGAACAACAAAAGAGGAAAAGGAAGATATCTTCCAAAAAATCCAAGAAATCAAATGGAAGTTCGAGCCTTGATTAGGAATGCTAAAAGACAAACGGGGAAGCACACGATCTGACAGGGATAAAATAAATGAGAAGGAGGTACAATACAGTGAATACCTATACAGAAGAGATAAAAGGATGACAGATTCCTTTGAAGAAGAATCCAATGATGAAGAAATTCCAGTTCTAGAAAGTGAAGTGAATGCTACTCTGAAAGCACTGGGAAGAAATAAAGCAACCAGGGATAGATAGAATTCCAATAGAACTATTTCAAGCCACAGAGACCAAATCTGTCAAAATCCTAAAAAGCAAAGTGTGCTGCCCCATACCGCTAAAAGCACTCTCTGGGTGGTTTAAAATTTAATTATATAGGCTACACATTGCAAGAATATGTGTAGAACGTACTGTCACGATCTCGGTGGTGGCAGGGCTTCCCCTGCACCACCACCCTGGCAGCTGCAGGATTGGGGCCAGCTTGGTCCCAGGAAGAACCCAGCATTTGCAGGATCAAGCCCTGCTGGGGCAGCAGCTGCCACAGCTCTTATGAGGTCCACCTGGGAGTCCTGAGGGAAGGCCTACTTAAGGAAGGGCTCTCCCTCCCAGAAGCTGCCTCAGCAACGTAGGTCTTTGGCTGTGTTGTGCTTACTCTTCCTAGTGCCTTGCTGCTCCTGAGTCCCAGTGTTCCTGCATCTGCTCCTGCCTTGGCCTCTGCTCTTGCCTCTGCTCACCACCTGCATCTCGGCGCCTTGTTCCGGCTCTGTGTTCTCAGCCTTGTGCTCCCGCCTCTGCTTGGTCATGACCAACTGTGCAGTGAGTGCCTTTGGACTTGATCCCCTGTGTGGTGGATGGGGTCCTGGTGCCCTTGCCCCTGGTGAGGGGCTGCCTGGGATATCGTGGACTGTGACATACGCCAACAAATATGGAAAACAAAACCATGGCCCACAGATTGAAAATGTTCAATATACATTCCATTTCCCAAGAAAGGAGATCCCAAGGAATGCATTATAGCAGTGGTCCCCAACCTTGGGCCTCCAGATGTTCTTGGACTTCAACTCCCAAAAATCCTGGCCAGCAGAGGTGGTGGTGAAGGCTTCTGGGAGTTGTAGTCCAAGAACATCTGGAGGCCCAAGGTTGGGGACCACTGCATTATAGGACCATTCGTCTAGTTTCTCATGCAAGCAAAGTGATGCTCAAGGTGTTGCAACAAAAGGCTTTTACCTTATATGGAGTGAGAAATGCCTGATGTTTAAGATGGATTTTGAAAAGAAGAGGCACTTGAGATCATATTGCAAATATCTGCTGGCTACTGGAGTGCACCAAAAAATTTCAGAAGATCAGTCTGTTCTTTATAGACCACAACAAAGCCTTTGCCTGTGTAGATCAGGGGTCTCCAAACTGCAGCCCGCGGGCCACATCCAGCTTGCCTTGCCTTTTTATCTGGCCCGGTCCGGTACACTGGGGCTCCCTTTGGCCCTCGCAGGGTGTGTAGGCTTCCTGTCCTGGGGGTGGCCCCTTGCTCCTCCACACCGGTCCCTCCCCTTATTTCTACTGGCGGCAGCAGTGGAAGAGAAAGGCCGTCTGTCTTGCTGCTGCTCCGCCAGTTCTCAATCCTTCACATTTTTCTTACCTACTTACCATATTTTTCCATTTATAAGATGCCCCCGTTTATAAGAGCCCCCCTTTTCTAACCCCAAAATTAAAAAAAAACGTAGTTTTCAGCCTCTGGGCTCAGAATGGTAGGACATTAGGAGTCCCTGTTGCATCTGAGCCTACAGGCTCCACCTCCAACGAGGTGTGTTCCAATTGGTTTGTACAACATCAGCTGACGTCAGTTCCATAAGGCTCGTGACTGAAGGAAGCTAGTCTCCTGACTGTAGGAAGCTAAGCCTCATGATTGAAGGAAGCCTGTTTACAGAGGCAAGGTACGGGCCATTTTGTTCTCTCCTCAGCTATCTCAGTTTATTTCCGTGTATAAGATGCACCTCAATTTTTAGTGTAATGATTTTAGGAAAAAGTAGTGTCTTATACATGGAAAAATACGGTATTTCAATGTGTGTATCCACCAGTGTTTACCTTCCAGTATTTTGCTCTTGAGCTTTGGTCATGCACTGTTCAACTAATGCTTTTTTTTTGGACATGAAATGACATTCCTGGACAGTAAAATGTGTATGGAAGTTGATAAAAGAAAACAGAAATTTGGCAAAGGGTATTGGCATGTAAAGAAGACACACACACAAAAACAAAATAAATGGGTTGGGCTTTGCTGATTCTCCGTCCTGCATTTTGGTGTTCTAGTGTTTTTAAAATAAACACATGTACCTTAGAACTAATTTATGCTAAGCAAAAGAAAGGATTTTGAGGCAGGAACAGCCAATATGCTAAGAAAATTAAACAAGAAGGATGGGAAAAACCCACCTCAAAACAAATAGGATTGGGCGTTGCTGATTTTCTGTAATGTGTTGCAGTTTCCCAGTATTTTAAAATAAGCATTGGAAACTTATGCTTTTAAATAAGCATTGGAAATCTCCAGCGGAGTGGTTTTGGAAATCTCCCAGCCGTGACGGCGTTGGTGGAGGCAGTAACCGAAGCAGCCATTTTACCTAGGCTTAATCTTCTCACCTTTTCACCTGATATGTCCCATGGGGGACTCTTCATTTGATGTTCCGCCGCGGAGAATGACCACAGCGGCATGCATTCTCTATCAACCGTCCCACTGCCACTCCACCCTCTTCCATCAGAGCATGCCTCGTCCCGCAGTTGTCGCGACCATTGGTGGCCTCCTTCTTTCCATGACCACTGCTTCTTGGATGGCCCGGATCGCCGGCTTGCTGCCGCCACCCTCCATTACCTCCTTGCCGGCCTGGTCTTGCCGTGGTGGCGACGACACCGGCGGGCATTTTGGGGCTGGGGCCGGCACTATCATTTTCGTTGCCGGCTGCCAGTGATAGGAGGATTTAGGACAAAAAAGGCTAGTTTAATTTCATCTTTAATTACCTCTTTTAGTTTGTCTCCGTTGGAAAAGATCTGCAGCAAAAGCGTGGCGGGACAAAATCTGGGTGGGGGGATATTTTGCTTTCTACTACTTTTCTTATTTTATTTTTACTTTATTTCATTTTATTTTATATCTCTTTATTATCTTTTCATCTGATAAATTTTCAGTTTTGCACTTAGTGGCGGGTTTGACAGAAGGGTTCATTAATTATACAATCTAGCCTTATCCCGCCCTAAGTTGCAATAATTATTTAATTGGTTTCACTACTCTGCTCACTTGTTACTGACTTTTAGGTTAACTAATAGTGTTGTTTCCTATGTTAATTTTATCACTGTTTAATATTGTGTATCTATTTCTAAATTGAGTTTTTCTGCTGTTAAACTGTTTTGTGCTAGTAATGGAGTGGAGGGCCTGTCTCCCAGCGGGGGCCTTAATAACATACAGGTGATTACGGGCAGAGGAAGATATGGCATGTACACAGCTGCTAATCGTTCCAGAAGAATGATGAACAGATGTTTGAAGGCTGTTCACTGTTCTGGCTCTGTGATCTGCCAAGCTCGAGGTAGCCAGCTCAGTCGTCCCTCCACTCTAACCTTGGTGCTGTTGAATGCCAGATCTGTATCCAATAAATCCCAGCTAATACAAGACCTTATTCTGGAGAAGGATGCAGATCTGGCTTGCATAACCAAAACGTGGGCAGGCAGCAATGGGGGTGTCCCTCTATCTCTTGCCTGTTCCCCCGGAAATGCTGTCCAGCACCAGGGTAGACTGGAGGGTCGGGGGGGGGGGGGAAGTTGCCATTGTTTATAAGGACACCCTTGAGATTGTCAGGCTCTCTGTGGTGGCAACACCAGGCCTAGAGGCCCTCCACGTGTCGATTGGGGCCACGGATGGTATTGGAATCTTGCTGGCATACTGTGCTCCCTGCAAGCCAGCCACTTCCCTTCCGGAGTTGGCGGACTTTCTGTCCGCAGCACTGTTGGGATCCCCGAGGCTGATCGTCTTGGGTGATTTCAACATCCATGCGGAGGCGGAGGTTACTGGTCCAGCTCTTGAGTTCTTGGAAACCATGGCTTCCTTGGACATATCTCAACATGTTAACGGCCCCACGCACGTGGGTGGTCAGATGCTGGACCTGGTTTTCTCCACTGAGTAGAGAGAGTGTGGCTCGATGGTGACTGACATTCGGCTGGTCCCCTTGTCGTGGTCAGACCACCACCTGATAAAGTGCATCCTCATAGTAGCCCTCCCTTCCTGTGGGGAGCAGAGACCTATTTTGATGGTCCGCCCTCGCAGACTACTGGATTCCATGCAAGGGATTCCGACTAATCTGGCTGGCGCTTCTGTCGAGGCCCTGGTGGATGGCTAGTATGCCGCCACCGCCAGGGCTGTAGACACAATCGCTCCTAAACGCCCTCTCCGGCGCCTGGTTTAACCAGTACCTGCGGGCTATGAAGCAGAACAGGAGAAGGCTGGAGAGCATTTGGAGGTGGAACCCGACGGAAAACAACTTAAAAGCTGCCAAGATCGCGTCTAACCTTTACCTAGTCAAGGTGAAGGCTGCCAGAAAAGCTTACTTCGCTGTCCGGATTAGCGAAGCATCTAATCAGCAGGCGGAACTCTTCCGTATAGTACACGATCTATCCAGAGTCGGTCACAATGAATGGCCTCCATCTAGCATCTCTTGTGACCAATTTGCAGCATTTTTAAAATCCAAAGTGGAGGCCATCTGCCGGGATCTAGCACCCTATTTGAAAACAGTGGATCGAGCGGAGACGTCCAGCGCAGCGCCTTGTCCGTTGAGAATTACTCAGCTTCAACCTGTGACGTCCGCAGAGGTGGGCAAGGTCCTTGATCGTTGCCGAGCTACCACCTCCTCCCTTGACCATTGAACGGCCTGGCTAATCAAAACAGCCAGGCCAGTAACAATAGAATGGGCTACTGAAATAATAAATGGGTCTTTTTGGGAGAGCAAGGTTCCTTTAGCCCTCAAGAAGACGCCCATTAGGAAGAAACCAAGCTTGGCGGCGGACAATATTGGTAATTATAGGCCCGTCGCCAATGTTTACTTACTTAGCAAGGTAGTTGAGAGGGTGGTGGCCGACCAGCTTAAGGCTCTCTTGGATGAAACCAATGCTCTGGATCCATTTCAGTCAGGCTTCAGGCCGCGCCACGGCATGGAAATGGCATTGATTGCCCTGCTGGATGACCTATTGAGGGAGGCCGACAGGGGCAAAACGTCCTTGTTAGTCCTCCTCGATATTTCAGCCGCCTTTGATACCGTCAACCACAGTATCCTCCTGGAGAGGCTCTCCGAGTTGGGGATCGGTGGCCTTGCTCTTGCTTGGCTCCGATCCTTCTTGGAGTTGTCCTCAGAGAGTCCAGCTTGGGGAGAATGTATCGGCCCCGTGGTCCCTCAATTGTGGGGTACCACAGGGCTCGATCATCTCCCCAATGCTGTTTAATATCTATATGAGGCTGCTGGGATGGGTCATCTGGGGGTGTGGAACCTCGTGCCACCAGTTTGCTGATGACACTTGGCTCTACATCTCCTTTTTTTCCATCTGCAGTGGATGCCGTTCCGTCTCTTGAGCACTGCCTGGGGGCCATTCTGCAATGGATGCAGTCGAATGGACTGAAGTTGAACCTGGACAAGATGGAGGTCTTGCAGGTCAGCGCCCCTGATGTCAGTGGTTTGAGAAACTCCCTCTTTTTTGGGGAGGTGACTCTCACCACGGAGAGTGTGGTTTGTAGTCTGGGGGTTCATCTTGACCTGGCGCTTACCATGGAGATTCAGGTAGTGTCCGTAGTTTGGTCCGCCCATTTACATCTAGTTCTGCCCGTTCCACCCAGGCTAACTCCGAAAGAGGCCTGAAGGGAAAAAACTAAAAACCGGGCCTTCTCGGCAGTGGCCCCTCGTCTCTGGAACAACTTACCAACAGAAATCCGCCTGGCCCCCTCGCTGAGGGCCTTCAAGAGCAAACTAAAGACCTTACTATACAAGCAGGCCTTCCCAATAGCCATTACTTAGCTTTACCTCTTCTTTTTCCCCATATTGGACTTTTGCAGTAAAATTGGGTCTCATTTTTTAATGCATTTATGTTTTTCATTATATTTGTATCTTTGGTTTTTTGTATTTTGTGTAAACTGCCCAGAGTAGACATGTTCTAGATGGGCGGTATATAAGTCTAATAAATAATAATAATAATAACCTCGCTTCAGCAATATTTTGAAATTAAACAAGCAGTTCTATCATTACCATTAATATTGTAGTATACAAGTTTGTTAATCCAAATAAAACTTCTTCATTCATTATAAAACTGTTTCTTTTCCCCCTTTCGGCCCTCGAAAATGTATAAAATATATGATGTGGCCCTCATACTGAAAAGTTTGGAGACCCTGGTGTAGATCATGAGAAGCTACAGATTGTTCTGAAAGAAACGAGTGTGCCTCGGCACTTTTGTCCTGATGAGTAACCTGTATTGTGGACAAGAAGCTATCGTTAGCGCAGAATATGGAGAGACAGAATGATTTCCTTTAGGAAAGGGGGTCAAACGAGGGTGCATTTTATACGTGGAGCTTCCTGTTATAATCCCTAAATACCAGCGGTGGGGTAACGTGGGATGAGTAAGGGATTACTGGTGACTTCACAATGAGTTTTTTTTTTTTTTTTTGGAACATCTGGTGGAAACAGGATGCTGGCGGGAGTCAGACTCAAGGCTGGATTCCGTAGTGGGCTTGTTTTGAAAATACACAACCATAATCGCTCTTCGATTCATGCCTTATTTGTACAGAAGAAAACACAACAAAAAGTGTGTTTGTCATACTGAGAAGCTCTGCCGATTCCCTATTATCAACAAAGAAAATTACGGAGGATGGGGGGGTAAGCGCTCTTGTTTAATCACATCTTTATTCTAGGACTTAATAATGATAATATATGATAATATATGATGATAATGATAATAATGGCCATGTGTTTCTATTTTATTTTATGGTTTTAAAGTTTCATTCCGTGACTTACCTTAGGCAGATTTTGACCGGAAAAGCAATTTAAACATGTTTGGTGAATCATAAACAGCACAGCAGCAGGAGGAAACGGAGCCCAAAGCAAAGCACATTTCCAAAGGGGGATTTATAGGTGAAAAAACACAGCTATTTCTCAGGGCTGGGTGGGTGAGCAGGGGTAAGGCAGACATCAATGCCGCCTTCTTTTTCTCAGTATGATGGCACATATTGGTGGCAGATGGAAAAGAATGGTCTGAGACTCTGGTCCAGCTCATCTCACAGCCCTCAGTCACTGGTTCCCCCGGCTCACAGTACGGATTGATAGAGCTCTGGAAAATTCCTTTTCTCGATTACAACTTCCAGAATCCCTCACCTAAATTAAAAAACTAAAGCAAAGGAAAAACAAAGCAAAGCAAAGCGTGCTGCTTATATACCGCCCTCATAGGGCTTCAAGCACTCTCTGAGTGGTTTACAAGTTAATTATGCAGGCTACACCTTGCCTCTCTTCCCACAGCAAGCTGTATACTCATTTTACCAACCTCGGAAGGATAGAAGGCTGAGTGAACCTTGAGCTGGCTACCTGGGATTGAACCCCGGGTCGTGAGCACAGTTTTGGCTGCAGTACTGCAGTTTAACCACTGCACCACGAGGCTCTTTCACAACAGGAGCGGGTATGTTCAGGGCGCGGTAGGAATTTCCAGAATGCCGGGGGATTATTTTTTTTGTCCCATTTGTGGTATTCCGAGTACAGCTGCAGTGAGATTCTCCATTCCTGTAAGGCAAAACCGCTGAGCTCCAAATGCCAGGTTAGGGTTCACTTGAGTCTTTCACCTCTTCCTCAAATTTTCCTATACAGCACATTTAATGAATCACAGACAGCAAACCAGGATGATTAAAAGAGGCCCAAAACAAAGCTCATATTGAAGCAGGGCTTTGCAAATTTACAAGGTTTGAGTTGGAACATCTCCAGAAGTGTATCAGAAATAGGTGATGTTCCATATGAAGGAATTAATAATCTGTAGGAATAGAAAATTGTGGCTTTTGGAGAGACAAATTGTACGTTGACAAATTAATCATGACCTGACTACTTGTTGGTGATCTTATTGCACTTGTGATTGCCCAAAAGGTAGAACTGAATTATATAATCATAGAATAATTGAGTTGGAAGGGGACTATAAGGCCATCGAGGCCAACACCTGGCTCAGTGAAGGAATCCAAGTCAAAGCAGATCTGACAGAGAGTTGTCCAATTTTCTCTTGAATGCCTCCAGCATTGGAGCACTCACTACCTCCTGAGGTAATTAGTTCCATTGTCGTACTGCTCTAACAGTTAAGTTTTTTACGAATATTCAGCCTAAATCTGGCTTCCTGTTGGTTGAGCCCATTACTACGTGTCCTGCACTCTGGGATGATTGAGAACAGATCCTTCTACTCTTCTGTATGACCTTTCAAGTATTTGAAAAGGGCTATCCCATCTTTCCGCAGTCTTCTTTTCTCGAGGCTAAACATGCCCAGTTCTTTCAGTCTTTCCTCATAGGGCTTTGTTTCCAGTCTCTTGGGATTGGTAAAAGTGGCAAAATGACAGAGATTATTCTCATAATCTGGATTGGTAGTGGTAGCTCTCCAGGAATGAGATTGGGATTGGCTATGGTGACAGGTTTCCCAGAAGCCTCTCAGGTGAGTGTTGGAAGGTTGGTTCCCCATCCAAAATGGCAACCTGCTGCTACAGTGGTAAGTCTGACATGGAGACGAGACTTCAAAAGGTGATTTCTTGCCAGGCTCTGGAGACTGAAGTACGATGACATTGCCAAGAGGTAGGGGTTGCAGCGGGAGTTTGCCATCACCCTATTCCAAGCGGGAGGATAAATCCCAGACAGGAAGGGTTGCATGGGCCCAACTGGTGGGTGGTCATGTTTCTCCTGCTTGTCTTTTCCCCCCCTTTGGTTCCAAAAGCAGGTGGTGGGTGTTTTAGCTTGTGGTTTGCCTAGAAATGATGGTGACAAAACCAACATTGTTGGTACAGTTGACATTGCCTGTAGACCTGGTACCAACAGAGATGGAATCAAGGCTGTTATAATCACTGCAGTGACCAACTGTGATAGTTTGTCCATCTAAGGAGTAGAGGTCATTGTGGAGGCTGAGACGTCGGTGGAGGTCGTTTACAGAGAGTCACAGATTTTAGAGGCTGTCATTTAGAGACTAAGCCTCTGGTGAAAAGACTGCCTCTCCAGCCCACACAAGCCCTTGTGGAGTGAAGGTCCAAGCAATGGCTGCCTGTCCGAATAGAAAAAAGGGTGGGAATCCGAAAACAGTCCAAATCAAGCCAAGGGACAACGTACAAGATCAAAAGACAAAACGAAGTCAGGGTATTCCAGGTCATACACGAAGGAGACAATCCGTTTAGAATTAAGACAAATTAGGAGCTCTAGCAAAGAGGTTCCAATCGCGACGGCGGCAAAAAGGAACTGAGGTTTGGGCGGGTGGAGCATGCGCGTTAAGGGGCAACGTACTACTAATGTTTCTTTTTCAAGCTCTAGAATATTCCGAGGATCCAGCACAAGCGCAGTTAAACCCAGTTGTGTGGATTCACAGAGGCCACATAGAAGAAGGAGAGGTTCCATAATGATGTTGCCAGACTGGTAGATGAATAGGAACAGAAGGAATTGGAGGAAAGACCAGGAGCATGTGCGGTGGCATCTGAGTGGGGCTTGTGCCAAAACTCAACAGGTCAGCTTTGGGGGATGCTGGAACATTTTGTGCAGGTGCAGTGAAACCCATGTGCACAAGTCACACGTTAGAGCCCTAACAACATATCATTCCTGGGAGAGATCAGGAAAGGCTTAGCATTTCCCAAACAGGACCCTGGAATGGGCAGAAGGGGGAAGAGGTATGGTTGTCTTGGGGCTGACATACTTATTTTTCTTCACTCTGGACCAAAGGGATGGAACATTTTAAAATGGAAGAGAGTAACGGCAACTGAATGTGGGAAAGGTTTATCTCTCACAGGTTCTTCTTTCCACGTTTCTGTTATATTGGTTTGCAAAAATGCAAAACAAAAAACCACAATTACAAAAATTTCATGCTTGGTGGAAATCTGGTAGGGCAAATATAAATGTTTTATTTGGGAGAAAATGAGAAATGCATCATAAGAAAAACCATGTTCTCAGCCAGTTTTGAGGGAGGTCATCCCATTGAGAAGAAAAAATCTTAACAAGGAAATAGCTGCCAGGCAAAAGATATTCTTAAAGGGCAAAGCAGTTTTTCCAGCGTCTCAATTCCCAGAACAACCACCAATTCACAGAATCTGAGCTTGCCTTAAATGCTCTCTACCTTTTAAACATGAATCTGTAAATATGCAAGAATACTGAAAGGATTATTGATGCAAAGTATTTCTGGAAAGTATTTGGAACAGCACAACAAAATGGGTGCCAGAATACAGTCTGCATTGGCTGAAACTACCCAGGAAACAAATATTTTACGTATGAATGGACCATGGCAATACACTGGAACCTAACAAACAAAATGTTATCAGGTACTTGATAGTTGCCCAGCACCACCAAAGATGGATGTTGATCTGGAAAACTTAAGTTTGACAATACAGAAGAATAGAAGAGAATCCATTGGTGGCTTGGAGGTCAGAAAGATCCCCAGGGGAAACTTTGTAGTCCAGGGTAAAACGATTCCTCATGGCTACAAAAATCCAGGCTCAAAGGACTTGTTGAATCACCCATTTATAAAGGGATATGCTACAGAAAACTCAGTTGAAAAGGGTACTAGGTTACCCTAAAATTCCGTTCAAATTGCATTATGGGCAAACTTGTGCAGAGGAAAACAGAACTTTATTGGACAATAATCTTTGTACATTCTCTCTGGATCTTAGAAATGCAGAGGCCACCTCAGTTCCACTGTGTTAGAAAACAGTTCCCAGCTATTTCCTTCACACGAAACTCAGAGACTCCGAGACAAAAGGTCATCCGCAGAATTTCTCCATCAAGCACAGCCCACTGGAGGAGTATGTCTCACACAGGAGCCTTTAGCTTTAATTTCCGCTACATGGCAGATAAAAGGAACAAAGCCAACCAGAAATAAAAGACTAGAAGTCAATGCTGATGCTGTATATTGACATGAATGAGGGCAGAGCCCGGCCATGAGCCCCAGCAGGCCCCCACCCCACCCCCAGGGTTTGTGAAACCCTTTCTTTGTTACAAAGGAATAATCCTCTTCCATTGTTTGCCCTCTTTTCCCTTGCTATACAAATACACCTGGACATTCTTGATACAGTTCAGGTTTTTAAAAGGGATAGGAACTAGAATGCAATATTTCTAGTGTTTCAAGCCACTAACCTCCATACAATCATCTACCTCAACAAGCTCCAGTCCCACAGGTTGAAACTATTCAGGAGGAATCTGAGTCCTGTGCCCTTATAGGACACCAATGCCCAAACAAAGCTGACAATCGCCCTTCTTTGGACCAAGGACGGGAGACCGCTAGATCAAGACTTCCGTCGGAATTCTTCTCTGTTCTCTTGCGAGACACCAAAAGAAGGCAACAAGCGTCTTCATCGCCTTCCAGCTAAGAAAGAACCAGACTTCTAGGGACTTCCTTGAAAAGGGAAGAGGGGGAGAGACAGAAGGATACAGAACGAAGAGTCTTGTGCAGGACACGGATGTCCAGAGCGTGGTTCTTTGGTGGTCTCTTACGTGATGTCCTTCTGCCTTGGGGGACGGTGAATATTCCTGACCACACACTTTACCATCCACTCGATGCCTTCGTTTACCCCTTTGCTGAGGGAGCATTTAAAAAAATAAAATTAAAACATGCTCACTAACACCATGTTCTTTCCATCATTAGCAATCCTTCCCACTACCCTCTCCTGGATTAATTTTTAAGTTACGTTAATAGTTTATTTGGACATGACCCTATCTGCTGGTGCTGCGGACGAGGTAGTTTGGCCCAGGGTTCTGATTCCCAACTGTCCCACAACAAAAATAACTAAAAGGCCTCCCCCCCCACCCACGTACTAGATTACTGAGAAACCTGGGGCAAAGCAACACATTTTTGTGTGAAAGGACTAGAGAGCTGGGTGCCGGTATTGTTCAGAAACTCTCAAACTGGTCATGTGCCCAGAGGCACCCCCATTAATTCAACCTTACCATATGTATCCAGCAACCTGAAGCACTGATTTGTACCTGCTTCTGGTTGATGGATCTCAGGCCAGGAGCTAGGATGCCGAGCTTGGCAGTAGACCAGGGGCATTTCTGACCTGCTCCTGTAATCCTGTGTTCAGGCAGGGTCACTTGGCAAGCCCCTTTATAAATTTATGGCTGAGAGCTCCGTTTACCCCGTCAGCCTTGCCCAGGCAGCTTCTCAGAGAAACAGGGGCTTTTTGGACTAACTGACCAGGACCTGTCAAAAGGATAACCTGAGCATCAGCCGCTCTTCACTCCCTGCCTCCAGATCAGATTTTAATACCACAGGAGTGGCATCCTTTCTGTGCCCCTCCCAGGACGTTGTGAATGCAACCCTGGGATTCTTCTCTTTTCCAGGCTCCCTGCAACTGTGATGGCTCCTCTCGGTGACCCTGATCTCTCTCCCGCTGCAGTGTTTCACCCAGGATGGGGCCACTTTCTTTACTTACCCAGTCAGCGCGGAACAAGCTTGGGTCAGGCAGTCCCTCTTCCCAATTTTGTTGATGCAGTCGCTAAACGCAGTTTTGATGTCAGGGATTGACAAGCAGTTCTACAGGGGGAAGGGGGAGAAGTCAGACTGGACTATTTACAAGGCACCATCCGGAGAACATGACAGGACCAAGATGAAAATAAGCCACGCCAGATAAGGCCAGAGGTCCAACTGGTTCAATCTCTCTGGTGGCCAATCAAGACACCTCTGGGACGCCTGCTAGTGGGACATTAGCGCAATGGTATCTTTCCCCAGAGAGGTCACGGGGATCATCTGATGCGGCAGAAACAACAAGGCGTCTTTTAGTCTCTTAATCACCATCCAGTTTTAGTTGGCGCAAGTTTTGGGGATGCATCTGAAGAACTGGGCTACGATTCAGGAAAGCTTACAGCAAAAAGAAGTGATTGGTCCTATAAGATCCCACAATACTCCTTGTTTTTCCAGCTGTACCTCGGTTTCACCTGCTCCAGCAACTGATACACAGAGGCATGCTTCCTCTGTTACTGGAGGTGGTATCCAGTGATCCTGGCTGGTATAATACATTTATCCAGTCCCCTTTAAAGCCACCTGGGTTAGCAGCTATCACTTTCTGACAGTGAGTACCACAGTTTAACTAGATGGTATGTGGAGAATCACTTCCTCTTACCTGTCCTGGACCTCCCGTCATTCAAATTCAGTGGATGACTCTGGATCCTCCACACTGCACATACATTTATACACCACTAGATAGTTTTTACCATGTTTCCCCTCACTGATCTTTTCCTGAGCTGAGCAGCCCCAAACATTGCAGTCTTCCTTCACAGATTTGCTCCAGCTTTCTGGTTACTTTGGTTGACCTTTTTTGTACCTTTTCTAGGTGTGGTGATCAGAACTGTATGCAACGTTCCAGACATGGTTGCTCTGTGAGTATATGAATGCAATATGATACTGGCAGCTTTTTTTAAAAAAAAGTTCTAATTCTAATTATGCTCAACGTGAAATTGGCCTCCCCCATCACTTTGTTTTGTTTTTTGTTTCTTTACAGTCGCTGCACAAAGGAACAAATGCAATTTATGGAATCACAGAATGGTTGAGTGGGATGGGGCCTCTAAGGCCATCGAGTCCAACCCCCCCTGCTCAAGGCAGGAATCCAAATCAAAGCAGATCTGACAGAGGGTGGTCCCATTTTCTACAGAGATAGTTCAGCCTTGATTTGCTCTAAGACCCACTTGTTCATCTTTCTGGCACTCTAGCATATCTACAAAGCTCTCCTCCAGCACCACATTTCAAATAAATCAATGTTATTTCTGTCAGCTTTCTTTACTGTCCAGCTTTGCTATTCATATGGCTATTATATGTTGGTTAACAGAGGGTCCCAAGGAATTTTAGAAAATCAGTTTGTACATTATATATTAAGTAAAGATTACACTTTGACTATGTTGACAACTAAAAAGACAAAATAAGTGGGTGTGTCACAATATTTAACTCTGCTGACACATAACCTATGGTATTTTGGACAAGACACTGCTATTAGGACTGATTACGGAGAAGCAGAAAGGTTTCCAATCAGCAAAAGTATCAGACAAGGATATATTTTTACCCCCCTGCTTTTTCAGTCTATATACAGAATATATCATATGGAAAGCTAGATTAGATTCAGGTGAAAGAGTGAAAATTGGCAGAAGAAGGATAATTTGAGATATACAAGTGACATCACCATCACACTGGCAGCAAATAGCAATGATGTGAAATGACTCTTGATGAAAGCAAAATAGGACAATAAACCAGCGAATACCTCCCCCTGGAGGGAAACATACAGCACTGCAGTTTTCTAGGATTTCAGAAAGGTAAGGTACTATAGAATAGAAAGGACACCAACTAGGCTAAAATTTATTTATTTATTCCAGTACTTTAATTCATATACCATTCCCATTAGTGCCAAAGTACTAGAATGCCAGAATCCCCAGGAACTGGACAGGTCATCAGGAAGGACAGGCTGTTTTGTCCGTAGAATTTTGGTCCAGTTTTTGTGCATTTCTGTCAACATGGCCAAAACAGAAGCTAGATGAATTTTATGATAGATTGGAGTGAAAAAACTTACATGTTCTCTTGAATGTACTTTGCTGCCAAAGTCAGCATTTCACATATCGCTGCTGCCTGTGGCTGTCAAGTCAATTCTGATTTACGGCCACCCTTTTCAGGGTTTTCCAGGCAGAGAATACTCAGAAGAGGTTTACTTTTCCCTTCTAGGGAAGCCCTGTGCAGCTTGCCCAAGGCTGCACAGGCTGGCTCTACCCACAGGAGGCACACAGTGGGGAACTGAACTCCCAACCTCTGGCTTTGCAGCCAGACCTAAACCACTGAGCTATCTAGCCAGCTTGACTTCACATATTAGGGGTGACAAATCTATGTCTATCACCCAGAGGCAATCTGCTATAGGGGACCCAAAGGAGCCACTGGCAAAAACACACAACAATATCCACAATAAAGCCAATTTGGCACATTAGAGATCAAAAGCTTATCCTGAAAACAAACAGGTCCCCTCTTACAATGAGCCTGCTCTAGTTTAAACACAATCTTCTTATCTACAGTAGTCAGTCTCCTGGCACCAGACAGAGAGAGAGCAGCATGGTGCCAAGGCCTCTCAGCAAACCTAAAGGCCAGCTTGGTTCCCATAGCACCCCAAGCAGTGCTACCGTAAGACCTGAAATCATCAGTCACAGTATCACAGTGCCTCATCTGCACACCTTCTAACATTATATACGCCACTGTGTGCTGGCAAACCTTTTGGCCTTCTATGCAGGATGCAGAGATCAGTTCTGGCCCGAAAGAATGAACCAAAGACTGAAACCACAAGCAACACACCTCAAATAGCACGACAAAAATATCTCCATCTCTGTGGACAGGCTGATGATGAACTGTCTATTCTCCACTACAGGACTACTAAAAAAAACTCCAGCATGAAATGGCTGAATTAGAACTAACCAAGAAGTTTGATTTCTTGGGTTTGGCTCAGAAATGAGGCAGTGGTTTATGGTTTCAATACAGGTGGATCCCCTTCATGGATTGCTGCCTTGTCGTGGCGAAGGGGCTTGAGTAATTCAGAGAAGCTATGGGCTATGCCGTGCAGGGACACCCAAGACGGACAGGTCATAGTGGAGAGTTCTGACTAAACGCGATCCACCTGGAGCAGGAACTGGCAAGCCACTCCAGTATCTTTGCCAAGAAAACCCCATGAACAGAAACAAAAGGCTAAAAGATATGATGCTGGAAGATGAGCCCCTCAGGCTGGAAGGCGTCCAACATGCTACTGAGGAAGAGCGGAGGACAAGTACAAGTAGCTCCAGAGCTAATGAAGCGGTTGGGCCAAAGCCGAAAGGACGCTCAGCTGTGGACGCGCCTGGAAGTGAAAGGAAAGTCCGATGCTGCAAAGAAGAATACTGCATAGGAACCTGGAATGTAAGATCTATGAACCTTGGTAAGTTGGATGTGGTCAAACAGGAGATGGCAAGAATAAACATTGACATCCTGGGCGTCAGTGAACTAAAATGGACGGGAATGGGCGAATTCAATTCAGATGATTACCATATCTACTATTGTGGGCAAGAATCCCGTAGAAGAAATGGAGTAGCCCTCATAGTCAACAAAAGAGTGGGGAAAGCTGTACTGGGATACAATCTCAAAAATGATAGAATTATTTCAATACGAATCCAAGGCAGACCTCTCAACATCACAGTAATCCAAGTTTATGCACCAACCACCGATGCTGAAGAGGCTGAAATTGACCAATTCTATAAAGACTTACAACACCTTCTAGAACTGACACCAAAGAAAGATGTTCTTCTTATTCTAGGGGACTGGAATGCTAAAGTAGGGAGTCAAGAGATAAAAGGAACAACAGGTAAGTTTGGCCTTGGAGTTCAGACCGAAGCAGGGCAAAGGCTAATAGAGTTCTGTCAAGAGAACAAGCTGGTCATCACAAACACTCTTTTCCAACAACACAAGAGGCGACTCTACACATGGACATCACCAAATGGGCAATACCGAAATCAGATTGATTATATTCTCTGCAGCCAAAGATGGAGAAGCTCTATACAGTCAGCAAAAACAAGACCTGGAGCTGATTGTGGCTCTGACCATCAGCTTCTTATAGCAAAATTCAAGCTTAAACTGAAGAAAGTAGGAAAAACCACTGGGCTAGCCAGGTATAATCTAAACCAAATCCCTTATGAGTACACAGTGGAAGTGAAGAACAGATTTAAGGAACTAGATTTGGTGGACAGAGTGCCTGAAGAACTATGGATGGAGGCTCGTAACATTGTACAGGAGGCAGCAACAAAAACCATCCCAAAGAAAAGGAAATGCAAGAAAGCAAAGTGGCTGTCCAACGAGGCCTTACAAATAGCAGAGAAGAGAAGGGAAACAAAATGCAAGGGAGATAGGGAAAGTTACAGAAAATTGAATGCGGACTTCCAAAGAATAGCAAGGAGAGACAAGAGGGGCTTCTTAAATGAACAATGCAAAGATATAGAGGAAAACAATAGAAAGGGAAAAACCAGAGATCTGTTCAAGAAAATTGGAGCCATTAAAGGAACCTTTTGTGCAAAGATGGACATGATAAAGGACAAAAATGGTAGGGACCTTACAGAAGCAGAAGACATCAAGAAGAGGTGGCAAGAATACACAGAGGAATTATACCAGAAAGATCTGGATGTCCCGGACAACCCAGATAGTGTGGTTGCTGACCTTGAGCCAGACATCCTGGAGAGTGAAGTCAAGTGGGCCTTAGAAAGCATGGCTAACAACAAGGCCAGTGGAGGAGATGGCATTCCAGTGGAACTATTTAAAATCTTAAAAGATGATGCTGTTAAGGTGCTACACTCAATATGCCAGCAAGTTTGGAAAACTCAGCAGTGGCCAGAGGATTGGAAAAGATCAGTCTACATCCCAATCCCAAAGAAGGGAAGTGCTAAAGAATGCTCCAACTACCGTACAATTGCACTCATTTCACACGCTAGCAAGGTTATGCTCAAAATCCTCCAAGGCAGGCTTCAGCAGTATGTGGACCGAGAACTCCCAGAAGTACAAGCTGGATTTCGAAGGGGCAGAGGAACTAGAGACCAAATTGCTAACATGCGCTGGATTATGGAGAAAGCCAGAGAGTTCCAGAAAAACATCTACTTCTGCTTCATTGACTATGCAAAAGCCTTTGACTGTGTGGACCACAGCAAACTATGGCAAGTCCTTAAAGAAATGGGAGTGCCTGACCACCTTGTCCATCTCCTGAGAAATTTATATGTGGGACAGGAAGCAACAGTTAGAACTGGATATGGAACAACTGATTGGTTCAAAATTGGGAAAGGAGTACGACAAGGCTGTATATTGTCTCCCTGCTTATTTAACTTATATGCAGAATACATCATGCGGAAGGCTGGACTGGAGGAATCCAAAGCCGGAATTAAGATTGCCGGAAGAAATATCAACAACCTCCGATATGCAGATGATACCACTCTGATGGCAGAAAGTGAGGAGGAATTAAAGAACCTCTTAATAAGAGTGAAAGAGGAGAGCGCCAAAAATGGTCTGAAGCTCAACATCAAAAAAACTAAGATCATGGCCACGGGCCCCATCACCTCCTGGCAAATAGAAGGGGAAGATATGGAGGCAGTGACAGAGTTTACCTTCCTGGGCTCCACGATCACTGCAGATGGTGACAGCAGCCACGATATTAAAAGACGCCTTTTTCTTGGGAGGAAAGCGATGAGAAACCTAGACAGCATCTTAAAAAGCAGAGACATCACCTTGCCAACAAAGGTCCGCATAGTCAAAGCGATGGTTTTTCCAGTAGTGATGTATGGAAGTGAGAGCTGGACCATAAAGAAGGCTGACCGCCGAAGAATTGATGCTTTTGAATTGTGGTGCTGGACGAGACTCTTGAGAGTCCCCTGGACTGCAAGGAGAACAAACCTATCCATTTTGAAGGAAATCAACCCTGAGTGTTCACTGGAAGGACAGATCCTGAAGCTGAGGCTCCAATACTTTGGCCATCTCATGAGAAGAGAAGACTCCCTGGAAAAGACCCTGATGTTGGGAAAGGGTGAAGGCAAGAGGAGAAGGGGACGACAGAGGATGAGATGGTTGGACAGTGTCATCGAAGCAACCAACATGAATTTGACCCAACTTCGGGAGGCAGTGGAAGACAGGAGGGCCTGGCGTGCTCTGGTCCATGGGGTCACGAAGAGTCGGACACGACTAAACGACTAAACAGCAACAGGTGGAAATGCAAATTAGTGTAGGGAAGCTGGAATAATTACTGCAGTTTTAGAAGAGGCAGCTGTACTAGTTTGAGAAAGCATATCAGGAAAAGCAAAATAAAAGAGACAAAAGCTTTGTGACACCTTAAAGACTATTATATTTTAATGTAAGCTTTCATGGAGCTTCTTAGACACTCATCTGTCTGATGGCGTGGTCTAAGGTCCACGAAAGCTTACATTAAAATATAATAGTTAGTCTTTAAGGTGCCACAACATGATTCTCTCTCTCTCTCTCTCTTTTTTTTTTACTTTTCTTTTGTTTTTGCCTGATATGGAATGATTATGTTATCACTAATTACAGCTGTTGTGAGCAGCCACTTATCTTAAGCATTACAAAGAACTGTGATTCTGAGCTTGTATTTCTCCACCACTTGATTCCAGTGTTTACACATCCATTTTTTTTTGTACATGAACTACCAATCGAGGTTAATATGCCATGCATTTGATGATGGATTCGAACCCAAGGCAGTTTATGAAACAATGGTCTAAATTTAATGTTGCACCGGGGGCTGCAAAAATAAATAATTCTTTCCCTCTCCCTCTCCATTCCTCAATTCTGTGTGTTGCCCGAAGAGCAACTTTGGAGGGGTTCACAGTCTTTTTTATATCCTGCCTCTTATCCCCTGCACTTTGAAGGTGCCACATGACTCTCCTCGTGTTTTTTTTTTTTTAGTTAACTTTCCTGGAAGTTAGAACAATTTGAGGTTTATATCCACTATTTCTGGCACCGAAAACATCACAGAAGAAGCTATGAAGAGACAGGCTGGAGCCACAAATTACACATCAGCACAAAGATGCAAGCATCCTCTAGATTCTGAAAGAAGAACAAGATTACCCTGCATAGCTTCCATTTTATTTATTTTTTTTGCTTTCACCCTGATTATTTTATTCTCCTTTGTTGTTAGTTTTATAGCTTCAACTTATTTTCACATCGTTAAATGCTTTGAAAGTCTGCAGATAGAAAGTAGCCTAGAAGTACTCATACGAATAAAATATGAACACAATTAAACACCTCTAATCAGGTACAGAATAAACTCACCTCTACATCTTGTTTGTTAGCTAGAACCAACAAGGGAACACCTTCAAGAAGTTCACTGGTTACCATCTTCTCTGTGGGAAAGATGTAAGGGAACACAAAATTAGGGAAACTAGCAAATCTAGTCCAAGGCAGCACCAAGAAAATGCTTTGGCAATTAAAAAAAAATTAAGTGGGAACATGGCATGCATATCATTTCTCAGTCAAGTCAAAATTTCTGGAACCAAACTCTCATCCATGCATAGTCAAGAGAACCAAAATTTAAAGTGAAACAGAGAAAAGTGAGAGGTTCCACATTCCTCACCTGGAGAAGCTGAGCTGAAATCTTATACATAACCAAGCCTGCTGACTTTAAATAAAGCTATACGTCAAGAAGCAACAAGGTAGATTTGATTTAAATCAATCTGATTTTGAAAAAGTCATTTATTTTTACCCACCTTGAGAAGCAAGAACATGTCTCTGTTTATTTAGAGATGCTCAACAGAAGAATGGGCTTTCTGTTCCCCAGGAATCAAACACCCCCCTCCCAAGACACTTCCCAGACAATTATCTGCATACCCACCAAAAGCTCGTTTCGATTCTGAAAGCCTCTCCTCATCCGTGGAGTCAATGATATAGATGACACCATGAGACTCTGCGTAATACTGAAGTCATATAAGAAGACAAAAATGGATGCTTTATTGGAGCATTATCTCTTTAAACACAGCAAATCAACACCCTCTGGCCTAAGAAAAGTGTATGTTTCATTCCCACAAATCTAAGAAACTCTTAATTAGCCAGCTTCCATTGGACAGTATACCAGAAAAACATCCCCTCTGGAAACACAACGGGTAAAAATATTTTATATAAATAAATAGAAATAAATTTTAAAAAAACAGGAAGCAGTATTGGGTCATTAGAAGAATATTCATGGAAACAGTAAAATCCCACTTTACTCTACTGTACTATATTCAGAACACGCGTTGTTCTGAAGAAGAGTTTTATTTTATTGTTCCTGTGAAATGCTTCTCTGTCTTTAGGTGAATAACTGAACCAGATTCTGATTCTATACCTCGGTCTTTCCCCACTGGCCACACTGTGATGGTGATGCCCACATTCTGTGAGTCGTGATAGAAGGTCCAAGAACCCGATGAATGTCAGGAGAACAGAGAACGCTCCCGGTGCAACACCATGAGATCACTGTTGCTTGACCCTGAACAAATGCCGATTGCCCCTGGGACAAGAAAAACTTCTGCTTTGCTCACTGAGGTCCTGGATGCTTCACTGTGGAGGTGGCAAAAATGTGAAACCACCTATGCTTTGGCCCAGAAGTTCCAAACCCTGAGTCCTAGATGTTCTTGGACTGAAACTCCCCAGGATTTCTTGTAGTCCAAGAAGATTTGGGGACTCAAAGTTGGGAGGCACCACTTTGGCCCACTGCAGACACTGTCCGATGCAATAAAATCCTGGCTCGTAAGTGATGCGATAGAAGAGTTCCAAAGATCTCTTTGGACACCAAGAAAATGAGCAGAACTGGATAAAATATGAGATTTCAACTGCCTGTTCTACATCTCTCTAAGATCTGCCTGTTACAGGACACACTTTGGATTAACCTCGTGAAAATCCATAGGCTATATTAGCCATGATTTCAACAAAAGCCCAGGTTCTGTGCAGGTACGATTTACCCAGGTTGTCTATGCGGGCAGGACAACACAAATAACTAGGGATATTCCCTGTAGGAATTCCAAGGAGAACCTCATGAACCCTCCCAAAAGGATTCCTAAGATAGCGTAGCATTTCTCAAAACACAGCTGCTTGCAGTACCTTATCCCAGAGAGACTGTAGCTCCTCTTGTCCTCCAAGATCCCAGAACATAAGTCTAGCTTTGCCCACATCAATTGTGCCAACTAGGAGACGGAGACAGAAAATCCAGTGTGAATGTTTTAGTACCAAGCCCAAATGTGTCATCTGGAAATTATATCTGTCTGGAATAATTCAACTACTGACATTAACCAGAAGATTATTAAGCGTTCTTCAACGAAGAAATCACGGAGTAGGGAAGCGCCTGGGGGATCAAGTCCAAGCACTAAGGACCTATCAAGGCCATACCAGCCACAGAAAGAGCCCCAAACTGTCATTAAAACAACAGCAACAGCAAACAGGAAGCCCAGATGAGTACTTCCACCTTGTGGGGTAGGGGTGGGGGTAGAGGGATGGCAGACTCTTGAGATGCTCCTAAAATGCTGATCCTAAAAGCATTTTTGTCCCCTCCAAATTTTGTGGTTTTGAACTCCAGGGTACTTTGGGGTGGCTCTGGGGGCTGCCAGACACTTGATCCAACCTATAGGCTGATAAAATGCAGCCTACTGGTTACACTTTCTCCATCCTATATCAGGGGAATTTCTCAGAATGGTGACTGGCTTCCCCTGCAATGTGTTCCCAAAGCACTTCCAGAGTGATCCCTTGGTTCATGCAGGCAAATCATGCAGCCTACCATAAACGCAAGCAGGCAAAGACCTTTCTCTTCAGGCAAGCTTCCTCTGAGTGACTGGCTGCCTGAGCAGAGTTTTAAATCGATTGCTAGACCTTGCTGCTTTGAATGTGTTTTGGTGTTGCTTATGTTTTTCAGTATGTTACTTGTTTGATCCTTTTTTTATATCTGCATGCTCACTGCTTGTTAGCTTTAAACACTGTGTTTTAATGATGTGAGCTGTGTTGGGTCCTTTTCAAGAAGAAAGGCAGGGTAGAAATATTTTAAATGAATCAAGTACATAAATAAATAACTGCTCCATTCTCTAGGTTAAATGTGTGTGTGCCTTACAAAATTATGGAGTTCCTTTTGCAAGATCAATTGAAATGGAATATATAGACTAAAAATGGAGGTAGCAAAAATGCCTGATTTATTCAGAACCTGAAGCAAGGACAGAGGCCAATGAAATGTCCGGTCAATATCTCACTCAAGAAAAATTCAAAAGAAGAGGCTTGGGATTAAATTTTATAGACCGGACATGCAATTCATAATAATAATGTGCCATCAAATCAGTTCTGACTAGTGGTGACTCTCTCACAGTTTCTTAGGTATAAAGTGTTCAGAACTGGTTTACCAGTCCCTCCTTCTGGTAGTATTCTGGGACCACTGTGCCCAAAGCCATACAGGCTGGCTCTTCTCCAGGAAGGTGCACGGGACAAACAAACTCATGGCCCTGGTTCCACGATCAGATGCTCCAACCCACTGAGCTACAGAGTCAGAGATACAAGACATCTGTACAAACGTTCTGTTTTCATTAATCAAGCAGTTATCTCACTAGCATGGCAAAATCCTATTGTGTAATTTTGTGCTGGTGTAAACAGATCGGGGCAGAGGAAATAATTAATTTAAAACTTCCTAATCCTCATTTCAGTGTTCAAGGCTTCTAAGGCTCCCTTTTGACCTCGAGGGGAATCTGTAAAAGACACAAATCACCACTAAATTGCCACCATCAGGACTAAGACCTCCAGCAGCTATCCAGCAGCAATTTTTGACTTTTAAAGTCTCCCCATCACCCACAGCTCCCAAAGCCTTCCAAGGGTAAAAAAGAACCCTAGGCAGATTCAGAAACTGAAACTCAGGTGGTGTGAAGCTTTACATTAATTATTTCAGGCACCCCAATCTAGTTTACACCAGCAACAAACTGACACAGTAGGATTTTGCCCATTATTAAACAAAAAGGTCTGAACTTCTTTGCCTATACAAAGATGAACATCCTTTATTCCGCACACATTTTAATAGTACAGTGGTGCCTCGCTAGACGATGTTAATCCGTTCCACGAAGATCGCTGTCTAGCGAAAACATCGTCTAGCGAAGCACGTTTTCCCATTGGAATGCATTGAAATCTCTTCAATGCGTTCCAAGGGAAAAGGCACTCGTCTAGCGAAAATCTCCCATAGGGAAACCTCGTCTAGCGAGTGCGGTTCCCCATCGGAATGCACTGACAGCTGCACTGACAGCTTTTCACCACTAGTCGGCGCATTCCTATGGGAAACCTCATCGTCTAGCGAAAATCGCCATAGGGAAACATCGTCTTGTGAAGCGCAGTAGCGATCGCAAAAGGGCATCGTCTAGCGATTTCCTCGTCCTGCGAGGCAATCGTCTAGCGAGACACCACTGTAATACTCTTCAGAGCTCGGGCAAATTTTGTGGGGTTTTTTTTACTATAAAGTAGAACCTTCCGTATCCATGGGATCTTTATCCGTGGTTTCACTTATCTGTGGTCTGAAAATATTAAAAATAAAAAAAAAAACAGAAAAAAATATTTTCACATGTATTACCAGAACTTGCCACTAGAGAGAGCCAGAGACCGTGCTATGAATTCTTGTTGTTGAAGAATGGATAGCAAGATCTCTGGTGCCCTCTAATGGCCGGTTCTGGTAATGCATGTGAAAATACTTTTTCTGGATTATTTTCTTTTAACATTTTTAATTAAATAGAGTATTACTATTAAAATGTGTCAGGAATGAAGGAAATCATTTTCCCCATTTTTTTCTTTAACCATGCTAGATATATCATTCACTACAATCCACAGTTTTCAGCATCCACAAGGGTGCTTGGAACGAATCCCCCACAGATATAGGGGGGGTCCTACTGCAATGCCCAGAATCCCCCAGTTTGCATGGTAATTTTCCCAACATCTACTCAAGAATACATAAGGAGTACAATTAATGGTTTTAAATACTATAACCAGTGAGTTGCCTCTTTTAAAAATGTTTAACACTATATTTTCCTAAATACCACTGCTGCCACCTTGAACTTTTATTCTCTCCTTTAAACAAACAAGATTCACTTACTGTTCAATCCCACCGTAGTTGTGATTTTAGATAAGCTCATCCCTTTGTAATTCCTGTTAAATCTTGTTTTAGTCTGTTCAAGGAAAGTCTGGCGGGTAAAACACAGAGGAAGAGCAATAAAAAGAAACCAGGTTATTTAACCTAAGTACTTCTGAGGAAACAGGAAAAGCTTCTTGTAAAACTAGGGTACCACGATCTATAACTGCAAAAAAAAAAAAAAAAAAAAGATTTTTTTTGCTGCTATCTATCAATGCAAATTCTGTCCCCAAATTTGTAGCATACATACAATTCTCACAAAAAATCTGTTTATAAAGAGATATAACATTCTAAACCAGGAATGGATCAGCACTGGATCAAGGAATCAGTGCTGAAACAAGAAGCAGAATCACTGGGATAATCTGGCATTCCCCAGAGACTTCTTTTTTTTTTTTTTTTTTTTTTTTGGAATTCTGTCCAAATTTCTTTTTTTTAATCATCATCATCAAAAGGATTTAAAAAACCCACTGGGTATCAGAATGCTAGAAACTCAAACCAATGGAAAGACTAGCCATAGATGATCCAGTGATTGGTGATCACAGCCACTCTTAATGGGGGCCCTGGGGGGCACTGGCCCCTTTGAAGGGGGCCACAGATTCATCTGTTCATGTTATATCCTTATTTGCACACATCCGAAGGCTTTCCTTGTTTGACAGGGGACCCTGGAACCTGAGAAGAGCTCTTTAAAGGGCTGTGGCCAAAAAAAACCAAGAGTTGAGAATGACTGTACTAAGGCTAATGTACAAATGCCGTTTCCTAGAGGGCTTATTCTCTTTGAACGAGGGATGATCTTCGCCCCTTATCCAGCACGCCGGAAACTACCGCACTACACCCATGAAGAAAGGAACCGAGGCACTGGAAGAAATCAGAATGGGTTCTCCCATGAATGAGCACCGGCACACACCGTTTTCCCAGCATTGTCTAGTCCGAGGATCAAAATGCAGTACTCATCCCGTCGAAACATATATTTGTAAAGCCCAGACAGCAAGGTATACATCTTGTTCCTTAAAAAGAAAGAAAAGAAAATGAAAACCAAAGCCAAAATTAGATGGTTAGAAACAAAGTCCTTGCCTCTACCCCCATTCTCTCGCTCTTGGCCCATGACTGTGGGATGCTGAAACCATTTACGCATCATCTACACCAAAGCTGTTTTCCTGTAAGTTGTGTAAACATTTCAAATGATATAACCGTGTATTCAGGGGCTGATCAGATTCCAACTAGAGAACAGCCACCTCCACTGCAGAGAAGGTACCCAGTTCCACTCCCACTGGAAGACTGGCTTAGCCAAGTTGCCCGTCAACATGCCCCATTAAATGATATTGGGTGGCATTCAAGGGAAAACAAGTCTTTCTGTCATTTGGAAGTTGAGTCATGGTAGCTTCTTCAGAAGCTACTTGGATGAGTCGCGAAACATTTCAACTTAATAAGGAAGAAGTCCAGTGGCCATGACTCAGCTTCCAGATAATCTCACTGGATGACGGATAATCTTCACAGACACGTTTATGTCATTGTTGTTGTTTCAACAACACAGTGCTGAAGAACTCCCTGGGAGGTTTACAACATAATTATGCAAACAACATGTTGCCCTCTAGAGAGCTGGGTACTCATTTTACTAACTTTGGAAGAATGGAAGGCTGAGTAATCTTTTATAGGATTTCGGCAATATCTCAAGGGCGTTAAGCTCCTTGCTCTAAAATCCCGTCCTTGTTTCTCAGAAACAGCTCCTGTGAACTCCTTTTGAACTGTACATTTTTATCGTTTTGACTAATGTTATTTATTTGAACCATTCACTTATTCGTACAAGCAAATATGTACTGATGAGAAGCTTCTGGAAATATTATTCTAAAGGTGGGTGAGGAGAGAAGAGATGGGGGCTCCCACTTTTCGTGAAAACGGTCCTCCACGTCAACCTGGGACAAAGCAGCAGTCTTCATAGCTGGCTCAGTAAACCAGAAAAGGAGACAAATACTGCTAAAAGCAGATTATGAGGTATACTGTCTGCATATTGTGTCACTTTCCTGGACTTCTTTATCCGTTTGCATCATCCCTGGAGAGAAACTTGCAATTTGAAGGCCTTTTAGATCCAATTTCATTTCTAACTGAGAGGTACATGAAGTTGGCTTCAGAAACTTTCTTCCCAATTTGGCAGTTAAGAAACATCCAGTGTGGGCTAGTTACAAACAGGGAGACACTCTGGTATGGAGAGGTCAGATAACCCAGAGAAGGGAGCAAGGGTTTCTAGCCTTTCCTCCCAAATTCAGTGTCCTTGATCAGTCGGCCATAAACAATGCAATACATTGTCAAAATAATTTTTGAACTAGTCTGTTTCTCTCCCACACCCCCTCAAGCTCTGCTGTGCTCAACTAGTGTCCTGCTAGAGTCAAAATCTCTCCTTTTTCTAATATTTTAGTGGTCCAATAAAAGTATACCCAGCCACCCTTGATATCATATCATACAACCAACCAACCAATCTATCCATCTATCTATTTGTATACCACTATTTAAAATCTTAAAAGATGACGCTGTTAAGGTGCTACACTCAATATGCCAGCAAGTTTGGAAAACTCAGCAGTGGCCAGAGGATTGGAAAAGATCAGTCTACATCCCAATCCCAAAGAAGGGCAGTGACAAAGAATGCTCCAACTACCGTACAATTGCACTCATTTCACACACTAGCAAGGTTATGCTCCAAATCCTACAAGGTAGGCTTCAGCAGTATGTGGACCGAGAACTCCCAGAAGTACAAGCTGGATTTCGAAGGGGCAGAGGAACTAGAGACCAAAGTGCTAACATGCGCTGGATTATGGAGAAAACCAGAGAGTTCCAGAAAAACATCTACTTCTACTTCATTGACTACGCAAAAGCCTTTGACTGTGTGGACCACAGCAAAATATGGCAGGTTCTTAAAGAAATGGGAGTGCCTGACCACCTTATCTATTTCCTGAGAAATCTATATGTGGGACAGGAAGCAACAGTTAGAACTGGATATGGAACAACTGATTGGTTCAAAATTGGGAAAGGAGTACGACAAGGCTGTATATTGTCTCCCTGCTTATTTAACTTATATGCAGAATACATCATGCGAAAGGCTGGACTGGATGAATCCCAAGCCGGAATTTAGATTGCCGGAAGAAATATCAACAACCTCAAATATGCAGATGATACCACTCTGATGGCAGAAAGTGAGGAGGAATTAAAGAACCTCTTAATAAGGGTGAAAGAGGAGAGCGCAAAAAAATGGTCTGAAGCCCAACATCAAAAAAAAACTAAGATCATGGACACTGGTCCCATCACCTCCTGGCAAATAGAAGGGGAAGATATGGAGGCGGTGACAGATTTTACTTTCTTGGGCTCCATGATCACTGCAGATGGTGACAGCAGCCACGAAATTAAAAGACACCTGCTTCTTGGGAGGAAAGCAATGACAAACCTAGACAGCATCTTAAAAAGCAGACACATCACCTTGCCAACAAAGGTCCGCATAGTCAAAGCTATGGTTTTTCCAGTAGCGATGTATGGAAGTGAGAGCTGGACCATAAAGAAGGCCGACCGCCAAAGAATTGATGCTTTTGAATTGTGGTGCTGGAGGAGACTCTTGAGAGTCCCCTGGACTGCAAGGAGATCAAACGTATCCATTCTGAAGGAAATCAACCCTGATCTGGAAGGACAGATTCTGAAGCTGAGGCTCCAATCCTTTGGCCATCTCATGAGAAGAGAAGACTCCCTGGGAAAGACCCTGATGTTGGGAAAGTGTGAGGGCAAGAGGAGAAGGGGACAACAGAGGACGAGATGGCTGGACAGTGTCATCGAAGCGACCAACATGAATTTGACCAAACTCCGGGAGGCAGTGGAATGTGGGAAAATCCTGCCCAAGGCTGTTAGCTGTTATCTGTTTCAGTGACGTGCACACACTCCTGGCAGAGAGCGGCGGCTCCCAGCGGGCGGGGTGACCTCTCATTCTGCCTTTCTGCTTAGAGTTAGAGTGTTAGATCAAAGGGTTTCTCGGGCCAATCCTAGGGGCAATTAGGTAACTAGTATCCTATCTGAATTCTCACAACATTCTATGTAATCGTGCTAAGTTAAGGAGTTGCCTCAGGCTCCGTTGGCTCGGACATCTGCTTGTCGACTTCTGACTTCTTCGCACTTTCTCTAAAGCTAATTGCCTTCCTTTTGTTCTGTGATCACCTACAGTGGAAGACAGGAGGGTCTGGCGTGCTCTGGTCCATGGGGACACGAAGAGTCGGACACGACTTAACGACTAAACAACAACAGATATAAAGTAAAATCAACATATAAACACCACAGAATAAAGCAATAATTAAACAATTACAAATAAGAGCCTATTGGAGCTGAATGCCAGGTCAGCACACAGGAAGACCAATACCATTCATGATTTCATCACAGATGAATGGGGTGACCTGGGTTCTGTCACTGCAACTTCAATAGAGAAGTGGGCCAAATTTGATCCCTCCAGCTTTATACTTAGTTTAGCAACAGCCTAGTTTTGAAGGCTAGGGAGGTGGAACTGCTGTGATCAGTATGAATTCTATCTATCCCCTTCTCAAACATTAAATAGGCCGTTCTCTCCAGCTGCGAGTAGGTCTGTCTGTGATGGACCATGGGGAATTCTATCGGTGTAACGCTTACCTTGCTATTCACCAATCTCCCTGCTTGAGCTAATAGAGACTGTCTTGGATTTGGTGTTGAAACCCACAGAGCTCATGGTTCTGCAAGACCTCAACATTTTTGCTAGGATTGCCTTGATAAAAGCAGCTCCAAACTTCATGACAGCCATGAAGGCATCATATCTTCTGCCAGCTATATGGCATACCTGTCCACTTGAGAGCACCAAGCTACATCAAGATGGCTGTGCAAGAGAGAGGAATTTTACAGTAATTGCTCTGTCATGATTTAAGCATTTCACACTGCAGTTTAAACTTAACACTGCTATCCCTATCTGTAGGAGTGGGAAGATGATTAGGAACCAATTATTAATAATTATCAATAATTGCAGAAAGCCCTTGGGAAATTGCTGACTGGTATTGCCATGGACATCTTGAATACTATACAGAAGAGCAAAATGATGCAGGCAGTATCATTGTTAATCACAGTTAACACTACTGATTCCAAGAACTTTCTTCCACTGAGCAGAGTCCTGTCAATCCCTTAGTAGTTTAGGAAGCTGAGGACAATCTAGGTCCTAGAAGACAGCCAGAGGAGAAGTAGCAAAGCTTTGCAGTGAATCTGATCAAACAACTAGCTGGAGCTTCTTATCAGTGGCTTGTGATATCCAGCAAAGAAGCTGCTTCTCTGACACTACCGCACCACTGCAGTGCAATCCGACAGAGCTTTTCCGCATAGTCTGGCACCTTCGACATCTGACCCATCTGGTTAAGGAATCCAGAAGTCCACCATGATGTCCTTGCAAAAGCACACCACAGATAACAGATAACAGTAGACCTTTGGTCTAGATGGGCGGGATAGAAATCCAATAAATAAATAAAATAAATAACACAGCTCACTGTTTGACTAAGAGTATGGAACCCACCCACCCCCCAGCCTACGTTGCTAGATATAATTCAGTTTTTGAGATGTGAAGATGGGGATTGTCAAATGCCGTTCTCTTTGTGTTCACTTGGCTTTTGACCCTCTTGGCTCATTCTGTTAATCAGGGAAGAATTAGCAGGCTGGATTCAGGAAGCAATAAGCACCACCTTGTTCTTCTCTGCTGACAAAGGGCAGCGTGCCTGACTCCTCTGAAAGAAACCCAGCCGGGATATGCTTAATAATAATTAGCTGCTTGCTATTAATTAATTCGTGGGAAAGATGCTCAAAGAAGTTATTATCATGGAACGCCAGACAATGAGATGGTTCATTCTGATTGGGAACCACAAAGATTTTAGCAGTTCAACTGCTTTTGTGCTATCAGCCAGGATACGAGAAACCTGATTCTTCTAAAACTCTCCTTGTCTTTAGTATCATTGATGATGGCATTTATCATTGTAAACGGTTTAGGACCTCAATACCTAGCGGAACGCCTTCTCCCACCTAGATCTACTCGAATCACTCGTTATAGCCAGGAAAGACGGCTGAGGGGCCTAACCCCAAGGGAGGTCTGGAGAGAAAGAACAAGAAACCGGGCCTTCTCGGCAGTGGCCCCTCGACTCTGGAATAGTCTTCCATCAGAGATCCGCCTGTCTCCCTCGCTGGGTGTTTTTAAGAGCCAACTTAAGACCTGGCTCTTTAGGCAGGCCTTCCCTCCTGTCACTACTTGATCTTTACTATTTTTATTTTTCCGTCCTTATTTTTCTATTTTGATCTTTACCTTTCCATCTTGAATGATATTATTATTGTTGTTTTAAATTGCCGCTTTTAATTGCTTTTATGCTATTCCTATTGTAAGCTGCCCAGAGTAGACGTGGTCTAAATGGGCGGGGTATAAATGTAATAAATAAATAAATCATTAACCAATCTCTTTAATAGGCTCCCCAGAACGGAAACCTCAGAAATGTTGCCAAAATTGAAAGGGAAAAAAATCCCAGAAAAAGTAGAGAGGAAGAGGCAGAACTGTAGTACTTGAATAACAGACTTGTTTCAGTCTGAGCTTTCATTCCTATCTAGAACCACCAGTTCAAGAAGAGAGTTCTGGGGGACAAAATCTATGCTGTAAGGTTCTATTTTGTCCCCAATATTATTTAGCATCTATACTTATTTATTGGCGTGTTTTTATCTGTATGCACACTTTAACAGCAGTATTCTTTGTATAAGCTACCCTGGTTTACATTAGTATTGAAGAACAGTATTAAAATACTTGAGCTAATATAGAATCATAGAAAAGTGAGGTTGGAAGGGGCCTACAAGGCCATCAAGTCCAACCCCCTGCTCAAGGCAGGAATACCATCAAAGCATATCTGCCAGGCGATGATCTAAGTTTTTCTTGAATGCCTCCAGTGTTGGAGCACTCACCAACTCCCAAGGTAACTGTTTCCACTGTCGTACTGCTCTAACAGTTAGGATGTTTTTCTTGATATTCAACCGAAATCTGGATTCAACTCAGTGGGTTGAAGCTAGGGACTAATCATTCAAATTCACACTGTGTGTCCCAGGCGAAGGGCCAGAGGGTGTGTGGCTGATGGGGTTACTTGTCCTGCCTAGTCTAAGAGCTCAGAAGGGACTGAAAACCACTTCTGAACAGTTTAAAGGTAGAAAATCCTGGGAGGATCAGAATGTCAGAAGGGGTATTTTAATTGTCGGTAAGTATTAAAATAGGGACGTGGTGGCGCTGCGGGTTAAACCGCAGAAGCCTCTGTGCCGCAAGGTCAGAAGACCTGCAGTCGTAAGATCGAATCCACGTGACGGAGTGAGCCCCCGTTGCTTGTCCCAGCTCCCACCAATCTAGCGGTTCGAAAGCATGCAAAATATAGGTACCACCACGGTGGGAAGGTAACGGCGTTCCGTGTCTAGTCGTGCTGGCCACGTGACAATGGAAGATTGTTTTCAGACAAACGCCAGCTCTATGGGTTGGAAACGGAGATGAGCACCGCCCCCTAGAGTCGGACACGACTGGACAAATTGTCAAGGGGAACCTTTACCTTTACCTAAGTATTAAAATACTTATTACTGTTGTTATAAAGGAGAGCAGATTACTTATGCCAGCCAGCAAGATGAGTGGTGCTTTGTAGTGATTATAGTGAATGATTTCTGAAAAAGAAAAAAGATAACAATAGAGACCACTACAGTTTTAGATACCCAGAGCACGGAAAGCGGGGAGGATATGCTCATCTTAAATAAAGAACAGAACAGAATAGAGCAGGGAGACAGGAAAACAAAGAAAATGCATACAGCTACCATGCCATTTTAGTTCGTAGCTGCAACACGGTCAGTACAAATGCGAACACTGCCACTCTTAGTTTAGGGAGGATGTGTAGAAACCACACTGTCAGCAATAGAGGAAAAAAAGACCCAGTTGCAGGTGCTGTGGTTTTCTGATTCTATATATAACCTATTTGAAAGAGATAACATCAGTGTTCTGAATTGGCAGATAAACTTGTGGTCTCTTTCTTACATCCAAGTATATTCAACATCTGAATAAAGGAGAGATACTGCTAGGCTTGGTTTGCAAATATGTTTTATTTAATTATATACTTCAATTTATATACAGGCAAAGAATGATGATAAAACATTGTTATTTTAGAAGGATGAGATGCTTCATGGATATGCATGAATGTGATTCATCTATCACTTTATTTAAACTTATACACATTATTGGTAATCTTGAAAGACTTATGCTACTCATTATAAGAGTATTTTTGTGTCTGGTAGAATCTTATGTTACTAATTGTCATCACTACCATTCTGAGTCAGGAATAATTAGCATGCCCACTGCACTAAAGTACTTTAAGGTTGTCTTCTATTGGAGAGTGGATCACATAAGCAACCATAAAATTGGATTAAAATACACAAATTTAAACAGTACCTTAAAATTCATTAATAGGCCACGATCATTCCTGTCAAACCAAACTTGAAACCATTTGGCATAGTCCAAGAGTTTTAAAACTATCACCATTTGAAGACCTTAACAGAAATGAAATGTGTGCTTTTAGCACATTTAAACCATGTAACGTAGGGACCATGGGAAGGTTGGTTGAGAGTTCCATAACCAAGTTCAGGAGGGGTTAGTATTGAGAAGTTCTGCAACACAGCTCCTTACACTGGCCATGTGAACTGGGATTTTGGGATGCTGAATTGAAAAAGCAGCCTCAACGTGTTCCAACATGTAGTGAAACCGATGAACTTACAGTCACGTGAAAAAGAAAGTACACCCTCTTTGATTTCTATGGTTTTACATATAAGGGCTTAATAAAAATAACCTGGTCCTTACCAGGTCTGAAAAATTAGGTAAATACAACATCAGATGAACAAGAGCACGTGACATATTACACCGTGTCATGATTTATTTTAGATAAATAAAGCCAAAATGGAGAAGCCATGTGTGAAAAACTAAGGAGCCAAGTGCTTCTAACCAAATGCCCTTGAGTAACTGATCACCAGCAGGTGTGACCACCTCTATAAAAAACAAAGTTTTAGCAGTTTGCTGGTCTGGAGCATTCAGGTGTGTGTGAACACAATGCCAAGGAGGAAATACATCAGCAATGATTTCCTTTGGACAGACAAGACCAAAGTGGAGATGTTTGGCCATAATGCACAGAACCATATTTGGTGAAAACCAAACACAGCACATCAGCACAAATACCTCCTAGCAACGGTCAAGCATGGTGGTGGAGGGGGTGATGATTTGGGCTTGTTCTGCAGCCACAGGACCTGGGCACCTTGCAGTCATTGAGTCGACCATGAACTCCTCTGTATACCAAAGTATTCTAGAGTCAAATGTGAGGCCATCTGCCTGACAGCTAAAGCTTGGCTGAAACTGGGTCATGCAACAGGACAGTTATCCTAAGCACACCAGCACATCTACAACAGAATGGCTGGGGGGAAAAAAGAATCAAAATGTTGTAATGGTTCAGTCAAAGACCAGACCTCAACCCAACTGAAATACTGTGGTGGGACCTTAAAAGAGTTGTGCATAAACAAATGCCCACAAACCTCAATGAACTGAAGCAACTGTTTAAAATAAATCATGATACGATGTAATATGTTATGTGTTGTTGTTCATCTGAGGTTGTATTTACCTAATTTTCAGACCTGCTAAGGACCAGATGATTTTTATTATGTCCTGATACGTAAAACCATAGAATTCAAAGACAGTGTGCTTTTCCCCCCCTCACATGGCTTTCAGAGTCAGCTGGTTAAATAAAACTTTCTCAATTCCACATTCTTAAGGACTCTCATGGTGCACTGGTTGTACCGCAGTACTGCAGTCAAGACTCTGCAGTACTGCAGAGTTCAATCCTGATGGGTTCAGTTAGCTGGCTCAAAGTTGACTCAGCCTTCCATCCTTCTGAGGTTGGTAAATTGAGTATCCAGCTTGCTGGGGGGAGGGGATATGTAGCCTTCATTATTAAATTGGAAAACACCCCGAGGGTGCTTTAAGTGCTACGGGGCGGTAATTAAGTAGCACACTTCAAGGCAAAGGGAAGTGTTCCTATAATATGAATTCTGCAACCTAAAGAAAAACCAAGATTTCCCTGAATGGGTCTAACAATTGTTTTTATCCCATTATTCCTACCATTGTTGAAACAAAGATATTTTTCAAAGAAATGGTCAAGTACGAAAAAACAAACGCAGAGCAGAAACTATATACATTTGTAGCTCTTCTTATAGTTTAAATCTTAAAATGGGAATAGCTTGTTTCATTAAAAGTCAGGGAAGGAATTCTCTGGAGCCGACTTACAAACAGCCACTCAGCTGGCTGGTGCAAGTAAGAATGTCCTCCAGGTAGGGAAACTTTGCAGTCTTGGTTGTTGAGACTATCACAGATATATGGGACTAAAAAGTCTAATGAACATTTCCACAGATGAGTTTAAAGTCCCTTGTATAAGATTATCATCTTTAGGGTGTTAGATCAGGGGTCCCCAACCTTTTTCACCCCGCGGACTGGCTGGGGAAGGCGGGGCACCCCCCCGCGCTCGTGCGCATGCGCAAACAAGCGCACGCTCTCTTGCACAAACAAGCGTGCGCTCATGCGCATGCACAAACGGCTGCACGCCGCTCATGCGCTTGTGCACATGTATAAACGGTGGCGCGGCGCTTGTGCGCGCTCGTGTGCATGCGCAAACGGCTGTGCGGCGCTCGCATGGGCACGCTGGAGCGCGCACACAGGCGCAAACAGGCTGTGCGGGGTGAGTGCGTGCGGGGGGTGGGGCGGGAGGTCTGTCTTCGCGGCCCGGTCTGGCTCAGGCCACGGACCGGCACCGGGCCGCGGACCGGGGGTTGGTGACCTCTGATGACAGCTAACACAGGTATATGCAAGATTTTTGTTCACTGGGTTATTCATAGGAAGCTGCCTCACACTGAGTAAAAAGTAATAGGCCCTCTAGCCCAGTGTGGTCAACTCTGACCAGCAGCATCGGCTTCTATGGCTTCAGGAAGGATTCTTTCTCCAGCCTACTGGGAGGTCACTGATATTCCTTGGTAGCTAAGATCAGGGACTAAGCTCTTGCTTAGTTTCTGCAATCGGACACGATCAGATGTGTTCCATGTAATTTTAGACCACTGGGTTAGAGGTCTGTTGTGGTTGCGTGCTGTCTGGTCGCCTCGAACTTAGGGCGACTTTGTGAAATAGTGACCTCCAAAAGGTCCTATCTTCAACAGCCCTGGCTCAGATCTTGCAAAATCAAGCCCGTGGCTTCCTTAATGGAGTCAATCCACCTCCTATTTGGTCTTCCTCTTTTCCTGCTGCCTTCCACGTTTCCTAGCATTATACAGTTTGGGTCCAGGCTACCTGAAGAACCACGTCTCCCTATATGAGCCTTTAAAATCCTCAGAGGAGATCTTTCTCCTGGTCCCCGTGGCCAACACAGGCACGGCCGATGGGGACACACACAAGAGAGGGCCTTCTCGGTGGCAGCTCCCAGGTTATGGAAGGCTCTCCCTCCGGAGGTCAGGCTGACCCACCTTCCATTTATCCTTCCACCGACAGGTGAAGACGACCCATCTTTTCAGGCAGGCTTTTCGCAATCATGATTGAACGCCTTTTTTAAAGCTAAGGCAGTTTTTTCAAGGTCCACCTGCTTTTTAATTCTTCCACTGTATTTTAATTTGCATACAGTTTGTTTCTAACGTTTAACTTGTGATGGTTTTTTAAAATTCTTTTTATTATGGTGAGCGGTCCCGAATCCCCTTACTGGGAGTCAAGGCGGCCTCTGAAACCAACCCTGTTGTCTTTTCCAAAGAGTCCAACTCAGGAGCGCGTCCAAAGGAGGCCAGCCTCAGTTTACCCTTTTTTTTTTGGACACACACACACACCTTAACCCCCATTGAACGGGCCAGGGTCTTTCAGGCCCCTCTCTCCCAAAGAGAGGCAGGCCGATGTTATACTCGCTTGCTGTTCCCAGCAGCCCCAGCCAGCGCAGTCCATCGTGGGGGGGGAGGGGGGAATGATGGGAGTTGTAGTCCTGCTACCTCTGGAGGCCACGCCTTCCCCCATCCCTGCTAGGAAGACGCCAGAGAAGCCGAGGACCAGACCGAGCCAGTGGCCTGAGCATGTGCAGAGTGCTCCCCTTCCTCCCTCGCTCGCCCTTGGAAACCACTTCCCCCCACCAGCTGAGAAATAACGCCTGAGGGGAGGAAAGAAAAGGGGTGTTAAGCGCGGCCCTCTTTTCCCGCCTTTGCCCCGAGAGGAGGAAGAGGGAGACCCCCCCCCCCGTGAGGAAAGAAGGAAGGAAGAGCAGCCTGAGGAGAGCAGGCCGCCCCACGGATAGGGCTCAGGCGGCAAGAAGAGCCGGGACGGCTGGGCCCCACGACGGAAGGAGGCCCGCGGCCCTCCAACTTACCTCAGCCCGACGCTCCGACGCCCCGCCGAGACCAGCTCGCCTTCCTCGTCGACCGTTCCCTCGCGGGGCAGCTCGGGAAATGGAGGCCTCCCCGCCGCGTTTCCTCCCTTTCGCTCGACCGAAGGCGGAGAAGCCAGGACTACAGTCCCCAAGATGCTTCGCGCGCCCCTGCTGCCGCCAGCCCCCCTTCCGCTCCCTCGCCTCCTGACCAGAAACCATAGAGAGAAGGAGAAAGAGAAGCAACTGGGGGGGGGGGAGAGAGTGGGGAATCCAAGATGGCGGGAGACTTCTTTGGGTCGCCTGGCGCCGTCGTTTCGTCACGGCGCCTCGGGCCCGTCTAGGACAGAAACGGAAGTGCCTATGGCGGCGGGAGGTAGAGTCCGGAAGTGGACCATTAGTGGGTGCTGGGATGCTGAGAGGGAAGGGAAAGTGTTCTGGGGCCAAGTCCGTGCGAGGGAGCCTTTGGCTCCGGTGGCTTTTATTAAGGCGGGCGGCTTCGCGGGGGCGCGGGCGGCGCTGAGTGTCACGCAGCTCCGCCCTCCTCACAACAACCCGGCCAGGTAGGTCACCCCCGAGGTGGCGGGGGGGGGGGTTTGCAATGGAGGCCCAAGGCGGCCGCCTCTGAGGAAGGCAGGGAGCGGTCAGCGCCTCAGGGCTCCGATCCGGGCTGAATATCAGGAAAAACTTCCCAACTGTTAGAGCAGTACGACGAGGGGGAACCAATTTACCTCAGGAGGTGGCCAAGCGCTCCAACGCCGGGCCAGGCCTTCCAGAGAAAGCAGGACCACCCTCTTGTCAGATCGGCTTAGATTTGGATGCCTGCCTTGAGCAGGGGGTTGGACTGGATGGCCTTCGAGGGCCCCCTTTCCCAGTCAGTGGTTCGACGATTCTATATTCCTCTGGGACAGACGGGCACTGACTTTGGAGTAAGCTCCCTTAGGACCGCAGTGGAGGTATTTGGACCGCTTGGGCTACAGCGGTTGCTTCACCTCCATGGTCTCCTTTGCAGTTACTGTAAAAAAAAAAAAAGTTTGTGAAAATGTTGTTCTCTTGTGTGGAGATGTTAAGGGGGGGGGGGTTGTGTTTCACTCCAACGGGCAGGAGGGCTCAGTGGTTGAGATCTCTGGCTGTGGAGCCAGAGGTTGGGAGTTCAGTTCCCCCACTGTGCCTCCCAGAAGAGCCAGCCTGGGTGGCCTCGGGCAAAAGCTGCACAGTCCCAGGATGGCTCCCAGAAAAAAGGGAAGGGGAAACCACTTCTGAGGACTCTCTACTTAGGGAATCCTGAGAAGGGTTGCCCTAAATCAGAATGGACTTGATGGCACACAATTAAAACTCAATTTCCCCCCCTCCAAATTTGTTCCTGTTCACTGGGTAGAATGAGGATTGTCTTTTGTAGTCTTTTATTAATCCTAAAGCTGTCACAAGACTCTTTGGCTGAAATCCTGTTGTGCAGCTCCATGTGTATACCTGGCAGAACGCCTTCTCCCACCTAGATCTACTCGAGTCACTCGCCATAGCCAGGAAAGACGGCTGAGGGGCCTGACGCCGAGAGAGGCCCGAAAAGAAAGAACAAGAAGCCGGGCCTTCTCGGCGGTGGCCCCTCGACTTTGGAACAGCTTGCCGCCAGAGATCTGCCTGGCACCCTCGCTGGGTGTTTTTAAGAGTCAATTAAAAACTTGGCTCTTTAGGCAGGCCTTCCCTCCTGCCAATTCTTGATTGTACTTTCTTGGCTTTTGTTGTTTCCTCCCATCTTTATCATATTATTATTGTAGATTTTAATTGTTGTTTTTATTTGTTTGTACACAATATATTATGAGCCGCCCTGAGTAGACTCCTGTCTAGAAGGGCGGGATATAAATCCAATAATAAAATAAATAAATAAATAAATATAATTCAAAGTTTCTCAAGCATAGGGAGAAGACAGAAGTGATATTTACGAAGGAGTGCTAATCAGTTTTGTAACCAATTGCGTGGTACCAGCTGCCTGGGCCTATCCCCCAGAGGTGGAACTTTGTTATGCCAACTTCAATATGCTTTCAGGCAGTGTTGTCTATTATATAGTATTCTGCTGAATAGAGTTGTGTTTCTAAGTGTTGTGGATTGTGGTCTCATTTCCCTGCTGCCAAATACACACATACCATATAACCTAACCTGTCTTTGCTGCAGTGAGGTGTGTCACGTTGGTTAAAGGAAAGAAGAACTTGTTGGACAGCTGAGAAACTCCTTTCAATGAACATTTATCATCCGTTTCCTTGCTATCTGTTAAGCGGACCATGTACTGCGCTTGAAAAAAGCAGACAAGCATTTCTTTCATAGCCATGGATGAAGAGAATTTAGAAGCAGCAATTCAGACGTATAATGCCCAACTGCAGCAAGTGGAGTTGGCTTTGGGAGCTGGGCTGGACCCATCACAACAGTCTGATCTGATTCAGCTACAGGCGGATTTAAAGCAGCTGATAGAACTCACAGAATCCAGCCTTGCGTCTGTTAGGAAGAGCAAGCTCTTTTCCACTGTAGAGCCAGAAGCAATCTCCACATCTCTGTCTACGCATCGACAACAAGACAATCAGGAGCCTGACAGGCAGAGCACGGAGGATGAATATGCAGGTTTTAAGGAAGCCATTGCTTCAGTTGGGGACGAGGGTGATCCCTCAAGCACTTGTAATGAAGAAGGAGACAGAGAAGCTGGTGAAGAGGAAGAATTGGAGGGGGAGGAGGAAGAGGAGGAGGAGGAGGAGGAGGAAGCCAGTGGGATGAAAGTGAAAGCACCTTACTACAGTACTTGGGGTACCCTTGAATATCACAACGCCATGATTGTGGGGAGCGAGTCTTTGGAAGATGGAAGGCAGGGGGTCAGAGTTCTCTACCTCTATCCCACTCATAAGTCTTTGAAGCCATGTCCCTTCTTCTTGGATGGCAAGTGCAGGTTTCAAGAAAATTGCCGGTAATTAGGCTTAATTGTTCTAAGTGGGTAAGTAGTTGGGATGAGGGTTCCTGAGTGTCCTGGAAGGTTGCATAAGGAAGAGAGCTGTTTTCACGATCCCCAGGGAAGACTTGACTCTACCAGCCTGCATCTTCCTATTACCGTGCTTTCATTTAGGGCATTTCTACGTTTTGTGGCTTACTTTAAGGGCTTTTTAACACTTAGTCCTATGTGGAGGGATTGGGGTCGCTTGCAGAGGCGTTCACGAATGTCTGTAAACAGTCTGTAAGATTTAAACTAACTACTGACCGTTTTTCCCCCTGTAGGCTGGATGGGGCTTGAATGTTAAATGAAAAGGTGGAATGATATATTTTCTACTGATCTAGCTAGCCATTTATTGTTTTCTAAGCTTTAAAATGGCACCCTCTTCAACTGAAGGAGCAAAGTGCCACTTAAGAAAAGAACGATTTCTCTTTTAAAAAGTGCAGAAAACGTCCAGGTGAAAGGTCTCTTGTTGTATAGAACAAAATGACTCTGGAAGTTGCAATGACATTTACATGATCAATGTTCAGAGATTGTTTGGAGAGAGAATGAGGCCACAGGAGCCATCTGCATCGCTGTCTCTGTTCCTTGCATGCTGAGTTTGCAGATCTTAAGAAAGATGCTCTGTGCAATGATGTGAAGGTCTTGAGTGGAGACGGTTTGAATTTTTTGGGGGGGGGTGATGCCGGTGGCCCCACATCCCCTCCGTATATTCTGTGAACGTAATTAGACTTTCCCTCAGAAGGAAAAGAACTTCTGTTTGCTGGGTTGGTCTGAGGTGGGCTGAGCTTTCACCACCCAGGTTTTTCATTACCCAAAGTAGCAGAAAACGAATAAAAGGAAAATTTAGCAAAAGAGGAAGGATTTCTGTCTCAGAATATTTGCAGAATAATTGGAATAATTCTTCATCATCATGGGAATGAAAGAAAGAACTCAGGGTGAAAAATCCACAAGAGGTGCAGAAGGGTGGTAGCTCTCACTTGCTATTGTACCCGAGGAGTGAGCATTTCAGAGGCATATTTTAAATACATAAATCGTAAATGCTGATTTCTTCTCCCTTGCGTTGGGGCCGCCAACAGATTTTCCCATGGGCAGGTAGTACCGGTGGAGGAGCTGCGTCCCTTTGAGGAACCTAACCTCAGCAACTTAGCGGTGGGCTCGGCTTGCCTGGCAAGACACCAGGATGGGATTTGGTATGCTGCTAAAATCACAGGTGAGATTCCTTTCCTTTCACAGTAGGCAGAAAAAGTGGCACCATGGCGGTATCTAACATACAGTCTGTTACCCCACAGAGACTACTACATTGGCCCCCACCAGTGTGGCCAAGGGTTATGCTGGCTAGGCTGATGGGAATTGTAATCCATCCTAGGGTGCTGGTTTGGGAGAGGCTGAACTAAAATTTAAACATACATAAATACCAGAAGTTGAGCCTTCAACCTTCTGCATGCAAAGCACATGCTGGGTCACTGAGCTCTAACCCTGTCTGACTGTCATCTCACCTGCACTGCATTATGGCTTGCCCCAGTGTGTAGGGAATTGCTGAAGGAGGGGGGAAAGTCCTAATCAATTCAAAGTGACCTTTTAGTCCCCTGTTCTTAAAAAAGTAATGGATATAAATGGACCTAGAGAACTTAGGACAACATCTTATGCACCTTCAAAATTAAGATGTGTATTGACAGATCAGTGCCATTCTCCTGATGCTGCAGTGCAGTTGTAACTCAGATTGTTCATGAATTGTAGCCTACGGTACTTAACTATACCTTGTTTGTTTGTTTGTGTTTTACCTTGCCTTTCTCCTTGAAAGGATCCAAGGCAGCTTATATCGCTAAAAGGGCAATGTTTAAAAACTAAAAACAGTAAGTGTACAAATATTAAAAAAGAATTAAACAAGTATTGTATTAAAAATAGTAAATCAAATCAATACTAAAAACACATTTAAAAGCAACAGAGCACAAAATCCATCTCAAGACAGTTAGTCCCTAAGGGAAAAGCTGTCTGAAGAGAAAGGTCTTGGCCTGCTTGCAGATGGACAGGAAAGATGGGGCCAGCCTGGCCTCCAGTGGGAGGGAGTTCCAAAGTCTAGGAACAGCAACAGAGAAGACTCTCTCCTGTGTCCCCACCAAGTGTGCCTGTGCAGCTGGTGGGACCAAGAGAAAGGCCTCCCCTGATGATCTTAATGCCCGGGCAGGCTCCTAGAGGGAGATGCCGTCTTTAGATAGCTTGGTCTCCTCTTTGCTAAAGAGTTACAGTGGTGCCTTGACTTACGAACTTAATCCGTCCCAGAAGATGTTTGTAAGTCAAAACGTTCGTAAGTCAAATCAGCATTTCCCATAGGAATGCATTGAAAACCGATTAATCCGTTCCGGCTGTTTTTTGTTCTTATGTCGAGGCGCCGTTTGTAAGGCAAAGCATTAGTTCCCATAGGAACTAATGCAAAACCGGTAAATCCGTCCTCTACCACTAGGGGCAGAATTTTTTTTTTAACCTAAGACAGGGGTGGGCAATTAATTTCTATAGGGGGCCACATGAAAAATCTGAACTGTGTTCGGGGGCCGAACCAACTTTACTTAAAAATAAAATGAAACAGTGATGTTATGATTGTTTTTATTTTAAACTTGTTAATCTTCACAAATACTAAAGAGGTTTTTTGCGGTATGTTAAAGATAAGCAACTGGTGGCGGGCCGGACAGGAGCGGCTTGCGGTCCGGACAGGAGCGGCTTGCGGGCCGCACTTTGCCCAGGTCTGACCTAAGATGACTTAGGTTTAAAAAAAGGGCAGGAAAGGAGAGGGAGGGAATGAACACCTTTTAAACAGAACACTTTTAAAACCAAGCAGCTTTAAACCAAACCAAGCACCTTTTAAACCAATTTTTACATTTTAAAATTACAGTACCAGGCAGTCCAAAATCCATTTCCCACTTTCCCCGCTTTTTTTGTTTTGTTCGTAAGTCAAAGCTCCGTTCGCAAGTCAAAGCAAAATTTTGCGAACGGAGCTGTTCGTAAGTCGAAATGTTCGTACTTCGGGGCGTTCGTAAGTCAAGGCACCACTGTACTGAAATCTGAAAGGCTGCTTTCTCAGTGGTACAGAGGCGTGCTGTCTTCTGTAGCTGGAATTCTTCCTTCTTCCACCTTTAGACATCGACAGCGGTTACTACACCGTGAAATTTGATTCACTGCTGCTCAAGGAAGCTGTTGTGGAGGGAGATGGGGTGATGCCCCCTCTGCGCGCCGAGGACAGCTCCTCTTCTTCTGAGTCCGAAGAAGATGTAGAAGATGCTGGATACGCTAAAGGTAAATATATAGGAAGCTCAAGCCCTCCAGCACTTCTTGGGCAGAACTTGGGAAACTTACCCCTCTACTTTTCAGGGGTTCCTAGGTAGAGAATCCTCAGAAGGGGTTGACCGTTCCCTTTTTCTGGGGGATGTCCTGGGATGGTGCAGCTTGCTAAAAAGCTACACAGACTGGCTGTCCTTTCAGGAGGCCCAGTGAGGAACTGAACTCCCAACCTCTGACTCAGCAGCCAAATGCCTGAACCACTGAGCTGCCTCATGTAAATCTGTTTGATATTTTCACAGTCATGGATTCTAGCACCCCAGAGAATGGAGAAGGATCCTCTGCTTGCAGTTCTTCCTTTGGCCGGTGGGAGGCGCATACCCGTGGCATTGGGTCTAAACTCCTTGCTCAGATGGGGTACGAGTTTGGGAAAGGTATCTATATCTCTCTTTGTTTACACAGGAGAAGGGGCTACCCCTATGGCTCGTGCTACGGTCGTTCTTTTGCTTGAACCTACATGTATTTGTAAAGAGGTGGCTTGTGCCATGGTTTTAAATAAAACGTATTCGTTCCTTTGTTTGGAGGGAGATCAAGACCTGGACTTGGGAAGTAGGTGACATAAAAACGTGGACCAGGAAAAGATGCTTTGAAAGGCATGAAGTCCTTGTTAAACCACTCCCTCCTCTCTCTCTCTCTCTCATTTTTTTTGTCCAGGTCTTCTGCTTCGTTTGAACTAATGTGGGAAAGTGTAAAATGACACACACACACCACTTGCAGATGCACTTTTTTTAAAATCTGGGGATGGCAGTAACAGGGAGAAAGTCCTGTGTTTGAGACCTCTGCCTTCCTCCCAAAGCTTGGGAAAGTTGTTGTTGTGTTGATACACACTGCCCTGTAACTCTTAAAGCAAGCCCTGGGCTGTTTACAACATAATTATGCAATCAACAACTTCCCCCCCCCCCCCCGAACTGGGTACTCATTTTACCAATCTCAGAAGGATGGAAGGCTGAGTTGACCCTGAGCCGGCTGCCTGTATCTGCCGGGATCAAACTCAGGTCGTGAGCAGAGGCTTGACTGCAGTATTGCAGTTTAACCACTGTGCCACGGGGTTCTAGTAAAGCTGTAAAATTACTTCTCAGACTACAACTCCACCCGTCTGGTGAGTACAGCCACTGCCCATGCTGGCTGGTGAATTCTGGGTGTGGTAGTCTTTTAAAAAGTAACTTTCGAAGCACCATTTTCTCCACTGGGAAGTAGGTAAGATTCCTCAGTGCTTTCTGAATACCTCTGAGTTCTGAAGCAAGAAGCAAGAAGGAGTAGCTGCTGTTCCATGTGTCGTTGTTAGAGTCTTCCAAGGACCTAGAGTCTTCCAGGACTAGACGCTGTTCCAAGTCCTCCATACAGAGCACGTTACCATAGTCTTTCGAGACTGAAGGATGCCTAATGTAATGTTAGAGTCTTGTGCAAGGGGCTTGGGAGATCAGGGTTCATTTTGCCACTTGGCCATGAAACTCGTTGGGTGTTTTTCTGGCTGTCATGCATTCTCAGCCTCACTTTCCTCACAGGTTCTTGTGAGGCTGAGGTGAGCCATGTTCATTAACTTAATCTCATTGGATGGAGATAGGTATGTATATACATTTTTTGATGGAGGGCAACAGGGTGTGGCATCAGAACAAGACCTTGTTCCTTCCTCCATAGAATTAGCAGAGAAATGGTTGGTACACATGTTGTCCAGATGCAAAGGCTGACCACCGACTGTGATTCCCCCCATGGGGGTGGGGGCCCCCCAGAAAAGCAAAGAGAGAGCTTGTGCTCTGTCATCACAGCTCTTTTTTCCCCACTTCAGGCTTGGGGAAGAATTCAGAGGGCCGAGTGGAGCCGGTCTTGGCCGTTGTGCTGCCTAAAGGCAAATCCTTGGACCAGTGTGCTGAGATCCTGCAGAAGAAGAGGGAAGGGAAGCTCAATCCCGCAAAGCCCAAAAAGCGAGGGGCCAAAGAGAAACGGGCCAAGAAGCCCTGCAGGCCGAGCCCGAGGCCCCGCAGCGTGTTTGACTTTCTTAATGAGAAACTTCAAGGCAAAGACTCCAGCGAGCAGGACGGAGAGACGGCGCCCTTGGAGCGGAACAGCAAGGAGATCTACCATGCCCAGAAGAGCACCAAGAAAGCGCTCAGCATCCGCCTCTTCCAGACCCTGGAGAAAATCGACCAAACCCAGAAGGACATCCGAGGAATCCAGGAGGCTTTGGCCCGCAATGTTGGGAGGTAAAGAGAAGGCCTTGGGTGGGACAAGAAGGGGTTTGATGGTGCGAACCCAGTGGAGAACACCGTGTGGTATCTGAGTTGGAGCAGAACTTGGGGAAATGTTCTTGTGTTGCTGGATGGGAGAACCAGGGACTTGTAGGCCAGAAAACCAACTCATTTGAGCTCTGAACAAGCTCTCAGAAATGTTGGCTGGACAAGGCAGGAAAACGGCTGTTTGGCTGCTTACGGTTCCTTTCCTTTTCCTCCAAGTCCTCTGGTCGTTTTGGGGGGGGGGGGGGGACATGGTGGAAAGGTAGGTTCCTTTTGTAGCCTGCTGAATATCAGAGCAAGGAGCATCAGTGCAAGAGACTGATCTTGTTGTGAGCAGAAGGACATCACTGCCAGCCAACCAGTAAGGAGGCCCTGCTTGCACACAAGCTCTTTCTGACAACACTGCCACTCAGGGATGTTTTGCTGATGACGTTGGCTGCTTGCACAAGGAGACAGGGGCTCTGGCACCTTTAGTGGCCGTGCAGAAGAGGATATTTTCACAGGTGCATTTTGGTGAGCAAAGCCGTCCCTGCTGAAATTCTCTCTTCCATCCAGCTTTAAAACCAGGTATGGTCTCCAGGTTGTACGTGGACTCCCAGGGCTATAATGTTCACCTCCAGGCTTTCTCTTCCGCCTTTGTTCCGCATCTTGCAAAAACAAAGAAACATAACCCAGTTCCTTTTTTAAGAAAGGAGAAAGAAAAGCCAGTCTCAAACAGTGGGGCAGTGCAAAGTCTATGGGAAACACTTAAAAATGAGTTTCACTGTGTGAAATCAGTTTTGCTTATAGCCTCGTGGCTGCTTTTTCTTGACAACTAGGAATTCCATCGTTTCTTGTTGCTGACATTTGGTTGGGAGTCCGAATACGACCTTCTCGGATTTGTCAAGCCGTCATTATTTAGGACCCCTTCCTAATTTCCTGCCTTTGGCTTTCAGGCACACCATTGTCACGGCACAGCTGGAAGAGAAGCTGGCTGGAGCCCACAAGAAGCTGGGGGAACTCCGAGCTCAGGAGGCCAGTCTCCAGCGGGAGCAGAAGAAAGCAGACACACACAAGAAAATGACAGAGTTCTAGTCTCCCTCCATGGGGTCTGCACAGGGGCCGGTGGGCTCGCTCCGCTCCTGTCATGCTGAGACCAGTTCTTCTCTTCAACCACCATTGCCTAGAAAGCAGCTGCTGAATACAAAATGGCAAGCGGGTTGGTGCAGATGACTGAGCGATCTGCCTTTCCACTTGATGCATTGTGACCTTTGTGTGGAGCTACCAGGGTTTCCTTTATCTGTGCTGGGGTAGAAGTAAGAGGCAGAGTAAGACAGCAGTGCTGAGTTTTCTGATACCCTCAATCCCTCCTGGTCTGGTAAAAGGAATGGTTACGGCAGCATTTTGATGCTAGAGTCACATCAGTTTTCTGGCTGATAGAATCCCTGTATTCTTCTGTGTCCCGTTCTGTGCAACTCTGGGCGTGGGATTTCAGCCGCTCAGAAGTACATTTCAGTTGCTGCAGTGCTTTGACACTGGTAGGCCTACAGCCCATGGAGCCTGCCTATGGCTCTGACGTCAAACCTGAGCAAGTCTGACCAAGGGGAATCTTATCCCTTAGTATCTGGCGATCCTAAATAGCGTGCAGTGTTGGTGATGTGCGGCCACCAGACATGTGGCGAGCCGGCGTAATCGTATTCTAGGAACCGCCCTGAAATCTCTGGAGTAGGGAGGGCTTGGCTTACAGACAGTGGGCTCCGTAGAACAGGAACCAGCAGGTGCAGAGGCTCTTAAGCGCGTGCATAATCTCACTTTGAAGCCTCGGTCGGAATTGATGTGCAGTCTGAAAAGAACCATGCTCACAGTTGCTCGCACCCGCAGCCCCCAAGCAGGATAGTATCATAGAACAGGGCACGGTATTTCATCTCAGGAAGAATGAGAAGGGCTGCTGGTGGGCCGTGCAGGGAGCGCAGCGGTGGGTTCAAGCAAGGTTTAGACATCTGTGCTGCTTCCTGTACATGTTTCCTTTCGCACTGTAATTTGAAGTTCTGAGTTAAAAGAACGGTAGTCTGACTATTAGTCTTTTTTTCTCTCTCTCTTTCCGTCATTGGGAGTTTATCTGTACTTCAAACTTCACCAGAAAGTGTAAAGTCCCAAGTTTGCTTGTTTGCGTGGGAATGTGTGCTCTATATACGATGCATCTACCGTTGCAGTTGAGTTTGCATGATTTAATTTCCCAGCAATTCAGGTGGCTTCTGGGTTGCTCTTTTCTAGCTGTGCCTTTATACCCGTGATCCTTCCTACCCTAGAGCTTTAAATTTGATATATAAATCAGCTCTGGGTTTTTTTTTTTTAAGTGCTATTATTGCCTTTATGAGCAGCTTGGGCTCTTCGTTTCAAGTTGCACTGCCGGAAAGTCTCCCTGAATTTGCTTGGATTTGCTTCTGAGGAAACATGCATAGGATTGAGCTGTGCAAAACCTCCAAGTCTGGTCAGATGCCTGCATTTGCTGCTTCTGAGGCAGTTTCTGCTTTAAGTTACTAGTCCTCATGGGGAAAGGTTTCTGGATGAAGCTCCCAAGTAGCAGGAACTGGACCATACCTCCCGGGGGTTTACTGCCGCTTGGACCCTTCACATCTTTCATACAAAATAAAATGCTCAAGTTAAGTTTACCCATGAAAAATGTAATACAGGTTGATCAGATCAGTTGTTAAGAAGAATGTGCATTCCATGCCATTAACACACTTTCCTGCTCTCAATGATATTCCTTCAGAGAAAAAGCATATTTCCTTACAAATCTCCTTTCCTTAGGCAATCAGACTGGCAAATTAAGCTCCTGTTTACTTTCCAGTTACCAGTAACAAAATGCAATAAATGAACTAGGGGAAAAAATCACCTGCTGAGACACACACAGGTCTTTTACCATTGGAAGAAGTACTTTTAAAAATCTAAAACATAGTTTTTCTTTGAGTCAAACTGTGGTGCTGCTTTGATACTTGAACCCAGATGTTTCCAGAACAGACTATTGTTTCCTCACCGACCGATTGTATGGTGTGATCTTTGTGGAGGACGTGGGAAATTGGACGGAGTGGGCCTTGATTCTAGTCCACCTCTGTAAGTGTTGGGTCTGACCTGTCTTCATGGTAGACCAGCCTCTGTTTTCATCAATGTCCAGCTGCCCCTGGGTAGCAGAGTGTGAAGGCAACAGCGTCCTTACCTCCCCCCCCCCCCCCTTTCTGGCAGCATCTATTAAAAGGTACCCTATTCGTGCAGCAAACATTGTATTCATCTCTCACGACTGGCCTTCTCGCCTTAGTAGATCTGCCGCGTGGAATATCAACACAGTGAGCGGAAGTCCTGCTGATGAAATGTATATATTGCGTTCGCTCATCAGGTCATAGACTCAGAATTGTAAAGTGAGGAAGGAACACAAGGGTCCTCCAGTCTGACCCCTGCCTTTGCAGTAAATCCACAGCTAAAGAATCTCTTAACCGATACCCATCCAGTCTGGCTCTGGAGAAGGGCCATCTAAAGCAGTGCAGCCCACTGCATCTTAAAGCAAGAAAAACCTTTCTAATTTTCACTTGGAATTTCCTGTACATCCACTGGTTTCAGTTCTAACCTGGGAAGTAGCAGAAAACAAACTCCTGCTACCTTCCAGATGATGGAGATCTCTGAAGATGGCTCTCCTATCGCCCTTTAGCCTCCTCCTCCGGTTACACCCAGCTCCTTCAACCATTCTTCAGCGGACTTGGTTTCCCGACCCTTGATCACCTGCATTGCCCTTCTTTTTTTCGCTTTTCAGTTTTTGGTTTTGAAAGCGACACATTGTCTGGTGATGTGGGCAGGAAACCGACTCATGGCATAGGGTTGCGTGCAGCTTCAGCTCAGAGCTGTCCCCACCCTCTTGGGAACCTCAGCAGAGCTGCGAGTGTCTGCAAACTTCGGACGAGGCTACAAAACAAAAACCGAAGAAAGCCGAGTCAAGCCATCAGTGGATTCTGTTATTTCCCCTGACAGATCACAGGGATGTATTTCTCCATGCTTTGTCTCACCAAGTTGCTGAATAACTGAAGTAAGTAGTCTTCGGAGCCATAGCTTTGAAACTCTTATCTTGCCACAGGTCCTAGTTAAATTCATTTGGCAGCTGGACGGGTGGGGTGCGAGAGAGCGTTCCAAGCAGAGAAGCTCCTGAAATACTGCTATATTTGTCAAAGGAGGACAGATCTGTAGATAAAATCAGGTCAGTTGATGTACTGGACATCAGTGTCCAGAAATGACAATGTGAAAGGAAGCTGTGCTGGCTCAGACCCAAATCTTCTTCCTACAATGTGCTTAAGCTCCTGCATCAGCATTCTCCCACTCGTGTGTTTTCAGAGGCATGCTGTCTCCTGTATATATAACCGAAATGTCTAATCATCAGTGATAGCATTTATCCTGCAGGAATTTATCTAAACTTTTTTTTTTTTTTTTTTTTGGAAACATTCAACTTGGCAGGTGTGGTCGTATCACGTAGCAGCGAATTTCACAGTTTAACGTTGGTAGGGGGCCATTTACTTGGTAAACTGAACAAGGCGGAAGGGAGAGTTGGTACCATTGGGGCCTGGAATATCTATTAAGCTGGAGAATACACCGTCTTAACTGGAGAGGAAACTCAGTGTGACAGGGAGAAACGTGAAACGCTTGAGGCTATTATATTGAAGGGATGTGATTATTGTTCACATAAATCAGCATAGATGCATGACGTTTAGTATTGCAAAAACGGCAGCTAGAAAGAAAAACAGCAATACTGTGACAGTAAAATTAAGGAGACAGCGCCCTGTCTTTCCGAGAGGCAGAGAGAAATGGGCAACGTTAATCATTCCACAGCTTGCACCTTGCCATCATCCACTCAGGGGAGCTGCTTCTCAAGCATGTATGTAAACTGCAGTCCATTTCTAGCAATGGCAGAACTTGCACAGAAGTGGGGTAAGCCCTTCTGTGTCAACTTTGTGGCATCCGTGTGGAGGGCTCGCATCCCGCAAGGCTCACGGCTTTATGAAACGGCTCTTTAAGGATCGTGTTGGTGGGCTGATCCAGCTCAGAAACGAGCGTCAGAAAACAGACATTTCTAGCTCGAGGTGCAAAATCAAAACAAAATGGTGAAAGTTAGATACTCGCCTTGGTGCAGGTTCTCAGCTCTCAGAGTTAAGCCATTCCAGTAACATGCTCATGTATGCCCAGATCGGAGTTGATCCTTACAGCAGTGGTGGAGAAACGTGGCCGTGCAGGTATTGCTGGATTACAAAGCCCGTTATCCCTGACTCTTGGCCCTACTGGGTGGGTCAGATGGCAACCACGCAACATCCGCAGCTGGCCCAGGCCTGTCAAAAGAATGGGCTAGCGGCCTTTTCCCATCTCTAAAATGGGGCCAACCTCGATTCCAAGACTTAGACCTTTTTTCAAAGCCTGCAAAGAGGGAATTTGGGGGGGGGGGGGGGCAGGAAAAAAAGTCTAGCGTGGATGGACTTTAAAAACGTTGCCCAAGATAATTCTTCAGGAGAGAGGGAGCTGCGTTTGGGATCAAAGCAAGTCAGAGGGAAAATAGTAGGAGGGACAAATAGGTGCTAAAAGATACCTGATTAAAACATTTTTAAAAAAATATACTCAACTATGTTGGGATGGTACAGGCGGCATGAATTCTCCCAATCTACAAGCCCAGTTTAACTATGTTAATTGTGCTTTCCTGGACTGGAAGGGCATGTTAAATCACTTTGCTACACACTATATAGTTTAAAGACAATTTATAAAATAACTGTATTTTACCTATATTATTTATAGATAATATTTGTTATTACGTCCAGTTTATAATACACAGTATACCGTAGTAAATTGTCTATAGAATATTTATATATTTATGCTAACTTTATATACTTTATAAATTGTCTGCTCGTATTTTATATATTTTCCCAATATGTTATTTTAAGTTACAAAAGGGGAACACGCTCATTTATTGTAATCAACAATGTGGGTCTGTCCTCAATGCAACAGGCTTTCTCGGAAGGCCAGCTTTGCAGGTGGGAGGGTTCTTGCCTTGGGGGAAGTACGCTGGCAGTATTAACAATGCACTCTGGAAGGTGATGCAGAGAGAGATACAGCGGGAGGCTGTGCTAGGTTTTGTATGTAATTGGGCAAATTCATTTTTTGTCCATGCAAGTGACATTTGTGAAGGACGATGAAAGCCGCCTTTAAGGTATCATTGAGATCACATCTTCCAGCAAAGCATCATAGAATAACTGCGTTGGAAGGGGTCTGTAAGGTCATCAAGTCCAACCTCCGGCTCAGGGCAGGAATCCAAGTCAAAGCAGATCTGACAGAGAGCTGTCCAATTTTCTCTTGAATGCCTCCAGTGTTGGAGCACTCTCCACCTCCTGAGGTCATTGGTTCCATTGTCGTACTGCTCTAACAGTTAGGAGGTTTTTTCCTGGTAATCAGTCTTAATCTGGCTTCCTGTAGCTTGAGTCCATTTTTTACGTGTCCTGCACTGTGGGATGATGGAGAACAGATCCTGCCCCTCCTCTGTATGACTCACTTTCAGATATTTGAAAAGTGCTATCCTATCTCCCCTCAGTCTTCTTTTCTGAAGGCTAAACATGCCTCAGTCTTCTTTTCTCAAGGCTAAACATGCCCAGTTCTTTCAGTCTTTCCTCCTAGGGCTTAGTTTCTAGCCCCCTGATCATCCTTGTTGCCCTCCTCTGAACTTGCTCCGGTTTGTCCACATCCTTCTTAAAGTGTGGCATCCAAAATGGGACACAGATGAGGCCTAACCAGTGTTGAACAGAGAGGGACTAGTACCTCATGGGATTTAGACACTATTGTTATACATGACAGAAGGCAGCTGACTCTGTAACAGGTTTAATTAAAGCTAGTGAGCATTTCCATGAATGTTTTACAGACCCTTATCTTCACCTGAGGCCTGATCCACTCAGGGCCTTATCAACTATCCTGCACTAGCTGACAAGAATTCAAGACACTTGTGTGTAAGACTTAAGAGAGAGATTGGCCATCATGTTCTGCTTGAGCAACAGGAATGATGTCATCATCAGTGACAGATTGCCACAATTAAAGACTTCTTAAGTTTTGAGTTGCATGCAGAGTTGCGCAAAAGGATTTTTGGTCAGATACAACCAATCACAGCAGGTTAAAGTGTTGAAATGAGGGGATTATCATAATAAGACAACCCATTAAAAACAAGTTAAAAGTGCATCAGAAGAAGAAAAATAAAATGTGGTAACTCTGGTTAAAGTATCTTTCTCTGTAACCAGTTGTCCAAAACTAAATTGAATGAGAAGGACTTTGCTTGCTCTCAGAAGAACAACAGAGAAGGGGATCAACTTAGCCTGTCCTGGAAGGGTGTATTAAGAAACCACCAAGAAGGTCGTAGAATAATAGAATAAGGGAGTTGGAAGGGGCCTATAAGGTCATGAAATGCAACCTCCGGCTCAGTGCAGGAATCTGCAAAGCAGATCTGACAGAGGGGCTGTCCAATTTTCTCTTGAATGCCTCCAGTGTTGGAGCACTCTCCACCTCCTGAGGTCATTGGTGTCCATTGTCGTACTGCTCTAACAGTTAGGAAGTTTTTCCTGATATACGGCCTAAATCTGGCTTCCTGTAGCTTGAGAGGGTCTTCTCTTACATCCTTACCAATTGTACCTCTGGGGCTGACGGGGCCAAGAGAAGGTTCTTACCTAAAGATCTCAAAGCCTGGGTGACTTATATAGAAGAATACAATGCTTGAGATAGTCTGAACCCAAACTGGGTGAGGTTTATAAGTCATGACTGTGACTTTTGCCTGGAAGTGGACCAGTACTTGATGAAGCTGTACTTGATGAATAAGGAACTTGTGTACACCCATAACTGGTTCCAGCCTGGTCATCCTTACTGCTTGCTCCTTGAACTGTCTTCTGGTGTTTCCTCTGTGCACCCAACCTGGCTTGGTTTTTTTTTAGTCAAAATCTCAGTGGCACCCTGACTTCCATTGCATGAAAGTTTTACTAGTATTTACAGCCTGAAACCAGAAGATGGACATCCAAGCTATGAACCTGAGTCTTCCAAGAAAGGGTTACTCCATCCACCACAGCTGGCATCCCCAAAAGAGATCCATTTGGAATTCATTCTTACCTCTTCTTCTTTGGAACACCCTTAATAATTCGGTGTAATCAGTGAACTTGTGCAGTTCTTCCCTAACTCCAGGTCATTTATCAACCAGTTCAAAAGTATGGCCCATATCCCTACTGGTATGTGCATAAAGTTTGTGTAACTTGCTGCAGCTAATTGCCAAGGCACAACTTGGTTGCACAACTGGCTGCATGGGCAGCAACATGACTACACGGTGCTCCAGCACCTTGTTAATTAGCCACAATTAGCTGTGGCAAGTTATGCAAACCTTACTTGAACACGAGTAGGATTCTGGCCACTACCTCCTTTGGGGGACTCCACTCTGTACAGGCAACATATTTGCTAGGTTATAATTCCTTGTTGTAATTCATTAAGAGCTCTTGAGGGAGATACCATCTGTTCCCTAGTGATTAGCTTTGTTTTCAATCTGCCGGTGAGCTCTAGAACTTCATTTCTTGAAATTACATCTGCCTTACATCCATCCTCAGAGTTCATTTCCTCAAGCGTCACTTCAGGCGCACGTTATCTGCTGCACATCTTCTATCGTGAAAACAAAGGCAAATAAGTCATTCAGCTTTTCTAGTAACCTCCTTATCTTCCTTAGTATGCTGTTGTTGGTTTTCTGCTTCCGACGGGGCGAAACTCTGTTGAGCAGATGTGGAGTGTAACTCGTGAGCAATCCACAGCTGGCGATCACTCCATTCAAAGCAATGGTGCTTGATCTTGTGCAAAGGGTTAAGAAATGTCCCCTCGTGCAAATGCTGTGCACACACAGTGAAAAACAGAGATTCTCCCCATCCTATCTCAAGGATACTGTTCATTTTTTAAATATGTGGTCCTCAAATCCTGTTTTCCATCTTACTGTTGTATTGTTGGAGTGTGTGTGCAAATTAGTACTCCTTTTTATTCTCATTTGGGCATGACTTTGGGCATGACTTCCATTTTCCAAAGGAAGCCTTATTTTCCCTAATAGCTTCCTAGACAATTATTGGCCATGATGCCATCTTTTCTGACAGGTAGCTGAGCGTTTGTCATTCTGGTGTGGAGTTACTCCTGAGCATTGTGAAGAAAAAATTGCACTATCCCGCTTCCCTTTCACCTTCCTGCTTTTCAATCCTTTTGCAGTTTTTCTTCTTAGGTATAAATTAAATGCGACCACACTGGAGTTGCTATTCTCCAATAGTTTTAACATTATGTGTAGGTCTTTGTCTCTGTGTGTTCCATCTCCCTTACAGAAATGTACACAGACATTTCTGTCTATTGCATATTTTAAGAAGTAAAAATCAAAAGAGAGACAGTTGGCAGCCGGAGAGCTGAAATGGAACTGCTCAGGGACCCAGATTTGGTCCAAGGCCCTCCAATTGCTGCCAAAATAGTATCTATCGGAGAGGAAATAACTTAAAGGGGACCCACAGTTTATTGTTAGATGCAAAATAGCCTTTCAGAAATGGACCAAAAAAAATGTTTGGTGCCTTGTGACTTTTCCTTGATCTCGCAAGTCTGAGCAGCCCTTTGGTACTATGTGTTGAAATTGGATCATGACTACAAAAATGTGAAGGCACAGAAGTCCAGTTCAGGGCATGGTTACACGATGGAAATAAATCGGGTGATGGATTGGGGTTTTTGAAGTTGGTTTAAAGTCATGGTTTGGGGGTATGTATGTGCCCTCTTTGGATGACTTTTAATCTGTTTTTAAACTGTGTTGTGTATCATTCAAGGAGATTACACAGGCTTTTAAAATTGTTGCATTTTAAACTTTATCCTGCACGTGCCTGCCCTCACTCTAGCATGTGTCTTGACGGTGTGGGTTTTGTCAAGTAATGGACACCAAGATCATGGGTTTGCAGAACTTCTCTGCCTTGACACAGGCTGCCTCTCACAGCCTCTCACAGCCTGCTGCTGCGACCCATGTTGTTTTTAATATATATATTAATACACACACACACACACACACACACACACACACACACACACTCTGACTGACTGACTGACTGCAAGGTTTCCTGCAGCCCATGATCCTGGCATCCATTCCTTAACAAACCTCACAGACACAATTCACTCCAACACACATCCTAAAATGATTCAAAATAAATTGTGGCCACAATCAAGTTAAAATAAACAGCCCTCTTGAGGCTGATTGAAATACCTTGCTTTCCAAACAGAAACGCAAGCTTCCCAGCCAAAAAAGTATGCGTGTTCAGCTGAACATGGTGTAAATTGATTTCAAGTATGCTAAACTTGACACAAAGCCAGGATTTTTTCAACATGTAACCGCACTCTTTGTCACAAGATGTGTGTCTAGCCTACACATCTTGAGGGGATGGCAGTAGCCCCACCCCTACTGTCATCTCTCTAGACATCTAAAAGTTTGAAGAAGGGGGGGGGGCTTGGTTTGGAACCATGCTACTTGTCAGAGCGTCTTTCCCCCATGGCGTCTACCTGACCCACCAGATCATCTCAGACTAGGCTCCGCCATGTAGCCATCCCAAGGGAGGCCCGAAAATCATCGACAAGAGACAGGGCCTTCTTCGCGGTTGCACTGACATTATGGAATCAGCTCCCAGAGGAGCTACGCCAAGCACCCTCCCTGCTTTCATTTAGGAGGCATTTGAAAACATGACTCTTTAAGGAACCCAATCATACCTATCCTGGTTAAATGTCTTGCTTCCCGCTCTGCTTTTTTGTGTGTGTGTGGAGTTGTTTCCTGTGCCGTCGGATCTAATTTTACTTGATATCTCTGTGTTAATGTACCATGATTGTATTTTTATATTGTTTTTAGCTGCTGTAAACCCCCCAGAATAGTGCTTATGCACTAATCAGGTGGTATATAAATTAAAGTAATAAATAATAAATAAATTAACAAGGGTACTGTACCCATGTGGTAGCTCCACATAAGCCCACATAAGTCAACCCCTCTCTCAGCAAATCTGGGTTCTGGGTCACAGGCAGAGGCTATTCAGTTGAGGGAGCTTCTCCCTTTTCAGACAGTTACATTTCCTTGACTAAAAAGACAAGGGAAAGGAGTATGTGTGATACACTCCCTGTAACTTATGTAGGCTCCACACTCTTTAAAGAATTACTAAACAGAGCTAAAGTTTCCCATTAGGGGCTCTCTCCCTGCTCTGGATTAGCACCACACTTCTCTACTATTCAGATGAATGAATGAATAAATAAATGAATGAATGAATGAATAAATGAATGAATGAATGAATGTGTTTGATGGCACAAGGCAAAAACGATGCCTTTCTAAACTTGATCACGCCACAAGCCAAAAACAAAAATTGAATTGCAAACAGAAGCAGGCAGATAAATGGCAAGGCAGTGGGTTCCCTGACTTCTTATGTGAATGTATCACGTTCTTTGAGGGAAGCCCAGTGGATTATTTTCACTGATAAAAATGGTCCTTCCGCTCAAATGCCTCTGCATATTTGGCTTGTAGACATCGTACACATTTACAACCAATGAGTTGAGCAGCTGTTTGAGTAAGGCACCCTTCCAGCATCCCAGGAGGGTTAAATACCTGCCGTTACAGCTTATCTTGGGGCATTTGCCGAATGTGAATATCCCTTCCCTAGTCTATTAGTACTCGAACCCTGACATTCTGAAGCGCAAGTGATAGAAACATCGCTCTCAAAGTGAACTGGCTTGGTGACATGAAGTCATTGCACTCTTTCAGAAGTTCCTTTGGTGTGGACCGGTGCAGTCTAAATAGAGCGGTTTGAGGGAGGAGAAGCAACATGCCATTTAGTGCCATCCTTGCATCCATAAAGGGCATCAAGAGAGAGGGGCACACTCTGGGGGCAGAGCAAGGGGAGGAAAAAGCCACTGATCAAAAGCAGACAGAAAGCCGTCTGGCCTTCGCGCTCCTGTACTGGGGGGGAGAGTCGGAGGCAGAGAGAAAGTAGCGGGACACACAACGGAGTGGGCACAATCTCCCCCCCAAAAAACCCACCCCGTCTTGCTAGTGGAGACAAAGGGATTTTCTTTTTCACCTTGTATTGTCCACACGCACAACATACACACAGAAGAAGAGACAGGGATTGGTTGGAGGGCACAAAGCAGTTTAGAAAGGAAAGAGGGGTGCACCGGACCCAGAGACCTCCCCAACACCATCTCTCTGGTTGTGTAAAAATAAAGGAGGCTCTAAACGCACTGCTAGAGATCCACGCACACCTCTCCGATCACCCTTTGCCTTCCAGCTGTGCTTGCTTTTTCCACCTCTTGTTTTGCACAGACAAACCCTCACAAGGAGAGAAAAAAAAGAGGAGGAAAAAAGTAAAAAGCCAACATGACTTTCTTTGCTTTCTTCAAGTGTTCAGTTTATTGACATCCGGAAGTGGCTTGTTTATTAAGCCCATCACGGTACCAGAAATTCAAACTGGGAGGTGTTTCGATAGCTGCAAGGCCTGGCATTATTAGGCCATTCCCAGCAGCTACATGCGCTTGGAATGGAGTGAATCAGAGCCCACCAAACTGCGCCATAAAAGTAGAAGCCCCTGACGGGGGCTCCAAAAAGGGGCACGTTGGGGGGCCCTGGGGCAAACGGGGGCAAATTGGTCTGCTGTCGTGTGGACGCTGGGAAAAAGACCGGACCAATCACCCGAGCCACATAATCAAAAAGAGGGTTAAAGGCGTGTCTGGACATCCTCTAAGACCCGTTTTGAGGACTTTGTGTAGGAGAAAGATGTAGTCAATTCAAAAAATATATATGTTTTCTCTGACATAATCTTTTAAATTCAGTGGGGTTCAATCCACGGTGAGTGTGTATAGGGGGGAAAAGCAAAGTGCGCTGCTTATATACCGCCCGGTAGCACTTAAAGGACTCTCTGGGCAGTTTACAATTTAATTATGCAGGTTGCACATCCTACCCCTCAGTGGGCTGGGTACTCAGTTTACCAACCTCGGAAGGAAAGAAGGCTGGGTCAGCCTTGAGATGGCTACCTGGGATTGAACTCAGGACCTAAACAGAGTTTTGGCTGCAGTACTGCAGTTTAACCGCTGTGCCACTGTGCCATCTTTGCAAACAATGTATTGTGTGGGAAACTTCTGCTTGAAGGTTGTAGCTGCATTCTGTTCCAGTGACGTGCATACACTCCTGGCAGGAAGCGGCAGCTGCCAGCAGGCGGGGTAACCCCTTATTCTGCCCTTTCGCTTAGAGGTAGAGCATAAGATCAAAGGGTTATTTCAGCCAATGCTGGTTACGATTAGGTAACTAGTATCCTATCTGTCTGTCTCACAACATACTATGTAATCATGCTAAGTAAATAAAAGAGCTCTCAGGGCGTTGCCTGTAGGCTCCGCTGGCTCGGACATCCGTTGTCAACTCCTTTGTTCTTTCTCTAAGGCAATTAGCCTTCCTTTGTTCCGTGATCACCCACAGTATTGTTAGATTTCAAGCTTACATTTCCTTACATGGAAATAAGTCTCACTGAAGTCAACGGAAGTTGTTGTACATATATACAGAGTCATGGCATCAGAGCCCTTAGTGGGACCCAACCTTAGCAATACTCAAGATGATGGAGTTTCTGTTCTGACTTTGGATGCCATTTTGCCCGTAGAGGCAGCTGTTTCATCAACCACTGCCACATTACAACCCTGAACACGAAGTCTCTTGTACGAGGGGGATGGAATATGGCCCTGTGGTATCTTAAGCAAGAACCCCTTTCTGTTAACACTCAAAACCAGCAAAAGCCCCAATAAAGAAGTTCCAGAGAAGTTCATTTCTTATGTATTACTTTAAAGGTTTGTTAAAGATTTCTTAAACAAAAGTGGCTTGCCTGAAGACCACTTAAATTGATTTTTAAAGAGATGTGTGGACATGAATCTTGGTAAAGAAGGTGGAACAAACACTTCATTTGGAAGAGACTGGCCTAAAAAAAAAATGTTACACTTGAAAATGTGGTTCTTTTCAGTGGGTAGGACCAGAAATGACTTGAAGCTGTTTATGGCTGAATAACAAATTTATTGAAGTTTCACACAAGGAACAGGGTAAAATTGTGAGCACCTTTTGTTGTATTATACAAGATGAAACATATTCATTAAAAGTCAGTGCAGCAACGTTACATGAAGAAAATGATAATATTAACCAAAATCAGACCAATTCTTACACACAGAAACACCAAGCAGACTATGATTCCATTCTCATTAAAGCTGTCTAAATGGATACAATATGGATCAAACTATATTAATATTATAAATGGACTATAAGGCATATAAGATCAATGTCTATAGAATGAGCAGCTGCTTCAAATCTTATTTCGCCCCAGAGTGACTGTTTTAAATGCACCTATGACTTCTGCAAATCAAAATATGATTAAAAGAGAAACTAAAGCATTATAGCTACCTAATCCAATGCAGCGATCTGAATGACTTGTTTCTGAAAGTCCAGATAGGAATTAAAATAACCTCCTGCTAGGTCCCAGATGGAGGATCCAGGAAAGGCTCAGAATAGGACAATTAGTTAAGAGAAATGTGAGTTCAGGAATCATAGAATCATAGAATAATGGAGTGGGAAGGGGCATGTGAGGCTATTGAGTCCAACCCCCTGCTCAGTGCAGGAATCCAAGTCAAAGTAGATCTGACAGAGGGTTGTCTAAGTTTCTCTTGAATGCCTACAGTGTTGGAGCGCTCACCACCTGCCAAGGTCATTGGTTCCATTGTCATACTGCTCTAGCAGTTAAGAAGTTTTTCCTGATATTCAGTCTAAAGAAAAGGGAAAGCTGTTCTCTCTCAAACAGGAAAGGGAATAAGGAATAGGCTGAGAGCCTTGAAACCAGGAATCAAAGTTCAGCAGAAGGTCGAGGAGTGGGAAAAGCTTCTTCTCTCAGGGTGCAGTGGCTTTTTGTTCCATTGACACTTCTGAAATCTCCTGCTTTCTCACAGGTCCTGATTCCGTCTTCCTCAGTTGCCAGTCACAAGATAATTCTTCGCTAGTGAATAACATGGTGGGGCCAAAACCTAGGGAGACCGTTCTGTATTGGTTTTATGGCCTAACGTGACCTTAGGCTCCATATCTCTGTGGAAAGTCCATCTCGGGATCATTTGCAAGGACCAGATTTTCGAGGGGCAACAAATTCTGTCTCCCTTTCCCATACTAACTGCTTGTTCTGAGCCAAAAGAAGCTTAGTAAACACAGCAAAGTCTTTCCTGCATCCCATTTTCCAGGATGGGATCCAGGCTGATCTCTGGCCTCTTGTTCCCCCTTTGAGCCCGCGGTTTGTTCCTGACACCCAGGTACCTCCAGTTTAGGGGCTGAGTCACCATCCTAACATGACTTTTGGGATCTCTGGGACATTTGGTCCCATTAAGGAAACCTCCACCAGCTATCCTGGGTCATTAGGAAAGACACCGAAGCATGTCTTCGATTGCCAAGGAGGAACCGGCCACTTCCCTGAGTTATCGAAGCACACCCATTGAAGTGGTATAATTAAGCTATGCGTTGCTTGGAATATCCGCAAGAAAAAGAATTTCCTACACAATTCTGAGCAGAATGTTGACATCTTTATTATTGAAATGTATTTATTCAAAATCTGTTTATTTCGCCTTTCTCCTTAAAAGGATCCGAGGTGAAATAAGTTTAAAAAAAAAGAAAGAAAAAGAAATGAAAGACATTCTCACTGTGTGCACTCTGCACCAGCTTTTTCTCGGCTTGGTTTTAAAGTTACTTTTAAAAGTGATTCCCCCCCCCCCCCATTACTTGTAGTATTTTCATTTGCCTAATGCTATAAAAGCAACCTTGTTGCGTTCTTTGTTGCTTTGCATTTTCACTACTTTTATTTTATTTTATTTTGCATTTTTGGGGTAATGGGTGGGAGATTTTAGGATGGATAACAGAATGGCATGCAAGTTCTTGAAAAATTCAAGAAGACACATTGTTTTGAAAATGCACTTCAAAAGTAACTATCAGAAATATTTTTAAAATGTTGCTAATTGTGTTAATGAAGCAGCTTCATTAGCACATGTGACGATCTCTGCCTTTGCTGTTCTTTTTTTTTTTTTTTATCCAATAAAAACAACCCGGTGAAATTAACCATGTTCTTTGTAGCTTGTGACTTCTAGGCCAGGGATTCTGATTTATTCCTGGTGAGCTCTTGACTAAAATAAACTATAAAACAGAGAAGCTTAATTCTGGCTCATTTGACCACCCCATTTGTAAGGTGTGTTGATGTCCCACTGGAGTTCCATGCCTGTGTTAGCTTAATAGAGCCTCCATGGTCAGAGGAAGTTTACCTCTGAATAGCAGGCATTGGGACAAGCAAGAGTGAAGGGCTGCCGCCTTTAAATTCTGCAATGCCATTGCAGAATGGCTCACTGGTACTGTGAGCAGTACTCAGACAAGTTCCTTTTTTTGACTAAAAGTCCTAGAATTCTCAAAACCATGGTAATCTTAAAAAAGAAGATTTCCCCCACCTCTGGACTCTGGAATGGAGTCTGAGAGATCTTCTGAGGGAACATCATGGCGGGCGTTGCCCTTAGCCTTCTGTGTGGTTTGCCTCCATGCGATGCCTCGATTCACATTCTTTCTCCTTGGCCACGTGAGCAGCCGCTGAGATCACAGCAGGATGGTGGTTGGTTTTTGGAGTGCAGAGTGATAGGTTTCTCCGATTTGCAGTCCCTGTGGCTTGGACTCACAGGAAACCTGCGGCAACCCACTGAAGCTCTGGCAACGGGTGAAGAAATCAACGGCATTCGCTCACTCAGCATTACTCAGCCTCTGCTGGTGTATTGCCGTGGCGCTCTATCACTCAACTGTTGTGCTTTGGTGGCATTTCAAGTACAGCTCTTGCACTGTACTTTGACATCTTTCTGACACCCCCCCCCCCGAGCAGGTGCCCTCCATATGTGTTGTACACAATTCCCATCATCCTAAGCCAGCATACCCATAGGGAGGGCATTAGTTTAGGAGATGATGTTTTTAAAGCCACAAAGAAGGGGCCGGGCAAGCTGTGACTCTCTTACCATGGTTGGCTTGCCATTCCCATTGGCCCTGGCCAGCATTGCCAATAGCCAAGGATGATGGGAGCTGCAGTTGGACAACATTTGGAAGAGTATAGGTTTCCTAGCCCTGCGAGGTTATGAACAATAACTTCCTTAGCTAATAAACTAAATGGCGTAGATGCATAAGCCACCCCATGCTTGTTTGTGGCTTGAAGGCCAACCCTTTCCCTAGACTTTTAATTATACTTTGCTTCTTCTTCTTTTTTTAGCATCCTGGGCAGAAAAAAGTTGTCCATGGCTCCAACTTTTGCAGAATGGACAGCCGCTGGCTTCTTCCCGGCCATCTTTGCCATGTCCCTCTTCGCGGCTGCTTGTTTCTTGGCTCTGTGCGCTTCCTGCAAAAGGTAAGATGCCTGAGACTCCCCCCCCCCCCCGATCCTTAAGCTACGATCCAGCTCTTCTCTGGGGAAGGTGCCAGGGCTAGATCAGGGCTGGCACCCCAGATTTTGCTCCCAAGGTGGAACAAGAAACTACAACATCCCCCATTGTCATATGTGATAAACACAGATCCGTAAATCTGTCAATGTCTTTTCCACCCAATTTATAATTTTTTAAAAATAGAATTGGTGTGGTGTGGTGGATAGGGTGACAGACAGGAACTCAGGAGATCTGGGTTCAAATCCCCGCTCAAACAGGAAAACACACTGGGGTGGGTGCTGATAAAACGTCTTCAATACATCACATACTTTGAAAATCCTGTGAGGGTCACTGTAAGTGGAATGTGACTTGGCAGCCCATAACCCAAACAAATAAAAAAGCCTGAATGCCATGGAAATACACACACACACACACACACACACACACACACACACACACACACACACACCTGCATAAAAATTTGTATGCTTCCCCCCCCCCCCCCAATTTTAATCTGTACATTTAGGTACAATATTCATGCATGCTTTTTTCCTAATGTACACAAAAGTTGTTTTTGCAAGCAATTTTTGTTTAAGCAATGCATTTGTCTGTGTCATATATTGTGTGTTTATGTATCACCTTTGTATGAATCCGACAACCCACAGAGCTTGAGGTGGCCTCTCTCCCCCCCCCCCCCCCGCCGCTTTCTCTTCACAACAAACTTTTGCAGTAGGCCAGACTGAGGGGGAAAAGCGGGTTAGCCTGAGGCCACCAAGTAAGTTCCGATACTGAGTGAGGATTTCAACCCACGTGTGAGCAGCCCCGGCTGCTCCCTCCACAATGAGACCGTACGTACTGGTAGAACTTTTATTGTACACTTTTATTGTACCCACACAAAGAGAATCACAACGTCACAACTGTTCTTGCGACCCAAGGCTGGTCTTTGCCCATAAATCGGGGAGTTCGATGACAAACCTAGACAGCATCTTAAAAAGCAGAGACATCACCTTGCCGACAAAGGTCCGCATAGTCAAAGCTATGGTTTTTTCCAGTAGCGATGTATGGAAGTGAGAGCTGGGACCATAAAGAAGGCTGACCGCCGAAGAATTGATGCTTTTGAATTGTGGTGCTGGAGGAGACTCTTGAGAGTCCCCTGGACTGCAGAGAACAAACCTATCCATTTTGAAGGAAATCAACCCTGAGTGCTCACTGGAAGGACAGATCCTGAAGCTGAGGCTCCAATACTTTGGCCATCTCATGAGAAGAGAAGACTCCCTGGAAAAAGACCCTGATGTTGGGAAAGTGTGAAGGCAAGAGGAGAAGGGGACGACAGAGGACGAGATGGCTGGACAGTGTCACTGAAGCGACCAACATGAATTTGACCCAACTCCGGGAGGCAGTGAAAGACAGGAGGGCCTGGCGTGCTCTGGTCCATGGGGTCACAAAGAGTCAGACACGACTTAACGACTAAACAACAAAAGTTCCTCATTGGTGCAGGACCTCTGGTCTGACCGAACAGAAAGTCTCTATCAGAAACCGCCTCCTGCGGGTGTGATGGACTCCCGTCCTGAGAGGACTCGGGTCCCTCCAAAGGAGGAGCTGCAAAAAGTCCGGTTGAACTCAGGCCCCCTCCCCAGGTGGCCAAGAGTCCAGTCCCTGGCTCCCAGCCTGGCTCCTGCCCCAGAGCCTCTGGTCACAGTTCCAGCATGAGGCTAGTTCCTTAGTTCCCCCAGAAGTTACTTCACCCAGTGGTCCCCAACCTTGGGCCTCCAGATGTTCTTGGACTACAGCTCCCAGAAGCCTTCACCACCACCTCTGCGGGTCAGGATTTCTGGGAGTGGAAGTCCAAGAACATTTGGAGGCCCAAGGTTGGGGAACCACCGCCTTAGGCGGTTGAGTGCGGCATGCAAAGAACGCCCATCCAGCCAAACTGCCGAAGCCCCAACAGGGAGAAGTCTCTCCCCGTTCCCTTGCTTCTCCCTCTAGCCCTCAGTTTTGCAAGAGGGAACTGCTGAGTGGCCAGGCTGGATCCACGTCACTAAAGCTCTGGACCACAGCAGGTGCCTAAGCCGGCCAGGCGTCAGGCTCAGCGTCAGAAAGAAACAGAGGGGGAGGATGGAAGACCAGGTGGGAGGAAGTCCCTCCAGGGGTCGGGAGTTTCCCTGAACTTGCAGCCAACCTGCCTCCCAGCCCTCACATCCTGGTCTCATCCTGATCGCTTCTGCAGGGCAGGGCAACACCACCTCCATGACCTTCTCCCCCGGTCTCTCTCCTCCGGCAACATGCCTTGTCCTCTGCTGCTGTTGTCAGGAATTCCCATCCATCTTCCCCTTCTTTCTTGGGAGTCTCCCTCTCCTTCCCATCTCTCTCCTATTTCTAATCCGGCCAAGGCTGCAGCTGTGCCTGTGGGGCCATGACGGGTGTCTTCTCTGCTCCACGGCCCCGGGTGTTCTGCATGCAGATAACAGTCCCCCCTGACTTGCGGAGGGGGTGTGGCCACTCTGGGACTTAGCCACAGCCGGCCAGCCGGCGGTCGCTGGCTCACACCAAGTAACTCCAACCCTAGCCGAGCTCTGATCACATAGCTCTATGCTGCTCCAGACACTTGGTCTAAAATGCATGCATTTTAAAAAAGCATTCTTTGCTGGAATGGAGTTGTTGAGAGAAGTGTAAAACCTGAAGGCCCTATGGGACGATGGATCACGCAACGTTTCTTTCTGAGCTCTGGCATCTCTGATGTTTCCACCTGGTTAGTCCATTATGATTAAACTGCCTTGTAATTCACACCATCTCTTTCCTGTCTTGCAGGAAGGACAACAACAGAATGCCAGCCCAAAATGAGGAATTACGAGATGAAGCTGTAAGTGGTCCTTCTTTCCTCCTCCCCCCCCCTCCCCAAATACTTCTTTTGCTTTCCTTATTATTCGGAAGCTTTCGTCTGGCAGAACACATTTTCAGGGTGGAGACCTGGGGGAGGGGAAATGGCAGGCTGTGCTCCAAATCTAATTTTCAGTTCCGGCATGTAGCCTCTCCATGAGATCACCATCTCCGGTAAGGGCAGGAAGTACAGGTGGCTCCTTCTCACCTGTCCTGCTCAACAGAAGCAGGTTGGGAGCTTATTCTCACCTCCTTCATGTGCTGCATTGAAATGAGGCAAGCCAGAGAGGGGAGCGCTCTTTCAGCCCTGAGGGTGGGAATCAATTTTGGAGAGCCTTTCAGAGTTGGGTTGGGGATAAAGGCAAATGATGAAGCCAAATATACGGGCACCTTGCAACTTACATTTCTTATGACCATGATGAATTCAGTTTTTTTAGAATGGGAAAAGGAGCCTGCATGCAAGTTGAAAAAAGGATCAATGGCAATGCCGGCAGACAGGGTCTGTGGCCATCTGTGAAACCCCAGAGGGCTGGAGTTGGACTCCCCAGGAGTCCAACTCCATTTGGGTCTGAGGTCTGTGGTTCCCCTCTTTGGGTCTGAGGCCTGTGGTTTCCCACTTCCCTTAAGGAGAAGGGCCAGTGGAGACCAACTTAGCATGCAGGAGATTTCTTCCACTCCCCCATAGCACATTGACGTTACTCTGCAAACATGGGACTTGAAGGCTATGCTTGGTGGAGCCCTTTGCAGCTCCAGCCGGACCTGCCATGTTCGTGCGGAGGTGAACACAACTCAAGAACAATCTCCTAAGCTCTGGCTGCTCCCATACTGGATTTGAAATGTGCTGTACGAAATACATTTCATGAACGTCATATCACCAGCTTAGCGGGAGCCACACATGTAGAAAGAAACCGCACATCACATCCTGTACTTACAAACTCACTGTTCTCAGAGGAGCTCATCTCACCAAAGTGCTATCGGGGCAGAGAAATGTTTGTGCCACTCAACATGTAACTGATTCCAAGGAGACCAAGAAGGGTGGAAGTTTATAAAAAAGGAAATCCTGAAGGCACAACTACAAAAAATTCCGACAAGAAAAAAAAAAGGTGGAAGACAGCAAAAAAGGCCAATGTGGCTTCACAAAAAAAGCTCAGAGAGGACCTGAAAACAAAAAAGGACACACAGAGGAAGTGGAAAGAAGGCCAGGCCACAAAAGAAGAGTACAGACAAGTAGCAAGGAATTGCAGGGAAAAAGCTGAGAATGAGCTGAGGTTAGCTGGAGACACTAAAAGCAACAACAAAAAAAAGCATTCTTCAGGTAGTGTACATGCGTAGCAAAAGACTGTTCAGCTCAGCTGTTCAATGGGAATGGGAAAATGCTAACAGATGACAAAGAAAAGGCAGAGGTGCTCAATTCCTATTTTAGCTCCGTCTTTTCCTATAGGACAGACTATGAACCTCCAGACAAATGTGAAGTGCAAGTGGAGGGGACAGGATTGCAGCTGGAGATTGATAAACAAATAGTCAAGGAATACCTTACCACCTTGAACGAGTTCAGATCTGGATGGGTTCCTAGGAGGAACCATAGGGAGAACAGCCTATAAAACCCTTTGGGGTACCCAGATCAAGGGGGTCCTTCCACTGCGGGAAGGAGGACCAGTCACCCCTCTGACATCACCCCACAATGCCAGGTGGATTGGAAGGGGCTCTCCCAGCATATGGGGAAAGTCTGCAGGTCTTTTTTTGCTATAATGACTGTATCTACCATCTGTCTATTGGTAGATTTGGCACCAGTCGATTTCTGTCTTCACCAGGACTCAAAGAACTGGACCTCACCAGTTTGGTCCTAAAACAGTGGTTCCCAGCCTTGGGCCTCCAGATGTTCTTGGACTACAGTTCCCATATAGCTTGGCCAGCACAGCTGGTGGTGAAGGCTTCTGGGAGTTGTAGTCCAAGAACATCTGGGGACCCAAAGTTGGGAAGTACTGATCTAAAAAAATAGTATTAGCACAGCTTCCATCCAGAATTTGAAGGGCTCATGTCCCAGAGATTTAAGGCAAATATTCTGCAGAATCCGCAAACCTGTTGCATACCTTCTAGGCTCTGAGTTGCTTAAAATGCGGCTCAGTTCCTGGGCCACGGATGGAGACACTCTTCCGTCATCACCTTCCCACTTTTGTTTTCCAGGCTCTGTTGAGACAGATGGAGCTTTTACCTCTCAGGGGTTCGGCCTCTAACCTGCCAAAGCTCAAGAGGGCCAATTCCAGAGGAAAAAGTACGTAAGTGGCTGCAAGCTTGAAGGCCAATTTTTTTTTTTTTGCAGAAGGGAGAAAACCATCCCTTCGGGATGACAACTGGAGAGGCCATAAGGAGGTTTTCAGTCCACTCCGGGCGATGGCGCTTGGATTGCCGTAATGCAGAACCCAATGGCGGCTTGTATACGGGGACTGTTTTACTACACTGTTAAACTAGCTTCATCCATAGATGGCCTAGAACAGAAGTGAGCAACCTGTGTTCCACCATTGAACGACAACTCCCATTATCCACACCATTGGCTGCGCTGGCAAAAAAAAAAAGCTGAGGGAGTTAAGGACCTATCATCTCTTAAGTGCTGCATGCTGCCTTTCGGAGCCTAGACATATTTACTAGCCACAAATTTATTTTATTTTTTTGCTCTAGCCTAGAAAGCACACCCCAAAACCCAAACAGCACAAAATATTTTAAAGCACTGTCGAGCTGAGCCCGTGTATCTCACACCTGTTTCCTGCCTGCTGGCGGAGGGGACCTTCTCCCACAGCTGTACAAAAGGCGGCCTGTAGCGTGGCACAGAATGTCTGGAGGGGTGTGTGCGCGCGCACATGTGCTTGTTTGTGTGTGTGCTCATGCATATGTGCATGCATGTGTGAAAAGTTCCGAGGGTGTAGGTGTGCAAAACGGATGGCGCCACGGTTGTGGGGGTGGGGAAGCAAGCCCCTGAAATTTATTTTCCATCTTTCATTGGTACCTGGGGACGAAAATGATGGTGTGTCCTTTCTTTCTTCCGCCTTCAGATCAAAGCTCGGCTGGAGTCAGTGTCTCTTATGAAGATGATGGGACTGTGTCCAGCTGCAGTTTCATCATCCTCCCGCAAAGAGATTTGCCCCAGCCCACCTCAGAGGATCCGTTGTCTCCTGAGGAAACCTATTCAAACCTGATCTTCCCGAAACGAGCCCCGGAGGTGTTCTATGAACCTGTACAGGTGAAGGAAGAAGAACCTGAGGAGTCCTGTGTGATCACAGAGGAAGTTGCTGGTGGGGTCCAGGCGGACCAGCCTGTGGAGGTGGCCTATGCCCGTGTGCTGAAAGGAAAGCAGAAGAAAAACCACGGCGGACCGGAGGTGGGGGCGTCTCAGGCACCTCAGGAGCCCTGCCCAGGAGGGACAGTTTTGACTCAAACTGTGCAGGTATAAGAGACCAACTTGTCTCTGTAACATGCATAATCTGTAGGGTTATTTCTGAGATTTCTTAAATAAGTCACCCCAAATGAATTTTTAAAATTTAAGATAGTTAGCTTCCCACCCAAGCCCCAATGAGAGGCTTAGAACGTGGTACTGTATCAAAGCAACCTTCTTTCTCAAACCAAAATTATCTTGTGTTGTGTTAAAAGTGTGCTGCTTATCTACCGCCCCATACGGCTTAAAGCACTTTCTGGGTGGTTTACAATTTAATTATGCAGGCTCCATGTTGCCCCCCACCCCAGCAAGCTGGGTACTCATTTTACAAACCTCGGAAGGACAGAACGCTGAGTGAACCTTGAGCCGGCTACCTGGGATTGAACCCCAGGTAGTGAGCAGAATTTTTGCTGCAGTACAGCGGTTTAACCACTGCGCCACGAGGCTCCTTTAAACCAGAGGTCGTCAACCCCCGGTCCGTGGCCTGAGCTGGACCAGGCCGTGAAGACAGACCTCCCGCCCCACCCCCACCCCCGCACGCACTCACCCCCGCGAAGGCTGTTTGCGCCTGCGCGGCGCCGTTCTACTGAAACTCCATGTTGGAATTATAGACAGCTTCCCACGAGTTCTTTCTTTCTTTGTTCATATCAGACTGCTGCACAATGCATATGAAATACAAGCAGAAGGAAAAACAAATTAAAACGATAAGACAACTACTGATCATAATGGGGTTATTACAACAGTGTTATTTTGCTCATCAGCACATTTGCAGTGCAGTGCTTCTGGCACTGAAGGATGGGCCGGCTGCACACCGTTGCCCAGGGAACCCCCGAGTGTAACCATAATACTTTACCACTCTTCAGGGAGGCTCCTTCTATGTCCCACAAGGTATTTTAAGCACAGGTAGTGGCAGCAATCTCAAAAATGATAGAATGACTTCAATACGAACCCAAGGCAGACCTTTCAACATCACAGTCATCCACGTTTATGCACCAACCACCAATGCTGAAGAGGCTGAAATTGACCAATTCTATGAAGACTTACAACACCTTCTAGAACTGACACCAAAGAAAGAACTTCTTGTCGTTATAGGGGATTGGAATGCTAAAGTAGGGAGTCAAGAGATAAAAGGAACAACAGGCAAGTTTGGTCTTGGAGTTCAAAATGAAGCAGGGCAAAGGCTAATAGAGTTTTGTCAAGAGAACAAGCTGGACATCACAAACACTCTTTTCCAACAACACAAGAGGCGACTCTACACATGGACATCACCAGATGGGGAATACCGAAATCAGATTGATTATATTCTCTGCAGCCAAAGATGGAGAAGCTCTATACAGTCAGCAAAAACAAGACCTGGAGCTGATTGTGGCTCTGATCATCAGCTTCTTATAGCCAAACTCAAGCTTAAACTGAAGAAAGGAGGAAAAACCACTGGGCTAGTCAGGTATAATCTAAACCAAATCCCTTATGAATACACAGTGGAAGTGAAGAACAGATTTAAGGAACTAGATTTGGTGGACAGAGTGCCTGAAGAACTATGGATGGAAGCTCGTAACATTGTACAGGAGGCAGCAACGAAAACCATCCCAAAGAAAAGGAAATGCAAGAAAGCAAAGTGACTGTCCAACGAGGCCTTACAAATAGCAGAGAAGAGAAGGGAAACAAAATGCAAGGGAGATAGGGAAAGTTACAGAAAATGGAATGCAGACTTCCAAAGAATAGCAAGGAGAGACAAGAGGACCTTCTTAAATGAACAGTGCAAAGAAATAGAGGAAAAGAATAGAAAGGGAAAAACCAGAGATCTGTTCAAGAAAATTGGAGATATTAAAGGAACCTTTTGTGCAAAGATGGACATGATAAAGGACAAAAATGGTAGGGACCTCACAGAAGCAGAAGACATCAAGAAGAGGTGGCAAGAATACACAGAAGAATTATACCAGAAAGATCTGGATGTCCCGGACAACCCAGATAGCGTGGTTGCCGACCTTGAGCTAGACATCCTGGAGAGTGAAGTCAAGTGGGCCTTAGAAAGCATGGCTAACAAGGCCAGTGGAGGTGATGGCATTCCAGCTGAACTATTTAAAATCTTAAAAGATGATGCTGTTAAGGTGCTACACTCAATATGCCAGCAAGTTTGGAAAACTCAGCAGTGGCCAGAGGATTGGAAAAGTTCAGTCTACATCCCAATCCCAAAGAAGGGCAGAGCCAAAGAATGCTCCAACTACCGTACAATTGCACTCATTTCACACACTAGCAAGGTTATGCTCAAAATCCTACAAGGTAGGCTTCAGCAGTATGTGGACCGAGAACTCCCAGAAGTACAAGCTGGATTTCGAAGGGGCAGAGGAACTCGAAACCAAAGTGCTAACATGCGCTGGATTATGGAGAAAGCCAGAGAGTTCCAGAAAAATATCTACTTCTGCTTCATTGACTACACAAAAGCCTTTGACTGTGTGGACCACAACAAACTATGGCAAGTCCTTAAAGAAATGGGAGTGCCTGACCACCTTATCTATCTCCTGAGAAACCTATACGTGGGACAGGAAGCAACAGTTAGAACTGGATATGGAACAACTGGTTGGTTCAAAATTGGGAAAGGAGTACGACAAGGCTGTATATTGTCTCCCTGCTTATTTAACTTGTATGCAGAATACATCATGCGAAAGGCTGGACTGGATGAATCCCAAGACGGAATTAAGATTCACGAAGAGTCGGACATGACTTAACGACTAAACAACAAAGTGGCAGCAAGGTTTCAAGTGTGGCTGTCAAATTTTTCTCTTGAAGGCCTCCAGTGTTGGAGCACTCACCACTTCGCAAGGTCATGGGTTCCATTGTCATACCACTCTAACAGTTAGGAAGTTTTTTCTGATATTCAATCGAAATCTGGCTTCCCATAGCTTGAGCCTGTTATTATACATCCTGTACGCTGGGATGATGGAGAACAGATTCTACCCCTCCTCTTTATGCCAGCCTTTCAAGTATTTGAAAAGTGCTGTCCTATCTCCCCTCAGTCTTCTTTTCTCAAGGCTAAACATGCCCAATTCTTTCAGTCTTTCCTGATAGGGTTTGGTTTCTAGCCCTAAGTATATTTGTATACTTACTGTTTTTAGCTTTTAAATATTGTCTTTTAACAATGTAAGCTTCCTCGGTCCTTTTTTAAGGAGAAAGGCAGGGTAATAATATTTGAAATCATTAATAAATAAATATATGTACCCAAAAGCAAAGAGAAAGAGAGAAAAGAATGTTAATGGGGAACTCAAAAGAGGCTGGAAAGCCAAGAAATTGTCAAAAGGACTAAACTTTGGAAAAATATATTTAAAATATTTGTGATTTACAATAGATTAAAATAATCAACAGTAGACTAAGAGAATAAAATAATCGTGGACATAAAATAATGGCAAAGTTAAAACATTTGAAATAAATATAAAATCTTCAAAAAGGGATTTAAAACTTTTAAAAACAGATTTAAAACATTCTCCTAAAGGCAGTTTCAGAAATTCAGTCTTGGGGCTTCTTCACACTGGGAAATTTGATGTGTCCATGCTTAAAAGGTTCTTCTCTTAAGTGTGATCTGTTTTGACTCTCCTTTGAGCTATCCTTCTGTCCACACTGGATATCAAGTCCTCTTCTCCCATGTTACAGGTCCACACAAAGCAAGGTTTACCCAGTTTACTCACAAGTAAGGAGGCAGCAGCTGAGGACAGTGGCAGCACATGGGAAAATATTGGGGTGAAGGTTCGGGAGATGGAAGGGAGGTACCCTCCCTTTTTCCTTGCCTTTCCCCACAGCCAAGGCTCTGCGCTGCCTTGTGGGGGTCAAGCCCATGGAGTCAAGAAAGCTCTCTTCACTGCCTTTTCTCTTGACCGTCATTCAGAGGGCTGGGGTGACTTTCCTTTTTTCCTTCTTTTTTAAAAATAATCATAATAAAGTGGCATATTGACATGGCAATGCATCAACTTAGCATGGTAGTAGAATTTTGCTTTGTCCGTTAGGGAAATATTTAAAAAGAGAGATGGAAATAGAGGAGGGGGTTTCAATGTCATAACTCACCTAATACCTCACAGGGTTGCACCACATTTAACACCACCTCTGGTGCCATTTTGTGCAAGGTACCCATCCACATAGGCTAAACAAAGAGCTATTTCGGATTGTGCTGAATGGTGCCATAAAGAATGCATGCCCAAGCCCTGTGCCAGTTTGGTGCAGGACAGCTCTTAAAGGGGAAGAATGGGTTGTTCTATGTAGAAACATGTGCCAGCGCAGTCTCCTCCCTCATTCGAAACAGTGCCAACAGCGATCCCTCTGGAATGGTACAGTATTAGTGACCCATCAGAAACTCAACATGTATGAAGCTAGCCTAAATTCTCTCAGGAAAGAATTCTACAGAAATTCATAACAAATGGTTACCGTGGTCAATGCATTCAACACACCCAAACTTCAGTTCCTGAATAGAGATGGGCACGAACCGTGGTTCAGCATGGTGCCTGCACAGATATTCCGTGGGCTCTGTGCGCTTCCCTCCCCACACGATCGCCTACGCACTGGCAACTGGATTATGCTTCACTCCTCTGCTTTCTCTGGTGGGTGTCCACTCAGATGAAGAGGTGGGGCAGGGAAGCCTGTGGCACTGCCTCTGGGTGGGCAATCACCCAAGGAGAGTGAGGAGGGAACCACTCTGCTGCCAGTGAGGGGGGCGATCGTCTGGAAGAGGTGGAGGAAAGGAGGTACATGGCAGCCATGGAACACGTGTGTGGGTGCTGTGGTGAACGCACTGAACCACCGAGCCTCAGTTTGTGCATCCTCCTGAGATATCTAGGAAGTCAAATGTTTTCCCTCATAATTCTGAGGATTAGACATTTGCTGGACTTTTTTTAAGTAACAAAGTGAAAAATTAAAAAAAAATATCTATGTATCACAGGCCAAATCTTATGGAAGAGAACAGACTCCATACGCTATTTCCTGGGTGCAGAATCAAGAGGGCAAAATGCCATTTTTAGAGGAATGTCATGCAGCCGCAGATATAAATATGATCCAAAGCCATTTTGTTGCTGTCCCACAAACGGCCTTTTCTTTTATAGGTGCAAGACATGTACTCGGTCGTATGTAAGAACAAGAGGAAAACAGCCCAGAGCTGTGAGGGGCTTGGTGAAGAGAGAACCTCTCCAATGAAGGCAAACCCAGGAAACTGCCGCAGGGTGTCTGTCGGTGATGAGGAATCAGATGGCAAGCCAGGAGACTGGTCCCCCTCATCCTTCGAGTCTCCCATGACTGAACCTTGCTATGAGTCTGTCAGTTGCAGATCCTGGGGAGATGCAGGCAGGGAGGAAACCACCGAACCAGCTTACGAGACTGTAGACCTCCTCTGGGAAAACTCGAGGGGGAAAAAGAAGTTGAAGAAGAAAGTTCCTGCAGAAAACCTATACGAGAGTATTGAAAACTTGGCCTTTCAGTGCCAGAATCTAAACATGGCGTCCCGTTTTGAGCTCTGATTCCTTTGGACTTTGCCCCCTCTCCACTTGTTTGTGGGGTATTTCCAAATCTGTAAAATGAATGAAGGAATAAACCCAGCAGAACCTTTATAAAATACTAGTGCATGTCAGGTATCAATAAAAGTCAAATGCCAACTGTTATTGCATGTTAACAGCCTCGTACGACCAAATGTTGATTTCTTTGTGGCGGAGGGAGACGGTTATGGATATTGACTTCCCAGTAGAGTATCAATCAGATTTTATGTATTCATGTTTAGTACCAAATATTGGGAAATCTCTTCACATCGTATTTATCATCAACACCTGTCGCTATGTTCATCGATCTGACCCATTTTGCTATGCTGAAGAACTGTCAGGAGCTGGAACATTGTCATAAAGCAGTCTGAAGACATGAATGTCGCTCACGTCTACCATGACATAGATTCTGCTGTTGAACAAATTCAGTTTTAAAATGCAAAGTGTGTTTAAAGCACTCTCTGGGCGGTTTACAATTTAATCATGCAGGCTACACATTCCTCACCCCCCCCCCCCCCGCGAGCTGAGTACTCATTTTACCGACCTTGGACGGATTAAGGGCTGAATCAACCTCAAATTGGCTACCTGGGATTGAACCTGGGTCATGAGCAGAGTTTTGACTGCAGTACTGCAGTTTAACCACTGAGCCACAAGGCTCCCTAATTTATAGAGGTTCCCATCACTATGGAGAATTTGAGAAGCTAAGGAATGGTGTTTTTTAAAAAGCTTTACCCAATTTGTCCTTCTGTTTTCCAAATCTTGATGAAGTACTAATAATAGCAAATGTTCCTAACTCTACATAATGGGGTTGTGATGCAATGAAATTTACTGTTTAGTCTCTCATTCCTCAGGTGAGGGTTTCTCAAGAAGAGTTCTTAGTTTCTTTGCTTTTTATCTGCACAGCTTTTAACGGCTTCCAGCCTGCTTAAAAATAAGACGCCTGTGCCTTATAAAACTGTAAAGCAGCCCCAAGCTTTCTACAGTCACATTTGGTTTTGAAAGAAACAGTTAAACACTTAATTGACGAGACGTGGGTTTGGGTGCCAAATGAGAAAAAAATATGAAAAAGCCAAAAATATCACTGCGAGGAGGAAGGGGAACTCTTCAGGGGTTGACACAAAGACATTTAAACTAGGTGATATTTAAAATTCAAAAGCCTTGCTGATGAGACTCTAGAAGCCTCACGATAGCTCCCTTCCATGTACTGTTGGTACGGGTCAGACCTTGGAAATGTGACTTTTCCGAACCAACAAGTCCTAGAATTCCCATAATAGAACCATAGAATTGTAGGGGTAGAAGGAAATCCAAGGGTCATGGCGCCCAACGCTTGCAGAACCAGGAAATCCACTGCTAAAGCTTTCTTGGCAAATAGCCATGCCATGTTGTGACATGTCAATGGATGCTGGGACTCGTAGTCCAAAAGTCAAATATTTCCTGTTCCCATCCATCTTAGTCAGCTTGGCCAAGGTTGAGGTGCGATGGGATTAGCAGTTCATCAAATCGGGAGGATCAAAGGTTCCCCAGCCCTGTCTCCTACCTGGATAATCTCGAGGTTGTTGTACCACAACAATCCCATTACCCATGTGTCCGGTCCTACTGAGTGGGGCTGGTGGGGCTGAGAATGGGGTCACGCAGGGAGGGCACCATGGTGGGGAATGCACAAAGCTGTTGCTGCTTTTTGTTGTTGCAGGGTGGACGAGAAAACCATGATGATAACAGTTTATGCAGCTATGCACAGAATGGAGAGGAAGACACATTTTCTCTGCCTCCCCCTTTCAAATATAATAATAATCGTGGCCATCAAATCAATTCCGACTTACGGTGATCCCCTTCAGGATTTTCCAGGTAGAGAATACTCCGAAGTGGTGTACCATTCCCTTCTTCTGGGGGAAAATCCTGGGAATGTGCAGCTTGCCCAAGGCCACCCAGGCTGGCTCTACTCACAGGAGGCACCAGTGAGGAATCGAACTCCCAGCCTCTGGCTCCGCAGCCAGAGACCTGAATCACTGAGCCAGCCAGCCAGCCTTAATCATAATTAGGTGGGTTTTTTTCAACTTTATTTGCAGAAATGGTTCTCTCCCTCCATCTCTCTCTCCTCTCTCTCCTTTCTCTCAGTTGAAAACCTAAGTGGCACTTACAGTGGAAAATATCCCACCCACCCATCCTGCTTACCCAATGTTTACTTCCTTTGTTAGCAGCAACTGGCGATGGGCCAGTCAAGAGAACACACTTATCAGGTGTGTCACTCTGAAGATCATACACCAGAAGGCAAAGGTTGAAGGAATGAAAACGGCAGCTCACGCAGCACAAAAAGGAATGGAGCAGACTGCTGGCTGAACGTTGGCTCTTCCACTTTCGCCATGTCTTCTTGTTGAATAATATTTTTAGAAGAACATATCATCTGGAGAATTCAGGGAGTTGTAGTCCACAAGGTAACATTTCCAAGCTCTGAATGCCTACGTGAAGCCTACGACCAAGAGATGAGCCCAACAGGAGGTTCTGATGTGGACTGATGTTGAGAGAAACAAGGTGTTAAAAATAGAATGGCCAAAATCTTGTTGCTTAGTGACGTAAATTGCACTAGAGCAGGCCCATTGAATCAATGGGGATTTAGAAAATCAACTCCTCCCTAAGTTCCATTGATTCGAAGGGACCTACTCTAACTATGAACTAATGTGCTAAGGTAAATGGCCATGAGAACATATATAGCTGGCTGGATAGCTCAGTGGTTCAGGTCTCTGTCTGCAGAGTCAGAGGTTGGAAGTTCAATTCCCTGCTGTGCCTCTTGTGAGTAGAGTCAGCCTGTGTGGCCTTGGGCAAGCTGCATGGTGCTCCCAGAAGAAGGAAACGAACGGTAAACTACTTCTGAGTACTCTCTACCTAGAAAAACTGAGTACTCTCTACCTAGAAAAACAACAACATTAAAATACAAATACACAATACACATTAAACTTTATCCACCCATGCCACCTTCACCCTTGGGACTAGGTGACCAGTAATATCAATTTATATCCGTTTTCACCCCATATCTCTCCAAAAGTACATTGATTCTTTCGCTGGCATATAGCTTTTCCCCTTCGAAAAGACATACTCCAAATATAAATTCCACACATCTTTGAAATCATTATCATTCCTCTTCTTATTTTCATTTCACAAGTTAACTTATCATTGATTGCTAAGCTCCACATTTCTTTGTACCCATCTTCAAGATTAATTTGTCGCTTTTCCAATTCTCTGCAAATATTAATCTTGCTCCTGTAGCTTGCGTTGTGTGAATGGTAAAATCTAAATTGATTTAAATTATGCTGAAATGTGGTTCTTATTGCCAGTGTGACTGCAGCTTTGTCGGTTTCAACATGGGTAACAAAAAAATAAAACAAGAGGAGCTGTATTTTCCGACTTCCTCCTACGTTAAATAGGTGTGATGAGAAATACAAGTAACAACGACTCATTAGCCAGCTGCCATTTGCCACTACAGTTTGCACTACTTGCCCTTAGCGCTGATGCAAATAACCAGTAGGATTCTCTCCATGGTCTCTGAGGAAGTGGGTCGCAATCCACAAACGTTCACTCTGAAATAAATAAATCTGTTAGTCTTCTTATAGTGCTTCTGTCTACATTTTTATTATCCATTTAGTAGCACGTTTCACTTGCTGCCACAAGAGGGCGACAGGGCGCCCAGAATACTGGGAACGTCCTATTTAACCTTGAGTTGTCTTTGTAATAATGGTTGATAATGGAGTGAGGCAAATAAATTAGAATTTATATACTATGAAGAGTATGTAAATAGTAGGACAAGATTCTGGGAGTTGTAGTCTTCACAAAGTAATTTTTCCAAGCAATGAAAGATGCCTGAGAGGCCCAGTCTCAGGACAGGAGCATCTCAGCCTCACTCTGGCCCTTCTACCTGGTCCTCAGAAGGGCAGTGAAGACGGCATAGGGCATTCTGGGTGTTTTAGTCCAAAAATACAAATCTGAACACTTCTGATAATATGCTCCGCCTAGTCAAAGCTATGGTTTTTCCAGTAGCGATGTATGGAAGTGAGAGCTGGACCATAAAGAAGGCTGACCGCCGAAGAATTGATGCTTTTGAATTGTGGTGCTGGAGGAGACTCTTGAGAGTCCCCTGGACTGCAAGGAGAACAAACCTATCCGTTCTGAAGGAAATCAACCCTGAGTGTTCACTGGAAGGACAGATCCTGAAGCTGAGGCTCCAATCCTTTGTCCATCTCATGAGAAGAGAAGACTCCCTGGAAAAGACCCTGATGTTGGGAAAGTGTGAAGGCAAGAGGAGAAGGGGACGACAGAGGACGAGATGGTTGGACAGGGTCATCGAAGCGACCAACATGCATTTGACCAAACTCCAGGAGGCAGTGGAAGACAGGAGGGCCTGGCGTGCTCTGGCCCATGGGGTCACAAAGAGTCGGACACGACTTAACGACTAAACAACAACAACACTGTGTTTAAAGTTCTCCTCTAACTGTTGTGTTTTTGGTGCACTGTTTCAAAGAGCCTGAGTCAGTGTGCTTTCTTGCACTGGAACAATGTGGTTCTACATACCTGCAGGTACTTAGTGCGAAACTGGAAAATGATAAATGAAAACCAGTTCAAAACACAGGTGTACATATCTCTGATGGCCACCGGTCGCTCATTGCCACAGTAAATGAACAATACCACTTATAAGGTAGTCAACTCCCCTTGCCATAGTACTCCTGTGCCTTTAACAGCTGCACGGAATCATAGAATAATGGAGTTGGAAGGGGCCTATAAGGCCATTGAGTCCAACCCCTTACTCAAGATAGGAATCCAATCAAAGGATATCTGACAGATGATGGTCTCATTTTCTCTTGAATGCCTCCAGCGTTGGAGCACTCACCACCTCCCAAGGTCAATGGTTCCATTGTCATACTGCTCTAACAGTTATGAGGTTTTTCCTGATATTCAACCGAAATATCTTGTAGCTTGAGCCCATTATTATGTGCCCTGACCTCTGGGATGATTGAGAACAGATCCTGCCCCTCCTCTGTATGACTACCTATCAAGTATTTGAAAAGTGCTATCATATCTTCATTCAGTCTCCTTTTCTCATGTTAGATAGAAACTCATCAGGATAAAAACCCCTCTGCATTGTTCCTGCAAGCCAGAAAATCTTTACCCGATTAACTTTTGCTCATCAGTTCTGTAGCAAAAATGAAGTCATAGGGGAACAGATTGGGATGGTGGTGTGTTAAAGAGAGAGAAAGAGAGATCAGCCCTAACAGGTTAAAAAACAAAGCAAAGGAAACAAATAAAACATCCACCCAATGAGATAGAGCACTTGTAATCATTAAAGTACCAGTTTTTGCACTGATATCAGCATTTTCCCCTCATCCACGCTACGTTTTCCTTATCTCGCTTTATCCAGTCCTTTTTTCATTGACTTCTCACTGCTTCTCAAACCTCCTGCACACATTCTTTATTTTAAGGATTGCTCTGTACAGGGGATGGCAGACAGCCTTTCCTAACTGCAGTTCACATCCATGGTGGAAGCCTGGGGCTGGAAGTTTTCAAGGAGCAGCTCAAGATGCTCTGAGGGGGAAGGCAATTTCTTAAAGGGAAGGGCAGTTCTTAAAGAGAAAAGAAGTGCACATGGAAGCTTCAGGTCACTTCAGCGCCAAATGACAGCAAGCGGTGAGAGGAAATGATCCACCAGAAAGACCTCTGAGTCCATTGGAAAAGGAAAAAGCAGAGCATGCTGCTTATATACCGCCCCATAGTGCTGAAAGCACTCTCTGGGCAGTTTACAATTTAATTCTGCAGAGTGCACATTGCCTCCCTGCTCCCATGAGCTGGGTACTCAATTTACCAACCTCAGAAGGATGGAAGGCTGAGTAAAACTTGAGCCGGCGACCTGGGATTGAACCCAGGTTGTGAGCAGAGTTTTGACTGCAGTACTGCAGTTTGACCACTGTGCCACAAGACTCCTCAGAAAAGGAAAGAAGACATGGGATGGAGTGGCTGGAAGTGGGCAGTGGAAGGGTCGAGATGCCCACAGCAGTCTCAAAGGCTCTGCAGTGCTACACAGATCAACGGAAGAGTGGCAGGTGGGGCGGACTTAAGGACACATAGACACAAAAAGCTTAGTGTGAACCCTGTTCATTTTCTGGGTAAGCTCTTTGCCAGGTCACCCAGAGAGCCTATGTTGAACTCTCTTCGCAGCTAGGAGCAAGAGCTGCCCAGAGAAATCAGTGGAGAGGGTTAGGGTTCCAGTCGACTCTACTGGAGCTAAGAAGAGGGACAGGCAGAGCTCAAAAGAGAGAGGAGCCAGAAAATGATACAGAAACACCAGAGGCTTTGCCATTCTGTTTCCCATCCATCTTAGCCAGCTTGTGAGGTGGAATGGGAGCTGTTGTTCCTCCGTGGTTGGAGGTCAGAAAGTTGTGTTCCCATTATAAGCAAGAAGGCATAAAGAAGGACAAGCCCTGCCCGAAAAGAATCAACATGACTTGTGCAAAGGTTAAGTCTGGTCTCACTCATTTTTCCCAGTTCTTTGAAAGCCAGATGTCCTTAAATCGTATTAGTCCCTACAACAGGGATGGGCAACCTCCCGAGGTCCACCTTTGGACTTTGAAAGGCTGCACCTGCTACCTTGAACAACTTCCACATTGTCTTTTAAAAACAATGTTTTTTTAATATTGAGCAAAGGTCCCTTATGCCCTCTAGTGGCCATTTTAAAAAACATTAAAATTAGGGATCTTGTCGATAGGTTTAACACCCCACAAACAAGACTTTTTGAGAAATTGTTGAGGGGAAACTAACATTGGGTGGATGTAAGTGTACTGGGGGGGTAGCACAGGTGCTGGGGGCTGTCTTTAGGTCAACGGGGTCTGCGTGCAGGATAGAAATGGACCCATTTCTTCAGTTGCCACTTCCAGCACGTTGATGTTTCATGAACTGCAGTCCACGTCTTTCAACGTATGTATGCTTTTCATCCTGCGTTTAATCATGTTCATCAATGGCCGGGCATTAGCGAGAAGTTCTGAAGTTTGCTGATGACAAGAAATGATGAAAAGCGGTGGAAACAAGAAAGCATACAAGAAGAACCTCAAAGCGATCTCTCTCTCTCTCTCAGCTGGGGGAATGGGCTTTAAAACAGCAAAGGCAGCTTAATATTAGCAAATTGTAGAATGCCAATGAATAAAATAAAATAAGCAAAATGTGAAAAGATGACATTGGAGTAAATGGCCTTAAAGGAGGAAACGGTAATTTTAGATTGTGCTGATGGCGGAATGAGCTAGCGGCGACAGACAACAATGAGGTCTGGGGATCATGGTGGAGCAATTTATGACCATAAGATGTAGTGACAATCATTTGCTTGAATGAGTTGCAAAGATGACGTAACACATGCACAAGGAGAGTGTCCAAATTCAAAGTTAGTGAGGGTAACACATCATGATAGCTGGGTAGCTCAGTGGTTTAGGTCTCTGACTGCAGAGCCAGAGGTTCGATTCCCCCACGGTGCCTCCTTGACAAGGGCTGGACTCGATGACCCAGTTCTAAGATTATGATGATAGCTATATATCACCTTCACTGTCAGAAGCAAAGCTTGGCAGATTAATTTTAAAAACGTAATTTTCTTCCCATTACACTGTTCTAAAAACAGCTTACTGATATTGCTTGTTGTAATGCTGAAACAACTAGACAATCTTACTTGTTACACCAATAAAGCAACTATGTTCCTTTCATTATGTTCCTTCCAAAAAGTAATTTCTGCTCCATTATTTTAAAAAGTAACTATTTACAGCAGGGGTCTCAAACTCAATTTACCTGGGGGCCGCTGGAGGCAGAGTCTGGGTGAGGCTGGGCCGCATCAGATTTTCTGCCAAGCGGAGCAAGAGCCCGAGGAAGCCACCCAGGAGTTTCCTTAGCCCAGCTGGGGCTCCGAGGAGGAGGAGGACGACGACGAGGAGGGGCGCGCGAGCCCGAGGAAGCCGCCCAGGAGTTTCCTTAGCCTGGCTGGGGCTCCGAGGAGGAGGAGGAGGAGGAGGGGCGCGCAAGCCCTCGTCGCCGGCCACAACCCCCTCCGGCTCCTTCTTCACTACCACCACCAGCAGCAGCAGCAGGACGAAGAAGCGGAGAAGGGAGGGAGCGCCGGCGACCGCCTAGCGGGGGGGGGGGAGGGCATGACATAATTTTTTTAAAAAAACCCTCACAGAATCGCCTTGCCAAAGGAGAAAAGCCCCCATCGGTACCTGCGAAATTAAACAGAACGGGCCCCCCACAGGTGCACGCGCGCACGCACGCATACAAACACACACACACACACTCACACACACACGGAGGTCCAGCAACCTTCCTCTGAGGGCTCCCCCCTCAAAAAAAGGCGTACTCAGCAGCAGCAGCTACCCCCACCACGACAGGGGAGCAAACCTTGCGAGGCGAGCCCAGGCAGCCTCCAGAGCCGAGGCGGCTGAAGCAGGACGAAGAGGAGGAGGAGGTGGAGGAAGCACCGTCGGGTGCTGAGGCGGCCGCTGGCCAGGCTGGTGCTGCCGAGAGAGAAAGAGAGCCAGAGAGCCGCTTCCCTGGAAGAGGCGGCAGCAGCAGCTGCTGTTGGCGGCTTGGAGGCGCTCTTCGAGGACGGGCCGGGAGCGAGCTCCGCTCTCAGGCATCGCTCGGCGGCGGCTCGGGCGCCTGGGAAAAAGGGCCGGCAGCGCGCCTCGCTCGCCGGCTCTCCCCCAAGACAGCGCCTCTTGCACCCTCCATCTGGAACTGCAGCCTGCCAGCTGGCAGACAGGTGGGCTGGCTGGCAGGCTGCAGTTCTGGGTGGAGGGTGCAAGAGGAGCTGTCTTGGGAGAGAGCCGGCGAGCGAGGCGAGGCTTTTTTTGACTCTTGACAGCAGAGGACGTGTGGGCGCTTCGGGGGGGCAGGCAAGGCGGGGGCCACAAACTATCATCTGGCGGGCCGCAAATGGCCCCCGGGCTGCATGTTTGAGACCCCTGATTTACAGGCAGCTGTGGTAAAAATGCTGGCCAAAATCCTGTTCATTACACCTGCAATTATAACTTTTATCTTCAGGCAAGCCTTCCCTAAGTGACTGACTTCCTGAGTGTTTTTTTTTTTTAATGAATTGTTGTGCCTTGACTGCTTTGAATGAGTTTTGGGGGTTGCTTTTGTTTACCGCGTTTCAATTTGGTATTTGTTCGACCTTCTTTAAATATTTGTATACTTACTGTTTTTAGTTTTAAATGTTGTCTTTTTAATGATGCAAGTTGCCTTGGGTCCTTTTTAAGGAGAAAGGCAAGCAAGCAAGCAAGCAAGCAAGGAAGGAAGGAAGGAAGGAAGGAAGGAAAGAAAGAAAGAAAGAAAGAAAGAAAGAAAGAAAGAAAGAAAGAAAGAAAGAAAATGTCATAACTTTTAGAGGTGAGTTGCTCCCAAAAGTGTGACTTGGCACACAACTGATAATTTCTATGATTTTTTTTTTTTTTTAACTTAAGGAAACGTGCCTCCAACAGTTACACCATTTGAGTTCTGCTGGTGTAAACCCCAAGAGGATTTGGGCTACGGTTTCTTTTTGCAATCTGTGCAAGGGAGCATTCAGTACACTGTCACAATTCAGAAGCACCATCGCTTTTAACGGGTCAACCTCCAGGGTGTGTGACCGCACGTGTACATCGCACAGAGCACCTGCGGAGCACTCAGCCTGCAGAGCTTCAACATTCGATGGTTAAAACTTTGCTGCACAGTTACGCAAATAGAGCAATTTTTTTAGAAATGACAAGAAACTTCCATAGGTGTTTTCTGTTGCACGCCAAGTTGTGTGACAGTTTGCAAAGATAATGTCTCCGTAGTTTTCTTAACTTACAGCAGTTCATGGCTGAAACTTACTCAGTTTGCATAACCGAGCAACAGGATGTCGGCCTGTGTTTGCTAACAGAATTCCACACTCTGCTATGTGCAGTGGGTCACTTCCAGACTCCAATGTTCTGAATACCAGTTCCCAGGGAAGATGAGTGGAAGAATGTGTCCAGAAGTTAGGAGGCAGAACCGCTAGACAGGTGATCGGAAGAAGCTGGTGGCGTTCTGAGCAACAACTGTATCTGTGTGCCTCGAACCAAGAGCTGCTGGAATGAAGCTTGAGTCAACGCTGATCTTGTGACTTGGGATAACACGTTACGGCAGCATCATGCATCGTGTAAGGTCCGTGGGCTGAAGATGCACTGTGGCCAGAGGAGACGTGTGGCAGAGAGATGTTTAGGTTTAGAGTGAGAAGGGAGATTTAAGATCAGGAAGAAGGACAGTTTAGATATGACTGGAAGACACTGGATGATGGTCCACAAATGGATCATGTAGACTTTCCAAAAGTACAGAGGCCAGAATCTCAGTAGCCATGCTAGCTGAAGAACTCTAAGAGGTGGGTCAGGTGTAGCACCAAAGCCGACTTTTTTTAAAGGGTCAAAGCTGGAACCTTCCTTATGCAAACCTGGTGCTCTATGACCATGGATTTCTCCAAATTCATTTGGCATTCAGAAGGGGAAGGGCTCTGCTCTGCTTCTCCTCATCTGGCCAGAGACTTGACGTTCCACGCAATTACTTCTCTGCAGAATCACAGAAAATGAGCAGCCTGGGTCACGGCCAGGATGGCTAATAAGGTTCACTGGCCCTGATCCTGCCCTTTGAACAGCAAGCGGGCGCGCACGGAAATTCGACCAACCACAGCAGCACGTTTGGGCATGGAGGTAAAATGGGTTGCTAGATTTCTGTGTGCCAGGGTTTTGCTAAAGGCATGGAGGAAATGCAAGGTAAAACACTGGCAATCGAAACTTTCCACAGATGTATTTGCAGAGGCAGCCTTGAGAAGGAAGCATAGATCAGTGGGTACAGCATATATATTTGCACGTGGAAGTCTCCACATTTAAGTCTGCAGTGTTTCAGATTACAGAATCGATGATTGTAGCACTTGAAAAGTAGACACTAAGTTCCATTACCCACAGGGAGCATGGCCAGTGGGTGGGGATGATGGTTTATAGTCCAATAGCATCTGGAGAACATCCACATCTTCTGTTCTTTTGTTTAAAAGACCTTGGATAGCAGGGCTGGAAATGTGGATGTTATAGATGCTCCATTGCTAGAAAAGCAATATCCGTAAGGGCTGATGGTGTGTGAGTATCACAGCAGAAGCTTCACTCACCTCCCAAAGTATGCAAAGTAACTTTCTTTCTTTTGTGACTAGTCGGCATATAAATAAAACTACTACTACTAATAATAATAATAGTCGCCAAGACTTAACCACAGGGTTTCTTTGAAGTCTGACTTCTCAAACCGTCTCCCTACATCGTGTCTCTCCAACACTAAATCATGGTTTATTCTCTAATTATGGGTTATTTATCATACCTGGCCCTCCTCCTCTCTCCAATCTCTTGAGAGATGCTCCCTGTTAAAATAAGCTGTATTAGACCTGGCTATGGTGGCTGGGTTTTTTAAAAGGAGGTGTATACTCAAAGAAAGGGATCTGGACTCAGATTTGAACAAGTGATATGTCAGCGATATTTCCAGCTCGGTTGTGCTGGGGGTGGAAGGAAGATGAAGTCCTAGGGTAACTTCAACATTTCAGGCAAACTTAGTCATGCCCCCCCCCCCCCCCAAAAAAGTGACAACATGCATTTCCTACTCCTTCCTCACCAGAACTCTGCCAAGCTACGGGAGAAAGGAAGAAAGAACGGAGAAAACTTTCCATCCGGGAAGGCAGAGAAGAGGGCCTGCCTGACTCCTGTGGCATTTTGTATGACACACTCTTGCAAAATGCCTGTGTTTGCTCCCATTGCATAATATTTAAATTGATTTTTTTTAAATGAGGCGCCAGATCAGCATTTTAGGGTTAACGATTAAACAAGAGCTGAAAGAAAGAAAAAGGGAAGGGAATTTAAAAGGGCACCCTGGAAAAGGAAACCCAGGCTGGCTCTCAAACAGCTCAGACTCTTCAGCTTGCTAATAATTCAAAGGAAAGGGGTAGACAAAGAGGGGTTTGATTTCTTGTCTCATAACGAATTACTGCGTTGTTAACTCTTTCTGCAACAAATCCACCGTGTGTGTGTGTGTGTGTCTCCTTACTGATTCCTTGGCTTGTTCTCCGTTCTGCTCCCTCCTTCCCTCACCTTGAGTCTTGTGTCCAGTTCTGGACACCGCACTTCAAGAAAGATGCTAACAAATTGGAACAAGTTCAGAGGAGGGCGACAAGGAGGATCAGGGGACTAGAAACCAAGCCTTAGGAGGAAAGGCTGGAAGAATTGGGCCTGTTTAGCCTTGAGAAAGGAAGACTGAGGAGAGATGTGATAGCACTTTTCAAAGACTTGAAAGGCTGTCCTACAGAGGAGGGGCAAGATCTGTTCTCGACCATCCCAGAGTGCAGGACACGCAACAATGGGCTCAAGTTAAAGGAAGTCAGATTTCGGTTGAATATCAGGAAAAACTTCCTGTTAGAGCAGTACGACAGTGGAACCAGTTACCTTGGGAGTTGGTGAGTGCTCCAACACTGGAGGCATTCAAGAGAAAATGAGACCATCATCTGTCAGATATCCTTTGATTGTCAGATCCCTGTTTCAGCAGCTGGACCTAACAAGAGTCTGACCCCCAGGACCAGACCCTGGTCATGTTCCAGTGCCATGAAGCTCCCTCTCTTCCTGCCAACTGGCCACTCAGCCGCCGTGCGGTGAGACTCATCCTCCCACCCCCTGCCTGGAACATGAGTGGACAGTCTGACCCCAGGTGTCGGACCCTCATTAGGTCTAGCTTGGTTGGGGATATTCGTATTATCCCCTTTCTATTTCTATCTCCTTCATTGCTGCCCTTCCAAATCTCAGCCTTCTTCTGGTTTCTTGGCTGCAGTTTCTGTTTGGATTGATGACTGGACACAACTTTAACAATTTTGATCTCTCCATATCTACATTACAGGCAAGTAATTCTTCTGTAGACTTGATTTTTGCCTTCTTAGCATTCAACTGCAGTCCTGCTTTGGCACTTTCTTCTTTCACCTCCACCAGAAGTCATTTCAAGTCACTGCTGCTTCCTGCCAATAAGGTGGTGTTATCTGCATATCTTAAATTGTTGATGTTTCTTCCACCAATTTTAACTCCTCTTTCATCTGAATCTAGTCTGGCTTTCCATACGATATGTTCTGTGTACAGACTGAACAGATGAGGAGATAAAATACACCTTTGTCTGACTCCTTTATCTGTAGGAAACCATTCTCTCTCTCCATATTCTGTCTTAGGAGTAGCTTCTTGTCCACAATACAAGTTATGAATCAGGACAACCAAATGTTGAGGCACACTCATTTTGTTCAGAACAACTCATAGTTTCCCATGATCCACATAGTCAATGGCTTTCCTGTAGTCTATAAAGCAGAGCAGTTCGCAAAGCACAGAGTGGTTTAAATGATAATTATGATGACGACGACAATGATCATTATGATGATTCCACTCCATCTTGCTTTTCCAGAGGGAGACCAGGTCTTCACAAGGGAAATGGAACATGTTAAACCATGCTGATATCAAATGGAGGAAAAATTATACCCAAGTATTAAAGGCTGTTTGAGCAAAGACCACATCCATAAAAGAAGCTTTATCAATTGATAAACAGAAGGATGCAAAGTTTTTTGGAAAGCTGAACAAGGCAACAGAAAATGGGAATAAACGGGGTTTACTTCTATTTAGAGAGATTAGAGATTAGGCATCCTTCAGTCTCGAGAGACGATGGTAACGTGCTCTGAATAGAGGTCTTGGAACAGCGTCTAGTGTGGCTGAGAAGGCCAATTTCATCCCTTCCACACTGAAGACAAATACAATCTGTACCCCGTCTAGCTCCCTGATTTTGCTGCTTTCGTGACTGCCTCTTTGCCTCGGCCTGCTGAACAAGGGTCTCTTCAAAATGGGAGAGGCCGTGATGCACCGCCTGCCTCCAGGCTGAACGCTCAGATGTCAAGGTTTTCCATCTGTTGAGGTCCATTCCTAAGGCCTTCAGATCCCGCTTGCATATCTCCTTGTATCGCAGCTATGGTCTCCCTCTGGGGCGATTTCCCTGCACTCATTCTCCATACAGGAGATCTTTACGAATCTGACCATCAGCCATTCTCATGACTCTACAAATAGAGTAGTCCTAGAACGAGCTGGAATTTCTAGCATGTATACATTACTGAAACAGCGTCATCTACGTTGGGCATGTCGTTACTACTATTATTTCTCTATGATTTATCTTCCTCTGTCTCCTCCTCCTCTTCCTCCACATTTAATCCATTTCTATACAGCTTGGTATATCTAATGGTAAGTCGAAGTAGTGCAAAACTGATTTTAAAAATTAAAAGTGTATTAAGCATGCATTAAGCCATTTAAACAATGATCAGCTACAGGGATCATCAGATAAATGCTCACAAAGAGTTCTCAAACTGGGCAACACAGTCAATCTAGAGATGGGTCTTAAAAGCACACTACCCAAAGTCTGCCACTTCTAGAGTTGACACTTCTAGAGCTCAAGATGGCTTTGGGAGCATCCATCAGAGGAACCGCTTCTATCAGGATGAAGATGCTCCCATACGAAGGCCAGCTGCTGTGGCCCTCCTCAAAACACAGCTGCTTTCAGAGACCAGTCCAACAGGCACCTCTTTCAACCCCATCCTCCAGAATGGGCTTCGGAGTTCTGAGTGGACCACAGTTCTGTTTCAGCTGAGGTGTTCTGGGAGGTGCAATCCAAAAAAAAGTAACTTTTTAAACACCTGTTCTGTTATCATTCTGGAAAAATGTCAATGAGCAACATTTAAACTCCGATTTGATCCATGGGTTTCTCATTAAGAAAAACCGCTGGGTGATCACCTTGACATACACAGTTTTTCTCAACTGGATTTCAGCCTTTTCTTCGTTCATAGAAATAAGTTATATGACATCAGGGAAAAGAGCCTTTTCTGTGGTGGCACCTCATTTCTGGAATGCCTAAAGCACTGCGGCTAATTGTTTTGTGTGTGCTCTTTGTTTTAGATCAAATCTTTGTTTGCCTGGGTACCTATCTGGTTAAACAATTTATCTGCTTAATTTATTTAGTTGCCCTGAATTGTTGAAGGTATAGTATACAGTTTTATATATTTTTCTATTCTTATGTATTACATTTCTGCCCCACCATTTTCATTACTAGGCAGAAATCAAGGCGGCTTACAAGCATTATCCGGTGGTGGTTGTTATGTGTCTTGGTCGGGACCAATTTATAGGGACCCTAACTTGGCTTTCAAGGTAAGTGAGATATTTAGTGAGTGGTTTTACCAGCTCCATACCCCTGGTGAGTTTCTATGGCTGAGTGGTGATTCGAACTCAGACATCCTGAGTCCTAGCCCATTACTCTGTCCACTTCATCGCACTGGGTATCACAATCATTATAAACATAATAAAAACAACAGTCAAGAATAAATTCAACCATACCATCATTAACAGCAAATAAAATTAAGCATAACCATCCTTGGTTTTAGTTATGCTTTGTAAACGATGCTGTTATTTGTAAGGAAGAAGGGTGGTTTAAATATCCTATAGGTATTCAAATACATTAAATAAAGAAAATGTCTGTGTGCCAGGCCGATGCTAATGGCAGAGGAGCAGCACCAGAGAAAAAGGTGGCAACCCTACCTATTGACCAAGAATGGTCAGTTCACAAGTCCTGGGAACAGCCCAGTTTGTCTTGCTCTTAGGCTTTTAAACACACGTGATCCTTTGTACAGCATGGTGTTGACAACATGAGATTTTGCTCTACCTGCAGTTTTCCTGAATGCACAAACTTCCAGCATTTGGCCTGCAACATCTCTTGTTACAGTCTAAACAGAAAGGAAATTGGGAGAGGCATGGGGCTGTTGCATTCTGCAGCCAAGGGAGGGGAAAGAAAACTCCAGCCCCCTTTGTGGATCCCATCCAAGCTTCTGGTTTCTCCATCGGACAGTTCCAAGATCTGAAAAGCTGCCATGTCTCTGCACCCCACACCTCACGGAAGAAAGAGTGTAGAGTTGCACACAGCCAGCACTGGGGGATGATCCTCTATAGATGGAAGCAAACGGGCCATTTCTGTGTCTACGATTAAAACTAAACAGTTGGAAGTCACAACTTGCAAATAAGTTACCTCTAACAAATTACTGCTTTTGGTAATGATAGCATTTTATCTTTAAAAAGGAACACAAGAAGTGGCAACTGAGTTGGTTCTTAAAAAAAAAACTTGATTGATTCTTAAATAATTTTTGCAAGAAGCACAATCATCAACCAACATAAGTCAATGTTTTAACAGGAAGCACACATTGCCTTAAAATATAATACCTCATTTTTAGCCTTAGTCCCAGTAGAATTTGTAAAATAGGAAGTTAGTCAGATTAAAAAAAAAAAGTTTAAATGGCAAATAATGTGACTGGGTTTAGCATTGGCAGTGAGTGTGTGCCACCTAGCCGTATGTTTTCTTTAAGTATCAGGTTTTGCCCTAATGCATGAATTTATCTATGATCATTTAAAACAGGAGCAGGCACCTTCAACAAAAAAAAATTAAAAATTCTTTTTGCATGATAGGGGCTCTGGGGTGCTTGCATGTGGATGCCACTTACCCCACATTCTGTGTCCTAGTTCTTTCTCTCAGTAAATTTTTTAGACTGGTATCTTTCTTGCACTGCTTTAGACCGCAATGATCAAACGACCTTCCACATAAAAACATTCCTTGCATATAGAAACCTAGCCTGTAAGGAAGGAGGCGTCTCCCTGGCATGCTAGTTTCCTGAAAAATATATATATTTAATTTGGGAGGAATATTGGTTTTCTTCCACGTGGGAACATTCAGGTGGGTGAGCTCGTCCGATGCTTTTGGAAGTTCTACAATTCAGAGAGAAGTTTATCACTTCTGGAGGAAGGAGGAAAGAAGTGAGCCTGAGAGTAGTAGTCTACATAGTGAGTGCTTAGAATATTCACAAGGACACAATATATTCCTGTTTTGCTTATCTAGCTGGCTATCACAGCCTCAGTGATAAGCTGAAGCACATACTTACTGCGTATAACACCCAAAGTCCAGTGTCTGGCATCTCCAGTTAAAGAAATCAGGTAGCAAATGATGGGCAAGTGGTAACACTAGAGATATAGAATTGCTCCTGCCGGTTAGAGAAAACAATACTGGGTAACAGTGATGCCGTGGAACTAGGTGCACAAGATCAGAACCACAAGACTTTCTGAGTGGCAGGGACTATGGCATCGTCTGTTAACCCACTCAGGCTCCCCTGTTCCCTCTGAGCTTAGCTGCCTTTCTCCCAGTGGCTAGGAGAGACATGGATTCTTCTCAACAAAAATATAAAGTTGCAAGCTCCCCGTGTTGTAATGCAAACTATTGTAGGGTGGTTTTGGTCTTGAATTGATAATTAAGCAGCCTTAACTTTACAAAAGTCCTGTTTTTCATATGTCAATAAGGATGGCTCAAGCGGCCTTTGTTTTTGGATTCTCCTTAGTTGCGAGAGGTTGCTGGCTAGAAGGGCAGTCACGATGAACCCCTTCGCTTCTAAATTTACCACCGTACTCATTGCTGAGTGACATGGACGAACTCTCTCACCTGGCCTAAGGAGACATCCTCCCTGCCACTTTGTGAAGCAGAAGAAACACGGCCAGAATCCTAAGGGCAGATGCTAATGAATGCAACTACCACCTCATTAATGAAGGGCAATTTGCTACCAAGACTTCTGTGATTCCCCCTATGCAAGCAAAAATTGGTAATGGGATTCTTGGTATAGTCACCGTAGGCAATCCACACTTCTTGTAAAACAACCCTAACAATTGTTTTGTGTTTGGGTGAGAGGTGGTTAACTGATGAAAAATGGAGCCAGATTCTGGGATTTTCCCTTACTGAGAATGGTAGTGAACACAAGAGGGGATCCTGTAGACCATCTTGACTGCTGCCATGGGTGTCGTCAACATTCAGGCTGCCCTTGGCTTTGTAAAGCTTGGCATCCTTTTTTCCTCCTGGCACTGCGGACACGATATTAACATCAGGCCCTTTCCTGGCTTTTTTAATCATAAGTACAGAATCACAATATTCCACATTCATAAGACATTGAATATTATTATAATTAACTGACTGGAAGTTATTGTTTAAGGCTACAACACCCAGAACGCCCCAGACTGGGTCAAGGATGCTGCTAGTTCTAGTCCAAAATGATGGTAACTTTCCCACTCCCAACCACTGACAACACTCCACCTGGCTGAAGCAGGTAAGACCTGGCAGATGCTGGACATCAGGGATGATCGAGAGGGGTAAGAAATGATGGAGAAGGAAGGGGGGGAGAAGACTGAGGGTTAGGGGGAGTGTTCCAAGGGAGAAAGCCAATTTTTTGACTTGGCTGGCCCTTTCCACTCTTGTGGGCCAAGGAGTTCCACTTAAGTGTCTCTAAGCCCAGGGCTCCCATCATGTTGGAACTGAGTCTCTGATGCTCCGTGCGGAAGATGAAAGCAGCTGCCCATTTATTTCTGTTTCTCAGTGGTAGAGAGCAGGGATATTGGCAAGTCCCAAGTCTGAGTCTTTGGTACCAAGTCCCAAGTCTGAGTCTTTGGTACCAAGTCCCAAGTCTGAGTCTTTGGTACCAAGTCCCAAGTCTGAGTCTTTGGTACCAAGTCCCAAGTCTGAGTCTTTGGTACCAAGTCCCAAGTCTGAGTCTTTGGTACCAAGTCCCAAGTCTGAGTCTTTGGTACCAAGTCCCAAGTCTGAGTCTTTCGTACCAAGTCCCAAGTCTGAGTCTTTCGTACCAAGTACCAAGTCTGAGTCTTTCGTACCAAGTACCAAGTCTGAGTCCCTGATAAAAACAAGCTTTTTTTCCAGAGGAAAAAAAGGGAGCGCTGGGTGAGTCCAATTCATTGGGAGGAAAAAACAGAGTCGAATCCGAGTCAAGTCCCTAGAAGGGAACTGACACGAGCCCTTAAGCAGCAAAATAGTGAAATCGTACAGTGGCTGGGGGAGGGAGGGAAGGAACCAAGGAGCTATTCAAACAAGAAATACCATTGGTTTGGGGCTCAGTCAAGGAACAGCTCTACAGTATGTAGATAACACTTCTTAATTATTAACTCACTCGTTTGCCGAACTGCAGCCTCCATCCTTCAGCTCGAATGTGCTCTCAATGGGCACAGCATTTGAAAGAATAAAATAAAATCCAAAATTCAACGAGACAGTCCTGTGAGATAGGTTGGTATTTCTGAGTGTGGGTTGTCGTGGCGTCAGTGCAGGGGTTCCTCTCACCTCTGAGACTGGGCCCATGGATTTGCTCCATTTCCTCATTAGCCATCGGAACTTAAAACGTGGGATCTCCTTTGAGAGCTGATTTCTCAGACCTGAAAGTCTGCCTAACTCAAGTCTCTCCAACACCAGCGATGCTTCCCGTTCTATTTACAAGTGACCATGATGTCTGACAATGCCCTCCATTTCCCAGTGAAGGTGCTCTCCCCTTTGAAGTTTAAAAGTTTAAGAGTCTGTAAGTATGAGAATGTGGATGAAGGGGGAAAAAAGCTCTCAAAATTCTACTCTCCTTTTTCTTGCTGGTCATTCTGGAGTCTTTCGGCAAGTCCTGTTTCTGTACATTTATTCAGAGATGTCTCAAGAGAGCTGGAGACGTGATCTTAAAACATGAGCATTGTCTGTGGACTAAGAGAATTCACTGATTAATGTATTTGTCAATATTCATGCCAGCCTGGGCTTCTGAGACTTGTAGTCCAAAATGTAAGTTTTCCACACACAGCATAGGAAGTGGCTTTGCACCCAGATGGGTTGCCCATGCACTGAATGGCTCCCCCCCCCCCCGGGCCTAGAGAGAAAATAATTCATACCATATAATTGTTGATGCTGTTATTGATTACATTTCTTGTTTTTGGGCACACAGGTCCACATATTGAGAATATCAACTCCCACTTGTTTAAAAATGAAGACTTTAGCATTAAGGCCCTTGCATAATACAGATCATCAGTGCTGAGAACAGATGTTACAGATAACCTGTCACCAGAAGAAGAAATTCTTTAAAACGTTGAAAGCATCAGAGTACTTTTAAGCTAACTGAAATAGGCCAAAGGTCAGCTTTGCAATTAAAAGCTGAGCTGGCTTAAGCAGTAAAGTACGTGTCATTATCCTCAAATGGATTTCGTAGCTTCATAGGTTGCAGATTAGCTTGCTTTTGTCTATTGGTCAGCAGGAGGAAACAGCAGTCTGTGTATTGTATTCTCGAAGGCTTTCACGGCCGGGATCCAATGGTTGTTATTTGTTATGGGTGTATTGTTGTGATAAGGGATAATAATAAGGGGGAAGATTATCTGTCTGGGTAGAATTCGTTGACCTTTTTGCAGGCTGTATCTTTCAGTGCTGGGAGCCAGGCTTTGTTGAGTTTTAGACTTTCTTCTTTTTAGTTGAAGCTCTGCTGGTGTTTGTGGATTTCAATGGCTTCCCTGTGCAGTCTAACATAATGATTGCTGGTGTTGTCCAGTACTTCTGTACTTTGAAATAAATTTTCATGTCCAGCTTGTTTCAGGGCATGTTCAGCTACTGCCAATTTTTCTGGTTGTTTTAGTCTGCAGTGTCTTTCATGTTCTTTGATTCTGGTGTGGATGCTGCGTTTTGTGGTCCCAATATATACCTGGCCACAACTGCAAGGTATCCGCTGTCAAGGTAACTCTACCCAGCCACAAGGACTGGTGATCACTGCACACAAAAGACTAGCTAACAATACCCATCAATCACAGGGACAGAACATCTCCCCCCCTTATCACAACAAAACACCCATAACAAAAAAACACCCTGATCACCATAATCACCCAATCTCCTGAAAAGGACAAAAAGTTGATCCCACAGCTACAAATACTTAACTATCCCACAATACTAACTAACACAGAGTTCTAACTCCTGTCCTCTGAAGATGCCGGCCACAGAGACTGGCGAAACGTTAGGAAGAAAAACCTCCAGAACACGGCCAAACAGCCCGGAAAACCTACAACAACCAGTCTGTGTATTGTTTTTTCTTTCTTTCAAAATGGCAACATCAAAGATGTCAGTGTGTTCTCACCTCCCATTGCAATGCTGCTTTGACCTCTGTGAAGGAAAGAAGGAGGAAAGTGAGCCATGCTCACCCATAGAGCCACCAGGGGAGGAGAAAGGGAAGATAGAGGTCTGTCTGGTAGAAGAAGGAGAGGGAGAAAAAGGGGAGGAGCTAAAAATGTCAGTAGGGGAGGAAGGTATAAAAAGATCAAGGAGAGAGGAGATTAGGCAGTAGGTTCGAGAGTGAAGGAGTAGATTCAAAGTACGAGAGAACGCTTGGTCTTTTGAAAGACTTTCCTAAACTAAAGGTTGATGGGTTGTTACCAGACCTGGAGGTGAAAAGAGTAGGAGAGATGACGTTTGAAACTCAAGAATGGACAGTGATTGTTTTCCCACGGGGGCAAAGAGGTGGAAGGAAGGGGATCCGGCCAGATCAGATGTACAACAAGCCACTGAAAGAGAGAGACTGGGCTCAACACCCGTGTCGCGGCGCTGTTTGTGCGGTACGGAGTAACCCCCTGTGTAATCCCACGGATCTGGAGCGTTTAGGTCCAGCACCTCAGTGAGTTATCCTAATTTCCAAGAAGAACTATCCTCGCCTAGTTATGGACCTTTGCCTGATTTGTCTTATTATGAGCCGGTTGCGGGGGTTGTTGAAACACCGAGAGTTAATAAAGTCGAAGTTGTAAACAGTATGGACAAGTCTCAGTCGTTATTTCCCGCCAAAGTTGAGGAACTGCCGCAACTTTCAAATGAACCCAATCACAACCCCATTTTCTCAAATATGAAAGACTGCCTGAATCACCTCTCTCCAACACTATGCCTTTAGCTGTAACCATGGTCTCTCTGTAATGTTTTCTTTCTGACCTGATTCAGAAGAATTGATGGCCCTGAATGTTTCAGGGCCAACATTTTTTTCCAAAAGAATGAAAGAAAGAAACCCTCAGGTCCTGTGAAGTTTCTTGGATGTGGTCACCAGGACGCCCTCCAAACCAGAGCCTATATTCCAAGTCCCCCACTTCAGATAGCTCTCTCCTGGGCTGCAGCCGCCCTTGTCCCACTACCCTTTCAGGGGCTTTTAAACTTTCACCCACCACTTGGGAACAATGAGAATGCATTCACTACCACAGAGTTGAGCAGCTGCTCTGGGACTACAACTCCCATCATTCTTCATCATCTCTCTGACAACATCTAGAAGGCCACACATGGTAAAGGAGTGGAAATGTTAAAAAGTGTGCTGCTTATAGACCGCCCCATAGGGCTTCAAGCACTCTCTGGGTGGTTTACAAGTTAATTATGCAGGCTACCCATTGCCTCTCTTCCCACAGCAAGCTGGGTCCTCATTTTACCGACCTCGGAAGGATGGAAGGCTGAGTGAACCTTGATCCGGCTACCTGGGATTGAACCCCGGGTCGTGGGCACAGTTTTGGCTGCAACACAGCAGCTTTAACCACTGCGCCACGAGGCTCTTCCACCTTTCCCACCCTATCAGTAATCATGCCTGAGGCTGCCCAGAAGGTGCCCCAACGTGCGTGCACACACACACTCCCTGGCCAGTGGCATTTGACCTCCTGGAGCTGTTTTGGCACAGTTTTGGCTGCAGAACAGCAGTTAAACCACTGCACCACGAGGGGGTAAAGTGGCAATCATCACAAGTGTGACTTTTAAAACAGGGTTGGGGACCATGGGCTTTATTTTTGTCCACCAAGTGGTACAGTTAAGGTGGAGGTAATTTGATGTCCTTTTGATGACCACCCGTATGATGGTGATGGGTGAGGTGAGAAGACAAGCAGGTGGAGATACACGTTTCCCATTCTGACCATCTCTTCACACACCTGTATGGTGCTGGTGGGTGGTAGGGGACATTGACCTGGTCAGAGGCTTGACCTTGGGCAGAGTTTTCTCTTCCTTTCTGTTGCTTTATCCCCCTGGTCTCTCCTCCTTCAACCCTTGTTTTATGCTGCCTTCTGTCTCTGGTCTCCGCAAATCTTCATGAAATTAGTGGTGGTGGAAAGAGGCAACCGGCCGTATTGGGCTCGATGGCCTGCTGTTCCAGACCCACACTCTATCTGGTGGTGGAGCCTCCATCCTGCAGGTCTTGAAACAGATGTTCCGATGGCCCTCCATCGAGGAGGCTGTAGGTGTGAACTTCTCGCCTTAACAGTGGGTAGGACCAGATGACCTTTGACCTCTCTTCCAACCCCAACCCCCAAAGTTCTGGATCTTATGTACTACGGAGGAGAAACTATCAGAACAGTTTCGTAGAGATCAGAAGCAAAGCATTTAAAGGACTCCCCTTCCTTCCCAAGTTCCCCATAAGGACCACTCCGTCTCCCTTTGGGAAACAACAGAAGAAAGCAGGAATGGGAACTTGGACTTGACTCGGGGGTTTCCGGGAGGACTTGGGACTTGACTCATGACTTGGACTCACTTGTGATGTCAAGTCCCTATGGGCCTACCTCCTGCTGCTGCCGCCGCCACCATCTTCACAGGCTGTTGCCTCCACCCACGTATGTCCCGGCCAGCTGATAGGCCGGTGCATGTGTAGAGGCCCACCGTCTCTACCGCATGCGCTGGCCAATCAGCTGGCCGTACTCATTGTTCATAGTTTTTAAATCTTGTCTTTCCATGGTGCCAACCACCATTTTATACTCACTGTTTTCAACTTGAAATATTGTCTTTCATCATTGTAAGCCGCCTTGGGTCCTTTTCAAGGAGAAAGGTGGGGTAAAAAATATTTTAAATAACTAAGTTAATAAATATCAGCTGGCCAGCACATGGGCAGTCCAAGTCCTGAGTCCCAAGCCTCAGAAGACTTGGGACTCAGCTCCTCCACAGCTGCCACTGATTCAAATGGGACTACTCTAGTTGCATCTTACTATGCTGGAGCCACAACTAAAGAAGGCCCATTTGAATCAATGGAAGTTACAGAGGAGCTGACTCACCAAATCCCCATGGATTCTGTGGGCCTACTCTAGTGCAATTTACTACAGTGAGCAACAAGATTTTGGTCAATGAAGGTGGGATTTGTTAAACAGTCGTCTAGTCTAGAGGGCACCCCAAGGTTATTTCTGTGTTTATGTCACGGATATAATTCATCTAACATGATTTTAGTAAGTTTTAGTAAAACAATGATCTTTGGGTTTTTTTTGGGTTTTTTGCTCAACTCACAAACGTCTCTGGGGATGGTGGTTTTTCAGACAATTGGATTTTTAAAATATAAATGCAAATCAATCAGTCAAAAATTAAAAAGGAAAAAAGGGGAGGATAAGAAAAAACACACAGAAAAAATGCATAAGATATTATGGGCTAGGCATTTTGATTTTAATAAAAAGTGACAATGGGAAAAATCCAGTTTGTGCAGGCTTAACGTAAAGTTATACCTCTATAAATGAGGCAGGTATTAAACCTGGTGACAAGGAAGTGTGCAATTCTATTGCACAATCAGTTTCATCTTGCATGACCAATTTTGCAACACACTAGCAAAAATACTGCATGGATAGTACTTCTATCCTAATATAGTTACTCCAGGCATAATGCCGAATTACACCCACATCATTATGCAACAGGATTATACTCAATATGGTTAAAAAAAAGAGAGAGATTGGATTTGGTGCTTGACAAATCTATGTGCGCTTACAGCAATAAGATCATCTAACCATTTTTGAAATAGATGGTGAATATCGGTCTTTCCAAACTTGGGAGTATTATTACAGTAATAGCACAAACCCTTTAAATTCCAAGTCATTGGAATATTGTTTAAAAGTATATCAACATCTGCAAAAGGCAATGAGTTTTCCTAATTAATAGTGACCCACCCATCCATCCAGAAAGGAGCCCCCACCATTAGACAGACGCCAGGTGCCACAGGAAAGCATGGCCAGAATCTGATTGTTACTTCTATGCAGTTTGTGTAACTGATGGTCACTCAGTTGAGACATGCTCCAGCTGTAATGAGCCATGGGAAGTTACACAGACTTTATGTAAACCACAATAGGATTCCCACTGTTACATCATGCTGGTGTACTTCCAGGCCATGTTCAAGGTGCTTATGTTGAAATCCAAAGCCCCAAACAGTCTAAGACCTGGCTACCTGTCTGAGCATCTCTCCTTCAGAACGACCTCCCATCCAACCTGCACCTCGCAATCCAGAATGTAACAGGTGGACACCCCAATGGAGGCCTGGAAATCTACAACCCAGAACTGGATCTTCTCTGTGGTGGCAACATGGTTATGGTACACCCTTCTGGGAAAGCAAGTGAAGATGTGGCTGTTTACACAGGCCTTCGACAGCCTTACCTTGGACTAATTTTGGTTTAATCCTTTGTTTTGAGTACTGATATTTTTAAATAATAATTTTTAAATTTTTAATAATTTTTAAATTTTAATAAATTTTTAAAAACTGATATTTTTAAATAACAAATTTTAAATATTTTTAAATAACCTATTTTGAAATATGTTATTTTAAAAAAATAATTATCGCTATTTTGCTGCCCTCTGTTATGTCAGCTATTTTTATACATAGTTATTGCACGGTTTGGTTTTATTGGATGTTTTAATTGTGATTATGATTGCATTTGAGTTTACATTTACGTTGCGACAGTATAAACTGCCTAGAGCAGTGGCACAGCCACTAGATGGGTGTGGTAAAAATCTAAATAAATAAATACAAATTAAAAAATTGTCAGCTGTGAGCAGAGGCGCCCAATTTCGTTTTGAAATGTTAACAGTGGCGTCCAATAGGCCTGAAACATTCTCTTTTTTTTCTGAATGGAATGTAGTTTTCACTACAAAAATATTGCAGATATTGAGGGGAGAACAATTTATAATTTTGCTTGCACAGAAGCTGGCTTTTAATTCCACTCTACTCTACTTCATTCACAAGTTCAGTGTCTTCTAACATATATACAGTATATATAAACTACATTTGAGGATGCAAATGGTGCTTCCAACACAGAAGTGACCGAAGTATGGTTAAAACGTGTGCCATTCTATATGGGAATGTTTTTTTCTTAACAGAAATAACTTTAAGGGACTGCTATCATACCACATGCCCTCACAGGTCCACTCTGACTTTTAACGGGCATGACATTTTGAACCAACAAATGCTGCTTGGATTAGCAACATGTTCCAATTCATAAACGTTTGGGTGTGATTTTATTGATCCTGTCTGTCACTGCAAACAGGTGATACGTGAAGAACAGCTATCTTGTCAAGTCCTCTTTATCAGGAGAGTCGGATTTGTTTGATTTTTGGTAACAAAACAATTCATAAAAACAAAGCAACAGAAATATAATGTTTACATAATATTTTGTTCAACCATTATTTCCATGTCACTTAATATGATACGGAAAGCTCACAAACCTATCTGTCATGCAGACACAATAAACAATTGAAATGCAACAGCATGGGCCAACTTAAGGACTGGATCTGCTCAGGTGTGCTTAGACGAAACCATAAGCAACTGGTTAGGCCCCTGTTGAAACGAGACGTTGGACAAAATAGGCCTGTCCATCTAATGGGCTCGTCTAATGATTTTAATGTAGTTTACAGTAGTGCTTGGAAGAGTTACTTTTGTGGACTACAAGTTCCAGATCCTAGGCAGACTGTGGGGTTCTGGGTATTGTAGGAAAAAAAGAGAGCAGCATTTCCAAGCTTTGGTTGAATGTGACACCTAGAAAATGGATCATGAGCAGTTAATTCCTGACTATTTCTGATCACCACGTATGGGTGTGAAAGCTGGACAGTCAAGAAAGCTGACAGGGGAAAAAAATCGATTCATTTGAAATGTGGTGCTGGAGGAGAGCTTTGAGCAAACCCTGGACGGCCAGAAAGACAAACAAGCGGGTCCAAGATCAGATCAATCCTGAACTTTCTCTGGAGGCGAAAATGATAAAACTGAAGCTTGTCCTATTTTGGGCACATCCTGAGAAGACAGGATTCTTTGGGAAAGACCATAATGCTGGGAAAGGTGGGAGGCAGCAGGAAAAGAGGAAGACCAAATGTGAGATGGACTGACTCCCTGAAGGAACGCACTGGCTGGAGTGTGCAGGAACAGAGGAGGGCTGTTGAGAACACAGCTTTCTGGAGATGGCTCATTCAACGGGTTGCCCGAAGTCAAGAGGTGACTTGACTGCATCTAACAACCGGGCAGGAGACCATTATTTCAAACCTACGAAGGCTAAAGACAAGCAGTGTTACTGAATGGTTGTTTCACCCCAAATGTGAATCAGTTCCTGCTGAGATAAACTTGCATCTTAAAGGAGGTGGAAGAGAAAAATCTCGAGTTTCTTATGAGTTCGAAGAACACGCATTTCTTGCAGAACTCCTCAAAAAACCTGTGCACCCCTTGGGAACAATCCTCCTCCTCGAACAGCAGAGCTGGGAGGGACCCTCTGGATCATCCAGTCCAGCCCCCCTGTCAAGGGGGCCCAGTGGGGGGAATCGAACTCCCAACCTCTGGCTCCGCAGCCAGAGACCTCAACCCCGGAGCTGGGATTGTGGTTGGCGCAGTCCAGACACAGGGGGTCCCGACGTGTCCTCCGGCAGAGCCCTCGCTCCGCGGTAGGGCACACCTGCTTTCAAGGCGGAAGGTCCCCGGTTCGATTCCCCCCACCCCACCCCGATCTCCAGGTAGCAAAGACACCTGATCGATGGAACCAGGGAGTCGCGGCTGCTGCCAGCCTGGGGCGACCACCCTGAGCCCGAGGGATCCAGGTACGGGTCGGCCCGGTGTAAGGAAGCCACCTGTGTCCCCCGCCCCGCTCGGAACCCAAAAGCAGGCTCGCCGCCTCCGGGCGTGCAAAAAAATAATAAAAAAAAATAAAAATAAAATAAACTGGTAAGGAAGTGGGAGGAAAAAAATCGCGAAAGGTCTCAAACGGCCGGGATCGTCCTGTCAACGAGTTTCTTCCTCCGACCTCTTTTTTCGGCTTCTAAAGAAATAAGGCACGAAACACGAGCGTGGCGGGGTTTCCCTTCGGCGCTTCTCTCCGGTCCGCCCGGAGCTGCGATCGGGGGGGGGGGCGGCTCTCCCCCGCCCCCCCCCCCGAAGATGGCCGCTGGAGGCAGGGAGGCCCAGGGGCGGGTTGGCAGGCGGCTCGCCTTTCCCCTCCCCCGGGCGAGCAAGCCCTCCTTCCCTCCCTCCCGGCTGGGGGGGGGGGGAGGCACGACTTTAAAACCCCGCGAGCAGCAGCAGCGCCGCCGCCGCGCCCCCTGCTCCGACTCGCTGGCGGGCGGGAAGGGGGGGGGCGTGGCGCTTCCGAACGCCGCGGCCTTTTTTTTTTTTTTTTCCCCTTTCCTTCCCCTTCGGTTTGTAACTGGCAACGGCGGCCAGCCAATCAGGGCGCGAGCCGGCTCCGGGCAAGATTCCATTTCGGAATGTTGATACAGCGAGCGGGCCAATGGCGGGGCGCGAAGGTGTTTTTTTTTTTTTTTTTCTGCTAAACCCGGCCCGCTGCTTGCTTTTTTTTTTTTTTTTTTCCCCTCGCTCGGGCTCCGGCAGGGGCGGGGAGCGGAGCCGAAGCCAGCGCGGGCAGGCGGCAGGGCAGGGCAGGGCAGGGCAGGGCAGGGGGGGGGGCGTGGTCCGGTAGTGGAGGAGGGGGGGGGGAAAGAGCCGCTGGCTGGCTGGCTGGCTGGTTGGAGGGAAAAGTCTCGGAGGCAGCGCGCGGGGGGGGGGGGCTTCTCCCGGCTCGGCTCCGGCCCTCCCGGGAGGAAAGGCGGCGACTCCTTGCGCACACCCACCCCCCGGCCAGCCACCCTTTGCAAAGTCCCCTGGCCAAAAAAAAAAAAAAAAAAAGAAAAGAAAAAAAAGGCGCCCTGATCATGGACCCCAAGCCGCGTCTGGTCAAGCGATCTGCCCCTCCCGGTGGAAGCGGCGGCGGCGGCGGCGGCAGGATCTGCTCCCCGCCGCCCGGCTTGACGTCAGCGGGACCCTTCTGCCCTGACAGCAGCCCCTCGGCGGCGGCGGGCTTGTATTGCGGGGTGATCGCCGCCGCTTGCAAGCCCCTCGCCCCTTCCTCGCCGCCGCCTTCCGCCGCCGAGACCGCCGCCAACGCCGTTTACACCGTGTTGGTGGAGGATCCGGCGTCGCTCCGGAGGCGATCGAGGCGCCGGAGCTGCGAAGACGGGAGCGGCGGCAAGAGCCCCGCCGCCAGCGCCGGCCGAGGCGGGCTCCAGCTTTTGCAAAAGGTAAGGGCGGCGGCGGCGGGCCGGGCAGGACGGGCGAGAACTTGGCGCGCGCCTCCCGCCCCGTCCCGGTCGCGCCTGCTCGGCCTTCCCCGGACGGAGGTCCGATCTGCCCGAGGGAGGGAGCGGGGTGGGTGTGTCCCGCCCGGGCCTGGAGCGCCGCGAGCCGGGGAGAAGCGCCGGGCGCCCGTCGGGGGGCCGAGTGGCCAGCGGCGACGGGGGGGGGGGGGCGGAGAACCGCCGACGGCCACGCGACTCGGGGGGGATCTCCCCCCCCCCTTTGGTGGTGGACTTTTTTTTTTTTTTTGCACGGGGCGGGCGAGGCAGCGGGGTCCCGTGCGCTGGCACGCGGGAGGCGGAGGGGTGTGTGTGTGTGTTGCAGAGATCGCGAAGACGCACAGACACACTTTTTTTTTTGCAGGAAACTCTTCGAGCGGGCGGCCTGCGTGTGCAAAAGAGGGACTGTGTGTGTGTGTGTGTGTGTGTGTGTGCACCCCTGGCCATCAGTGGCAGCTTGAAAGGCGGGGCGGAGGCGTTGCCTAGAAAGACGGGGGGGGGGGGGGGGACGACAAGCGGTGTGTTTGTGTGAACGAGGGGAGCCCGAAGACACGGAAGACCGGCGAAGGGCCGGCGGGGCGCGCAAAGGGTCCGACCCATGCGGCTCAAAGGGGGGGGGGCGCGCGCGTCTTCCTTGCCCGAGGAAGGCGCGTGCTCGCGGGGTGCAGGCGCCCGATCCGCGACGTGTGTCTGACTCGCGAGGAAGCCCAGCGGGCGAAGAGCAGCGTCTCCGACCGAAGTTGTTGAGTTAGTTTCTGCCCGGGGTCGGAGGCTGGAGGCAGAGAGCCGGGGGGGGGGGGGGGCTGACAGCAGCTCCCAGTCTCGGCCCCGCGGCGGTTGCAGAGCCAGCGAAAGAGGGCGAGCCGGATGCCAAGCCGGGGCCGGAGACCCGGGGGGGGGGGCTCGCCAAGGGCAGGAGCGGCCGGGCGGCCGGACTTGGCGCGCTGCGGGAGTTGGAAGGGACCAGTTGCGCTTTCTTGACCCACATACACACACACACACACAACCCACAGACACACCCCCCCCTTCCCTTCCTCCGGCCCGGCTCTTGCCTGGGCGAAAAGATGGCGCCTTGCGAGGCCTGCTTGGCTGCGCCGAAAGTTTGCGAGCGAGGGGGCCGGGACGCCTGCGAGGCGGAGCCGCGGCCGGGAGCCTCCGCCCGCCCCCGCCCCCGCCCCCGCCCCGTCGGGTCTCCTCCCCGGCCAGGCCGGCGGGCGGGAGCTGCTCCGGGCGGGGAGGGAGGGAGGCCGGCCGGCCGGCGGGGCAGCCCCGGAGGCGGGATCGGGGGGGAGGGAGGGCGGAGGAGGCGCGCCCGGGCGCTGGAACGCGCGTCCCCGGATTCACACGTGCCCGAGGGCGGGCGGAGGAAGTCGGACCCGGGCAGAAGGCTTGGAGGGGCGCGTTCCTCTCGCGTGGGCCTTCCCCTTCCTTCCCTTCCCTCTCCCCCCCCCCCCACGATGCATGCGAAAAAGGCTCAGCAGGGGAACTTCTGGAAGCCTCTCCCGCTTTGGCCGCGGGGGTAGTGGGTGGAGTGGGTGGCGAGGGAGACGTGGGTTCAAATCCTTGCCTGTCCGCCCGGGAGCGCTCTTTTAGAAGCCACTGGCGAGCGCGCCGCAAGAACACCCTTTAGTCTCTCTAGGCCATTTCCTGCAAGGCACAAGAAAGTTCTCCTCTTGCACTACAAATCCCAGAATCCCCCAGCCAGCAAGGCCACTCGATGTGTTAATTCAACAACTCCACACCCTTCTGCAAAGCTTGAGGAAAAAAAACCCTTTTGTGTGTTCAGGGGGTTGTGGTTCCCAGAAACTCTCCCCCCCCCCCAGCCACCGTGCTGTGCTGGCTGGGGGTTCTGGGATCTGTAGTCCAAAAAAAGGAACATTTCGCTCCTCTACCACCTGGATGTCTTGGCCTCCCAGTCTTACATATGTTGCTGTTTTCCTTTAATTTCACCCACATGGTATGTATCAGTGTCTCAGGTTAGCCTCCCCGGAATCGTCTTCATCCAGCAGATATACCGGGCCACACAGAAAAGACACAAGTTTTAAGAAAAAGTGGATGGTTCCAGCCCTTTTCTAATGCCGGCTGATTAGGACTTAGGGCTTTGATGCCTGAGGATGAGGCTTCAGTTATTCCCCTCTCTTGATTAGCTGTGGAATGATTGGGTTTGGTGGGTGGCGATGTGTTTCCTTACCGCTTCCTTTTGCTGGCCATATATTGGGCGAGAGTAAAGGTAAAGGGTTCCCCTTGACATTTAGTCCAGTCGTGTCCGACTCTAGGGGGCGGTGCTCATCCCCGTTTCCAAGCCATAGAGCCAGCGTTTTGTCCGTAGACAATCTTCCGTGGTCACGTGGCCAGCGCGACTAGACACAGAACGCCGTGACCTTCCCACCGAGGTGGTACCTATTTATCTACTCGCATTTTTCCATGCTTTCGAATGGCTAGGTGGGCAGGAGCTGGGACAAGTGACGGGAGCTCACTCCGTGGCGTGGATTCGATCTTACGATGGCTGGTCTTCCGACCTTGCAGCACAGAGGCTTCTGCGGCTTAACCCGCAGCGCCACCACGTCCCACTTGGGCGAGAGACCGAGCGTTAAATCTGCTTTGGCTCTTTTCCTAACATTAAAGATAATGCCAATTCGGAGCTATGGTGACCTTTTCAGGGTTTTCCAGGTGGAGAATACTCAGCAGTGCTTTACCCTTCCCTTTCTCCAGGGGGCGCCCTGGGACTGTGCCGCTGGCCCAAGGCCACCCAGGTTGGCTCTTCCCCCCCCAGGAGGCCCAGCGAGGAATCGAACTCCAAACCTCTGGCTCTGCAGCTAGAGATCTAACTCACTGAACTATCCAGCCAGCTTTTCTAAACTTTCCAAGAAAGGAGACCTAGCTTTCTGGAGGACTACAGTTCCCCGAATCCCCAGTTGACATGGATACCCTTGGGCCAGAATTTCTCAGAATCCCCCGAGTAACCTGGACCCTGGGCCATTGGAGCTGGCCGGTGATGGTGGGGTTCTTTCTCAATTCCCCCCGCTGACATGGTCAGTGGCCAGGCTGCTTTGCAGGATAGGGCCCTTCTAGTGCCAATGGGTAGAGAGTGGTCGATTGCACTCAGCCGACTACCTTAACTATCAAAGCTTTGGCTGTGTCCTCTTTTGCAGTACAGGATTCGGAAGGTGGTGCTGTGGCAGGAAATCTGGTCGGTTTAAAAGTGAGGAAGAGCGTGGCTTAAAAGGTGAAAATGGTGCTGGAGCTTCTGATGGTTGAGGAGCTGAAGACTTCTGGCAGAAGTGTTGTTGTTATGTGGTGCCAAGTCGCTTCTGACTTACGGTGACCCTATGAATGAGCCACCTCCAGAATGCTCTGTTCTCAGCAACCCTGCTCAGCTCCTGCAGACTCAAGCCTGTGGCTTCCTTTAGGGAGTCAGTCCATCTCATATTTGGTCTTCCTCTTCTCCTGCTACCTTCCACCTTTCCCAGCATCGTCGTCTCTTCCAGGGGATCCTGCCTTCTCATGAGGTGCCCAATGGAGGACAGCCTCAGTTTTATAATTTTTGCCTCCAGAGAGAGTGCAGGCTCGATTTGATCTAGGACCCGCTTGTTTGTCTTTCTGGCAGTCCGGGGTATCCACAAAAATGTAGAAGTGTATGGGTCTGAATTCGAATCTCCTGCCTTCTCTCTTTCCAATATATTGGGAGATTCCATGGGATCCCTGTCACTTTTTGAAGGATCGATCCATTTCTGTCTTGACAGATATTTGTGTTTGAAAGGGCTTTTCAGTTATGTGTGTGTGTGGGAGGTGGGGGGAGCAATTCAGGGGAAAGTTGTCTGTTGTGTATATTTGTACAGTACCAGATTCATACTGCTTTTTGGCCGGTTGGTCAGTGTTGCACCTGACTTGTACTTTGTTTCTAGACCTTTCCAGTTGAAAAGGCGGGGTGGGGGCTCCACCACATTTTTCTTTTAAATGCCCCCCCAGGTCCTTCCTGCACCTACCAAGCCTGCCCCAGATTTCCCCCCGTGAAAAAAAAAACGGCGGAAAAATAGGTAGAAGTGCCAATTTTACTTTGAAACAAGACTCCCTCCCCACAGCCAGAGATACATAAAAGCAGGCTTCTCTTTCCTTCCCGTTTCATTTTGTTTTGCCGCTGGTGTAAACCCTGGTAGGTTTGGGGCGTTGGAGATTGGTCCCTGGATCCCTGCCAATAAGGGCTAGAAACTTGGCATGTTCTAGTTTATTGTTATTTTACTTTTTTTGGAAAAAAACTCAGAGGTCTGCAGGATAATAACTCTTGCTTCACTTGCTCTGAACTTTGGAATTAGTGTTGAGTGGACTCTGGTGAAATTCTACCTCCTGGGTTGGTTGGATTCCCTGGAGACTTCGTTGAGATGCTTATTCAGCCAGTCCTTTAAAAGCAAGTCCTCAAGGAAGGCAGTTTGTCGGCTCGGGCAGCAACACTGAGGTCATACCAGCTGGACTCCTGTCAACAGGCAGAAGCTCATTTTGAGTTATCACAGAGGTTTTCAACATGATGGTATCACTTATCAGCAGCCTCTGGTGCAGAGTGAGATAATAGCACAGAAATTGAAGGCAATGAGTGAAGAATGGAGGGGTGATGATCGTGGACATGGGAGCCAGGGATCTTGAAGAAACTGTGTAGATCAGCTCTTTTCCAAAAGACAGGGAATGGATGGTTGGCTTCTTGACCAATTTGGATACCAGGAAAGGCACCGTCTGTGGTGCGTAATGGCAGGCTGAAATGTTTGCCATGTCGTTCTTCCTGTCCGATTGCAGGCTCTTGTGAAAACAGGGTCACTAATCAATGAAAATTTTGCTAGGGAAAAAGAACTTTGCCTGTTGAACTTCTGCCTTATGCTGCAGTTGGAGTCACAGAAGGCTTTTGGGATCTATGGTAAACATCTTCCCAGGACTCACTGCGTTGGCTGGAAGGCAAAAATGCTTTTGAATCTAGAACGCCTGAATGGCTGTTTTTCGCACCCTGAGCATCTCATCCTGATGATGGTCTCGAACGGGTCTGGTCTAGGTCAGTTGGTATCTTGATTTTAATCTCTTCTTGTTCTTTCGATAAAGAGGAAGACGGAGCGTCATGGATTCTGTTCCAAAGAAAAGTTTCCCGTTTTCCCTCTTTGGTTAAAAGAAAAGAAGAAGTGGATTTGTTTTGTCATTGTGTGCGTGTGTGTGTGTGTGTTTTAAATAGACATGTGAGCCAGAGGTTATTTTGAAAACACTGGAGAGAGTTGAGTCCGCTGCTCAGATGACTGGTTTGCCACCCCCCACCCCATTTCCCTGATATGTGGGGCCTGCAAGGGGAAGTGTAATCAGACATCCCCAGGAGATGGCACTGTTGTCTGCATCTGGACCTCAAGTTCTTCTGAGACCAGTGGAGCCAGGGGCCAGGCCTTGAAACAGTAGGTGAATTTATATTGGCTTCATACATCATGGCTTGCCTCCCTAGCAGCCGGTGCAAAAGAATCAGCATTTTAAACATTTGTGAGCTTAAAAGATAATAATAATCTTCAAACTGCAGAGCTGGAAGGGAACCTCTGGATCATGGAGTCCAGACGCTGTCAAGAAGGCGCAGTGGGGAATCGAACTCCCAACCCACCGGAGGCACAGTGGGGAATTGAACTCCCAGCCAGAGACCACCCCCCCCCCCCCAAGAGAATTGCCAAAATGTTGAGCTGGGTTAGCAGGTTATTGAAAAAGCAGCCGAGTCTCTTGGCACCTTAGCGGGACTAACCAGTTTCCTTGGGCTTAAAACTTCGTTGACGGCCGCTCGCTCCGTCCGATGGGAGTCTGGTTTGCCGATGGCCGATAAAACGAGGGAGGCTTTGAAGGTGGTTGCCCCCCGGACTTTTGCTGGTGGTGGTGTGCCTTTTCAATCAGGGCCCCTCCTTGTTGTGCGTGTCACTTTTGCTGGAACCTGGTGTGCCCCGAGATTTCTGCTCTATCGCAAAGTGCTGGAGATTCAGCCTCCGTGTTAGAACTTGCTTATCAGAGAGAGGTTTCTGCTGGCGTGGGACGGTCCGGATGGAAGTTGGAGGCAGCAGAGTTTTTTCTGAGCAGTTTTTAATTGCACCTGCAATGTTTATCTAAGATAACGAAGGGGCTCCTGAGCCTTGAGAGCTGAGCCAAGCCCTTCCTGTCTGCTCACGTCCCTCCCGGGAGAAGTTTTCCTTTCTTAACAACCAGCTCAAGCTGGAAGGGTGGCATCCAAAGAAAATCTTTCGTGCCACGCCGGGCAGAGATCTTGGCAGGCATAGGAAACCGTGAGCTCCTGAGTTGTTTATTTGTCTTTCCTCCAAGAAGCTGGAGGCTTCGTAGGTAGCTCTGGCCTTTTCCACTTCATCCTTCTTAACAGCCCTGCACGGTAGGCCAGACTCTCGACAGTGCAACTGGCCTGGGTTTATCCAGTGAGTCTCGTGAATGAGTGGGGATTTGAAACCAGGTCTCTTGTATCCTGAATTCTAACCCAATGCTGCTAGACTGAAAACCTTCCCCAAGCCGTTTCCCTCCTGGTGTGTTTTACCTGCAAGTCCCATCATCCCCAGCTGGCAGTATCCTGGCCAGGGGAAGGGCTGTTGGAACGATGGGTGTTGGAGTCAAGCACCCTTCTGGGGAGGCTGGCTCAAAGGGAGTGACCGTTTCCTTAAGGCAGGGGTGGGCAATTAATTTCTATAGGGGGACACATGAAAAATCTGAACTGTGTTCGGGGGCCAAACCAACTTTACTTAAAAATAAAATGAAACAGTGATGTTGTGATTGTTTTTATTTTAAACTTGTTAATCTTCACAAATACTAAAGAGGTTTTTTGCGGTATGTTAAAGATAAGCAACTGGTGGCGGGCCGGACAGGAGCGGCTCGCGGGCCGTATGTGGCCCGCGGGCCGCACTTTGCCCAGGTCTGCCTTAAGGGAACCTTTGTCTCTCCAGATGCTTTGGACGACAGGTCCCATCATCCCTGACTATGGACCACATTGGTAGGGGCTTTGAGGTTCAAAATATCTGGAAAGCCAGGGGCTCCTCCCCTCCCCGGGGTTACAGCCAACAGTTCCTGCTGGCTTGCCTCTCGCCTCTGTGATCAACGCCTTCCCGTCTCCTTTCAGAGCGCCACTCCCTGTGATGCCGAAGTCTTTCTGGGGGATGCCAGCTCAGCCAAAAGCCGCCCGAGGCACCTGTCGGATCCCTTGGTGGTGAAGCAGCCGGAGGAAGAGGTGGCAGCACTGCGGCTCCTGGACCAGACCCCCCTGCACCATTCAGCCCATATTCCGGTGCCCCGGCAAAGGTAGGGCCACGGGGGAGCAGGGGTTTGGGAGCACTCTCCGTGTCACAATGCCTGATGGAATATGGGAGGAAATGCACAACCATTTTCTAGGCTGGTAAACTTTTGCTCGTGGTGGTTTCCTCGGTCTGGAAGGTGGGAAAATCCAAGAAAACCGTGAAGATCCTGTTCAGTCTTTATGAAGATGGACCTGCAGCTTCAGCCTTTACCTCTGAGCTGATGAGGTGCCAGTCACGCACATGGTCATGCATGACCCGCCCCCTTGTCAAATCCCCAGGCCAGCTGGAGTTCTGCAAGTAAACATGGAGCAGGATCCTGGCGACAGCAGCAGGTTTGCTTCTCAGACCCCCTCCTCTGTTTCCTGAGAGCATTTTTTTTAAAAAACAGCTGGTTTTCAGGAAGGTCTGTGAGCTGCCAGCTGAGACTGCATTAGGGAACAGGCCGGTTCAGCCAGCCACCTCTCTTCCATTTTTCCTCCAATCTGGTTTTCCATTCCCCGAACTCCATGGTCAGCGACTGTCCCGTGTGCAGAGCATGCATAAGTTTCACTGACTTTTGTGTTAAAATATCTTGGGGTGGAGGCATCAGAGTTGGGGGCCTCTTGAAATAATAGCGCCTCTCCTTCTGTCTCCCCTCGCCCTGCTTTCTTTAGGATTTTTAAAAAGGGTTCCTCAAACTTGTTGATATCTCCTTTGTTTATGTGGAATGGATTTTTTTAGGCTGTTTAAAGATCCCGGCCACAGGAATGAGTTTGCCTTTAATGTATCCCATGGATGTCCTGTGATTCCCCCCCCCCCCATCCCACCCCAAATCTTTGTTTCTGGTCCTGGTGCCTTCCTAGTTCTTTGCCAAAATGTGGGAGAATTGGAGAATTGCACCTCTGGCAAGCCTTTAGGAGGAAGACCTCTCTTATGGGTTGTGTCCAGGGCCACATAGGTCAGTCTTTGTAACTTGGAAGGCTGCACATCATCCCACCACTATTTTTTTTTCTTTGTAATTTTTATTCACCACTGAAGAAGCGCTCACTTGCCCTCTAGTGGCCAAAACTATATTTTAAAAAAATGTTTAAAACATTTCTGGGAGTGGGGGGCACCTGGGAAGGGCGGCTCCTTAAAATATGGCCAGTTTTGCCCCACGCCCTCTCTAGAGAGCACTACAAGACTTCCTCAGCTGTGAATAAAAATTGCAAGAGAAAATGGGGGTGGGGGTGGAAAACACAATATTTTCAAATTTAATAATAATAATAATAATAATAATAATAATAATAATAATAATAATAATAATAATAATAATAATAATAATAATAAAGAAGTTTTTATCATTGCTGGGGGGCTTCAGAGGTGTTTAATAATAATAATAATAATAATAATAAATAAATAATAATAAAAGAAGTCTTTATCATTGCTGGGGGGCTTCAGAGGTGTTGAAGGGGCTGCATTTGGGTCCCTGGGTGCATCCTCAGACTGCAATTTAGTGATCCCTACTGCAAAACAAAATTTGGGACCACACATCCGTTTTAGCGGAGTTTCTTTTCCTTGTTAGTGGAAAAGACTGGATCCTCCCCATGGCAAGTCCAGGGTGTTGGAAAATGATGATCGGATTTTCAAAGTAGCCCACCCAGTGTGTAGACTAAGGTATACCGACTGCTGTTTTGATTCCACGGAAGATAGTAACTTGCCTTCCAGAGAGAGCACAGAAGGTTTGCCCTGCCCTGGATGGACAGGCTCCTGATTGCGCTGCCCTGTATCAGTTGAGATCCTCTGAATTGTCCCAGTTGGCAGGTTTGGGGTGGATTCGTTCTTGCCAGGTTAGGATGAGAGTGCCGTTTCCTTCATGATGGAGTTTTGTGTCCTTGGTCGCTGCCTCTGCCACACCGGCAGGAAGTAGCAGAGTGCCTTCACGTGCCACCCCCCTGAACACGATATGCTCTTGTGTACGCTGTTGGTGGTGCAGGTAACTGTTTCGGCAGCATAATGCTTAGCTTTTATATAGCGCTCTTAGCATTCAGAAGACTTCACAGGTGTTATATTATTGTAATTCCTGGGCTGTTCTTGTAAGACAGGTGGAGACATGGTGCTTTTAGGAACATAGAAATGGAGAGTGGATACACCCCTCTCCGAAATGCCACACTTTTGGGGGTGGGATTGAACTTTGCTCCATGCCTCTTCTCTTATTGAATCTAAACATAATGTGAGAAGGCTTCTTTTTTTGTATAACAGGCAAGTTTTGACTGGTTCTTACGGTTGTTTTGTTTGGTACATTTTAATGGATGCTTCCAGCTGAGGCTTTTACTGTGGAATCTTACAGTGTGTCTGGACGTCAGGGTTTTCCATTTGAAACCATCCCATGATTTCCTGCTATTTCCTGCCTTTATTCTTACTGCCCACCTCTTTGATTGATTAAGCAAGAAAATGTGTAATGGGTGCATGGTATCTTTCGATTAGTACTTCTGGGTATGTGGCATTTTAAAAATACACCGCCTTTGCAGGACGTCTGATTGAGTTCAGAGGAATTTCTTCCCGAGTAAGTGCATGTGAAATTGCACCACTAGTCAGTAAGTTTCATATATCCACAGTTACAGCTGGAGCTGTGAACTTTTGAAGTGTCTATGTATGTCTTGGCTTTTCCCAACTGGAAAAATAGAATCCATCAGCACAGTAGTAAACAATAGCATGGTTTTATTATCTGGATTGTGGAGCAGCTGAACATCAATCTCAGCTTTATTGTGCAGAAACAGAAGACATTCAGAAAAAAACCATTTATTCAGTTTAACTGCGTAGGAGCAATGAATTATGAGTGTTCAGTTAATGTATGTGGCACTTTTTAATAATACATTGTCATCGGTATATGTACACTTGAGTGAGCTGTATTGAGTCTGGATGAACTCACTGCTCAGGAGGTGTGGCACCTGCAGGGGAAAAATATTACTAGCGATCGTGAAATGGTACTACCTGAGATTTACTTGACCACCCCGTCACATATGGCCAAAGTCCAATCAGTAGTTCCAAACAGCATGGTTGCTATGTTTTGCCAAGTTGCTTCAGACGTACGGTGGCCCTAGGAATGAATGATCTGCAAAATGCCCGGTCCTCAACAGTGCTGCTCAGCTCTTGGAAACTCTAAAGCTGTGGCTTCCTTTTGGGAGTCAGTGTATCTCACGTTTAGTCTTCCTCTTTTCCTGCTGCCTTCAACTTTCCCCCCCACTAATGATTTTTGTCTTCTTATGACAAAATATTATAGCCTCAGTTTTGTCGTTTTTGCTTTTAGAGAGAGTTCAGGCGTGATTTGATCTAGATCCAAAGTAGACCCATTGAATAAAATGGATTTACCTAATTATTTGTTTGTTCAGGACTTTAGTCTGTGGATCGTCCCCAATTTAGGCTAACAGTTGGATCTAAGCCTATATTGGGGAATGGGTGTCCCTGTTTTCAGTCTTCTGGACTCTTTACTCCAACAGATGTTGTGAGACTCCGGTCTCCATCAGCTCCAACCAGCTTGGCTCCTAGCGGCAGATGATGGGAGTTGTCATCCAGCAACCGTTGGTGTATCACAAGTTCCCCACCTCTGCTCTTACAAGAGCAGTCACGTCTGATTCTTGATCTTTTCCTTTGTGGACTTCAGAAAATGGAAGGGTGGATTCGGTATGGCAGCGTTCGCTATTCTATAGTGCTTGAATGAACTTTTACAACGTTGAGTCCCAAGAGTATTTCTTTGTTTACCTTTCCTGAAACATACAGTCGCAGTGGATCCTGCGAAATCTTGAATCTAAGGGCTTTTCAGCGATGTGAATTCACACAAACAACGTTGCTTTAAAAGCACTGCTTTAGCTAGGCTTTCCCGCAAGGCCGTAAGAGAATTGTTTTCAAACTTTCCTGTGTATTTTACGGAAGAAAATAAACCCAAACTAGGAGACGTTGTTCCTTCTTCCCTGCAATTTTTGCTTTCTTTTTCTTCATCTCTCTACGAAAAGGGTCTCCAGGTGTCAGAAGTTGGACATAACAGGCTACGTGTATGTTATAATGAATTACTTTTCGGGACAAAGAAGAGGTGATGCTAACATGTCAGAAATGTTGTTGTGCATATGTATAACGAGTGACATTTCCTAGTTCCTTTTGAAGGGCCTTGTAAGCATTCCAGAGACTCTGGGAATAGAACTTCCTGCATTTTCTGCTGTTCTGTTGCCGATCTTGCAAAGTTTTTCCAAAGAAGTAACGGAAGCATTGTTAATAAGGCACAGAGCCACGACGCAACTAAAGAGGATAGTGGTGGTGGTGATGTAACAAATGACTTTTTTTCAGGCTGGACGACAATTTAAGTAACAAATTACTTTGGAAGAAATAAGTTCCCAAGCTGTGTTCCGCCTGGTACACGTGGAGGGAAAGTTTCAGACTGAGATTCTGGTGTTTATTTTATGCCGGTTTGGGGAGCGGGTGGCCGTGTTATTCTTTAAAGCCCGGCTTTTCATAGTTATTAACTCCGTTTCTGTTTGAGCTTTTTGTGTGGAAATGAACACGCAAGCAAACAAAACGAAAAGAGCAGTCATTCTTCTGTCTTTTTTGGCAGTAAAAAATCGGCCTCAAGGTGACTGAATGGAATCCTCTTGCCGTCTTAGGGGCTGGAAGGTTCCCGAATGGTCCTTTGATTTTGCCCCTTTCTTTACAAGCAAGCAAGATAAATGACTTGGTTGTTATTGGAAATTTGATAGGCGAGGACAGGGCCTTCTCTGGTGTGGCACCCTCAGTGTATCACCGGCTCCTTTCATTAGCCTGATTGGCTTGTTTTCCATTGGTTTTTCCTACATGCTGTTCTGAAACTTTTGTTTGTCTGTTTCTTCGCTGTGCTTCTGGTTGGACTGCAGTTTATTTTCTCCTTCTTGTGGGTAAATCTGGCTCTAGTTTCAGCTTGTAGTTTGTTTTCTTTCTGTCTGTGTGTTTTGTTTTGTTTGCTATGCTTGATTTTATGGTAGCCTGTGAGGGGCTGAAAGGTGGCACCGGTTTTCGGGTGGGTGGAGAAAGAAACACATAGTTCTGTCTGCAGCCTGGCTAATATTTACAGGTTGCAGAATCCAGCTTTTCTGGTTGGTGAATTAGCAGGTGATGGTGTTAGACTGCTTTGGCACCACAAATTTATTTATTATTGATCATAGGAACACGGCATGCATGTCATCGGATGTCACATCATCTCTGGGGTGTATGTGTTCGCACACACACATTGGTGGTATACAAACCCCTACTTTCCTGTGTCCCTTTATTCATGCTTAATTTCTCACGTGGTTGTGTATGCTGCATCATCTGCCACTTTAAGAGAGCTTCCCCCCATATTCTTTTTTTAAGAAGCTTGGGATTTTAAGGTTCAGAAAAAGGTGGATATGGCGGGCCATAGGTGAAAGGTCCGAGGGGCAGGCATGGCTTAAATTAAGTGCTCTGAATGAATGATCTCCAAACTGTGATACCATTGAACAACCCTGCTCACCTCTTGTCGACCCAAGGTTGTGGTTCCTTTATGCAGTCAATTCATCTCATATTTGGTCTTCCTCTTTTCCTGCTGCCTTCAGCCTTTTCCAGCATTATTGTCTTTTCCAGCTAACCAGATTATTTCAGAGCCACTATTGGTCAAATACTCCACTAGATCAGGGTGAGAATTGTTCACCCCCCCCCCCCCCCCCGGCTTATGGGCTTTTTGAGTGGGCCTGCAGCTCCATCCCCACCCCGGGTGCCTCTTTTGTGGCTCAGACCCACATCTCCTGATCTAGGGAACGCGGTTCTTCAGCTGCCCTGTTGCAGGCCCTCGCGCCTCTTTCGTGGCGCAAAAGAGTGGCGTTTTAAAATCAAAAGGGATCTTCTGGTTTTAGGAGAAAGTGGCTGAGTGCAGCCTGCAGAGGTTAGTCAGAACTCCCCAGACTTTCTGGATTAGGTCGCAGAACGCCTTGTTCTGACAATGGTGTGGTTTTGCAGCCGATGGAGAAGATGGTGGGTGGGAATCTGAGCAGAACAAGCACCGGGGCCCCCCCTCTGTGCTTTGTCGTGGGCTTCCCCAATTTGGATGTGCACATTATTATGGAAAGAACCCTCCCTTCCCTTTGCCAGAAGGTTCTGTTAAGTCCAGAATCTAGAACTGTGGACGGGCTCCCAGCAGGCATAAGCTGGCGGTGTCCGTTGCTGCTTCTCGTGAGCTATAGCCAAGCATGTGGCACCCACGGGCAAGCCACGTCACACTCACGCTGCCGGGGAAGCACCCAGCTAAAAATAAGCCTTAGATCAGGAGGCAATTATGTGTGTTTAATCTTCTTAGATTACAAGCACAGACGCAAGGTGCTCGCCTTCTCTAGCTGCCCGCCTGCCGTGAAACAACAGGAAAGGACTTCCGGGGACCGTGTGTGTGTGTGTGTGTGTGTGTGTGTGTGTGTGTGTGTGTGTGTGTGTGTGTGAATTGCTGTCTTTAAAGCAGGGTGTGATAATGGGACAGAGCGCCACCTGGTGGAAAGGTCATGCCAACTTGAAATGCTGGACACTTTGGCAATGTGGTTTGAACTTGCTTTGTAAATGGAAAGCGACTGTGGGCCACGATTCTCCACGGGCGCCCAGGCATCAGCCTATCTCTCTTGAAAGCCGTGCCTGCTTTGCATAGGGAAAGCCAGTTTAGTTTTAGTACCAAAAGCGCTGTGTCTTGTGCCGGTCCCTGGTACTTTCTGGTTTGCCCTTTGCAAGCTCCTTTCAAAAATCCAAAGGGGTTTTAAGGTTGTTGATGCATGAAAAAAAAAAGAGTGAGTGAGTGAGTGTGCTTCTTGGCAGTTCGGATCTTGCAACTCTGAAATTGTTTTTCTTGGTCCCTTGGCAAGTGGCTTCTTTAACCCACCCAAGTTCAGACGTTATTTTACAAGCATTCGCCTCTGTCCTCTGCAATTATGTGCTGGTTATGCTGAAACATACACAAAGGTTGCAAAGCCCTACCTGTTGGATTGCAAAGCCCTACCTGTTGGATTGTACTTGTTCTGTAAGTAGGAAATTGTGTTCAAAGATGGGTTAGGAGTGATGGCTCTAGCCAGCGTCTTCTGTGTTGTAGTGCCATGTGGCGCAAATACAGAAACCACAGACCTCAGCTTTTTCCAAAAGGGACTAGAAACATGTGCGGTAAAAAAAATTGGCTTCCGGTGTGCACAACAGTCTGACGTTGCTGAGGACAGATTTAAAGAGGCTGGGACTTTGGTGTTCTGAATAGGGCTTGCAGGCCTCCTTAATTTGCATAAAACGTTCAAATTTGAAAATTCTCTTGGTACGCCGTTCTTTCCTCCAGAAGTACCTGGCTTGTAGGTGTAGAGATGTAAAATTTCCCAAAAATTTCCATTTTTCCTAGGAAAAAATGGGGAAAACGTGTCCCCCCCCCCAGAAAAAAATAGAAATTTTCAGAAATTTTCCATGTCTAAAGAAATGTTACATGTCTAAATGAAAACACTTCTAAGCATGTCCCCCCCCCCCCGGGGAAAAAATTGATTTTTTTTGGAAATTTTACATCTCTGTGCAGGTGCGCCAACCCAGTTGGTTCTTCGTCTGTAGTTCTCCAGATGTTTTGGACTCCGGCTCCCAGAATTCCTGACCCTTGGGCACGTTCACTCCAAGTCTGGGAGTTGAAGTCCCAAACATCTGGAGGAGTCAAAGATGAGTGTTCTTGTGTTCAGAAGCTCTTGGAAATTGAACTGAAAGCTGATGAACAAACCTCTGGAGGACTGGATCTTCTGGTCCCCGATCCAGTTGCAAAATGCCTTCCATTTTGGCCAGCTTGTCCCCTCTTCTTTTGCACTTCCACTTCTGGAACTGGGTCCAGGATTCTGTGTTTTCAGTCTGCAGTGAGAGAAGGCTGTGCGTGTGCTGGGCAGGGAGACGATCCTCTCTCACAGGCTGTGAATACTTGAAATTCAATCAGAACCAAGTATTACATTTTGGCCACTGCTGCTCAGAGTGCGTTCAAGCATTGTTTTGGTAGTAAACAAGCTTGGCTTGGCCGCGTGCCCTGCCTTCTCTGTCTTCTTTGGGCTTGGCCATCCTCTGGCGGGGAGCACTGGGTATGTTAATGTGTGTTTTGTGTAATTGTTCTCTTTTTCCACCTTGAATTGTATCTCCAGAGGTTTTTGGGTGGGTGGAGAAAGAAACACGCCGTTCTGTGCAGATGCATCCTTAGAATCCCCATAGCCTAGTGGTTTAGATCTCTGGCTGCGAAGCCAGAGGTTGGAATTCAGTTCCCTCCTGTGCCACTCCATAGGGTCCCTTCCAGCTCTGCAGTGCTGAGATGATGATGATGATGATTTCCCATACTGACTTTGGCCCCTGTGTTCTATCCCTTCTCTTTTTCACCCTTCCCTCTGTTGCTTCTCTGGGGCTGTATTTTTCATTTTTAAGCTTCCTAGAACCAACATCTTTTTTTTTTTTAAATTGTCGCTTCTCTAAAGCCCTGTGTACGTGGAAGTTGCAATATATTTAATTCAGTAAGTATTAAAATCCTCCTCCTCCTCCTCTTCCTCCTCGTTGGTTAGGGTTTTTAAAAACAGGACAAACCCCCGATCAAGAAAAAGGGACGCTGATGTTCTGTGTTTTTTTTAACAAGAAGTGGGAGGAAGGCATAAATCCTTCCCCTTTCTTTCGCCTTTAAAAGGAAAGGGCACAGCCCACCTCCCGCCCATTGTGCTGTGTGAGAGTGTGCAGGAAACCCAGTCCAAACCCAGCCCTCGCTCATTCGTTTCGTCTCTGTGGATTTTGGCAACACATTCTGTTCTCGAATGTTCTGCTTCAACAACACGAGCGAAATCCCAAACCAGGGTTTTGCCGCTTGAAATGGAAACAGGTGCTGCAGTCAGACTCTTGCAGACTACAAGAGGTGGGAAAAGTTATTATTATTATTATTTTTGGGGGACTAAAGTTTCCGGGACGTGTGATCCTATATATAAATCAACAAGGTTCCCCAGTTTTTTAGCATTTAACTTGCCACTTTGTGATACGTAACAACAGGATTTCACAGCTGGCACAAATACATTATAGGGCGTTCAGATAACCTCTTGGAGTGCCGAGGCTTGAGATCTACAACAGAACTTGGAAATGTTATTGTTTCTGCCTACAGTTCCCAGAATTCTTTGTGGGCCACCCTGCCTGGAGGGTTCTGGGAGTTGCAGTTAGAAAACGCTCTGTTAATACCGAAGTCTCTGGATTCTTTCCTGTTCAGCAAACGCAAAACTAGATGGTGATCTTGTACAGAAACACATTGAGGGGCCCAGAAGTGGCTTCTCCCCAGAGATTTGCTTGAGGGCTTTCTTTCTCTTGGGGTCAGGCTCAGATGTAGTGTTGGGAACAGCTGCATTTCTCTCGATCTCCGGCTGGGGAGTCAAATCTCAGGGCTGCCAACACAGAATCTTAATTGCTTAATCTAGAGACCATAGCAAAATGAAAACAAAATTAATACATTATATTAGTGCGATTACACAGTGTTGTGACTACCAACACAGGAAAGGAGAAGATATGTTTTTGTGTGTGTGAGCCTTCTTGTTACACAAGCAGTGGCGGTGGTCATGCAGAGCCTAGAGAGAGGTGGGAAAACCCTCCCTGCGGGTTGGCCGTGTGCTTTCCACTAGCACTAGCAGCAGTATAGGTCCCGGGAAAGCTCCCTATCGGTCAGATGTGGTTGTAGGTCAGACAGGGAGGGATGGGGGCCATAGCGGGCTGGTGGCAGCCCCAATACCTGGCCAGATGGTAAATATGGGGTTTCTGCCCTTTGCTCTGGGTTGCTGCTTCAGTCAAATCCTTTTTGATCAGCGGACCACCTAAAACCTCAGTAAATCTGCATCAGATTGGAGATTTGACCCTTGTTACGCTTAGTCGGAGGTAAGCTTGATTAAAGCAAGCAGGGTCTAGAGAAGACACATTTCTATGCATTTAGTGGCTGATTAGGTTCCGTTCCTCGTGAGTGGACTTGGAAAAACAGAGAACGACTGTTCTCATTCACCAAGGAAAAGTCTTGGTTCTGTTAGGTGCTGTCAAATTGTTTCCAAATTATGATTGTCCGAATAGGGTTCCTGAGAAATGTAAGATGCTCGAGGAGTGGTTAACCATTACCCCTCGCCTGTGGGTTTGCGTGGCTGAGCAGGGATTTAAATCCAGATCTCATGAGTCGTAGGTTGTGGTCATAACTGGGAAATAGAATTGATTTCTGTTCAGACTTTTTAAAATATCAAGTCCTGTAGTATTTAAACTGGTGACCCGTACGACTGAATGGAAATCAATTTAAACCATTTTTGGCGTCTACGCTGCTGAAACCAATTCATTTCCATAAAACTGCATTGAATTGAATCAATTTTAGAAGTGAAGTTTTTTTAAAGAGCCCCTGCCGGCCTGTTAAAAAAAACACAACTCACTTTGTAGCCCATATAAATCGATTTCACCCTTGCATCGTGTGAATTATAACATCTAAATCAATTTAAACAATGCTTTAATGTGGTTCTTTTTGCCTGTGTGACTGCAAGCCTTAGCTTAGTCCTCTGTCTGCTTCAGTACATTGGCTCTTAAAAATCTAGCAAATCAGAAAAACCAAGTTGCCAACTTTCTGTGGCATTCAGTTTAAGCCATACAATGTTCTAAAAATGGCGAGGAACATGGTGTTTCCAGAGTTTGGATCGGATACTCTGGACCGAGTGTCAGTCTTGGAAACAACAGCTGTAACAGCAGCCAAACCAATAGCAGGAGCAAAACCCAGTTCCAAAGTGCATCCTTCCAGCTTCGTCTGTTAAATAATAATTTTAAAAGAAGGCTCTTTCCTTGAGTTGCTTGCTACTTGAGAGTTAAAGGATGGTGGCAGGAAGTTCCCTCGTTGCTCTTTCCTTTTCTCCCGTCCGGATCTTTGGCGCTCGCAGCCTGGGTTTGGAGCGAAGAGAAGTACATTGTTTGTTTGTCCTTTTAAGACTGTGAGCTGCCCCGGGAAATCACGTGGGAGGCGAGAGCCGAGCTTCGCGGCCAGGGGCTTGAACACTGAGCTGTCAATCCGGTGGGCCGTAGCATTCCCATTGGCTCGTGTGGCCGAGGCGGGTGGAGAAGTGCGGGCTTGAGTGGCAAGGGCCGCCATGCATTGTTTACATGTCTTCTCTCTCCCTCTCTTGGTGTGAGTGTGTGTAGTTAAAAAGCAGGCTGGGCGGGTGTTTGCTGTCAAATGGCAGCAGGGAGTTGCCTTCTGGCTTGGGCTGAAAGTTCAGAGGCGTCTTGCAAGACCCATGTTCACTTGGGTTAGAGATGGGAAATATCTGGGTTTTTTGGATGATTACTCCCAGTCCCTCAGTCCACAGCCAAACGTTTCCCGAACCTGATTTAGCTCGCAACATTAGGTGTTAAGCAGATGCATCTGCATGTGCATGTCACAATTTTTTAAAAATTGAAATTTAGCATCCGAGCACTCCAGATGTTGTGCCAAACAGAATTGAATTCTGCAAAGGGCCTTAGCTTTGTACGGTCTCTATTATTTTGCACCATCTTTTCTGCTTCTTCCTCCCCCCCCCCCCCCCGTGCTTTTGGTTCACAAGGCGAACGTACTGCTCCCTTGTTGTGAGTGTGATAAACAACCAGCCGCCTTCTCAATCTTGGAGCTGCAGATGTAGAAATGGAGGAGTAGTTGCGGATTCATCTCTGCTCCTTTTCCAACCCCGTAGCCGATTCTGTACTCTGGCGAAGGCAGTGAATCCTCCCTCGTCTTCACCCATTGGGGGAAAGGATGAGGGCTGCTGCTTTATTTCATGGGCTTTTGCGGATTAGAAGCTTTGGTGTGGTAGCTTTGCATCACGTTTAACGTTCAGCTAGTAGCTGGCAGGATAGCTCAACAGTTTAGCTATCTTTCTGCAGAGTCAGAGGTGGGGAGTTTGATCCGCCCCTGGGCCAGCCTGGGTGGCCTTGGGCCAGCTGCGCAGCCCCAGGATGTCCCCAGAAGAAGGGAAGGGGAATCCACTTCGAAGTATTCTCTACCTGGAAAACCCTGAAAAAGGGTTGCCACGAGCCAGAACTGATATGGAGGCACATGATTATCAGGAGTAGTAACTCTGCTTGCTGTGTGTGTGTTTTGGGTCTCACTGCTTTTACATGGAGGCGCTTGGCACAAATCACAGACATCTTGGCAAAGGGGGGGAAAGGTTCCCCTTGAGATTTGTGGCTGAGTCAGCAGGACAGCTGAAAGTGACAAGAAGGAAAGTCCTGGCAACTATGCTTTGCATTCCTAACTCCAGGAGCACCATCCATTCTGTGGTTTTTCTTCTTCCTCAAGTCGTGATGCAATATGGGGATGGGTGCAGGAGGTTGAAATGCAGTGAAAGGAAATGCTAACTGGTTGTTGTAGGTTTTTCGGGCTGTTTGGCCGTGTTCAGGAGGTTTTTCTTCCTAACGTTTCGCCAGTCTCTGTGGCCGGCATCTTCAGAGGTCAGGAGTCAGAACTTCGTCTGTGTTCTGGTGTAGTGTGTGGGATAGTTGAGTATTTGTAGCTGTGGGATCAGCTTTTTGTCCTTTTCAGGAGATTGAGTGATTATGGTGATCAGGGTGTTTTTTGTTATGGGTGTATCGTTGTGATAAGGGGGGGGGGGGGAGATGATCTGTCCCTGTGATTGATGAGTGTTGTTAGCTAGTCTTTTGTGTGCAGTGATCACCGGTCCTTCTGGCTGGGTAGAGTTCGTTGACCTTTTTGCAGGCTGTATTTTTCAGTGCTAGGAGCCAGGCTTTGTTGAGTTTTAGACTTTCTTCTTTTTTGTTGAAACTTTGCTGGTGTTTGTGGATTTCGATGGCTTCCCTGTGTAGTCTAACATAATGATTGCTGGTGTTGTCCAGTACGTCTGTGTTTTGAAATAGGATTTCATGTCCAGCTTGTTTCAGGGCATGTTCAGCTACTGCCGATTTTTCCGGTTGTTTTAGTCTGCAGTGTCTTTCTTCGAGAATACATTGAAATGCTAACTGTTAGCTCTGTGTGGGCCGCGCTAGGTGGCCATGCCATCCTACAAAGTGAGCATCATTCAGGTGGCACACAACCATCCCTGGACCATCCCTCAGAGGTCGACCCCTCACTCCGTGCTTAACCCTGCCTGGTGACAAGTCACAGTTGAAGAACAAGCCAATTTGCAAATGACAGGAAGTGTGGAGTGCAGTGACACTCGGAACTCTTTCAGCACCAAAAGGATTCCTCTGTCCAGTTTGATCATCCTCCATAGGTTATCTGGACCACCATCTCCAAGGGTGCGTAAAAGAAGAACTGCTGGATAGCTGAGGGGCTTCAGTATCTGGCCGTGGAGCCAGAGAGGGGGAGTTCGATTCCTCACTGGGCGTTCCTTGACGACGACAAGGATTATAAGGACAGCCTCTGAAATTTAGCACTGCCCTGAAGTGTCACAGATTAACGACAGCATTGCACAATCCTTTCCGCTGATGAGGTTAACTGCTGGAGATAGTTTTTCCATGCAGTGGTTTAAAGGATAGTTGTGGGGGGAGGGCAGCCAGAGAGAGCGTGTAAAACTATAGGTGATGGTCCCAGTGGCAAGAGATAATGCCTCTCTCTCTTGTAAATGGTTGCACCATCTCTCCGGAATCGCCTCCTGGTGGAGTTATGCCTCCCCCCCCCCCCATTTTAAGCAGCTGCTGAAAACGCATCTCTTTTGAGAGGCTGCCGAAGTTATTTGCCCCCTCCATGGCCGCTCTGTTTTGCAGTTCCATCAGCTTATAATGTTGGTTGACTTTTTCTGTGGTCATTGGGCGGTTTTATTGTGTTGCTTTGAGCCACTTTGCAGTTTTATATGTACGCTGCCCAGAATAGTTCTGTGCGCTAATGGGGCAGTAGATAAAGGACATAAATAAAGAGCTGCTCCTTAGAATCATAGAATCGTGATGTTGGGAGGGGGCCTCTTAAGGCCATGGAGTTCAACCCCCTGTTCAAGGCAGGAATCCCACGTCAAAGCAGATCTGACAGAGGGTGGTCCAATTTTCTTTTGAATGACTCCAGTGTTGGAGCACTCACCACCTCCCATGGCAATTGGTTCCACCGTCGTACTGCTCTAACAGTTAGGAAGTTTTTCCTGATATTCAACTGAAATCGGGCTTCCTTTAACTTGACCCCATTGTTGCATGTCCTGCACTCTGGGATGATCGAGGACAGATCCTGCCCCCCTCCTCTGGATGACAGCCTTTCAAGTGATTGAAAAGTGTTATCCTATCCCCCCTCAGTCTTCTTTTCTCAGCATGCCCAGTTCTTTTAGTCTTTCCTCCTAAGGCTTGGTTTCCAGCCCCCTGATCATCCTTGTCGCCCTCCTCTGAACTTGTTCCAATTTGTCAGCATCCTTCTTAAATTGTGGTGTCCAGAACTGGTCACAATACTCAAAATGAGGTCTAACCACATTTCATTCCATGGATTTCAGACCAGGAGAGCAGTGACTGCTGGTTGAAGGAAGGAGAAATAGAACACAGACCATTGCCTTGAGCAGAGCAACCAAACAATTGTACTCAGATTTTGGCTACTATGCTTTAAATGCATTTTCTCCCCCCACCCTTTCTGTTTATTTATGGGTCTTGGGAATGTTTTGTGGCAAAGGGTGCAATTCAGAATGAGTTGAAGGTTGGGGGGCAATCAGTGTTTCTCTTGTTTTGCTTTTAAAAAAGAAGAAAACAAGTTTCTAGTCCTCAAGGGTGCAAGAAAACAGTTGGGAAATGGAAGGTAATACTTGTGATAGATGCTTGACACTATTACAGAATCAGTCCTCTTATCCCAAGAATTGTCCATTTTTTAAAATAGTTATAGTTTTATTGTAAGATATAAAAGTTGCACAGAACAAATAAAAAAAATAGTTTTACAAAAATGTTCTCTGGCACCCATTTGAAACTGCTGCTCCAGGGATTTCTGTTGATTTTTTCTTTTCTGCCTCACTATTTGAAACATAATTCCAAAACCCATGTATTATGTAATGCCTGTAATAGGCCTATTCAAGACGTTGCAGAAATGGGGTCCTTACTTTGTGCTTTTAGAACAGGTAATTCGCATTGTTTGGAAAAGCTACTTTTTTGGACTACAGTAGAACTAGTTTCTACTAGTAGTTGAAAAGTATAATGTTTCCAAGCTCAGGAAATGCTATGATTTTAGGTTGCACCAGGAACTGTTCCTAAAACATCTAGGAAGCAAGAGGTGAGATGCCCTGTATCTGAAAATATAAATCCGGCTTTACTTTCAACCGTGGCCATGATTGAGCAGACTGCGTAGGTTCCTTATTCAGAGGAAAACAAGGACAGGGATCATTAGATGTCTCATGCACCTTTGCCCTTTGGGTGCTGATTTGGGATCAAGGCGCGATCCTATATCATGCGAGTGGACGTCTTCTCGGTCATTGAATTTTCCCTTCCTGTCTTTTCTGTATCACCCCACGATCTGCTTGGAGGGTCTCCCAACCATCGAAACCGTGTTTGGTGAGAAATTGCAGGGGCAGGATTCTGTTTAAGTTCTGGTTGATGAATGTGGGATATTGTGCTTCTGTACCCATGATTCAGAAAGCCAGGGAATGGCCCAATATGGCAGCAGTCAAGATGGTCTACAGCAGAGGTCGTCAACCCCCGGTCTGCGGCCCGGTGCCGGTCCGGGCCGCGGAGACAGACCTCCTGCCTCCCCTGCACACACTCCCCTCCCCATAGCTGCTTTGTGCACATGCACACGTACCAGCACTGGCGTGAGCGCTCCCCCATCCCTTCACGCATGCGCCCGCGCGAAGGGGTTGGGCGTGCAGGCGCTCCGGTGCAGGCGCGAAGGGGTGGGGGAGTCCTGGCGGGCGGGCGCGCACTCCCCCACCCCTTCGCGCATGCGCCCGAGAGAGCACGGGGAGGTGCCCCACGTTCCTCAGAGGCTCAGCCGGTCCGCGGTCCCAAAAAGGTTGGGGACTGCTGGTCTACAGGATCCCCTCTTGTGCTCACCACCATTCACAAAATAACACCATGCAAGGGAAAATCTCAGATGCTGACTCCGTTTTTTCATCAGTTAACTACTTCTCGCCCAAACACAAAGCAGTGGTCAGGGTTATTTTTCAACAAGTGAGCAGACCTTCTTAATTTGCATACAACTTTCAAATTTCAAAATTCTCTTGTCATGCTATTCTTTTCTCCAGGGGAGTACCTGGCGGTCGGTGTCCCAACACAGGTTGGTTCTCAGTCTGTCGTTCTCTAGATGTTTTGGACTTACAAGAATAATTATATATTTTTTTTGTGGGGGGGGGGCACCCCTGTTTTTTGAGTTGGCTGATGGGATGCTGAATCCTGCTGTCAGCACAATATATTAGAGCCCTCCTGGGCACCAGGAATAAAATGGTATCAGACCGCTCTAACTGTATAGTGCAGATAGAATCCTCTTCACTTTCGGGTTAATCCAGAGTTTGATGAGGGCAGAAGAGAAGAGCCATTCTTGTCTTGAGGTTCGCATTTAATTCCCCTGAAGTTGGGAAGTCAGTAGACAAGGACTGAATTTTCTCCTCTCCATCCCATAGAGGCTGGACGACAGCATCATGCTGTATTCTGAGTCTGTTCCATTTCTGTCTCATAAATCATGACCGTTTCCAAAATCCGTCCTTCTCTTTGGGTCTTAGCTTAGTTCTTTGAAGCACTTTCGTGCCTTGTTTTAAACTTCAGCAGCAACTCTTAAGCCTATGTGTGAACAGTTGGCTCTCTCAGAGTTTTTTTAAAAATGGGTTATCCAACCCAGATTTCCCATCCTAATCCGAGAAATGGAAGCAGTTTGCTCCAGGAAAGCTGTAAAACATCAGAGTTTGCAACGTGATCAAAAGAAGAGAGAGAAAAATGTTTGCAAATATGCATGCATTTGAAAAATGCACAATAAACAATGTATACAATTCTAAAATCCACACAGACATGGTTTAGTGAGCGGGACATGTGTCCGGTTGAAATAGGTGCACAGAAACAAACGGGTTTTTTCCTGTTTTTTTTTTCTTTTTTAATTAAAAAAAGGCCCATATGGAATTGATACACGGACAAGGCAAAAGGATGAAAACCGTTCATCCCGTCCCAACTTCTAGTCTGGACATGTTTAGTTGCTCTTCATGCGGTCACCCAGCATAACTGAAGCCATTCTTCATCTGTCATGCAGATCTGTGTGCTGTTGTGTTTGACGCTCTTAGCCGTGGCATGTAGAACTCCATTTTTCTGGGTAGGGTACAGACCTTGGACGGATCACAAATAATTTATGTTTCTGTGGGTCCTGAAAAATCTTGTCCCGTGAGATGCAACAGCAACCAACAACTTTTTGAAACACTCTTTTTGTAGAGGGTGTGTGTGAAATCTTTCTCTCTTTCTGTGGTCGTTTCCCTCATTTTTCACGAGTTCTTCACCATCCTTGTCTTGCTGGGGGGAATCGGCTGCTGTTCCTTTCGCCCTGGATGACCATCTTGGCTGCTTACAAGCTGGCGGTCATCAGCTTCAGTTCAGGTAGAACAGGACAGGTGGGATGAGAGCAGAACTTCCCACTTTTTTACTGGGTTCCGTCAAGTTTTAAGGCTTTGTTGTTGTTGTTTAGTCGTTAAGTCGTGTCCGACTCTTCGTGACCCCATGGACCAGAGCACGCCAGGCCCTCCTGTCTTTCACTGCCTCCCGGAGTTGGGTCAAATTCATCTTGGTAGTTTCGATGACACTGTCCAGCCATCTCGTCCTCTGTCGTCCCCTTCTCCTCTTGCCTTCACACTTTCCCAACATCAGGGTCTTTTCCAGGGAGTCTTCTCTTCTCATGAGATGGCCAAAGTATTGGAGCCTCAGCTTCAGGATCTGTCCTTCCAGTGAGCACTCAGGGTTGATTTCCTTCAGAACGGATAGGTTTGTTCTCCTTGCAGTCCAGGGGACTCTCAAGAGTCTCCTCCAGCACCACAATTCAAAAGCATCCATTCTTCGGCGGTCAGCCTTCTTTATGGTCCAGCTCTCACTTCCATATATCGCTACTGGAAAAACCATAGCTTTGACAATGCGGACCTTTGTCGGCAAGGTGATGTCTCTGCTTTTTAAGATGCTGTCGAGGTTTGTCATCGCTTTCCTCCCGAGAAGGAGGCGTCTTTTAATTTCATGGCTGCTGTCACCATCTGCAGTGATCATGGAGCCCAAGAAAGTAAAATCTGTCACTGCCTCCGTATCTTCCCCTTTTAAGGCTTAGCTCTCCCCAACACGGTGCCTCCCTGCCATCTTGAAATAGCAGTTTCTATCAACTCCAGTCAGCTTGGGCGAAGTTTGGGGATGGTGGGCATTGTGGTCCAAAACATCTGGAGTTTGCCACACTAGGAGCGGTGGCAAAGCCCTCTGTAATGTTCCCCTGAGGCAATTCCTCTGTTCAGCGCTTCATATCAAGTCAAGTTAAAATGCACGAGTGTTAGCCTTTGGCCTGTCTTGCACCCATTTATACGTTCTATTTTTAAGCCTAATGTGGACCTCTTGCTCCTTGGGAGCACTGGGGTATATACAGAGTTTAATTATTATCTTTAAGGTAGGGAGTTTTCCTTCCAGGGGAGGCTTGTGGCGAGAGAAGGGTTAAGAAGAAGCCGAGATGAAGCCGTACAGATGTGCTGCAACACCATTTCTACGTTCTTTTCCCTGCATCGTTTCTGCACGCCTTTAAGCCTTTCTCAGTAAACTTTTGGGTGCTTTTGAAAACTGTTTTCTTGAAAGCCTGGGCTTAATTCCTGGATCCTAAGATGCAACTTAGAGGCTACATACATAGATTTTATGTTGGTCTTCTGGTTTAAATACAGACAGTGCTTTGTGTTGACAAACAACCGTCTAAAATTGTACCCAATTTTTATTTGCGTAAAAAACCCCTTTTAGTAAAGCTTCTTTGCTCATCTTTCAGCCTGGAGTTTTTGGATGTCTATGCAGTGCTTATTTTGCTTCATTCTCAAAATCATTTTGCTGTTTCCTTTGTTTTGTTTTTACAAATATTGGGGTGTTGCTCTTGACTCTTGACTCCTGTTCCCACAGAAAACTATCGGAGAAGGCAGGGATTGACGAAGTTATGGCCGCTGCCGTCCTCACCAGCCTCTCGACCAGCCCGGTTGTGCTTAACAACCCTAACAACAGTTTCGGCACAGGTAGGGCCACGGGGGGCGGGTGGGAGAGATAAGTGAACTCGGGATGAAGAAGGCCTTCTTTCCGGTGGATGTGCCCATTAACAGCTTTGATAAGTTACTCTTGGGCGGTTTACATCCAATACAAACCAAGTAACATAGAATAAAATCAATCTTAAATAAAATACTAAATACTGACACACACACACCCCGCGCGTGAAGTATCTACAGATAAAAGCAGGGGACACATCAATAAACCAAATCAGATTAAGGGAAATGGCAAACAGAGAACAAAAAATAGAATAACAACCAGCAGAGCTAAGGCAATGTCTGAAGAACATAAAGGCCCCGGGGAAGATTAAAACAAACAACTGGATAGGAGAGAGAACTATTGGCGACGGGCGTTTTGTGACTAGGATGCTGATGGCACAGTGTTTAAACTGCAATACTGCAGTGAAGACTCTGCACACAACCTGAATTCAAGCCCAGTGGGCTCAGGTAGCCAGCTCAAGGTTGACTCCAATGCCTTCTGAGTTTGGTAAATTGAGTACCCAGCTTGCTGAGGGGTGGGAGCAATGTGTTCCCTGCATAATTAATTTGTCAACCACCCAGACAGTTTTTAAGCTGTAGGGGGTGGTATATAAGCAGCACACTTTGCTTTTATGAACTGGGAAGAACCTTAAAAGGGGAAGTCTAGCCCCTTGAGTGGAGCTCAGCAATCCTCTGATATGCTACTGGTATAACGTTGCCCGTGCTGACTTCAAAGGTGGTTTCGCGCACAGAGGGTGCACTGCAATAACCCTACGATGCCATCGCTCTGGGTTGTTCTCACGTTGGTCCTCTGATGGTGTTCCAGTGCTGTTAAGGGTGTTCTTGGTGGGTCAGCCTTTGTGAGCCTTCGGATGCTCTTCTCCCTCGCCAGAAAGCCGCTGTGACGCATGGAAAGAAGGCCGTGCCATGTCCTCCAGCTGCAGCAGCAGCAGCAACGCCAGCGCCGACTGGAGCTGGGACCCGCCGAGTGACCTCTCCACCCCCTCGACCCCGTCGCCCCCGCTTTCCACCGATGTCGCCCCCAGCTTCCTTTCCTCTCTGCATTCGGACCTCGAAGAGGCCGAGGCAACGGCCTTCCTGTTTGGTGACCCCATTCCCCGGAAGAGGAAGGTAAGAGGGGGGTAGGGCTGGGGAACTATTTGTTTATTTGTTTATTTATTTCCTTATTCATTCATTCATTCGACTTCTATAACCCCCCCCCCCCCCCCCCCAATCTGGCTGCCAAGGCCACTCTGGGCACTTCACAACACTGAGAAAAAAATAACGCTTTAAATCACGGGACGTAATGGTTCTACAGAAAACGAAAAACGACGCATAAGGGTTTGGGCTTTCCACACCTCAAAACACTCGGTGGCCGAAATCCTGTCACGAAATCTCAGTCAATTGCAACTCAGATAGGTGCGCTTGAATCAACAGGGCTTACAGAGGTGTCGATTCAATGGGCCTACTCAGATTGTGACTTACTGTACGAAGCAAAGGGATTTCAGCCACCGAGTGCTTTCGATGGGATTTCAAAGGGGTTTCAGCCCCTGGATCCATCTCTTTTCAGAGGATGCTGTTGCTCTGTGCAACAGCCACCACAGTTTTGAGTACCTAGAAACTCGCAACAACCTTGTGATGTAGACTGAGAAAGAGGGGGGGGGAGCACGTAGCTGGCCCCAGGTGGCCCTGTGACCCTCTCCAGTGGTAGCTGGACACCCCCAGCCAGTTTGCCACCCTGCCATTTTGTACCTCGAGGTCTTCCTGGGCCCTTGTAAATTTCTGTGCATGGCACCTCCGTTGGATGGCAGCAGAGGGACAGATCCCTGTCCCAAGGCACTTGCCGTCTGAATTTGGAAAAGATTTCACCCAGCTGTAGGCTGTAGCTGTAGCCTGGCTGCCATGTACCTTCTCTCTTTTAAAAATGTCTTGAGTTGACCTTGACGGGAAATAGTCGTCCTGTACTTGTGTGACTTCCAGGAGGTCCCGAAAGGACTGCTGGTGTGGTGGCCTTTTAGCACCCCTTTCATCAGACTCTGATTTCTGCTCCCCAGGACCAGGAGCCCTGATGCTGTGTCTTCTCCCTTTGCAGAACTCCACCAAGGTGATGTTCAAGTGCTTGTGGAAGAACTGTGGGAAAGTGCTGAGCAGTTCCTCTGGGATGCAGAAACATATCCGGACCATCCATCTCGGGTAGGTGGGCCCTCGGGGTCATGCACGGCACGGTGTGTTTAGGGAGAAGGCACAGGGGAGGCATTGCCGTTTCTGGCTGCCACTGCATGCCGAGTCTGCTTTCAACTGGGGGGAGTGTTTTGAAGGGTGGAGAAGGTGGTTTGGCCGTCGTACCTGTGGAGGTACGTCCAGTCATGGATTATCTGAAGAGCAACTGGAGAACCATTTCCAAGGCATGTCTGAAATGTGGGAGCAAAGAGGAGTGGACATATGGACTGAGATGGCGTTTCAGTGCTGAAAGGCTGGCCTCTGTCAGCCAAGAACAGACTGATGGATGGCTTCAAGCAGGAAAGGTCATTTTGTTTTTCAGTCTACGTTTATGGGTTTTGGCCATGGGAGATCTTAGATTCCTGCTGCGTACCGACAGATCTTGAGCAGCCCTCGCTTGTAGAGTTTGACTGTTTTCATCCATCCATAGACACCTACGGTGTGTTGTATGTTGGGTCCAGAGCTTGGAAGCATTTTTTTTCCAACCACTACCTCTCAGAATCCCACAGCCAGAGTAAGATACCAATTCCATAATCTTCCAGCATGGCCAGTGGCTGGAAGATTATGGAATTGGTATTTTTTGAAAAATAACTTTTGGAAACTCTGGTTGGGACCAGATCTGGTGAAAGACTAGTTAATTGAATTTGCTGAATTACTGATTGAGACAGGATGGGGTGATGGTAATTCGTTTCTAAGCCCTGCTCACAGACCTTTCGGTCTTTTTTCTGAATCTTTTAAATTACTCCGGTTGACTTTTTACTTCAGCTGTGACTCTGCATTTTGGGTGGGTTGCATTTTTGCTTGTGAGGTGAATTATATTTAAATTGTGGGAATGAGATTGAAGGGTGGTCTAAAAACGTTTACGGGAAATAATCCAGAAATACATTGGAGAGCCACCAAATAAATTGATAATTGATAGGCAGTAAGGGACTAGAAAAGGGGACATGGTGGCGCTGCAGGTTAAACCGCAGAAGCCTCTGTGCTGCAGGGTCGGAAGACCAGCAGTCGTAAGATCGAATCCACGCGACGGAGTGAGCTCCCGTCGCTTGTCCCAGCTCCTGCCAACCTAGCAGTTCGAAAGCATGCAAATGCGAGTCGATAAATAGGTACCACCTCGGTGGGAAGGTCACGGCGTTCCGTGTCTAGTCGCGCTGGCCACGTGACCACGGAAACTGTCTTCGGACAAACGCTGGCTCTACGGCTTGGTGACGAGGATGAGCACAGTGCCCTAGAGTCGGACACGACTGGACTAAATGTCAAGGGAAACCTTTACCTTTACCTAAGGGACTAGAAAAGTCCATTGCATTATTAAGGAAGCTCCCTAACTGAAGGTAAGGGGTGTCCCTGGGATCTCCATTTAAAAGGAACCAAGGCCGTTGTAAGATAAGAGGACGCACACTGCATCCAACCAAAGGCCTGTCTGGTCCAGAATAGACACGTGTAGGAAGCTCACTGGAAGGACAGGAGTTACACCTGCAACCTCCATCTCATGTTCTTCAGGAACTGATTCGCAAAGTCCCAATACAGTGGTGCCTCGCTAGACGATTGCCTCGCAGGACGAGGAAATCGCTAGACGATGCCTTTTTGCGATCGCTACTGCGCTTCGCAAAACGATGTTTCCCTATGGCGATTTTCGCTAGACGATGAGGTTTCCCCATAGGAGTGCGCCGACTAGTGGTCAAAAGCTGTCAGTGCATTCCGATGGGGACCCGCACTCGCTAGACGATGTTTCTCTATGGGAAATTTTCGCTAGACGACTGCGTTTTCCCTTGGAACGCATTGAAGCGATTTCAATGCATTCCAATGGGAAAACGTGCTTCGCTAGACGATGTTTTCGCTAGACAGCGATCCTCGTGGAACGGATTAACATCGTCTAGCGAGGCACCACTGTATGTGCAAAACCAGAGGTGGTACGCAGTAGTACCGATGGCTCTGTGAATTTGCCCAGCCTGCTTTTAAGTGAGCGAATCAGTCGTCGTCATGCATAGCGATGACTTGATTTTTCTTCCTTTAGCTTCTCCCCACAAGCCCCTCAACCTGGGCCCGCCACTTGTTGTAACTTCGGTCATGCTGGTGGGGATGGGTGGTGGGGTTTTTTTGGCACCCTTTTGTAGCTGCTGGTACCCTTGCTTTGTTTCTGCCAGACGGAAGGCCGACCTGGATCAGAGCGATGGGGAAGAAGATTTCTACTACACGGAGCTGGACGTCAACGTGGACTCCCTGACCGACGGTCTTTCGAGCCTGACCCCTGTCTCCCCCACCTCCTCTGCCCCCCCGGCCTTCCCCACGCTGGAGGAAGTCCTGCCTACGCCACCCATTCCCTTCAAGACGGAGGTTCCCGTGGTGTCTCACCTGAGCCAGTCGGCACCGCTGACCGTCCTGAGCCAATCGGCACCCACCAGTCTCTGCCACATCCAAACTGACCATGCGTACCAGGTGGGGTCCCAGATCTGGCGCGTGCCTGCTAGTTTTGGAGCCGAGGCCAAGCACAGTAACGCTCGTCAAGTGAGGCTTGCGGTCAACGGGTTACAAATAACCACAGTTACTTTCCAAGTGAACCCGGGGCCATGTTTGTTGTGACGTAACACAGTGCTCTCTCTTAATCTGGTACAAACCACATTGTGTTTCTCGTCATGACTTGTTTGCCAGTCGGCAAGGGTGCTACCGACACTTGGCTTAAATCTACAAACAGAGATGGAACTTAGTAGAAAAGGATTAGCAGTTCATTAACTGTTAGTGAACTCTTGCTGGGGCAGAAGCTCACCGTGTCTTGATTTTATTGAATTGCTGACAGCACTCTTTTCTAGTAACTTTCCCTTTGTATTCTCGAAGGCTTTCGCGGCGGGGATCCGATGGTTGTTGTAGGTTTTTCGGGCACTGAAAAACACAGCTTGCAAAAGGTCAACGAACTCTACCCAGCCATAAGGACCAGTGATCACTGCACACAAAAGACCAGCTAACAGCACCCATCAATCACAGGGACAGATCAGCTCTCCCCCTTATCACAATACACCCACAACAAAAAACATGCTGATCACCATAATCACCCAATCTCCTGAAAAGGACAAAAAGTTGATCCCACAGCTATAAATACTCAACTATCCCACAAACTGCACCAGAGCACAGACAGAGTTCTGACTCCTGTCCTCTGAAGATGCCGGCCACAGAGACTGGCGAAACGTTAGGAAGAAAAACCTCCTGAACACAGCCAGACAGCCCGAAAAACCTACAAGAACCAACTTTCCCATTTCTTTACACAGGGAGGGCAGAGTCACTGCCTGCAACCTTCTTTATGTTTTATTGCCTATTTATTTATTTAAAATATTTTTATCCCGCCTTTCTCCTTAAAAAGGAGCCCAAGACGTCTTACATCATTAAAAATACAATCTTATTTTTTAACTTTTAAACAACAGCCCCACATTGTGGAAGAGGCTGCATTGGACTCCTGCAGGCTGCGTTGTAGAAACAGAACAGCCGGTTCTCACCCAGAGTCATGGGGCGCGTTCTAACCACTCCTGCAAAAAGTCCGGCTCTCAGCCTGTGACAGTGCAAACATGCAAAGGAACAGTAATGCAGTGATAGTACTACTATGAAACTGACTCAGCTGGTAACAATACGATGCCCTGCTAGAGTGGATAATGGAATTCATTGCACTTTGAAAGCAAAAAAAGAAACAAAGCCCTTTAAAAAAAAAAAGACAGTCTTCTTAACATCTGTTCTTGTACTCTGTACTTTGTTTTGATTTCCAGGCTGTGGGTCCTTCTGGTGTGCTGACAGATCTAAATGCTCCGTCCACTGGAATGGAAATCATCTCATGGCAGCAGCAGCCAACCTTTTTCCCACCTCCTCTGCCTCCGGTCCTTTTTAAAAGCCCCTCGGTAAGTAACGATAAGACGGTTCCTTTCTACCCTCTCCTTGATCAGAGTGCAGCAGCTACTGATTATTGAGGACCACCGGTGTAGTCGCTGTACATGGGATTTTTCATTAGAGCCCCCACACCCACACTCTGTGGAGGGTGCAAAAATAATTGGAGCTGCGTTGATCCATAGCAGTAAAAACCCCTAGCAGTGTTCTTCTCTGGCAGCACCAGGTCTTTTGTAGAACTAACGGGTCTTAATGGTGTGTTCAAGGGCAAGTGAATTACTTTCAATTACAACAGCAATAAGCTCACAGCAGTCTGTTGTTCCTGGAAAGAGGACTCCCAAACCCAACTTCTGCCAGGATAAGCCTGGAGGAGGCAGCGAAAGAAGCTCGATCGGGGTGGTAGATAATGGATCCCTAGTTCTAACATCATCGCTGCTCCTACTGGAACCATGAGGTTGCAAAACTGTTCCTCTGGTACAGTGGAGACTTTGCAGCGTTCTCCCTACATGATGTCCTTCTTCCATCTCCTTAGGGCTGCCTGACTCCCATCCGGCCTGCCAATCTCGGAGAGAAGCGTCCCCAGGCCCCCCCTGTGCCCGTTGCCAAAGGGCATCCATTAGTGCCCTCTTCCATGCCAAAGCCTACAGCAGGCACCAGGTACGTTGTCCAGTTACCGCCTCCACCATCCAACGTCTTCACCAGGTTCCATGTGTGAAACGAGGTTTGTGTTTCCCCTGCGGGCCTGATAAAATTTGCAAGTTTCCAGCCTCTGCGAGGGTTGACTAGAATGCTAACGGTACCTTGAGAAAGCTGAAACCAAAGAGGCATTTAAGAAAGAGTGTTTCCTCAGAGATGGCGGCCACAATCGTATTCCAAAATTAATTTTAAAAACACACACATGTCATTGTGCAAGTGTTTTTCCCGGTTTGCCAGCCGTTGAAGATTTCAAAAATTGGAAATGCCTCTCCAAATAGAATAGATGCAATATAATAATAAATAATAAATGTGTGCAGTCAAGTTGATTCTGACTTATGGCAACCCTTTTCCAGGGAGAGAGTCCTCTGAAGGGGTTTCCCCATTCCCTTCTTCTGGGGCTGCCCTGGGACTGTGCAGCTGGCCCAAGGCCACCCAGGCTGGCTCTGTTCAAAGGAGGCACCGTGGGGGGAATTGAACTCCCAACCTCTGGCTCCAAAGCCAGATGCCTAACTCCCTGAGCTATCCAACCAGCTTTCCACCTCGTTTCCGGTCCACCCAGCAAGGGCTCCGTCCTTCCCCCTCACAGATGCGCTGGGCCCTGAATTTCCAAGGAAGCGACCGGCTGCCTGTCTCCCTGGGTGGTGAAGAAGCCTTCTCCCGTGGCTGATGGTTTGCTCTACCTCTTTTCCCCAGGAAGCCGCGCGGCGAGGCCAAGAAGTGCCGCAAGGTGTACGGGATGGAGAACCGGAGCATGTGGTGCACCGCCTGCCGCTGGAAGAAAGCCTGCCAGCGGTTCGTCGACTGAGCGGGCGCCGTTTTGAGCTGTAGCTCCCAGGATGGCAAGCTGCCCCTCGAGCCTCCTTGCGCGTTTTTGCACTTCTGTGCCTTCCACAGCCTGGTCTCCCCGGCCGGCCGCCCTTTTCCCGGCAGCTTCCCCCGCCCCCCCACGCCCTATAAGTGCCTTGGCTCAGGAAGAAGGGAGTTGACTGGTGTGGACGACAACGGTGGTGGCGGCCGCTCGGCGAGGGTGGCGGCCACAGCTCCCATGCCCCCCGCTTTGTGACTGAGGTGCCGTGGGTGCCGTTCAGGGCTCTGCAGCTCCTTGGACGCGGGGGCCCTGAAGGCTTTTCTCTTCCTTTCTTTTCCTTTTTGATACCTGCCACCCACCTTTTCATGAGTCTGCGGCAGTTTTATTTCGTTCCACAGATGTGAAAATGGAGTCCTTCCGGATTTTTTTGTTTTTCTCTCTTCAGAATAAGCTATTCCCCCCCCCCCCCCACGCCACTTTTCAGTGGGCCTGTTCCCATCGCCCCGTCCACTTAGTATCCTGCAGTCTTTACGGTCTGGGACAAGAGAGAAAGTAAGGAAATGCCTTCTTCCCAAATTCCTGTGTGACAAAACAACTCCAAAGAGCTGAGAAAACCGAGGTTAAATGGAACTCTGCCTTTTTTTTTGTCCCCTTGCGTAGAAAGCTGAGCAGAAGGTGAAAGAGAGCACAGACTTTTCCAGACTCATTTTGGGGTTTTTTTTTTAATGGATTCTCTGCCCGAACCCTTTTCTTTCTTTTTTTTTTGCTTTCGTGTGTTTGGCTGAACAGAAAACGTTGCTCTTCTCTTTTCCCAGGGAAAAAAGGAAAAAAAAAATTGCTCTACTTTCTTCCCAGCTCCTGGCTGTGACAAGCTTTCTCAGAGGTGGAAAGATATATTTTCTGTGCTTGTTGTAAATCTGGATTTTGACAGTGTCTGGTCAAGGATGCAGAAGGTGAATGGAAAAGACAAGCTGGTCCAGTGTCCACGGAATCTGACGTTTTTCTGTCCATTCTCGTTCATGGATTTCCCCTCGGCTTCCTCTCGACCATGTTTGGGAAAGAAGGGTGCACAGGAAACATTCAGATTTCACAGTCTGATGGAAGGGTGATCCCGTGGTGGAATAAAGAACTTGGTCTCTTGCAAGAAATAAGCTATGCACTGGGACAGCTTTGTGTTTTACCCTACAGCCGGAACGGATTTGCATTAATAGACTCATTTTGACTACACAGAGGAACACTTCAGCTTCCAAATGTGCAACCCCAGAGTCCAACTTGACATGCTGGTGGGAAATCAGGACACGGATCTGTGCTACAGATTTTGTTTTTGATGCTGGATTTGGGTGGCAGCTGGAAAATCGCAGTACCAAAACTCACTGGCGCCGCTCATGGAATCAGGATTGTTTCTACTTTTTAAATCTTGAGTTTGCTGTTTTCAGAGTGGGAGGGAAGTTGCCAGAGGTTGAACATGGAAGTGTTTTTATGTAGCTTTTCTTTCCTGCCTTCCTCTTTCTCCCGGTCTGAAATGACGCAGCTCATTTCAGGAGGCGTAGTGTGTTGCTTGTGATGGTGGTGGGCGTGGAGGGTGGGGCGGCGGGAGGGGGATCAAAATCTGGCAACGATGTGTTGTTCTGCACTAAAACACACACCAGAGGGTAGTAGATCTTGCCAGCACATTGGAGCCAAAGGGGTTTGGCTTTAAATAGAGTCTGCCTGATGCACACGTATCGTTCTTGCACAAATAATCTAAGAGCTTTTTTGCACAAGTGCCCCCCTCTCCCCTGAGAAAGTCTGGGATCGCCCCACTCCTTCCAAGAATGCGGTGGGCTGAGCTTGTGCAGGGCCACTTCCCAGTGCGGTTCCGAGATGGGGAAGTCCCTTCTCTTGGACTGCAACTCCCAGAATACACCAGGAGTGGCCAAGGGCTTCTGGGAATTGTAGTTCAGAACTACATTGGGGTGCTGTAAATGCTTAATTTGGGGGGAAACGACATACCCGGAATGTTGAAAGTATTGCACATGTAAAACCTTTTGGCATGCAACCCTACCTTCGTAAATGTTCAGCTTAGCTGTTTCAAAACAAAAAGCAATTCAAGAGTCAGCTCGGCTCTCTGAACTTACCCGGTTAATCTTTCATTTTTCCAGATTTGTCCATCTTAGTTTGCATTACGCTTCCTTTTATGACACACTCTCTGGCAGCTGGGATGTTTTCCTTAGCTAGAGCAGCTGCTCCTCTGAAAAAGACAGGGCAGACCTTTCGGTGAATATTCGTTGAAATCCCTGGACCACAACAGTCGGAGAGCTTTTTTGGTGCCATTGACTGGGGGAAAGCCTCACTGAAATGGCCAGAGGTTGACAAGTAATGCTTTGCTTGAGCTGCTCTCTCCCTGTTTTTAGGAATATTTTACACTCATAACATTTGTATCCACTGGAAGGTGCCCGCCACCCTTCTGAAGAGCTTTTGCAGCCGAACAGCTTTGGGAATAAGGACCGTGAGGAAAATGCTCCGCGGGCTCTCCACTCTTTGCACTAAACCAAATGGCACAAGGAAATTGTTTTCTTTTAAATTATCTCTTTTTTAAAAATTGGAAACTGTCCGAGAAATCAAATAGCACCAAAATTGGTATTTGAAAAGGAAGACATTCCCATGTGCACAAGAGGGACTGGGGGGGGGGGGGGGGGAGAGAGAGAGAGACAAACTTCTCTCTTTCCAGAAAACCTGCTCCTGTTTCATTTTTTTCCAAAAGTGTGGCTTTCCAAAAGGGGTTAGATGGGTGGGGTGCATGAGGCAGTTAACATTTTTGCCCACCTTTGCCTTTTTTTAAGGTCACTTCCGAGGCAAACCGCACGGGCTCATCTTGGCTCTCCCACACCCACCCCACACACCCCTTTTTGGGGGGACTTGTCTCCTGGTTACAGCAGCCGCTAGGATAAAAGTCCTCCATGGCTCCTGTTCGTATCAGGAGATAATCAACCTTTTCCCCACCCGAAGGCAGCCATCTCCTGCACGCTTACCGAGCAGTGTGCCCCAGTGAACAGAAGGGAGCTTACTTTTGGGTAAGCACTAAGCTCATGGTGTTGTTGCGTGGCAAACCACTGTGTATGCGAGTTTATATGTGTTTCTCTTCAGGAATAGATGCCTATAATGATGCTAAGTACATAAAAGCAGCTTTCTGATGTATAAAAAGCTCAGGTGATGGTTATATCAGACTGTATGAAATTCTGGGCGCCCCGGCAAGCACGAGGAAGGCTGTAACCTTGTCCATTCTTGCTTTGGTGTACATCATCCTGTCGGACAGCGAAGGCTGTTTTTGAGCCGGCGTGTATGCCATCTGCGGGCAAAGTTCAGCGCTCTCCAGATCTGGGACTGTAAACCCCCCGGCGTTTTGCACCCATGGCAGCTGCAGGTCAGCAAGAACATTTGGAGGACCTGACGCTTGGCTTACCCCCCTTCTGTGTGGGATGGCTCCATAAAGATGTCCGTCCCATGGAAATTAATGGGGTTTAACTTTCTCGGTAAGCTTCTTTGTTCCTACGTTTTGTAGAACTGCCACATTCTGAGCTGAAGACTGTGTTCCCCAAACTGTGCTGCGGCCCCATGGGGCGCCGGGAAATCCTCCCCCCCCCCCCCGGGATGCCACTGAATCCTCTCATCCTTTTCCCTCCCATCACCCAAAGTATCAGGCAGCACAGTTTCTCTGGTGTCTGTGTAGGGTGGAGAGAGGGAACGTTGGCCCAGAATTGGGGGCCCTGCCCTCCTGTTCACAAAGAAGCCTTCCTTGGCCGCCCCAGCTAAAATAATAAAATAAAATAAAAATCTCAATTTTTCTGGAATCTGCATCTGTCAGAGAAGACAGGCCAGGAGGGGTTTCCCTTAAGCTATCTGTACATAGCACAGTCTCTGGTTCCATCTTCTGGTAATACACCCTGAGAAAGTATGTTCATGTTTTTTTTTTTTAAAAAAAATTTTTTTAAGCAGTGGATAAGTGAAACAACAGGCACTAATCCTGTGGATATGGCAGTTCTACTGTACTGGGAAGCCACGAGTCAAAAAAAGTTGGGAACCACTGGCTGAAGGTGACCAAGCCACCAAAAGCATGCATTCAGTATGGTTGGGTGGAACACATTGTTCTGGATGTTAACTGAAATCCCTTTGTGCAGTTCTCTTTGCATGGGGGTGGGTCATGCTAGCGGCAGTGGCAAATCACCACTGATTAAAGCCTTTTGGTGATTTTGGGGTACATGTGACCTTGTGTACGTCATAGGCACCCCAATATCACCTTTAAGAGGTGATGGTGTGCATGGGGAAAAATAGGTTGCAATTTTCAGGAAATGTTTGTATTCTGTTCCCAGGGAATTTTTTCATCTGGAGTAGCATGCCAGCTTTGGATGCCCGCCCTCCCTCCTCCACTACGTGCAGTGGTACACAGGTATAATAGATGTCACTACAGTGGGTCCCCCCTTATCCACGGGATCAGTATCCACCGATTCACTTACCCAGTGTGAAAATACTAAAAATATTATTAAAATCTGAGAAATATATATTTCTAAAGAGGATGTTGCCAAAACCGGTCACTAGAGGGGGCCAGAGACCATGCTGTGTAAAGGGTTTGCTCTAATCCAGAGGTCCCCAACCCCTGGTCCGCAGCCCGGTGCCGGTCCGTGGCCTGAGCCGGACTGGGCCGCCAAGACAGACCTCCCCCCCCGCACGCACTCACCCCCGCACAGCCTGTTTGCGCCTGCGCGCGGCGCTCCAGCACGCCTGTGCGAGCGCCTCGTCTCCATATGCGCATGGGTGCGCGCACACCCGTGCGAGAGAGCACGCTTGTTCGCGCATCCGCATGAGCGCAGGGGGTGCCCCGCCTTCCCCACCGAAAAAGGTTGGGGACTGCTAATCCACATTTTCCAGCATCCGTGGGGGCTCGGAACGTGATCCCCCTCAAATATGGGAGGCCCTGCTGTATTGTTTTTGGACTACAATTCCAAGAATTCCCCAGGCAGTGTGAGGGGTCTGGGACTTACAGTGCAGAAACACCAGTATGGGATCCACTGGACACCACTGGAACTGGCTGGTCTTGTGAATTGATTTAAAGGAGTTTTCACTCCTAATTTTCAATAGTGTGGTGTCTCGAGGGGGTGATGGTTGGGACTGCCTTTTTAGCCTACACACACTCTATGTAACAACATGACACCTACCCTAATGCGTCTAGGAAAGGAAGCAACGTCAAATTAAGACTCAGAAATATATTTATCTCCTACTATGAACTTCCAAGGTAAATTTAAAGAACGCTGCCATCCACATCTGGCAATCCTATACGTGTCTACTCAGAAACAAGCAGCACTGAGTTCGGTGTGCCTTCCTCCCAGGTTAGTGAGTACAGTGGTGCCTCGCTAGACGATGTTAATCCGTTCCACGAAGATCGCTGTCTAGCGAAAACATTGTCTAGCGAAGCACGTTTTCCCATTGGAATGCATTGAAATCTCTTCAATGCGTTCCAAAGGGAAAACTCATCGTCTTGCGAAATCTCCCATAGGGAAACCTCGTCTAGCGAGTGAGGGTCCCCGTCGGAATGCACTGACAGCTGCACTGACAGCTTTTCACCACTAGTCGGCGCATTCCTATGGGGAAACCTCATCGTCTAGCGAAAATTCCCCATAGAGAGACATCGTTTTGCGAAGCGCAGTAGCGATCGCAAAAAGGCATCGTCTAGCGATTTCCTCGTCCTGCGAGGCAATCGTCTAGCGAGGCACCACTGTATAGGGTTTGCAGCCTGAACGTCTAGAGAATGAGGTGCTGTTTAAGCCATAGTACTGGAAGGAACTGTGGGAACTTAAAAGGCTGGTTTCTGAACAGTGCAGGTAGTTTGCTTACAGTGGTCCTTCTTAACCCCCCCCCCCCCCCAAAGAGCCAATATGGCAGTGCCATATGTGTGCAATTCACCTAGTATTTCAGAACATGGACAGAAGTCATAATGGTATTGCAGCCATAGAGGGATGTGTGGTTCAAGCTGTTTTCACTTCAGCTGAGCTGGCCACAGTTTGAAATTGTTACCTTAAAGGTGAGGTATGTATTTATAGGTCGTATCTTAAGTCCTAAGCAAAAACACAGTTGCTGTATTGCAACCACCCTGCTCGAAAAAGGAGAAAGAAAACCAAAAACCAGCCTCTCAAATGACAAATGGGAAGTTGCCTCCCTTGGGCTAGTATTATGACTTTTTTTTTTTCTTGCAAGTCTACTGGCAATTGTAAAAAGAGTCGCTGGTTTAAAGAAGGGAGGAAACCAGTGTCCGTTTTTCACACGAGATGGAACAGCTGTGGATCTTGATAATGCCAGATACAATTGGTGGATGCTTTTAAATCCCTCTTTCTTCCCCCTGCTCTTTGAATTACATTTTGGTACTTAAGTGGTCTCTTCCTTGAGTTTCTGAATATTTACACCCATGCTGGATGGTCCGTGTGAGCCCACAGCACCCGCGCGGGAGCTCTGCGCAGAGAACAGAATGGGAGGGAAGAGGCTCGAGGTGGTAGGATTAATGGTACAACTTCAAAGCGGATGTTCCGAAGTTTTGAATGCTGCTCTCCTTTTCAAAATTGCCCTGCAAGTAGAAAGCTAGCCCAGCAGGGAACAGGGACGGGTCAATTTTGTTCTTGTCGTTGTGCTAAATTGCCATTTCCAAGAACTCTAGGTGCACTGGTTGATATAGCCTGTGCCATATCCTACTGTCTGAATTACTAGCATCTGCGCTACTGTTTTCCCGCAGTTGCACAGGGCTTAGTAAAAGCCAATTTAAGTGTCAGTCTGCTCTTCTAACTTGGTGCCTCTTTGCCAGAAGGGATTGGAGAGTGGAGAAGGAAAAGGTTGGGAGGGGACTGGTGGCCACCACACCTTGGTCAGTTGGGTTTTTAAATTTTTTATGCCAGAATTATGCACCCAGACTATCCGTTCCTCCCCCTGCACCAAAATGCTCTCCCATTATGCAAACATGGCTGTATCAGAAACTCTGACTATAGCAGTAAACATCCTCTTTTTAACATACACTGTTTAAAAATAGCAACCTAAAACATTCCTTAAGTGCTGCCAAAGCAGTGAGCGGGACAACAAACTGAACTAGGAGTTTTGTTTGCTAGCAGGCTGCGGTAGGAGTGGGACAAGGTGTAAAGTCTCCCTGTGTATCCCAGACCGGGCTGGGTGTAAACCGGCTTTCTCTTCCTCCTCTGCTCTGTGCCAGTCTTTAAACAAAAGTTTGTTCCGATATGTTACTTCTTTGAAGATGATGCTTCTTGTACCCGTTGTCTTGGTGTGTGCTGTGCTCAGGTGACCTCCGTTTGTACGGGAGGAAGCGTGCCAATCAAACTGATAGGCTTTACCAGATATTCAGGAGAGGAAAAAAAACTATTTTACAAAAAAGAAAAAGAAGGCTTCTGTCTTGATCTTTCGGGGGGTTTTGAAGTGGGACAAGCGGCTCCTTTTCCTAACGGGGAGATCTCACACATGTATTTCCGGCAGTTTGACACAGCAGAGTGGGCTTCAGTACCTCGAAGAGCAAAAATGTAGCCGTGCAACCTGTGAGGAGCAGCAAACATCTAGATTGGAAAATACTTTTATGGCATCACTGAAAATGTACAAATGAAGGGAGCTTTCAAATTCTTCAGAATTTGCCTTGCAGGATTAGATGATGTACAATCGTCACATTCTCTAGCAGCTAAACCCTAGGAAGAGTCCTCAAAACTCAAAAGCTTGCTTTGTGCCGTCATGATCCCATCCAGTCAAGACATTGCTCAAGTTCTGAGTTGGTTTCGGTTAGCAGCAGTGGTGAGGAAACATCCAACAGAAGAGAATGAAGTGTAAGTGTCCAGATGAGGTCTTCTGCGTGTCTTCTAACATGCAGGGTTGTCAGGCCCCCTTCCTCGTTTCTCAAGAACGGTCAGACTGTTCCGTCCACTTAAGGACAAAACCATGTTGGCAAGACCTTAAGCGGATGAAAGTAGTCTTGGAGAACATAGGCGGCTACTATGAGCATTGCCTTGATGCTCGCATCTTGGTCTCTTGGCACTTCCTCGTCCCAGAAGCAAAATGCTGGAGAGGGAAAAAGTGACGTGAACGTTTGCTTACATTGCATTATATATGGCAAATCTGAAATTTTGGAGAAGGTTGGGCTCCTTCAATGGCAGGTGCTTAGATAATGTGTAGCTGCACGCATTTCAAGTGGGGTAGGCGGCTGCCTTAAACTGCTGTTACACTTCAAAATTACTCCTGAGCTTTTTTTCCGGGTTTAGCACACTTGAAATTGATTTAATGATATCTGTTTACATGACGTACAGCTGAACACACTTTTTTTTTTAGCCGGGAAGCTTGTGTTTTTGTTTGGAAAATGAGGTATTTTAAATAGACTCAAGAGGGTTGTTTATTTTAAGGCACTCGTGGACACGATTTATTTTGAATAGTTTTGGCATGTGTACTTGCCTGTGTCAGAATAAATTGTGTCTGTGGGGGCTAGCCAAATATTGGATGTGAGGATCACGGGTTTCAGGCTGCAGAGAAACCTTGCAGTCCGATCTGGTGTGTGCCCCCCCCCCCCCGGTAATACTGAATTAGCGCTATTCCAGTTTGAAGAAAATAAAACAAATATTAAAAATAACACCGACGGTGGCAGAGGTGAGTAGTTATTTGTGAGACAGCCTGCATGGGCAAAGCCTCAAATGCCAGCAAACCCATGATCTTGGCATCCATTATTTGATAAACCCCATACAGTCAAGAACACATGTCAGCATGAGGGTGGGCATGCGCAGGAGAAAGCCTCGAATGCAGCAATTCTAAAAGCTCATGTAGCCCCCCTCCAACTGATAAACAACATAGCTTTAAAATGTATTTAAAGCTGTCTCAAGAGGATGCATACACCAACCCAAAAATCATATGACTCACACATGACTTTAAATCAACTTCAAAAAACCCAATCCATCACCTGATTTATTTCAATAGTGTAGCTCCGCCCTTAGCCTATTCCAGGAAAACCAAAAAAAGTCTAGAACCTTTAGGCTTAACAGGTTTTATTGGGCATCAGTTGTAAATCTCGTGCAGTGGGCTGCCGCTGTGAATGCTCATCCCAAATAAAAACCTGTTAGCCTTGGAGATGCTACAACCATGTAACTGATGCCTTACTATTGACAATGGGTTCAAAAACATGGTTTGCCGTGGTGAAAAACCTGTACCTGAACTGGACCAATTCAAATTAAGGTGGAAATCAACATGAAACGCTCCTTCAATTTGAATCTGTACAGCTCGGATGCAGGTTTAAAAATAAAGCCGTGTCTGCTTATTAAAACACAACCCATTAGGTAGAACATTAGACTCTTCCTCACATCTAATTCCTGAGGGTAGATATATTTATCTGCGGGAAGACGTCAGTGAGATGAGCCAGGTTGCCTGGAATGAATCATGCAATTATTGAGAGGGCTTGAAGCCTCAAGAACATTAGTATTTATGTGCTGTCTGGCCTGAAAACTCTGCACGTTAATTGGAGTTGTAGACACTGGCAGGAAAAGAAAACACAGGCTCAAAGGTTCTTCTGATCTTTCTGTGGCTGAACATCTGTGTGATTAAGTTTTGAAGGCCCAGCACTGATTTTTCTGAATGGTGGATATGAAGTGGGTTACTGGCAGGAATTGTTAACGTAACTAGTTCTTTGGTTCGGGATTGGCCATTAGCATCCTGGAGAAACTAATAAGGTGGTACTGAGTCTAAAGAAGAGTTGCTTGTGTTGAGGAACCATGTTAGGCATCACATAAGGGTTTCGAAGTCTATTCTGAGACTCAGGTGAACCTGAAAATTGCAGGCTTTGCTTCTAACCCGTGGTCATGGTCTAGGGATAGTGATTCACTGGGGAGAAAAAATCTGCCCCTTCTCCTGGCAGCTGAAAAAAAACACTGAAGGCCTATTTTAGAACATAGGTTCCATCAACTGGTTCCAAAGCGGTGGCCAAGGAGCTAATGCAGACCGTAAGGGTTGCCCGGGGGGGGGGGGGGGGGGAGAGAAGAAAATGTCAAATGGACAGAGGTTTCGAAGTGCCTCGTGGCTACTGACTCACCATGGAAACTGATGCATAGTGAGACGTGGCACCCTAATTTCACTTTGTGTCTGATGGGCCGTGGATTGTCACCGGTGATGACTGAGAAGCAAGATCTTGGCGTTTAATTCACTGTGGCAGCAGTGGAAAAGGCAAATCCCATGCTAGGGGGGGGATGGAAAACATCAGCAGCGGCAGCATGCCGGGCTACATCATCTTCTGTGGTGCTGTGTCCATTTGGAATCCTGGCTGCTAGTGAACTCTTCAACTGCATACTGCAGAAGTGGAGGGGGGCACCAAAATAAGCAAGGATCTTGATTTTCTCTGCGAACCAAAGTCTACAGTCTGGAGAGTTTTTAAGTGAGGGGGGCAGACAAGAGAAATCTATAATGCTGTGCATTCTACAGATACATATCATAGAATCGTCGTAGGGTTGAAAGGGACCTGGGAGGTCTTCTAGTCCAACCCCATGCCCAAGGCAGGAGACCTCATACCCTCCTGGACAGATGGCTGTCCAGTCTTTTCTTGAAAACCTCCAGCGATGGGGCACCCACAACATCGGGAGGCAAGTTGTTCCACTGCTTTCGTCAGTCCCTTGGCCCTGCTTGTAGGTTTTCCAAGCCCTAGATGGAGCCTTCTCAGAAGTGCCTTGAATATTGTGAGAAACAGGATGTGAGACCCCCATCATACCTTTTGGAATGATCCAGAAAAATTATTTACAAAAAAAAGTCTTTCTGGATTGGGTGTGTTGTGACATGGAAGAGAAGGCCCACTTCACTCTATATCAAAACCTGTAAGAAAAACCACCCATCTCCCTGACCTCTGTTTTCTATCTGAAGGCTATCATCTGGGAGAACAATTCATTCTTCTGGGTGTCTAAATATTTTGAAGTGGTGGAACACTGACATGGCTGGCCTCCGGGATAACTAGGCTAATCCCTGGGTGTACGAATATCGGTTACAAAGGAACTAACAGGGGAGGGGTGGGCAGCTGTTGACTCTTGAGATGTTTTTCTACAGCAGCTCCTCAAGACCGTTGGCTGCTGGCTATGCTATCAGGAGCTGTAGGTGGAACCCATCTGGAAGGCCACTGTTGTCTATGCTTACCCGAAGAGATGAGTTAAGACTCTCATGTTATGGAAGGGGTTTGACAGAAACCACGATTCATATGGAGGGTGCCCTGAGTTGAATTTCTGGAGGCCTCAGACACAACAAAGCCAGAGAATAAGAGGGCACAGGGATTCTGTGGTACTTCCTGACCCATGTTGGTCAGGGCAGGTGATGATGGGGGGGGGGTGTAACTTAGCCCTTTTGTTCTCCTCAGCCACATCCTCCCCAAATTCTTCCACATCGTTCCAGTGGAGATAAAAAACACCAGCTTGAGGTAGTTTTCCCCCTCTTGTTCTGAGGCATATAGAATAATAGAAAAGTGAAGTTGGAAGGGGCCTATAAGGCCATCAAGTCCAACCCCCTGCTGAAGGCAGGAATCCAAATCAAAGCAGATCTGCCAGGTGATTAGCCAAGTTTTTCTTGAATACCTCCAGTGTTGGAGCACTCACCAACTCCGGAGGGAACTGGTTCCACTGTCGTACTACTCTAACAATTAGGAAGTTTTTCCTGATGTTCAACCGATATCTCTCTTCCTTTAACTTGAACCTATTGTTGTGTGTCCTGCACTCTGGGACACAAGGGTTTTTGAGGGGATCACCAGGAGACTTCCCCAATAATGCCCCCAACATGACTAGAACTGAAACGGATTGCTTATCTGTAATGTTGAATTCCCACCTTTATGTGCCTGTACACAACATTCCAGAAATATCTATAGGTTATTTTATTTATTTATTTATTTATTTTTAGATTTCTACCCCGCCCCCCTAGACAATGTCTACTCGGGGCGGCTTACAAATATCATCAAATATATAAAACATTAAACAATAAAACAATTGAAACAATAATATAAAGTATTCAAGATGGGAATAATAAAAAACAAAAAACTAAAATTTAAGAATTGACAGAAGGGAAGGCCTGCCTAAATAGCCAAGTTTTTAAATGGCTCTTAAAAACACCCAGCGAGGGTGCCAGGCGGATCTCTGTTGGGAGGCTGTTCCATAGTCGAGGGGCCACTGCCGAGAAGGCCCGGTTTCTAGTTCTTTCTTTCCGGACCTCTCTCGGCGTTAGGCCCCTCAGCCGTCCCTCCTGGCTATGCCGAGTAATTCGGGTAGATCTAGGTGGGAGAAGGCGGTCCGCCAAATACCGAGGTCCCAAACCGTTTAGGGCTTTGTAAGTCATCATCAACACTTTGAAGTCAATGCGGAAGCGAATGGGCAGCCAATGCAATGCGGCCAGAGTGGGAGAGATATGTTGGTATTTTCTCACCCCACTGAGCAGTCTGGCCGCTGCATTCTGCACCATTTGAAGCTTCCGCAACAATCTCAAAGGTAGCCCCACGTAGAGTGCATTACAGTGGTCTAATCTCGAGATTACGAGCGCATGGACGAGAGTGGTGAGGGCCCCCCCATCAAGGTAGGGCCGCAGCTGGGCGATCCGCCACAGATGAAAATAGGCAGAACGGGCCACGGACGCCACCTGGTTTTCCATGGTAAGCGCCGGGTCCAGATGTATCCCCAAGCTGCGGACCTCACTCCGTGCGGTAAGAGTAACCCCCCCAAAAGAGAGGGAGTCTCCCAGACCGCCGATGGAAGGGCCACCCACCCTCAAGACCTCCGTCTTATTTCGCTCTGGTCTGTTCTGTACAGGTGCAAGAACCCATGTGTGTGCATCACAGAGACCGGGAAGAAAGGAGGATCCCATTTCATATGATCTATCATGGAAATACTCCCACCAAAAAAAGTGGGAGTATTTCCATGATAGATCATACGAAATGGGGTCCTCCTTTCTTCCTGCTCTCTGTGATGCACACACATGGGTTCTTGCACCTGTGGTTTTGAAGAGTATGACTTTATTTGGAAGCTCCTTGGCCACCGCTTTGGAACCAGTTGATGGAACCTATGTTCTAAAATAGGCCTTCAGTGTTTTTTTTTCAGCTGCCTGGAGAAGGGGCAGATTTTTTCTCCCCAGTGAATCACTATCCCTAGACCATGACCACGGGTTAGAAGCAAAGCCTGCAATTTTCAGGTTCACCTGAGTCTCAGAATAGACTTCGAAACCCTTATGTGATGCCTAACATGGCTCCTTAACACAAGCAACTCTTCTTTAGACTCAGTACCACCTTATTAGTTTTGAAGAGTATGATTTTATTCGTTTAAAAACTATTGCATTGTCTCCTAAGGAGGAAAAGCACACTTAATCCTTACATTTAATTCTTAGACCAAAACAATCAAGCAAAATAATCAGGCCTGGAAATTGTCCTGGATTCTTTATTTTAAAATGACGTAAACATTTTCAACACTGGACCAGAATCAAGACGCCAGTACTAGTGATCATGCTTTATCTATGGCTTTGCGAGTCACTGTCCCTCGCCCTTCTCTGTCCACAAGATTATTGTAAGGAGGAAAAATGTGGAGGCCCTATATATTTCCCAAAAAGAGGAAAATAAAGTAAAATTGTATGAAGGAACCACTTGTTGCTTTAGATTACTCCACAACCACCACCACGGTAAGAAAACATGAGAGGGATGTTCCCAAAGAGTAAAAACTTCTGCTTACCTAAACACAACAAGACTTATTCTTCCCAAATGCAAATCGCCAGGGCTGGATTAGTAAAGTTTATGGTAATTTTGGATATGACTGTTCTGTAAGCCTGCTGCTTTTATACATTGATATTACCTGTGCAAGTGTTTCAGATCTTCTGGACCACTGATGATATATAGTGAGCTGGCTAGTGGTGGAGGTTAAAGTCTAAGAAGGATGCACCTATGTCCATGTATGTTTTCCCAGTTATTTTATTGTGCAAGAAAATCACACACACACACCAAGTAAAGGAAACATTAAAAAAAAGATCAAGTGATATACATATAAAAAGCTAGAAATGGAAATAATAAAAGAGCACATATGAATAAACATGACAACATAAACCCATGCAAAATCTATATGCCACTCATTCAAAGCCTGAAAGAATTACAAGAGCCTCAATCTGTGGAATAATGTAGGGTGAGCATGTGTCCATCTTTTGAATGAGGATGGAGGGGTCGATCTGCAATCTGCCTGCCATGCCTTGTGAGGGGATTAGTTCCAACTTTTTTTTTGCTTTAGGACAAATGGTTTATTCCCTCCTTGGGAATACAGGAAAATATAGACATGAATGTCTTTGCTGAACAACTTAAGGGAAGAGAGAAAGCCCTTGCATAAATAAGCAAAAGCAAACAGTCAACAGCAAAATAATATTTAAGAGTTGGGCACAAAACAGGTGTCTTTCAACCAGTTCTAGCCAGATCCCTAAAGGACAAAAATGTCTACTTACAAAAGAGAGAGAATTTGTATTTTACGCTCTCTGAAAGGAACAGGCCCTACATGCTGTAAGACATCCTTTATAAAACTGGCCCTCTCCATGGGATATTGGTGTGCTGCTCGATGTTCTTCCTCAGAAACACGTTCTAGATCAGATATGTTCCACTAAAAATAATCCTACCAGAGGGAGGGGAGAGAAAGCCGCAATCACCCCCAAACTGCTGTCCTACAGGGTCCAGATGGATAAAAGGCACAAACAGACACTTTGAGCCTTCAGAAGGTGGAAGGGCTGAGGCAGATAGTAGCTAGAGTCACCATATAATATGCATAGAAAAAAAAAGAAAAGAAAAAACATGAATCTTGTTGGGCCAGATCAAAAGCTCCATCTAAGAAGCCACCAGTCTGATTCCCAAAGCAGGATATGACGCTAAGCCTCTTCCCTCCTGTTTGTTCCCAGGTGCCGGTAGATAGGTACCTCAGGCTGCTGCCCCTGGGTGCAGAGGGTTCTCCGTGAGCTGTTCAAGCTGACTTTTATGTCCTTGGAGGCAGGGTAGGGATAACCATGTGAAACAATACACAAACCAACTGCCAGGATGATGTTAGAGGCATGTTTCCCTTACCGAGAGAGATCCTTGGGTCATACTTTGCAGCCAATTCCTATAGATCATTCTCCTCCTCTCCTCTGCAACCACTCCCAGCATGTCTCAGTTCATCTTTGCATCTTGTATCATGGGAAGGAAGAAATGTGGCTCAGAGCTCATCTTCCAGTCCAAAGACGCAGATGGCTGGATGATCATGTCTACCTGCTTGCAGCCTGAAGGCAATTAAAGGGCATTGCAGCCTTGCAGCTTTGGGAGCTCGAAGAAAAGTGAGGACTTGTTACAATCTGGCTTTCCATCCATCCATCCATCCATCCATCCATCCATCCATCCATCATTAGCTCCATCCATCCATCCATCCATCCATCCATCCATCCATCCATCCATCCATCCATCCATCCATCCATTAGCTCCATCCATCCATCCATCCATCCATCCATCCATCCATCCATCCATCCATCCATCCATCCATCCATCCATCCATCCATCCATCCATTAGCTCCATCCATCCATCCATCCATCCATCCATCCATCCATCCATCCATCCATCCATCCATCCATCCATCCATCCATCGTTAGCTCCATCCATCCATCCATCCATTCATCGTTAGCTCCATCCATCCATCCATCCATCCATCCATCCATCCATCCATCCATCCATCGTTAGCTCCATCCATCCATCCATCCATCCATCCATCCATCCATCCATCCATCCATCCATCCATCCATCCATCCATCCATCCATCCATCTTTGCCCTGCTTTTTTCCTTAAAAGGACACAAGGTGACTTATAACAACAGAAAGACAATATTTAAAAGCTAAAAACAATATTAAAAAAGGGAATTGAACTAGTATTATATTAAAAACTGTAAATAAAATCAATACCACACACACATTTAAAAACAACAGAGCACAACAATTCATTTTTAAAACGGATTTAAAACTTAAAGGTGAGGATGTTTCTGTACCTCATAGTCCCCTCCTTTAGCTGTGTATAGATACCAATGCTCAGGAAATAAATGGAATGATTAAAAAAAAAGTTCCCATGTCTTTTAAAAAAAAGACACAAACCCAAGACATCTTTTAGCAGCAGTGTTCCAATTTATTGAAACGGATTGGTTTTTGCAAGTATGTCTAAGCTAATTGCATGACAAAGTAAATATAATTAGACAGGCAGACCTCCGGCATGCCTAGACAAAGAAATGCAAGTTCATATAGAAAATATCATAGTGATCTGACAACACGGACAGAAAATCAGTACACACACAGAGTCATTTCCCATCTCTCTCTGGGTGGTTATTAAAATGTCCCCATACTTTACCCACCCCCAATATTAAACATTGCCAATACAAACACAGGTTTATAGTAATATATAAAGTCAGTATAATAAAGAATATTCCCAGCCAAAAAGAGAGAGCAGTGTTTAAACACTGTCCTTTTTTGTTTGCTTCAGGTTTTTTAGTAGACAGATTTTAAAAATAAATAAATATATATATTTTTTAAAAACACACACACAGCACCCCTTATTACAAAGGAATCCTAAGGGGGAATCCCAAAGGCAGAAATCGAAATCATACAATAGAGAATCTAGGAAATAAAAATTGTACAAAACCATTCGGTATGGCTTTCTTAAGAGTTGCACATGCTACAGAATGAATGAAATAACAGCTTTCATATGGTATGGTTCCCCCTCATCTCCAGTGCCTGCATTTTAATTTCCTTGGAGTTTTTCTAGCTCTTCAATAAAGTTGGAAGCCTTAAAACTCTCTTGCTGAGTCCAACATTTTGATCTGGAAGTGGCTGTGTTCTTAGTTAGACATGCTAAATCAGCAGGGAGAACGAAAACATGAGCACTAGGCATAAACTGGGAGAATCCTCTCCAGTGCTGGGCTTGGTTGAAAAGGATGTTAAGTCATACTTACATATAATTTCCATTTATTTCTTTAGAGCAAGAGGACTTCGCAGGATAGAGCCAAAATGATGCCTTTCATTTTGTAAAATAAACCTACAGAAGTTGCCAGCCTTCAGAAAGGGTACACGGAGCTCGCTTTTGATTAAGTCAGTTACCTGAAAGGAAAGCCTCAAACGGTCCAAATTCTTCACATCTTTTTACCTAAAGCAAGGTGAGTGGCTGATTTCAAGAGATCCACATGTGGCTAGGAGTGGATCCTTTAACCAGGAGTCTGGCTATGGAAAAACAACCCTAATTATTTATCAGGCTGGCGACCAGAGCTTCCATGGATGTTAAATCCCTGATGTAAGGTGTGGAGGCAAAGATGTGAGTGCCCCTCGGGGGGGGGGGGGAGAGAAGAAGAGGAGACGTCCCTTGGTGGAAGATGGCACACTTTGTGTACAGAATCTCCGAGATAAAGCGATCCTGGCACCCCCAGCCCCAGGAACCAATGAGGAAGGCTGCTCCCAGTCAAAGCAGACAGTGAGGGACTCAGCGGACAAGTACTTTGGCTAACTCGATATTTCAGCTTCATATGATCACTCCAACACAAAGTCTTTTTAAAAAGTGCCGTGCCACAGGGAAAAGGTCAACCGCAAGATGATGTAAACATGGGCCATGGCTCCCAGCCTTGTTAAAATAAAAACCAAAACGGTATTAGAGCCCACCATTCAGATTGTGCCTAAATGTCACAATTCAAGAAATCTGTTTCTAACCGTGGGATGAATGGGAAAATGCAAAAGCTTTATGGGGCAAGAATGGAAGGGCCAATTTCCCCCACTTTCCTAAAAGATAAAAACTTCCAAAGCAGATCTGTAAATGGCAATTTTGGTGCCTGGGCTTCACTGCCCTAGGGGGATAAGCTTACGTTAAGTGAGGTTGGCATATGCAGGGAAAGACGAGAGAAGCATGGGGAGGAAAGCATGGGTCTGAGCATGCAATGGGCATATGGGTTTCGTGCTGAGGCTGCCTGTTTTGTATCTCCTGCTGCCTAAGGAGACGGGGGCAGGTGGGTTTTCTTCTCCTCCAGCACTGAATGTTACACCTTCTCAATTGTGGTGCCCTCAGTCCAAGCCTAGACAAACCTAGACAGCATCTTAAAAAGCAGAGACATCACCTTGCCGACAAAGGTCCGCATAGTCAAAGCTATGGTTTTTCCAGTAGCGATGTATGGAAGTGAGAGCTGGACCATAAAGAAAGCTGACCGCCGAAGAATTGATGCTTTTGAATTGTGGTGCTGGAGGAGACTCTTGAGAGTCCCCTGGACTGCAAGGAGAACAAACCTATCCATTCTGAAGGAAATCAACCCTGAGTGCTCACTGGAAGGACAGATCCTGAAGCTGAGGCTCCAATACTTTGGCCATCTCATGAGAAGAGAAGACTCCCTGGAAAAGACCCTGATGTTGGGAAAGTGTGAGGGCAAGAGGAGAAGGGGACGACAGAGGACGAGATGGTTGGACAGTGTCATCGAAGCTACCAACATGAATTTGACCCAACTCCGGGAGGCAGTGGAAGACAGGAGGGCCTGGCGTGCTCTGGTGCACGGGGTCACGAAGAGTCGGACACGACTTAACGACTAAACAACAACAACAACAGTCCAACCCCCGTTGTCATGACCCACTTATGGCTCTGCTTCTAAGTTACAGTCCTATCCAGGGCTCATGGAAGGGTTAAACCATAGGGAAAATTGCTGCACATGCCTCATCTACCAGACCTGCATCAAATTCAAAAATCTGTGGCTTAAAAAAGATTTCTAGGAAACCCTGCTGGCTTTCCTGTTTGTTGTTCCTTAGTAGATTACCTCGAAATTGAAAGCTTTAGATTTGAACTCCACCCCCAGGACCAAACAAAACAGATGCCTACAGGAGGTGGCTTTAAAAAAAAAAACTTGGAAAGTCAGGGGGGGTGTCACACAGTTGCTACTAATTTAAGCCTAGCATTGTCAAGAAAGACGGAAAAATATGAATCTCATCAGCACACGACTGGGTACACAAAACGACACAAATGGTAGTATTCTAGGAGAGAATCCACCTTGACAAAGAAAACCGCATGCTGCTTAGGTTTTGGGGGCTGGTTGGCTTTGTTTCTTTCTAGCCCTGTTCTTGGGATGTGTAGAGATGACACCTTTTACAGAGTCCAAAGCTCAACTGTACAGCAATCATGGAGCAACTCCCTTTTTAAAGCCCTCGTGGTCTCCGATGAAACCATTTTTATAAGTCGCAAGTCTACGCATCGTGGTTGCAGGTTTCTATAACACTTCAAGAAGTGTCAGTTTGATGTTCAAGAGTTGCTCTGCACAGCCTGACCAAGATTGCTGCCGTACGGCCTGTGCATATGTTTGTGTGAGTGTGGCAGGCTTCTGTGAGAACACACCATGTCAACGAATATATCAGCACACACTCTGCCTCTTTGAAAACATTTTGAAACCATTTTAGGTTTGGTCCTTAGACTATTAAAGGAGATATAAGGAACTGCTGGACAGCTTGGTGGGTTGAGGTCTCCGGCTGCAGAACCAGAGGTTGGGAGTTCGATTCCCTAGTGGGCCTCCGTGACAGGGGGTGGACTAGATGATCCAAAGGGTCCCTCCCTGCTCTGCAGTTCTAAGATGTTGATGATGTGCCTATTTAAAGATGTAAATATGTGAGGGGAGGCTGAGGAAGGCTCCCTCACACTCTTTCAGCAATGGTCTGCTACTCAAAAGGTTTATTTTGGAGTGAACTGACGACATGAGAAGGGAAGGTTGTTTGCTTTTTTTCGTTCTGTCCCCTATTGACTGATACAGAGGAAGGCCTTAGGGCAGGAATTAATAAACTTTGCTCTTTTATGTGATGCTCTCAACTACCTTTATTATTATGACAGTTTCAAGGACACTGTGCAAGATTGAGACAAGTGCCACGGTACAGAATAGGCATCCACTGCTCCCCAGAAACGGCTCTCAGAACTCAAATCGTCCTTATTGGACAATAAAATAAAATAAAATAAAAAATAGCACCTTTTATTATTTGCACTCCCTCTTTCTGCGATTTGTTCTTCACAGATGGTTTCAGGCTGAATTGTTAGTGCACTTGGTTTAAAAGTCTGTTCTGCAGCAAAATCTGTTTATCTTGCGGCCCATTCCCAACACAAGAAGTAGAGGTAAGAAGACGACAGGCTCATTGACTGTTTTAAGGCTGCTCCAGAGAAACAGGACTTACTAAATGACATCACTCACCGGTTCTTAGGATCAGGACCACACAGCACTGCAAACGCTACAGGGCACAAACCTGCGGCCAGAAATGGGACTGACATGTGTTAGATCTTCATTACTTAAAATAAACGCAGGGGCATGGAAACTCCAGAGAAATCGTCTGGTGCTAAGCAGTTCAAAAATGTTGGGGAACGGTGTGATCAGTGGTGTCGTGGGAAATGGAGATGTGCAGATGCTCATCATGACAGTCCCCATAACCACACACCCTAGCAACGAGAGTTCAAAAATGTAGGCAGCTTGATTAGTCAGCATTAACAAATAAGGAGCAGGTCTTTTGTAAAGTTAATGGTTATTAACGGCCCATGGAAGACCCAGCTCATCTCAAAATACTTTGTATTACACCAGGAAAAGATTGCAACAATATACTACTTCTTGGGGGGGGGGGGGGCTCAAGCTAATGTGAAGATTACATAGAAGCCAAGAGGGAACAAAGACGCTGGGGAGAGTGGGGGAGTGGTAGATGCAGCCGATGGCGCGTCACACACCCTGCTAAGCAACCACATGAGCCCTGATTGCACTAGACCGCTGTGACATTCACCTGGGGCTGAATGACACGTGGGTGTCTAAAAAGGAAGACAAAATGTACATGAGGTACAACGGTGGTCTTATACAGATCCTTTTCATGTAAAACAAGGTTTATACAGGTTAACCTCCCAGCTCATTGTACCTCATGGGCAGGTCTGCCCACCAGAAGCGCCTGCCATAGTGAAGAACCACCTCTGATACCTTCTGATGGCGTGTGCCATGACTGAAGACCCCAAACTCCTCCTGTTCCACTAGCCAGAAGAAACCAGCTCTGACAGAGTTGCCATGTGGGGAAACAGTGCTCGGACAAATTGTGTCGCGGCTCTGCCTCCGGTCGACCACGGTGTGAACTGAACGCTGGATTAGAAAACATTTGGTTTGATCCAGCAGAGCTCTTATGTTTCTTAGCCTGCAAGACAGAGAAAACCTAGTAGAACTTCACAGAACTTTGCAAAACAGTCAGTGCTTTGGCTTCTCACTCGATCAGGATGCCCGCTTCAGATACGGTATCGGATGCTGAAGAATTGTAAGAAAGCACATCTTGAAGAAAGTACAATTACACAGGTGGGCCACTGGGGGGCACTTTTGCAACACATATCCTTCCACATCTCAGGGAGTAACAAATTCATCTCTTCCTGAATGGATTTTAGGGCAACATCCCTGTTCTAGCTAAGGGTGTAAGACCTGAGTTACTAATTGTTTTCTCTACCTTATCTCAAGGGCTGCATTATCAAGGGCGAAGTCAAACATCCGTACACTGCTTTGTTTACTATTGTAACCTCGTTACAATTGCTTGAGAAGGAAGAGTTCTCTGTATTTGAGGATGGAAAAAAAAATTTAGGGAGGAAACTCCGTGGTGCCTACACAATGGGTTCCCAACCGAAACAGAGGGGCACATTTTTCAGAACTGCAGGAAAGGCGAAGGACAACGAAGCCGAGCCCTCAAGGGAGAGATGTTTACTGATACCACTGTCTGGATGGGACCAAGAAAGAACTTGTTGGTTTTAAAGGGCAAAAAAAACTCCTCCACCCATACAAGACTTTTTTTGTACACTGGGAAAAGGACGAGGCTTCTTGAGTTTTCCCGTCTCTTCCCTGCTCCATACCAAAACCACAAAATCTCTAAGAAATCCATGTGAAATCCTTGTCTGTTTCCCTCGAGTTCTCGTGTTCCTGTGGGGAGTCAACACCGTCTTTGTCAACTTCCGAGATCACACCGTCTTGCGAAATTTCTATGTCATCCTTCCATTTGAGGTCATCATCGTCCGCCGTGTCTTCATCCATTTCTCCTTTGAGATCCTCAGGATCCTCCATGTATGGGCCTTCCGTGCTGTATAATTCCTCGGGCGATCCGGCTCGGCCGCTGGCATCTAAGTGACGGGACATACCCTGGCCAGAGCAATCTGTGCAAATGCCATGGCGGCGGGAGCCATGCTTGATACCCACACTGGCTGCGGACATGAACACTCGGCTGCACACTTTGCAAACGTATTTTTTGTCTTTGCTGTGAACCTTGGAAAGGAGAGTGGGGGGAGGAGAAAACGAGTTAAGGCACGCCGATGGGCAGGCAAGACATAATGGCAGCTATATTGTAATGCACCAGACACATCTTTAAGTGACTGTCTCTAATTTTCCACTCTGTTCAAGCTGATTTCCTCCTGTCAGCCATTGAGAATAGATGAGGAAGTTATTTGGGAACGTAAAAGCAGATCACCCCACTGTATGGGTTCAAATCAGCAGTACAGGATTCAGTACCTCTATTTTGTTTCAACTATCCTTGTAATGGACTGAGATGAATAATATTTCCTTTTCCTGACCACAAATGATTAATAACATCCAAAGATGCCCTTTGAGGACAAATTTTGATTTACTGAGACCTATGTAAGACATAGGTCTCAGTAAATATCAAAAGCACCATATCAACAATTGTGCTGAGCTGTGATTTGAAGTCTAAAGTTACATTAACAGTGCCTTTTGTTCTGATTTAATTGCATTTTGGCCTTATCTCATTTTCACATATATTTCTTACTTGCCACGAAACTCAGAGGTAAAGCAGAATATGAATATATTGTGTCTTTGTACATACATAGCTTTGCAAGTACTTAATATTTGTACTTCCAGCAGGGTGTTTTTATCAACAAATTATTTATTTATTATTTATTTATTTATTATTAGATTTTTACCCCGCCCCCCTAGACAAAGTCTACTGTAATAAAATTACAGTTTATACACCCTGCAATTTCAGGGATAAAGCAATACACCTGACGTTCAGTTAGTTTAACAAGGTGTTTACCTCTGACAAAAATGGGCAGACCACAAAGAATGTCCGTCTACAGTAGACAAAGCTTGAGGGCATCCAAAAAGCGTAAGATGAGCCAGCCCCAAGGACACAAATCAAGGGACATCTCAGGGAGCCATCAGTTGCACGACCAGATGGCTGAGCACTCATCCGAATGGACAAGAAAAGTAGGCAGTGGGGGTTTGGGGTCCTATGACAACAGACAACAGACACACACACACCCCAATGCTGCTGTTTAAGCAGGATAGCCAACCGCATGTCTCATCTGTAAAGGCTGTCATTTTGGATGCGGTGCTCACACCTGCCTCAGGCAGACAGTAGCATCTCTGCTGCCTGTACAACCCATGTCCGTTCTACTCAGGGGGAAGGCATTCACCTTGGAGCCAGTTGGGGGTGAAAGACAAGCAGCCTGTGGAAGGCACTGCCTGATGTACCTTTCTAACTTTGTGACTCCACTAGAAAGCTGCACAGCGGCAGTGACTGGAGGAGTAAGGCACCTTCCTACCACAGTTAAAGGTTTAGTTACTCAGGTCCACTCCTGGCCCCCTGCAAGACATTCAAAGGCTCAAACTTACCAAGGTATGTCGTTTCATGTGCTCCCGGCGAGTAAACTTTTTCCCACAGATTTCACAGGGGTAGGGTCTTTCTCCTGTGTGGGATCGCATATGCCTCTTCAGAATGCACTGATGCATGGCTGAGAAACTGCAGTAGGGACACTTGAACTTCTTCCTGATCACTGTGAATTCATTTACTGGAAGAGAAACACAAGACAACGCAGGTTACAATTTGCCTGTACTCCTATTGTTTAACTAACACAAAACTGCTGATGGTCTCTGAAAGAAAAGGGCTTAATCAGAATCTGGTAGACCCTAAGCATCTTGGTCAAAGCATCAGGAGCAGGAATTCCCAATGGTCCGTTATTTTTGCTCTACCTCTTTAGCTTCATTGTGTGCTACAGGAGGAAACACAGAAAGCACATGCATCTTCCATGCATCCCCCGTATTGTAGCTTCACCCTTGGATTTCAGTTAGACTCCATGGTATTGAGACAGTATGGGTTGGACACTTGGTTCATTTTGTTGCACATTACTTTGCTATGCCTTTACAGCACTGGTTAACAGAAGGAATGGCTTTTTAGTTAAGAAATGATCAGTCAACTTTGTCAATAAACAAAAGCTAGAAGTACACAACAACAAGCCTTCCGCCTTCATGAAAGGCTAATCAATCCCTACACAGATGGGCTACCAATGCGTACATATGCCTAAGAGTCATCTTTTGCGCAAGCAGATTGTCTTGCAGACCTGCATCATGGCCTCTTTGGCACCGGAGCCTACTTGGAAAGGAAGACCGTTTTAAGTCACTCCTGTAGTTCCACAGCGCTAGTTAAAAATCATCAGTGTTTCTGACCTCATGTCATTTTTAGTCAGAGTGTCCAATCCCAAGCAGAAACAAGCAAAGGCATGCTACTTCTGGAAAATTTCTGAATCTTTGGATATGCGCTAACTTTAGATGGTAGGAGGAAGACATGGAAGGAGCCTCCCTAAAGAGTGGGACAGCATTGTGAACACACCCAGGCATCCCCTGGGCAATGGCATGCAGCCAGCAAACCCTTCACTCCCAGAAGTGTTGCACTGGGACAGCGCCCGACCTATCCATTTCATGGTCACCGATCCCCCTGGATGACGGTTGAGGTCGAGGAAATGTTTCTACACACATCTCAAGCTCTGATCACTTCTGGTCAAAAATAGTCCGATTGTCTTGTCCTTTTAATTGGTTTTTGATTTTGCCTATATTTCACGAGCGTCCATGATTTAGAATTGGGAAACATTCTAATGCGACGAAAGAAATAAAGTTGGTGGAAACAGACAACATTTCCTCAAAACCAAAGAGGCCCGCTTAGTAGGGTAAAACAGTCTAATGCCTGATTTACGGTATGAACTCAAACCATCTGAAGCTGCTCTAACTTCTTCAAGCTTGTGTTATCTGACAGTTCCAACCTACCACGGTTCCAGTGCAAACAGAAATGGCAATATTTATTTATTTATTTAGCATTAGTTACTTTTACACCAAACCTTTTCTCCAGTGAGTTCAAGATAGGATATATGGCTCTCCATCCTCTCCATTTTATCCTGATGACAATCTTGTGAGGTAGGGCAGGCTGATGGCCCCAAAGTTATCACATGTTTCATGGATCACTAGATATGGAACCTAGATCTCCAGAGTTGCAGCCCTAACCCATGCTATCGTGGTTTGACAAAGATGTATTTGGTAGGGCTGTGAAATGTTTTGCTTTCGGCAAGCTGAGCCCTGAGGTCCCGCCCCTCTGGAGGGCACCAGGTTGGCACCAGGATTTGAAATATGCTTTCTGTTACTTGGCCTATATACAGGTGCCTGAGCCAGAGCTCGCCTTAGCAACAGTGACCTGATGGCACGGAATCAAGTCAGAAATAACTCGCGGTGAACCACTGAACCAGAAATGCAGCACGCCAACAAATGGATGCAGAACTGCACTTCAGAATCCTGGATTTATCCAAGAGTCAGGCATGTCTCCCATTGTAATGTTGCTGCTCACCATTCACAGCAGAAACACAGCCAAATGAAGAATACAATATTTTATAGTAGCCAGCTTCAAACCACTGCTATTGCTGTAATTCTGAATTAAACCCATCTTCAGCAAGGAATACTGGTCACAGTTCCAATTCTTATCTACAAAACACTCTACGGCTCCCATTTTATCTGCCGTCTTTAAATACACAATGGATACATTTTTGGGGGGCTATCTGGAGTGCTTCTCCTTGTTGTCATGCTTTTGGAGCAGAAGAGCACTCTGATGAACTCCAGGGAAACTACAGTTAATGAAAGCCCTTGGGTCTAATTTACCTGCAGAAGGCACAGAGCAGCTGGGGGAATGCGTTCCCTTCTAAACAAAACGGGAGGCAGAATATGTTCTAACTAAATGAACAAAAACAGCCGTTTTAACCTTCTGTATTCAAAGACAACCACCCATCTAAAGGTGCAACCAGGTAACTGAATTATTCTGGCCTGGATCAGTCTAGATCATGCTACACAGGGTCACTTTGAGGTGCAAAATGTCATTGGGGTTGATCTACATGCAAGAATCAACCACACTGCTCCTCAAGTGACCATGCTGAGCTCAAGCTAGACAGATCTTCTGTCCTTTAAGAAAGGAAGAAGAAGAATTTTTTCCCCCTCTCTTGGCTCCTCCTCAGTGCTTTGCATAAACCACTTAACGATCTTGAGAAATGAGAAGCTTCCTTTCCAAGCTCATCTTTGAAGGGAAAGGGAGACTGAAGCTTTCAATTTCTTTTAACTGTTGCTAACTGACACAGCACATCAGTTTTAAAAAACCATTTCAAAGCATTGTTGTTGTTTAGTTGTTATATATCCAATACTGTCCAATACTTTGGCCAAAGGTAAAGGTTCCCCTTGACATTTAGTCCAGTCGTGTCCGACTCCAGGGGGTGGTGCTCATCCCCGTTTCCAAGCCGTAGAGCCAGCGTTTGTCCGAAGACAGTTTCCGTGGTCACGTGGCCCGCGCGACTAGACACGGAACACCTTTACCTTCCCACCATGGTGGTACCTATTTATCGACTCGCATTTTTACATGCTTTCGAACGGCTAGATTGGCAGGAGCTGGGACAAGTGATGGGAGCTCACTCCATCGCGTGGATTCAATCTTACGACGGCTGGTCTTCCGACCTTGCAGCACAGAGGCTTCTGCGGTTTCAAAGCATTAGCAACAACTAAAAAAAGAAATCCAGGTTTTTCTCTTGGGTCCCCTCGGCAGGCGAGCAGCTAAGAAGTCTCCCATTTCTCAAGAGGGTTAAGCAGCTTCAGCAAAGGGGCAGCCAGTCAGCTGCTTGGGTTCCACCCCAGCAATCACACCTGCTGGAACTGAACCAAAATGGAACGGTTGTATGCACATAAAAAAACAAAACAAAACAGCAGCACCTGACAGGGACTCAAAAAGGTGCAGGTAGGCATAAAGTCAGGGAGGGCTGGTTGGTGATGGCACGTACATCATGTGGCTGTTGGCAAAAGGAGCAAACGTCAACCCAGACCAAACTGCAGGACAAATGTCCATTTGATCGCACCCTAAATTAACAATTTTCTAATAAGATAGCCATGTGGATTTGTTTCAGCAGACAATAATCAAGAGTCTCGTGTGCACCTTAAGGACAAACGCTCAAATTATATCAAGTTGGAATCAGCTACCTGTGTGCTTGTTTGTTGCTGGGGAAACAAAATAGTCCTAAATGATTGATACAGAGCAATCACATCCATTTTTTTAGCACCTCAGCAGATTTCCTATGTAATGTAGAATTGGCACAGAAATCTTTTTTACACTCAATAAACTTAAATTTTAAAAAGTAGGGAAAGAACACTTTCTGCTTATCAAAAGTGGATTTTTTTTGGTATTTACTCACATTATCAGTACACCAACAGCACGGCAACCCTCAATTATTTGAATAGCAAATGACAAGGAAGAGGACCAAATGAAGAATACAAACAAGCACATTTTGAAAAGACAGTAGTATCAACGGTATTGTACTGTCACATAAGAATGTCTGTCATCGCACAGCCCAAATAAATAATTCTAAATAGCTACAGGTATACAAAGAGGTTTAGTTATTCTAATGAACCGGATAGTAATATCAACCTGTTCTTGCTATATGTTTTAACTGATTCATTGTTTTCTCACCAAGCAAGATGTATTAATACTGTTTAACAGAAGCTCTGCTAGGAATAAAAATCTCTTTTCTTAATAACCAAATCACACTGAAATGATTCATTCATAAAAAGCAGTAAACAGCAAGTGAGGTCAATCTATAGCCGTTTATTTGTAATGACACTTTTCTACTATGAACTGAGTCATGGGATCTTTCAGCCGCCTGAACACTAGCATCAGTCTACTAATACAAAATGGTTTGTACTTCATGGCACCAAAATAAACCAATTACAACAACATCTAGACAACGGTAAGCAAGTCATAATCTTTTCTGGTAAGGCCACCAGGGGTTACCTCCAGCCTATCCTTTAGCTTCAAGGTTCTACTCAGTTCTACTCAAAGGCAACAAGTAACTTTACCAAAAGAAGTGCAAGCTCTTTAAATGTCCAACTCAATAAGAATCCGAGAGTACTATTTACAGAACCGTTGTTTCCAGCATTACACAATTCATCCCACTATTATGTTCCTTGAATTCTGAGGTTCTTCTAGACTAGAGTTTCAGAAGCCTGCAATACCTCTTTGACTGTACATTACGTCAGTTCAAAAGTTGCACATCTTGCCACTTGCAGCAATGTACAACTCTACTGTCCGTCCGCAGCCTACATTTGTTAACTCTCGTATAATCTAAGTTGTTCTTAAATTTACTTCTAGAACACAGTTCACATTGGAGCTATGATTGTACTCTAGGTGAACATTCAAAACCAAGTAACAGTATGCTTAAAGCCCCAAACTGGTTAACAATGATCTTCCAGGGACTATACTGGATGCTTTATGGTACAGTCAAATAAACAAAGTATTTTGGTACAGTTCTCTGCAAAACAAGACAACAGAATTAATGGCAGAAGGAGAAAGATACTTTACCATATTTTTTAAACTTACGAACTTTGTTGTTTCTTCTATAAAATAATGTGCAAATTATTTGTAACAAAACATTAAGCAAAGTATAGGAGTGTACATGTGTGAATGCCCAGCAGGATCTTACTGAATCTTAAGTAGAGATGGGCATGAATTACCAGTTTGATAGTTTGTGCCAGTTTGTTTTTCAGCTCAACACGTTTGGTGCTTCCCAGCCCAACTTTCTCTAGTAAGCTCCCATTCAGAGCCAGCACCCTGAGGAGGCACAATGTGGAAGCCAAGGCGCTGCCTTTGAGTGGGTGCCTGCTGGAGGAGGCAGGGCTGGGAAGTGATAAACACCTATTTGGCAAAAAGAAACACGAACCAGCACAAACCACCAAATGGGTCTTCTCCAGTCTTCAGCAATCACACATTATGGCTGCTTAAGCCATGATCAAATGCCTACAAAATCCCACATCTGATTGCACTGGGATGGGTCATTTTAACAGAGTGATCTCCCTTAAAGTAACTCTTTTGTCTGCCAGCGAATTGGTCCAATGCAGCCTCTAAAAGTAGAAGCCCTACAGATGGATGAAAAAGGTCCAACCTGTGCATGGATCAGGGTTAGACTGGAGTTCATCTCCCCATATGTCACGTGACTGCCAGGAAACAGATCACACCAGACCACTCCATAAGCAATCCAAAATGTGATCTATTTCCCTATGTGAACCCTTACTTGCAGTCATTTATACAGAGGTCAGTTCGTAACTTCTGCCTGATATAGTACATCACAACTAGAGTAGGTCTATTGAATCAATGGAATGTATGGAGGAGTTGACTGACCAAATCCCCACCAATCCAATGGGGCTCCTCTAGTTGTGACTTAGTACACTGAGCAACAGAGTTTCAGCCAGCAACTATGTAAGCCTTTAAGATGCTACAAGATTCTTTGTTCCTGTTATTTGTTACTTACTACAGGTCTTTCATGGGTCATCTGTGAAGTTACAACACAGCGTCTGTGCTTGCACTGAGGTCCTTTCAAGAACCTTCTATAGCTAGGCTAGACTTTTGCTCGAAGGCCCATCCCTCCCCTTCAACCAATTGCTCAAGTAATCCTGCTTAGAAAAGGAAAACAGAATAATGATCAAGCCGGGACAGAGCAGCAGAAGCTATCGTTAAGTAAAGTTTAACTGAAGAAAATGACAAATCATATTCTTCAGGGATGACAAGAAAAATCCCAACGTGTAGAGGTCTGGTTTTTGCATTCATGTCTGACTCTACAGCAAAGTAGGCCTAATGTTGGTAGGAAATGAAGCATTGATTTTGACACCTCCTGCACCAGGAGGTTTTGGCACCAGGGGCTGCTCGGATAAACTCATACTCAACATGTGAGTCAACGTCACGTGAGTCTGCACAAGCACCATGATTTGCTTTGAAGATCCTGCTTCTTTTGCTACAACTTTCATCTTCATCAAACTAGATTAGATCATTATCTTTTCTGTACTGGTATTTTATTCATCTTGATACTTCAAAGACTTAGATTATTTACAATAAATTTCCCTATCAGCTCGGAAACTTTCCTTAGTTAAGGCAACCTCCTTAAATCACCTCTGATACACTGATCAAGAATAGACGTGAGTCAATATGTTTTTCAGTCAAATTTTTATTTTGAATTATTCCCCAAATATACACATATTTCTAGCTCTGAAAAACAGAGGACCACTAGAAATTATATTCCACCACTCATCTCTGAGTTTCACAGAATTGAAAACATACATGCCTTGAAGCATATAATTGTTTAGTGAAGGTGCCACAGTACAGGCCTTTATAGCACAACATACTAAAATATACCACGTATTTGGTAAATGCCCAGTGGGACAAGAGGAAAGAAGCATCTGGAAAACACCAGTGATCACTAAAGGCATCGGACAGGTAAAATGGGACATAATATGTTTTGAGCCCCGAGACCTGATTTGGAAGCACCCTCACTTTGTTCAATCTAAAACATGCTTGTTTTTTCTTTCTCCAGAATGAAACCTCATTCTGCACATTTGCAGGATAACTTAGCTATGGACAAGGCCAACTGGCTACTGCCCTTCACATCACCAAGAAATTACTGTCCAGTTCCCAGACCAATTTTGTACAACAGTTTAAAACATATATAAGACTGTGTATTATCATCAAAACACACGTCAGTGCTTAAAAAACTAAAAGTGGGCAGCCTACCTCACCACCGGGGCGGGGGGGGAGCCAAAGTTAGAATAACTGATTTGGAGGTTATATACCATATTTTTCTGTGTATAAGAAACCCCCATGTATAAGATCCCCCCCCCCACTTTTCTAACCCCAAATTAAGAAATCTAAGCGGGGCTTAGCAAGTGGAGGGGGGAAGGAATCAAAGCAATCCCGCGGCTGCACAATTGCTTTGATCCCTTTCCCCCTCCACTTGTTTTTGTTCTCTCCTCAGCTTACTTCCGTGTATAAGACAACCCTCAATTTTTAGTCTAAAGATTTTAGACAAAAGTATCATCTTATACACGGAAAAATACAGTACATATCTGTTATGCTAGATTCCAAAATCTAAAGATTCTAAAACGCTAGATTCTCAAATCTAGATTCTAGAGGAAACCCAGCTCACCCCATGGCTGAGAGATATACAAGACTATTACGGTAAGTCTTCTTTTGCCCACACTTTTTCCTCCACAACGGCAATGAATGGAAGTTGTCCGCTAATGTAATACATTTTAACAAGCATTGTACAGAAAAGCAAAACCTAGCAAAAAATAGCACCCAAATAATGAACGCTCATTTGCAGTGCTATTAGTCTTTTCAATCATTTACATGTTAAAAACATTTATACAAAACATTTGTTTTCATATTTTAAAAGCATTCTAGTGGTCAAAATATTATTTCTTGTTCAAGTATCACTTTGAGGTAAATTTTGTTGCTTCAGTATATTTAAAGATATCTCTTTGGTAGCAAATTTATTCAGACTGAACCGTTTTTACAACTTTATAGAAGACTTATTAAATGTTACTCCACTCACAATATGACCATCATTCCCAGGACAGTGAAAATAGCCTCTGTTATTGTCAAGGCCTGAGAGCACAATCCTTCATGTGTTAAATAAGATTTCTACTATCAGGGCATTTGCTGAGTTAAATATTGTTTAAACAGTAATTGCAATGGGTGAAGCTTTATGCATATGCAAACTAGATATTATTACTTAAGGAATAGAAGCAAAGGATGTGATTACATGGGAAGATAGATGGCAATGGGCTGCTTATGGAGCAGTCCGGTGCAATCTATTTCCCGACAGTCACACGACACATGGGGAAATGTACTCCATCCTGACCCCAATTCTTGCCCAAGGTGGACCCTTGTTGGTTCAGCAGCAGGGGGCCAAGTTGGAGTGATTCCCCAGCAAATGGAATACCTGCTTTAAGGGAGATTGATCCCATTCTGGAGCAATCAGTGCTTGGCCTGGCAGCCATCCAATCGCATCTAGAAACTTGCTATGAAAAAGGAATGCTCACTACATTGTTAGCCTCGATGCACACCTACTTCACTGACTGAGGAAACCTTTATGAAAGTCATTGGATTTACTATTTCAAAATCAGCCCAGCACCTAAAGTGAAAAACAGATTCTGGGGAGCATGCTGGATTGGAGTTACATTTTCTTACCCCCTCTGTCTCAGCCAATCTTTGCCAAGACAGTAATCCTTGCAGGTTTTGTTAAAGTCACATCATATATTAGATTTAAAAATGTTCACCCAACTTCAATTGTGAATCTACAAAACCACCGAGTCTATTAACTATTGCCATGTGATGAATGTTCTGGGTTACAAGACCATTAAGACTAACTATTGCTCTAATTTCTAAGCTGGTAATTTTGAAGGGGAGGGAGGAAGGCTAGTGTCTTGGGTCATAATAACTTCAGATGGCTCATATCATATATGGATAAATATATTGTATTCATACGCAAACACATCACAATAGTGTTAATTCAAACGGCACACTGCCAATAGCATCTAAACATCTGCCATAGAACCAACTTAAAACAGTGATCTATCCATCAGAGTTTCACAGTCTACTTCTTTAGGCTTGAAAAGGCAGCACGTGGGAGAAAAAGATGCTGCTTTTAGGAGTTACACCCTAATGTGCTGTAGTGCAAATCTGCAGTCATTTATACTAGGAGATGTCCCATGCTATTAAAAACAAGAAAAACTCTGAGCCTGAGAAAAAGAGCTTCTTGAAAATTAAACGCCATTTCATTGCATTGTGTTTTTTATTGGTCCTTTTGAAAACAACGCATTGTTCCCCTTTTGGATTTATTTGGCTATTTTTTGTTTTGTTTTGTTTTTTGTATTAGCCACTTACAATCTATTAATTTTAAGCCCTAATGCAAACATAAACATATTCCATCATAAGTCTTTCTGTGGCCTAGACTTTGAAGCTGCTGGCAAGTACTAACTCTTGAGGCTTTTTCATCACCAGTTTAAAGGCAATAAAATCTTCCCAAATGATCCACAGCTTTTAAAAACTAACTAAACTTTTCTAAAAATTACATATATATGCCAGAATTGAACTGGTCATTAGTATAAACAAAATACAGGGAAGTACACAGGGGTATACCTCAGTAAACTGAAAAATCAGCTGCACAGAAATGACTGGTGTTCATGCTGGCGCTAGATGATTTCAACTATCTAAAAGAGGTAAATAAGAAGGGAAATAATATTTTCTTGCGAGACCTGCTTAACAGTTCTGAAGTATAATGTTCTATGCATATACAAATCAGTAGCTGCCATCCAGATGATGATTAGCATAAAAAGTGTGCTGCTTATATACAACCCCATAGTGCTTAAATCACTCTCTGGGCGGTTTATAATTTAATTATGCAGGCTTTCACATTGCCCTCCCAGCGAACTGGGTACTCAGTTTACCAACCCTGGAAGGATGGAAGGCTGAGTCAACCTTGAGCCAGCAATCTGAGCCCATTAGGACTGAACTCGGGTCATGAGCAGAGTCTTGACCGCAGTACTGCAGTTTAATCACTGCATCTCAAGGCGCAGCACAACAGTGATAAAGTAAAGGGCTGAACAGGCATGCACAGTCATTGTGAAATCTGAACTTTTTGTATGAAGGCTAACATTTTGGGAGTTATGGGGAGAAGAATTTAGCTTTTTAAAATAATATATTAAAAAAAGTAAATAGCTAGTGAGAACCAATTAATTTTCACTACGGATACTGAACACAAGTTTGATCCATTGTTCTATAAGCAGCACATTAAAACTGTTGTTCACAGATGCATTATTGTCCCTCCTGAGGAAGTTTAGGCGCAAAGATACTGACAGGAGAAGAAAGGAGAAACGTCAACTAGTTGGAAGAGAAATATTCGAATACTTCCTTCAAGAATGCAGAAAAAAAGTGCAAACGGTGTGCAATTTTCAAAAAAAGGAAAAGGAAAAGGAAGGCATCCGATGGAACTTTAAACAGACTTTGAAACAAAAATGGTCCCGGAATTTGGAAGGACAACAGAGGGAATTGGAGTGGGGTGGGGAAAAACGTCCCAGTATTTCTCTTTATTGTGAAATTCCTGTTATTTTATTGTCTGCTTCCCTTTATATTCAATAATTTTAGCACTGCACACTAGCCATAATCCTATTGTGATTGCACAGCATAATTCCAAAATGTGTAATTGGTACACATGGTTGTTCTGGCAGGTTGTCACCTGCTTGGATATACCCACGTCATGCACTCAGTGGTTCACCCGGACAAGTGACAAACGGGCAAATAGCTGCAAAAAAACCATTTGCCCAATTTCCTTTACATACACTGTATATGACAATAGGATTCTGGCCACTGAATGCTGATCGTCATCCCTGTAAAAAGCCATGAAGAGAAGCCACATCGGGGAGAGTTCCACAAGCAATACAAATGAAGAATCACTACAATAAATGTTAGCAATTATCATTTTTTTGGAACAGAAAGGCTCCAACTCTAGATTCATTCTCCTGGAAACAAGCTCAATTGAACATAATAGGGCTTACTTCTAAGTAGACATGCACAAAACTGAATGGTAAAGCACAGAGGGACGAACCTAAACAGCAACATCTTATATATGCTTATGAAGCACTGCATACATTTTGGAGTCTTTCATGAATAACCATTATCTCTTGGTCCTCAGGCTTATTTGCTTTCTCCTCCCAAACAAACAAACAAACACCCTTCAGAAGAAGAGATTTTTATGTTTGATAAGAATTCTGTTTGCTGATCTTTGCTTGTCTTGCTGTGCTTCCTTCTTTCCTCACCTACTGTTTGTCAAAGAGCAAACTAAATTATTTAGCGTTTGCCAGACTGTAACACTGCAGGCTAACTATGCTAATTAGAAGAGAAAATGTATTTGCTTGTGCACTTACATACTGTCTAAAACAAAAATTTGCTTACAAATAAAACAGCTTAAACAGAATTTAGAAGGTGTTGGCTATGCAGAAGAGAAAGGTCCAAAGACACTTGGTAACCACACCTGTCTTTGGATTCTGCCCATTTGTTGTTGTTGTTTAGTCGTTAAGTCGTGTCCGACTCTTCGTGATCCCATGGACCAGAGCACGCCAGGCCCTCCTGTCTTCCACTGCCTCCCGGAGTTTGGTCAAATTCATGTTGGTTGCTTCGATGACACTGTCCAACCATCTCGTCCTCTGTCGTCCCCTTCTCCTCTTGCCTTCACACTTTCCCAACATCAGGGTCTATTCCAGGGAGTCTTCTCTTCTCATGAGATGGCCAAAGTATTGGAGCCTCAACTTCAGGATCTGTCCTTCCAGTGAGCACTCAGGATTGATTTCCTTCAGAACGGATCTGCCCATTTAGAGCAAGAAATTAAAACACAGTCTCTGGAATGGAAATCTAAAAGATATAAAATGTTTCCATGAAGTGGTAACCAAATTCTATGTTGTCCAGTAATTTCTCCTCAAGTAATTAGACTTCTAGGCCTAAGATAGGCAAAAATGTCACCTGATCCTTAAATTTCCTGTAAGACTCAGCTAAGAAACAAGGCAGGAGGAGGAGATGCTCTCTCTGGGAAGACAACAGGTAGGAATAGGATAGAACATTGATGGCCTCCTCTCAAGCTCAAGGTGAAAACTCCTTCTTGAGAGAGTATATTGAAGCAGAAGAGGACCTCAAAATATATCCAGGCAGCCATTAATGAACAGACAACAAGCCTCTATAACGGACTTTGGGGCAACTCTCCAAGATCTCATCTAACAATTGTGCAAGTTACCAATAGAAGGGCCCTGTGGCCCATGATGCCACTGCTACTTAGAGATACACCACCTCTGAGCCAGGAGGAAGTATATGGCCATCAAGACTAGTCTTCTTTTAGAAGTACGATCGTATCCCTAGAGGCGTCTTTTTTACATGTAGCAGACACGACCCACATCTCCAGGATTGCCATTCTCCTGTTAAAGAGGAAACGGTGATCCCAGTGATGACTGCTGAACTGTTTCTTCTGTTTCTATGAAAACATGATGTTGAATGCTATAGCTTTTTTTCCAAGAATATTAGCCATGAGATTTCTATTCCTCATAGGCATGAAAACGATGATTGCCCAGGACAGCAACCAGAAGGATTCCTCTCCTTTTCTAATCCATGGAAATGGTGAGAGTCAATGAAAACGAGAGAATTTTATCTATTTGCTTGTCATAGTAAAATCAGTGCGTGGACACTAAGAGCAAGTCATGAACCTTGGAAACGGATTATGTCACAGACAAACGGGTCAAGGCATGGCGCCATGAACCTCTGTGCAATTATGTGAGATGCCCTGTGTCTAGTAGTTGCCAGAAGTCACTTTTGGAAAACCTTTGAGTGTGCTTCATTTCAATCAATTTGAAGGTGACTTTCTGTTTAATTCAGCAACTACAGACTGTGAAGTCTGTTGCCGTATACTTGGTCAATTATTTTATCTAAATGAATTATGACACGTTGGCTTCCAATTTGATCCGGAAAGGCCAGGAGACTAAGTTGTATAGCTTGCAGATTGAACCACAGAGTCTTCTTTGTGCTGTATTAGCATCCCAAATCTTCTGAGTAACTATCCTTTTTTAGGGACCTGCTCTGTGCAGGACTGATACAATTTTTTAGCAAGGCCAATTAAATACTGCTTGTGCAAGCATGGCGAACAACGTGGTATATTACATGAATTTAGATAATTCAGAAGCCAAACAGGGAATGAGAACTTTGAGTTTCATGAAGTTGGAGATTTGATTTTGGTATTCAGGGAGGAACACTTGCAGAACTCATCACATGGATTAATACCATATGAGAGAAGGGACTCCCCCCCCCCCCCGTTTTTCATATATCTGTCCTGCAATAGACAGTCTACCTTCATTTAGACACCCTTAAAACCATCCTCCATTGCCAGAAATTGCAACAAAATGTTAAACTACAAGTATGCACAACTCCTTCCCCCCCCCCCCCCGAAATGCAAGATATTAGCAAATGTTTGTGGTACCAACGCCAAACAAAAAGCAGATACCATCTAAATTTACAAATAGATTTCCACTGAATTTAGAGTCTAGAAACCCCACAGATTTAAAACAAAAACATGCCACGGTCCAGAGTGTCTTTTATACATGTGTTTGGCCTTGTATGCACACGACACAACGGGCTAACCCAACACCCTGGTCTGCAGCACCCCATAAATGCTGCAAGTAGTTTTTAACAAACAATACTAAAATCTGTTTTGTGCTATGATTCATAAATGGCTGGAAAAAAAGCTCAGGCGTGTGTGCAAAAACGCTACCACTCCTTGAAATTCGTTCTATCAGGAACCACAGAAAATAAAATCAAAATATGACTCGTAGCAGAAAGCATCCTTTCCACAAACTTGTCACAGGTTTTATGTACTTTGTACTGTAGAAGATATCTACAATATTTAAAATATGTTTCTCATGCCAGGGTTTAAATGATCAAGGAGCCTGCCATTTTGATAAAAAGTGGATAATGTACATCCCTGTCAAGTAGCTCTTCTGGGAAATTGCTGGTATATGGAGCTCAACTACCATATATAAGCTCTAGCAATGACTGCCATTCCCATCAGTTCAGCTCCTCAAAACTACTGTGAACTATTAAAAAAATATTACCAGTCACCAAAGTGTTTTAGGAAAGAGGTGGGGCGTAGCCTACAGACACGTAACATCATCATCTACTACATTCAGGCTATATTGTATTCTTGGTCCTACACCTAGCATTTCATAAGACCAAATGACCTGTAACAAATAAAATTCTCAATACTCTTATGGCTCATGTCTAAAATACTTTTATGGCTCATATCTAAAAGCAAAGATGCCTCCCTTTAGACAGTTTTACAACTGTTCTACTTCTCTATGTCATTTATACTCTTGTGTGTTTGGTTCTAGTACCCACTGGCTCTGTTTCTTTCTTTGAGCCTGGTGGGGCTACTAGCTGTTTAATCCTAGGAAAGCCACATAGGATAATACCTAAGTATTGCATTTGTTGCGCACAGACATACCTAAGACAATTAAGGTGCTACCAAGATTTTACTGCGCAATCATCCTAGCCCATTCTTGGGGGTTGGACACTGTCATCCTCCACTTGTACCTTCCCATGTTTTCCCACTGCTGCTTTCCTGTTGTTGTTGTTTTACAACATAAAAATGTATTTAAAAATAAAAAGTCATAATAGTTACAGAATGTCTTGACCAGCAACACTACAGTCCCTCCATTAGGATGCATCTCAATAAACACGATTTAGGCTTTCCCTTCTACCTTGCCTTCACCCGAGTTCTGTATTAACTACACATAATACAGTGGGGCCTGTACATGTGATACTGTCCATAGAGAAGGCGCACAAGCAAGCATGAACACACTGAAGCTCATCACCATGGCCACATCTTCCCACTTGCATGTTCATTTTCTCCCAGGTGAGCAAAAGTGGCAAGATTATATTTCAGCAAATGTACCGAAAGTTACCCTCAGGTGCAGGTAAAATGAATGGTGAACTTTCTGGTCTTTCACATTACTACTCAGGTAGGGCTACACTATGATGACTGAATGCTCGTTATGCATAATTTTAAATGAACATTACCACCTGTAAAAACTATTTTTAGAACACAGTAGAAAAATAGTTTTAACAAATTTTGTCCGGAGAAAATAATTCCTGAACAATAAAATTCTCTTTGTTCTTGAAATGTGAAGCCCGTCTTGCGCACACTATGAATGCTTATGAACTCTATGAATCCTGGCCATAGATCCTCCAGATGAAAAGCACCAACTCCCTTTCAACACATAGGACATTTAATTACACTGAACAGTATTCCTGTTGTACTGACCACTGAGTGCTGATATAGCAGAATATGCAACTCATTCTAGTTGCCAAGAAATACAAGTCTAAGAATCCTATTCCAGTTTCTCTCCTACACAACACTTTTCTTACTCATCCTCTGATTCCTGATTTTGATCAATACTATTGAGAAGTTCTTCAGATATTGTTTGTGCAGAACCCAGACAGCAAACTTTTGTATGAGTGGTGAGGTTTTTCTGGGTGCCAAAGCCTTTGCCACAGAAAAGACACATGAACAAACGTTCACTGGAGTGCACAGACATAAGATGCCTTTTTAAATCTGTCTTGTCTCGAAACAGCTTCAGGCAGTGTGGGCACTGCATCTTCTTCCGGTTGAAGTGGATTGTTTTCTCGTGCCGATCCATGTTTGATTTTAGAGTGAAGCTTGCAGGACACTTTCGACACTGGAAACGGGCAAACCGACCAGGAGACGTGTGCTCAGAAAGGGCAGCCAGCACTGGCCTAGAATAGTCAGTGACATCAAATGGAACAATCATGGGGAAAGTATGTTCATGAATGTGTTCTTTCAGCTTTTCCACACATTCAAACATTTTCCTGCAGAAAGCACAGCTCAAGTTCTTGGGTACAGGAGAATCGAAGAGCAAACTTTCAGGGCCTAAATCCATGTCTTCAGACAGTGAAGTGTTCACATCTAGAACAGGAATGTGCACAAAATTAACTTTTATTTTTTAATACCTGGAATTATCAATGCTCACGTTTTATGAGTGCCATTTACCTGGGTCAGAGCTTTCTGCCTGCCACAGTGCTAGCAATCCATCACAGGTGACCTGCACAGGAAAAGTGCAGTTTAATTCATGAACACTTGGAGAATTATTTTTACATTAGAACCTCAAAACTCATAACATCAAACATCTCTATTTTAAAACCAATATGGCACTGAATCTGGCTGAAATATAGTCTCAGAAGCGCAAGGACAGTGATCAATTTTACCAGTTCCAAGCTCTAGAACATATAACCATATTCAAACTCTTAAGAAAAATACCTCTGTTTCCATATTACTAAATATCTGTAGCTTTAGTAAACTTCAGCATTCTCAAAAAAGTTTTTGTCCAGATGCTTCGGTATAGAAATTAGAGGTATATACATTATACTTTTTAAAAGCCAGAAATACTTCTGTATAGGATAAGCTATGAAACCAGTGGGTAGACAGGACACATGATAAAATGAGTTTCCACCACAATTTCACAAAGTGCTTCCAGAGCAGAAAAAAATTCCAAAGCAGCCCTGATATTTCAGATAGATAAGACAGGAAAGTACCAAAAAAAAAAAAAAAAAAAAAAAAGGGGGGGGGGGCAGAACACCTTCAGCAATACTACCTACAAGAATTTTTTTACAGTTTTGCTCAATATAATTTTATCTCGCCTTTCCTCTAAGATGTTCAAGCTGATATCATGGTTATTTCTCCCATCTCAGATTTATGTTTATTAAGACTATGTGAAGTATATGAGGTTGAGAGATAATGACTTGCCAAGATCCCTCAGTCAGCTTCACGGCTGACTGTGGATTTGAATTTGGGTCTCCTTGGCCCTAGTTCAATATTATAACAACTCTACCATGTTAACGCTTGCTCTTCCTTTTTTTCTGCAAGTGTCAGAAGGGTAGAAAGGGAAAGTGCCAGTCACTCATACTTTCCTTTTTGAAGTAAGAGACTCTTGGTTCTTCTGTGGAATACAGGGATGTGCCCTCAATTTTCTTACAGCCTTGTGTAATAAAATACAAGAGATCCTTGCGTTTAAGGGATCATACACACATTTTTTAGTTTTATACTCATTTCCTGTTAATTCTTGTTTCCAAAGAAGACTGTGCAAAATTATTTTGCTCAATTTCCCTTAGACCCAATTAACTGACTATTATATATTCTACTTTGTAAAAAATTATCATATATTTTCAAGTTATGTGTCTTCTAGTTCTTCCTTGCCAGACGGCTCTTCTCAGTGGGGCACAACAGATGGCCATGTCTCTTCAGATTTTCAGCATGTGGGGTGTAACGGTGATGTAATTATTATTTAATATTTCCATTAAGGTGTCTGACATTAATGGCTATTTGCCCTTACAACCTTCTTTTTAAAATCTTTTTTTTTAAAAAATGAAAATTATAATGATTCTACAAAGTCACCCACATTTTATTAAAAAAACATTATTTCTGCTATTCTTTTCCACATTTAGAAAAATAAAGTAAAAGCTGGAGTCTTTATAATGTTTATAATTATAATAATCAATTATACTAATTCACTCATCCAGCAAATTGCCCAGGTTTTAAACACTGGATACTGGTGCTTAAGAATTTATCGGTTCTGTATCAGGTTGTTTTCTAAACATGTTTCATTCTAGTTTCTAGCTCCTAAGAATAAGAAGGATTTTTTCCACCTAACATTCAGCAACATATGCCTTTATTCTTATTAGAACAGTTCACTGTTAGGGCTGGAGAGAAACTGAAGATATCATAGTAAATAACAGTGCCCTATACATAATTACTGTGAAGTATATTCTCACCCAGTAGGGTTTACTGCCATTAAAGTTGAGTATAGGGCTACAGTCTAGTTGAACGTTTACAGCAGTGATTCCCAACCATAGGTGCCCAGATGTTCTTGGACTACAACTCCCAGAAATCCTGGCCAGCACAGCTAGTGGCGAAGGCTTCTGGGAGTTTTAGTCCAAGAACATCTGGGGACCCAAAGCTGAGAACCACTGGTCTACAGCAACACTCACACTTGTGTAGATTCATTCCTCTTCAAGACAGAGGGCACAAATTATTGCCTGAAATCTTGTTGCTTAGCACAATAAATCACACTAGAGTAGGGCCAGTGGATCAGTGAGGATTTTGTGAGTCAACTTCTCCATAAGTCCCATTCAATCAAATGAGCTTACTCTAGTTGCAACTTACTTTAGTGTAGTAAGGATAAAATAGGATAGTAATACAGGATTACATTTGATCTTGCTGTAAAGGATCGCTCCAATGGGAGTGATGTCCCTTAAAGGCAGCCTTCCAATGCACGCATGAACTGCTCCAGCCCAGTTCCAAAAACCTGTAGCCCTCCTGCTGGACCAAAAAAGGTCTGGATTGGATATGGTGCAGAGTCTTTGTGATTTCCTGTACGTATGTCATCTGATCGCTGGAAAACAGCTCACACTGAACTGTGCCACAAGTGGTCCAAAATGCAAACTCTATCTCCTCTTCTTGCAGACTAAGTCGCAAATAGAGTAGGCCTATTTGAATCCATGGGACTTACAGAGGAGTCGACTCACCCAATCCCACTGATTTAGTGGGCAACTTACTATACGAAGCTACAAGATTTCAGCCATCGTCTGCATTATTTTATGTCATTTGATTTAGGTATGGAGGGGGGAATTACAGGATTACGGATAACACAGATGAATCTAGAACTGATGTTTACATGAATAATAGTGAAATTGCAAATTGAAATACCATTAGGTGCTACTAGGGCATAGGTTAAAGTTAAAGTGTTATGATTCTCAAAATGTCTCACAACTAGCATGCAAGGCATTATTTCAGTCAACTATTACCTTACCTGAGCAGAAAGCATCACTCTTTTCAAAGTTTGTGGTGACAAATCACCATAAGAGGTGAGGATGGCGGAGGGGCTCTGAGTGGCAAGGTGTGATGAAGCCAGCAGAGGAGGTGATACTTCCACTTTGCCATCACATTCACCCCATAAACGATTCAGGTTGGTGCCTGGGCCTGAGGAACACAGGAAACGAGTCTCACCCACATGAACTAGCACCAGCCGGTGATTTTACAAAAGGTAAGGGAATGAACAGTGGCAGTTTAATCTTCTGTCAGTGGAAGGGAATGAAGCAGCACAGAAATTCCAGGCCCATGGATGGTTTTAAACAGGCTCCCTTCCCAAAAAAAAAATAAAAAAAAAATTGCAGGAATTATATCACATAATGGCAAAACGATCACTGAAGAAAGCCAAAAACGAGTTTCAAAAGATACAGTGCTTTGATATTTATAGAGAATCAACCCATCACAATTTCTCTTCAGCATTCAGCAACATGTGTGTCCATTTTCCAGAAACTCTCTGAAAACTTTTTGAAGCAAAACAGAATCAAAACAGTAACATTTTTCAGGTGTCTCACAATCACACACCGACTTCTGGATGCTTTTGGACAAGGCTTTTATTATGCAATCACCATGTTTCAATTACAGGAATTTCACAAGGCTCCAGTTGCCACTATCTTACATTTACCATGCTTTCCTACCACTCCTTTCATATATTTATTTTTAAATTGCACATGAAAATCTGTTAAGGAGGGAAGGATATAATGACTGTTTTTTGATAGGAAGCTTTAGGAGCCATCCTTCTGGGAGCATGTTTAGACGAAAGTTTCTTCACACATAGGAATAGAAAGACACGTTAAACTGTACCTACAAACAAAAATAATTCTACTAAAAGTGTTAAAATATGTCAACATTAGTCATTAATGGGGCATGGGGAAGAAAACAGCATGTGACACCCCTTAGACAAAGTCATTCTTCCTCGCCTGTTAATCACAGCAGCTATCTCATTTGTAATGGAAATAGAACTCGGTCTTATGTCTTATTAAAGACCCGTGCTACAGCCAGTAGCATGAGCCTCATGCACGTGTAAAAAGGACTGAGGTGTAAAATAACAATATTATCAAACCTGAATATCACCCACAATCTTTAATATATGCAGAATGGCTGCACAGAATATTTATTATTTTATCTATATTATTTATATAATGCCTTACTCCCCCACAGGGGACTCGAGGTGGCTCACAACATATGATTTGTTTATTACTTTAATTTATATACCGCCCTATTAATGCCGAAACACTATGCTGCATGGTTTACAAAGGATTAAAACAAAGCTTCATAATAAAACAGTAACATAGAACACAAACAGCAGTAATGTGGCAAGAACATTAAAAAAAACCCAACAAGAGTGTCACCAACAAATTATCACAGAAAAGCGGAGCTGGATGCGAAACGCTCAACCGGGGTCAGATTGAAAACGCTCCCTGAAAAAAAGTGTTTTGAACGGTCTCCTAAAAGAATACAGGCAGGGGGGCCAAGCATAGCATCTCTGGGAGCTGGTTCCATAGTCCTGATGCCACCACAGAGAAGGCCCTGTCTCTGGTAGATGACCTTCGGGCCTCTCTCGGGGTGGCTACCTGGAGGAGGCGGGTCTGAGATGATCTGGTGGGTTGGGCAAATGGCACTGGGGAAAGATGCCCTGACAGGTCACGTGGTCCCAAACCGTGAATGTCAAAACCTCGAACCTGATCCAAAACACAACAGGGAACCAGGAGAGACTGGCCAGAACTATATTAAAAACAATTAAACATTTGCCAAAATTAAAAACAAGATTAAAAACAATTTTAAAATATTTTTTTTTTAATTTTAAATCTCTGAATTTAAAAAATATAGGTTTTCTGAGAGCCCCACTTATTGCTTCAAAGTCTGTCTGAAAAGGAAAGTATTTGCCTGACACTAGAAGGACAAGAGGGAGGGAGCCAACCTGGCTTTTTGGGGCTGTGCATTCCAAAGTCGGGGAGCAGCCACTGGGAAGGCTCTTTCTCAAGTCCTCATGAGAAGGTGATGAAACCGAGATAAGTTGTCCCAGAAGGATGCCATGGTGGACAGTATCAAAGGCCGCAAAAAGATCTAGGAAAACCAGCAGGGTTACACTCCACTGTCTGCCTCCCTGAGATCATCTTACAGGGTGACCAATCCTGTTTCAGTCCCATGGCACCGCCTGAACCCCAATTAAGATAGATCTAGACTATCCATTTCCTCCGAGAACACCTGCAGGTGGTCAGCCACCACCTCTCAATCAACCTGCTCAGGTATGGAATGTTGGCAGCAGGCCTACAGTTGTGAAGATCATCTCTTGCTAAACTGGATTTGTTTGGAATGAGCCTTAGGATGGTTTCCTTTAAGGTAAATGGTCCATTCCATAGCCATTCCCTTTCCTGATTTTAAGAGCCATGATGGGCAGGGATCTACAGAGGAGGTGGCAGCTTCGCAGCACGCAAGTGCCTTGTCCCCATTCTCAGTCTGTACTAGTTGAAACTGATCCAATTTAACCTCACTAGACAGTGCTTTGGGCATCTCTATCTGATCTACTGATATCAACAAGAAGTCAAGGTCCCAATAGAAGCTTTCAACCTTAGATCTAAAGTGGGCTGTCAGTGGGTTGCAATTCTCAACATTTGGATCGAGAAATTGTTTTTGTCCAGCAGAAATGAGGCCACAAACTAAACAGAAAAGTTCTGCCTGTTGGTTGGAAGGCACCTCAGTTATTTGGATACGATGGCTTCTTTTGGTGGCCTTGAGTTTATTCCAGTATCTTCCAGATGCTTCCCTGACAGTCCCCAGGTTGAATTCCATGAGAGCTTTCCTCCATCTGCTCTCTAGCCTTCTTCATAATTGCTTCATCACTCTTTACTCCCCTATAAACCACGGAGGAGGCCAAGCTCTACATCAAAGAGAGCCATTTTGGGAGCCATCATATCTACAGCTCAGGTCACTTTGAGTACCAGTGGGTGAACAGAATGTCTACAGGAGTTTCAACAATATCAGCTGGAAACCCCCTAGGGCATTTTGGAGATGATCTGACTAGAGATGGGCATGAAGTGCTTTGTTGAACATCATGCTAATTTGTATGTGCAGCAACAGAGGTGCCTTCTGTCCTCCCACCCCCCGACTGGTTGGCCCACTCACACGTCATCGTGTGTTGCTGGGTTCCCAGTCCAGGCAGGAGCTTGGGCTTCCCTTCCCCGCCTCCCAGCTTCTTGCCCATCTCTATATCTGACCATCATAAGGGGTTAAGACTCAAGGTTCACCACCTTCATCCTTTCCCTGTCCCAAGTTGAACATTGAGTGTGTCCTGCAACGTGTCCTGCAACTGAATGTTGGGGCAGCCCCATGACAGCCATGGCCTCTATGAACTCCAGACTTGCTCCAGTCAACTGCATCTCCTTATGGATGCTGAAAACTACCAGACATAAAAGTCAGGGGACCTCAACACAAAAGCAGAGAGTGGGCACCCACCGGAGGAGGTGGGGCAAGGAAGACGGGGCACCCACGAAATGGCTGTGCAGCCGAACTGTTGAACCGCGGTTCGTGCCCATCTCTAGTCACAGGAAGAGAGGTACACCAACACCAGTTGTATTCTGTCCCTACGGGACAGAACCAGGCACAACAGGACAGAGATCCTGCTGATGTTAATGGAGTTTCTATGGCCTACAGCAGTGCCCCCTCTGGATTGAATGTTGCGGGGGACATAACTGGGAAATGACTACTCCCCCTTCCTCTCCCACCTAGATTTCAGTTTTACATGCCAGGTTGGTATTTTCATCCTGTATCAGATCTAATATTAGTTCAGATTTATTTTGGACCGACCTGGCATTTAACAGCAACATATACAGATCAAAAGGTTGGCCGATAAGGTTACCTCGATTCTGCCAGCTGAGAAGAGGACCACAGCATGGGACAAACATTATGCTTCTGCGGCATGCTCTCCTGTAATGACCTGTCCTCCACCCAACACAGTATTTCCCCCTACCTGTCACCACTAGCATGGCTCAACTCTCAACCGTTTTATCCATGATGGAAAACGAAGCCTTATTTCACCCCTCTACCACCCAGCTGCCCCTACGATAACCGGTCTTAAAAAAAAAACTGGTGTAAAAATTTAAACAATTATCCAGTTATCTCTTTATCCCTCCCTCAACTCTAAATTTAACCCAGTCCCATAAACCACATTGAAAACGTTCCTATATAGCATTAAGACCACAACAATAGGGAATTAGTTAAATAATAGTTTAAATAAATCAATAAGGCCATGAGACCCTATCCAAATTAAGTAACTAAGGATGAGCAATAAGTAACACGGCAACCAATAAATCAAGAGGAACTGAACAAATGGCTCAAATAGGCCTGTAAAACCCATATTAGTGATTCTTCACTCGCCTAGAAAAAGCAGTATTGCTTACTTTCCTAAGGAGAGACAGAAAGTCACACAGTTCTCTCGATCTCTCTTTTGCCTTAAGCATTGTTGGTAATTTAGGGAAAGAAGGAAGCCAGCAGTCCAAATGAATTATGATGATTATGAAAGCAACTAATGTATAAGGCTTTGTAGCATACACAGCAATTGTGGAATGAACGTGACAGACGTATGGTGCGCAAACAGGATTGAGAGTGTAGAGCACACCCAGAATGCAATGGATGAACCTCATTTGGAAAAATCTCCTTCATGATCAAGGTATCCATTCCACCACACAAGGAGCACTCTTAGAACACTCAAGATAATGAAAAGGATAAGGGTACTTCTGAACATATCTAAAGGTCATGCTCTGAAGCTGTGGAAACAGAATTGCTGAGTTGGCATCATCTCCTTCCCTGAGATTTCAAGTCCAAAGCTACTGAATTAATTCCAAAACCTTGAGGATGAAGCCCAAGACCTAACAACCCAAAGCAGGATACACTTTTCTGAATATTCATCTAACCCAATGGTTCCCAACGTTGGGCCCCCAGATGTTCTTGGACTACAACTCCCAGAAGTCTTCTACACTAGCTGCACTGGCCAGGATTTCTGGGAGCTGTAGTCCAAGAACATCTGGTGACCCAAGGTTGGGAAGCAGTAAAATCCATGTACAGCTGGAAACGTCTGAGATAGCTTCTGAAAAATGATGAAACAAACATATTCCACCAGCTTCTGAAAGCTCAAGCTTTTGCACATAATTCATTTGTTTTAGTACCAACTATCACTCCATTTATAAAACTAATTAATTGTGTAAGGTGCTGCTATCTTTGAGATGAAATGGAAATTATGAAGTGCTAAAATTAAGACATACCAGAAAGCATTCATTTATAATGGGGGAAATTTAAGAATTAATTCAAGTAACATGGATAACGGCTGGGACGTGGTGGCGCTGTGGGTTAAACCGCAGAAGCCTCTGTGCTACAGGGTCAGAAGACCAGCAGTCGTAAGATCGAATCCACGCGACGGAGTGAGCTCCCGTTGCTTGTCCCAGCTCCTGCCAACCTAGTAGTTCGAAAGCATGTACAGTAAATGCAAGTAGATAAATAGGTACCACCACGGTGGGAAGGTAACGGCGTTCCGTGTCTAGTCGCGCTGCCCACGTGACCACGGAAACTGTCTACGGACAAACGCTGGCTCTACGGCTTGGAAACGGGGATGAGCACCACCCCCTAGAGTCAGACACGACTGGACTAAATGTCAAGGGGAACCTTTACCTTTACCTTTAACATGGATAACAATACCACATAGGAAGCATGAAGTGAGTCATAAACCAAGCCTAGATCACTCTTACTCTATTCATTGAGTTTATAACAGACTTTATATATTTTAGATCAAATTTCCAAACATGTGTTTCTGAATGTTTGATCTTGTATAGGGTGTAGCAAGTACAATTTGATTTACATTCTGATATAATATCTCACTTTCAGCCCTGTGTAAAGGTAGGATCTTATATGATTTGTATATTTTATATAATATAATATAATATACACACACAAACATTTTTTTAAAAGAAATCATACTATGGTACTAATTATTTGAGCCGATCACTGACTTCCTCTTAATAAATAATTTTTTTAAAAGTCAATCCTGAGGTCGATTGATAAATAAATACAACAAACAATAAAATAACACAACAATGAATTCTTATCTTCTAAAATACCTCTAGTGGTCATTTCCTTAACCCATGTCTTTTCTTAAATATGAGCTTGTTTCCAAAATAGCTCTCTAACCGTGGAACCTCTTCCAAGAAGAGGTAAAGAAGGTATTTTCAAAATTTTGTTATTACATTTATGCCCTGCCTTCCAAATACAGAATTTATTCTGTGGCTAACCTCAAATAAATAATAAAATAACAATTAAAGAAAAAGACACCATACTACAAAGCCTGGAGAAAGAACAATGTCTTCATTTGTCACCAATTAAAAAAAACCAAAATGGTAGCACTATAGGGCACAAAATGAAGGTTCCCTATTGCCATAACAAAAAGTGTGACCAGAGAGACGTGGTTTTGCAACCAGCTACACACCAGAACACTCCTGTGAATGGGAAGATAGAGAGGAGGGGGATCTTCAGGAAACTGACTCTAAACTTCCTCTCTACTGTCTACTCTTGAGCAAGAGAAGAATAAAATTAGTGTTAAAAAAAAATAAAAACTGAAAATACTATGTTTCTGTTAAAGAATAAAGAATATACAGTTAATATTAAATAAGCATGTTCATTCTAAAGCAAATTGAAAGTGTCAATTATCTTCTGTCACACAAACTGAGTTAAAGGATGTATTCTCAAAACCCTCTGAGTTAAAGGACGTTTTCTATGTAAAAGAAGAACCAATTTTATTTCTCAGACATGAACCTGAGCTTTTTACCAAAAAACAACAGGCATTTCACCTTAACGTAATGAAAACTGACTAAACTGAGTCTAGTCTGTGAAATAATTATTAGATCTTGCACCAACTTAATAATCATAGTTATTTGTTTTCTACTTTGTTTTTTGATGGTGGTATTTGGCCAAAGAATGCTGAGACAGTTCCTATAGTCTTGTAATGATACCAACAAATGTTGTGGTTGCTGGTTGTAAAGAATACTAAAAGCATTCTCTCTATCGGTTAAAAAAATAAAACAGAATGTTTACAGTATAAAATTAAATGCATTTAACAAACAAATAATACAAGAGGTCAGTTTGAATTCCCTAGAGTAGACGAAAGAAGAGAAATAGCTAAAGCCAATATAGAAAAACCTCCAATTACCTAAGACTTCTAGCTGATCTCTAACAATAAATAATCCCACTGGGTAGTTGCAGGAGAATGGCCAAAATGCAAATATTTATCTAGGTATCAGCAGTTACAGACTATGAATTAGGAAAGATGATACAATCTCTTTTCTTCTGCAATAAAAGAAACTTATTTGTCAAATGGCTTCTTGGCTTACTTGTGTCACTACAACAATTTGACACCCACATATTCTTATCCTACCCGGAAGCACTAGGTTCTGCATTTGCCTTCTCTAGTGTCACTAACAAAAGCGCCCACATCCAATCCCACATCATATGAAAAGAGAAGCCATCATTTAAAATGTAGGGACCTTGCGGAGGTCTTAATAATACAAGATTGCTTTGTGTATGCAAGGTGTCTTTTCATGAGGAAGTAAACACTTGCCGACTCAGTGTCATTCCATTTCTAACAAGGCATCCTCTTCGTTGCAAGTGAAAACTGCATTAAGTGGAGGTTCTTGGTGTTTTGAAAGCTGTTATTTTGCATTAGATTCCTATTTCAAACAAAGCCAGAAAGTCTCTCATCTCTCCCCCTGAACCTAGTAATAGGACGAGCAGAGGCGATACAGCTGAAGTGAAATTCTGGGAGAAAACAATTTTAAAAAATCAACATTGGCCTTCTATTTCAATCCCTTCTTATAAACTCAGAAACAAGTAGACAAGATAGTTAAAACAATATGCAAACAACTAAAATATGTTAATTTCTGGTCACAAGAATATTTTTCCTGAATATAGAATACATACTGTCATTGTCTGCTCTTAGGGAATCTAAGGGAAGGAACCAAGATGTATTTTACTTAATACTTTGGACTCGGAGTAATAATGTCCCATGGAAGCAGAACCCTGTTATTTAAGGAATACAGAATACATAGTCATTTTAGTCTTCAGTGTTTCATAATGCCTTTCTATTTGTTCATGATTCTTATGGGATAAAGATAGCATTCCTGTTAGATTTCTTCTGAGAGCCAGTAGTGTGTAGTGAACATGGTGTATGACTCAGGAGACCTGAGTTCAAATCCTCACTTGGCTATAGAAGCTCACTGGGGGATGGCAATGGTGAGCCACTGGTTGAACACTTCACATATTTCAAAAACCTTACTTAGGTTGCTCTAAATCAGAAGCCACTGGACACCACATAACAACAACAATTAAGCTTCTTATCCACTTAGAAAACAAACCTGAATTTGAGATAACAGTAATTAGCTTATCACTGGCAAACTACCAACTGTTATAGAATCAGAGAATAATTGAGTTAGAAGGGGCCTATAAGGCCATCAAGTCCAATCCCCAGTTCAAGTCTGGAATCTAAATCAAAGTATATCTGACAGACAACGTTCTCTTGAATGCCTCCAAGTGTTGGAGCGCTCGCCACCTCCCAACGTAATTGATTCCATTGTTATACTGCTCTAACAGTTAGAATGTTTTTCCTGATATGCAGTGGAAATCTCTCTTCCTGCAACTTGAGCCCTTTGTTGCATGTCCTGCACTCTGGAATGACTGAGAACAGATCCTGCTTCTCCTCTGTATGATAACCTTTCAAGTATTTGAAGAGTGCTATCAAATCTCCCCTCGGTCTCATTTTCCCAAGGCTAAACATACCCAGTTCTTTCAGTCGTTCCTCACAGGGCTTGATTTCCAGTCCTCTAATCATTCTTGTTGCCTTATTTTTTTTTAGACTTCTGTTTTGGATTATGGATCCATATTACAAAACAGTGGTTTCACACAAGAAATATTAAATAAATAGTAATCCTTAACATTTTGAAACATGTAGAGTCCAAGCACCTTAAACATCTTTTGTGAATACACATTAATACTCGTCCATGGCAATAACTGACCTAGCTGTTTGATATACAAAAGGTATAGCAGTTTTAGCCTGCACATAATTCCTTTCTTCGTATCCGAATGCTGAGAGATTATTTAGATGCTAAAATCCAATACAAACAACACAATTCAACACCATGCCTCACGTTGCTGTTTTAGCCAGGATGCAAGCACTATGAATACCATTATCTAACTTGAAGCCCAGTTATCACAAAACTATAGACGCAATTAGTTGCTTGTGTTAAATTGCAGTTTCGTATTACAGATCAGGGATTTGCATGATTCAGTAACTTCCCCCCCCCCCCCCAAGGCACTTCATGAGAAAAAGTACTCTTGCACGCAGAAAACTAGTATGATTGGAAGAAAAGGTAGGCTAAGACGCTTTTAGGTGCTACACATTTTTCTGTATGGTGGAGTAGTGAGTTTTGCAATATGAAATGGCAGAATCATGACATAGGTTTATCGTCTCACTTGCTTCTTTTTGAGAACTGTACCCAAGGATCCAAGCCACACAGTCTACAAGTATTGTACTCAAAAGAATTGAAGTTTACATCAGTTTGCTGTGAATCATACAGGAACAGAAACCTACAGTTACTTGCATGTTACTGAATAACTTGTCTATGAAATGGTATTAAGTTTTATGCAGAATACACAGGAATAGCAAACTTACAAGACAATGAATGTGTGCCTTTGGGCAAGTATTCGAACAGCAGAGAACTCTCCTCTCCCAGCATGTCAGCTTTCAGGGACAGCAAACTATTCTTGCTCATAAGAGCTGCTCGTAAATTAGCAACGGCCACAGCCTGTAGTGCATCCTCCTTCTCTGGAGTAAGAGGCTGAGAGAGATAACCATCTTCACCTCCTAGGAGTGCTTCATCGACATTTGCATAAAGGTCCACTCTTTCTATTCTGCTGCCAGAATTGCTGGACTCTGCACCTGTCAGATCCACACCTAAAGGGAAGAAAGGAACATAAATAAATGTGTAAGAATGGAGGACTCTCAGCCACATGAGCATTTCTAGTGCTTCCATATCCCTCATCCCACAACATCTCCATCGATTTCCCATTTTAAGGAATCTGAGATTACGTGATTTTTCCAGAGTTAAATTCCATGCTCTCTTTTATTGTGTCTTCCACTGATGCTGTCTTTATTTAAAACATTTTACCCCACCTTTCTTCTTAAAAGGACTGTCATATTCATAGAGTGAATGTACCTGCAAAGTATGTATGTGCAAAATACACAGAACAGTTCAGGAAAGGTACAATTAATGCTGCTGCTAATGAAGCAATTAGATTAAAACTGAAAGGATATCTAGCCGCTGAGATAAAAGGAATGCTGTGTGATGAATATAATTGGAACATGAAATACGAGAAGTATCAGTGAAGGTAAGCTCAAAACAAGAAGACAAACTAAAGCGGACTAAAATAAGGCACTTTCGATCAGATAATTACAAAATGTTTTATGGTGGAAACAACAAACTCAGAAGAAACAGTGTGTCTCTAATGATAAGGCAAGACATAGCGGAAGGAACAAGGAGTTGTAATGAAAAGTCTGACTTAATAAACATCAGACTTCACAGAAAGTCTATCAAGATAACCATCATTCAAGTCAATGCTCTAATTATATACGGAGAAAATGGCACTAACTGAAAGCTAGTAGTAAGTTGCAACTAGAGAAGGCCCATTGAATCAGGGGGAATTTGGTGAGTCAACTTCTCTCCAAGTTCCATTGAGTCAGTGGGTCTACACTTATTGTGACTTACCGCTGGATTTCAGCCAATAAAAAGTTTTATTCTAGTGTCCAGAAGGAAACTGACCACTAGGCATGGTCCGTTCTTTTTTCTTTTGGACTCCAAATTCCAGAATTCTCCATTGTGGGGGTTCGACTGATGAGCCCCATGTGATGCACCGGACCCCCTAAAGGGCCGCTTGGCATTCGGTCAGAGAGTTCGACAGGCCGCCTACCTACCACTTTTGTGCTGGGGCAAGTCCCAAGACCTCAGCAGTGCGTAGCGTAAGCCCTTTGAACAAGTCTGACCTTAAAAGAACACTTTACATTTACTCAGTACTTTGCAAGTACAGGCACATGGGCTTTGCGATTCCTTAGAACTCACTAAAGCTCAGTTAGGTAGGACTCTTAAAAGATAGCTAGTTTGTGGCCCTCTCCACCTCCTGGATTTAGCCAGACCTTGCTGTTTAAGAGACCAGTCCTTTTGTAGAATTTTTATAATTAATTTTTATTAGAAAAATAGAGTTTCATTAGAAATCAGTTTATATTGTATAAGCATTAGCATCAAGAACATATTCAAAGATCATTGCAGTTAAATAAGATAACTATTTCCCATTTAAAATAATAAACACTAAAAGCTAAACTAAGGTGGGCTATAGTGGGCTAGCCCCACCTCCTTCTTTCTCCTTACTTACATCCTTTCTCAATCAAGTCCTTTTCTCTCCCATCATCATGGAATCGAAATCCAGAACAGAACAACACACGAACCATTGAACCACATTCCGTCATTTTCCATTACTTTCAATTAATTTTTCATAACCCATCATCCATTTTTCTACATTCGCTAGCTCCTCCCTTCTTCATGGCAAATCTGGCTGTTAACCAATTAACCTTAAGAGGTTGTACCACCTTCCTCCTTCCCTTATTCCCATGAGAGTCCAGGTGTTGTTTATCTCTTCTCCAACTAGCTTGGAATGTTGAGTTTTCCACTGGCCTCTGAATTTGGCCTTCAGCGATATCTCGAACCAGGCTATAACGGTCTTCAAGAAAACACTCTCATGGAACTTAGAAAAACACATTCCAATGTCTCCCAAATCATCTCCACACAGAACCTGTCTGACTCCATTTTACATTTCTCTGACTGCATATCCCATCATCATGACACCCCACACCCAAACTGCGCTCACATCAAGAAAAGCTGGGCTGAAAGGCTTCGTAACCTAGGACAGGGAACTCCATGGAGACTTTCTTTTTAAACAAGCAGCTAAGCCATAAAGCCTTGCAGTCCAAGCCCTTCTCTAGGGGGGAACAATTTAGGTGTGGGTCTTGCAGGTAGAACTCCAGAATGGAGAATTCTGGGATTTGGAGTGAAAAACCAAAATAAAACAAAAATAAACACAAATAGCCCATGCCCACTGATCACACGTCAAACCAGGATCTATTGATATCACAGGTGACTGGAATACAAAAATAGTAAATAAAAATAGAATCAAACCTTGGCCAGAATCTTGTTGCACAACATTTACATGATGCAACTGTGATGATGTCATCAGCCACAGCTGTTTCAGGGGACTTAAAATTTTCCACCCCCACCCCCGGGAACCACAGAATAGGAATGGAACATTTTAATACCTTAGAATCACTCTGTCGGTCCCACTACAGCATTTTTTAAAGCTGATGAAATTTTTTGTATGATTCTCAGTGACCGATAAGATGCAAAAGTAAAAGGTAATAGAAAAAGGGGCAGAATCCTGACTGCAATTTTTCAGTGATTTGCACTGAGGAACAAATAGACTATCGTAAGTGACTGCAAAGAAATAAAAGAACCAAAACAAACAAGCAAAAACAAAAGAGAAAACACACACACACACACACACACACACACACCCCTGACAGATCTTCAATAATCTCAAAGCAATCAAAGGAAATTTTAAATTTAAGATTACAAATGGTGAAAGATAACAGGAAAAGATATTATCTGATCAGGATAGAATAAACAAAAGATGGAAATAACATACTGAAGTACTGTGCAGTAGAGATGCTTGGATGATAGATTCTTTTTAACGAACAATATTTTGATGAGGAATGTGCAGTTTCACAAGACAAAGATGAAGTCACTCTCAAAGCAATTGGAAGAAATAAATCACCAGGAGTAACAGGGTTACCAATAGAGCAGGTTCAGTCTACGGAGACTGAATCCAACAAAATCTTGAGAATAATATGCCGACAAATATGGAAAACAAAGTAACGCACCACAGACAGGAAACACTGAATACACATTCCAATTCCAGAGAAAGGAGACATCAAAGATTTTAGTAACTATAGGGCTGTGTAAAAATTTCTCATGCAAACACTGTGATGCACAAGATTTCAAAATGACAAAGTTTAACATACCCTGTTTCCCCGAAAATAAGACCTAACCTGAAAATAAGCCCTAGTATGATTTTTCAGGATGCTCGTCATATAAGCCCTACCCGAAAAATAAGCCCAAATTAAGTGAAACCCCGCTCTCCATCCTTGTGCAGCAACTAGAAGAAGATGACATGACTGTAAAATAAAACATCCCCTGAAAATAATCCCTAATGTGTTTTTTAGAGCAAAAATTAATATAAGACCCTGTCTTATTTTCGGGGAAACATGGTATATGGAGCAAGAAATTCTAGATGTTCAAGCTAAACTCACAAGAGACACTAGAGATCATATTGGAAATATACATTAACTGCAGGTATGTACCAAAAAGAAGAAAACTCATTTATTATATTTTACAGTCAAACGTTTGATTGTATAGCAGGGCCTCCCTATCTGCGGGATCTCTATCCACTGATTCACTTATCTGCTGCCTGAAAATACCAAATAAAAAACCCTAGAAAGACGTATTTATACATATGTCCAAGGTGCATTCACCAGACCTGGCCACTAGAGGGTTAGCTAGAGACCATACAATGTACAGTATAGCGTTTGGGAATTATGCATTTTCTGGCATTCGCAGGAGAGGCTTGTAACTGATCCCCCCTGGACACTGTGGTTCTACTGTACCTTATGAAGGTTATCAACCCACAGAACCACCAACAGAAAGAACTTGCTGACATGTACTACACACTTGCAAATGGTACATAGCAGCAACAACAAATGCTAGAACTACACCCTGGTGAAGAACCAGGTGGAATTTGCAGCAATTACTGTCGTTACCACCCAGTGTGGTGGAGTGGATAGAGTGATGGACAAGGACTCAGAAGGCTGGGTTCAAACCCCTGCCCAGCTACGGAAGCTCATGGGGGATAAGATGCATCTATAGTTGAAAATTCCCCGTGTAGGTGTGCAAATGGCATAACATTTGGAAGCAAACTGCCCCAAGGGATGGGACTTTGAGGTTAACAAAGAATATGTGTTTTCAGGGTTTTTCATGGATTCACAAAAGAGATCTTCTTGAATCCAAATAATTTGTTTAAACCAAAGAGGGAGGAAAACATTTCGTTTTTCATGTTCCCCTCTTTCATTAAACTTTCCCTCAACCCAATGGCTTGGGAAATTTTCTTTGCTCTGTTGCTCCTGCTGGGCATCTCCCTGACCTGCTCTCAGTCCTGAGACCTTTTTCCTTCCCCTTGTTCCCTCACTACCCTCTCTTGCCTCCTCGACCCATTTGTCAATGCTGCAAGCACCTTTCTTTCTCCTTTCCCTCTTTCCCTTTGCTGCCACCCCTTCACCTCCGTGCCCCACGGTCTGCTCTGCCAGACCGGTGGTTCCCCCCTCCTGCTCCGTTCCTCATGCCTGCCACCGCCACTGCCAAATTGGAAAAACAAATTCAAGCAATCTGAAAGAGATATCCCCTTCTGCGGTAAATGAATGGAGAAGTGCCTAAGCGTACAAACGTACACGCACCCCGCCTGAAATAAACCAAACTGAAACAGCAATGAAAGTTCCCACAATGTACATCACTAATCGTCTCATGACTGAATATGCAACAGAGAATGTCTATGGTGATTTCTTAAATTAAGACAAATTGCCTCTAGAAAGTTAAGCCATTTGTGTTCTGCAAATATAGCTAAGCAAGGAAATTTGGGTCACTGTCATCATGATTTAAATTTCCCATTCACGACAGGAACAGCTGATGGGGGGGGGGGAAGAGCAGAGATTCTCAGCTAAAGGTGAAGCAGACAAGTCATAAAGTAACTTTTTGTCACTGAAACCCCAAAAACATGTTCAAAATAAGACTACCCAACATCACACTGCTGTAACTCAAAACATAGTTGAACACAAAGGCATGCCTTTTTTAACTTTCTGGAAGACAAAATCAGGAACTCTTTGCCCCATATCAATAAGACAATTTTAAACAAACAAAATACAATCTTTAACAGCACTGGAAACAAAAACATCCCTTCTACAATTCATGTAGCACATTAAGGGAATCATTTGGTCAAGTTAAGTTTGGTTTTGAAAGGCTGGTTGAATAGCAGGATGAGATTCTGAAGCACAACACAAGATTTTAGCTTTACCCTGTATCAGTAATAATCAGCTCCCTGCATAGTGAAAAACTCTTGTTTGACAAGAGTTAAGAATGATGTGAACATTTATTTTTATTTTTTTGCACTGGTTCTAGGCACAATGGTGTTTTGCAAGTATTTCCAACATTGTGTGTGTGTGGTATGCCTCTCCATCTTTTCTACCTCTGCTATGCCTCCACAAGTTGCCAGTGATTATAGTCAAAAACATTTTAAACCATTTGCTAAGTCCTTTTGTTGTCCTGCAATAAATGGCTCTCTATGTTGCACAGAGCGGAGGCCTTGATGCAGACAAATGGGTGCAATCTAGATCTGTATTTTAAAATATCATCTTATACACAACTTCTCCCTACAGTATTTCTACACTAGAAATCCTAGGGCCAGCACCAGGAAAGCAACCCCAGACAAATCTCTTTCCCTTGATGTTCTAACCCAGAAGGGAGCACCTGTGATTTTAGATGGGAGATAAGCCAGCCAATCATCGGCAGCCACTATAATGGGAATCCCCATCGTTTTTCTTACCCTCCAGAAATTATCAGAATTCCTCCCTATCTTGCAAATAGAAGAGCACTATCAAAAGCCACAGAGGTACAGCAGAACAAAGACAGACGGGCTTTGCTCTGTCTAGCCCCCAGAGGCAGTCATCCAGCCAGTGACCATTTTAGGCCTGCCAAGTGCGCTGGAAACAAGACTGAAAGGGATCTGGCGATAACAAGTCTCATTCAGGAATACAACCCTACTGCTTTCCTTTCACTCTCAGAACGCAGAAAGCAACCAGTTTTCTAACACCTACTAAAGAGAAACCAATCATGGTGTCCTCCTGGTAGCAAAATTATTTTCAGGATTTGTTATCCTATCTTAGCAGTCTTCTCCCACACACCCCCATCATGCAGCCAATGAACCGAGAACCACACTGTCCAAGTTTAAATTTACTGCTGCAATATGAAGAAGGGCAAGTCCATGAACTATGATACAATGCTGATAGAAGTTGACACAGATAAATGAAAAACTTAATTAAATTGTGGCAGCTGTATCTGAGACATGGCAGGAATACAAAGTGAAAACCCTCCTCCATCTGCTATAGTAAAGAGTTGGTAGTGCTATTACCAGAAACTCTGATTTAATAACTTTAACTTAAGTCTCCCATCTTAAAAACGGGCCATTCAGAAAATTGAATTTGTGCTTATTATCATGAAAAGGATAATACAACCATGTACAATACTAGTAAATATAAAACAGCTTAATTTTGTAACAGTTCTCTCATTTGCATTGTTAATCCGGTAACGCTGGTGGAAAAAGGTGCAACAGAACTATGTACATTTGCCTCAATATGTGCAAAAGGAGTCAAAACCCCTCTTCTTCTTTCTCAGCATTGCTGGTGCTTGGGGGCAGACCAAAGGGTGAAGGACAGACCTAACATTAGGAGTCAAATCCTGGCATATTAAAATCAACTCTTTTATCATTGACAACCAGTTTGTTCCAGTACATTATTGCATTTTCATTTTTTAAAACTGGAAGTAGTTTGAATTCATAACGTGGAGCAAAAGGTGTTAGTAATCCATAAGATCACTAAGCTACTTCAGAACCCTACCCGGAAATGGAATACTGGAGACTGGTTTGCAGTTGCCCCACACTGTTGAGTCCAGGAGGGTGGTTTGGTAGGGTTTTGTTTTTTTGTAAAGGCCATCCAACTGTGTCTTTCTTACGGGGTCACAGTAAGTAAGTTCTGACTTGATGGCACATCACAATAATAGATATACCTGCAGGACCAGTAAAGCATGTAACCTCAAATTGGTTACTAATGAAGCCCGGTTTTTAAGTTTCTGGTGCGGACTTATTTCTACAACACACACTGAAGGCTTACAGGCAGCTGACAACAGAGGGCAAACTAGATTTCGGAAAAAGTTTCACATTAAAGAGTTATCAAAATATCTTCACACTTTAAAGCCTAAAAGAATTAAACACAATGAAATCAAAGCATATTTTCAAAACGTTTGAACAACCATCATTCTTAGTATTAATTTTCAGTGAACTGGATACAAAGACACTATGACTTCATAAAACTGCTTGCAATCAGATAAATAAAAATGCAGAAGATCCTAAGGGAAGCATAGACCTATTTTAAAAAACTGATGTTAAAATCTGCTTACAGTTTGGTTGTCAGGAAAACCTAGAATGAAGAAGAAACACTTCCAGGCTGAGCAATGAGAATAGACATTAGAAGTTTGTTTTAAAGGGATTAAATAGATTAGTGAATAGCGCAGTCTACAACTCAAGAAAATAATTACAGCAAGCGAAGAGTTACTCAGAATAGAGGGGAAGTGAGCTCCAGTATATGCAGTTAAGCAGATTATAGCAGGAAAGGATGTTTCTATGGGGAGAAGACAGATAGCTTTAGAGCCTCAGGGAAAAGGGAACGCAGGGTGGGGAAAGGAAACAGACACATAGTTAAAAGCTGAGTTAGGGTGGAGCCATTTTAAAAATAGGGTGTAGCCGGGGCAAAGTCTGAGCATCAAGCAAGCAATTCAGTTTCCTAGGACTTTTAAAAACAACTTAACCTAACCCTTTAATAAAGGAACCTCAAAATATAAGTATCTCCATAACCTCATCGCTTCAGTTAACTTGGATCTGTTTTGTGAATTCTGAACATTATAGTCTCTAACAAGCAAGCTGGGCCTGGGGAGTGGCTGTTTGAGTCAGAGGAGAGGGGGGAGAGGAGCAGCAGTGCCTGTGCTGCTGCCTTGACAAACCGGGACGAACCAGAACGAACCAGTTCGTGCCCATCTCTACTGTAAATTATTGCCATGCAACTATTCGGGGCAAGCTCCATTCTACCTCCTAAATTACAAATTATTCATACAACTTTTCATTGTATATTCTATGTATATTATGTAAATGGAAAAGTACATACAAACCCCCAAAATCCTATGCAGGATCTTACATAATAGTCAAAACATAGATTCATTTGTTATTTTATTTAAATTCAATATTTATATGCTTCCCAATAACAATGGTCAGGCTACTTTGGAAACAAAATAAAAATGTGTGTAAATAAGAAAACAATACTTAGATACCGTAGCCTGTTACACGGATATATTGAATATCTTTCCAGCCATGTTATAGGAACAATACAGTTGATAAGGGGAGGCACATGGTTAACAATGCCAGATTCTACTTTACAAATGTAAAACACTACAATTATGTTGCATCTATTACAATTTCCATACCTGCATTCCTTTCCTAACTAACCAGAGCCAACTTACAAGCTTCAAAGATCAGAGATTTTTAGCTGATTACCATGTGTTGTTTCTCCTATGTTATCTATAGCCTGGGGTTGGTTTAGCCACCAACCATTGTCACTGTTTACAGAACAAAGCTTCTAAGGAGAGGAACCGAATACCAAACAGGGGTCTTAAAAGTCACTACCAGGTGTGAAATGCTTTATAATCAACAATTTGTGCCTAATAAGCAATCTCTGTATTTTGCGGCCATGTACAAATTTATAAATATTTGCCATGTAATCTTACTCTTACGTCTAAGGAAGTGGATTTGATCCACGAAAGCTCACATTAAAATATGCCCTGGCTGCCAGATGGGCGGTATATAAATCAAATAAATAAATAAATAAATAAATACTAGTAGGCCTCCTTCAGTCTTGAGAGACTATGGTAACGTGCTCTGAATACAGGTCTTGGAACAACATCTAGTGTGGCTGAGAAGGCCAATTCGGGAGTGACAATCCCTTCCACACTGAGGACAAATACAATGGTTTTGCTGGTTTCGGGACGGCCTCTTGGCCTCGGCCTGCTGAACAAGGGTCTCTTCAAAATGGGAGAGGCCATGATGCACCGCCTGCCTCCAGGCTGAACGCTCAGATGTCAAAGTTTCCCATCTGTTGAGGTCCATTCCTAAGGCCTTCAGATCCCGCTTGCAGATATCCTTGTATCGCAGCTGTGGTCTCTCTCTGGGGCGATTTCCCTGCACTAATTCTCCATACAGGAGATCTTTTGGAATCCGACCGTCAGCCATTCTCATGACATGCCCGAGCCAACGTAGACATCGCTGTTTCAGTAATGTATACATGCTAAAAATTCCAGCTCATTCTAGGACTACTCTATTTGGAACTCTGTCCTGCCAGGTGATACCAAAAATGCGTCGGAGACAACGCATATGGAACGTGTTCAGCTTCCTCTCCTGCCGTGCACAAAGGGTCCAGGACTCACTGCAGTACAGGAGTGTGCTCAGGACACAGGCTCTATATCTTGGTACATGCCTAATAATAATAATAATAATAATAATAATAATAATAATAATAATAATAATAATAATAATAATAATAATAATAATAATAATAATAATAATAATAATGCAGGAACAAGTGATATCTTTATTAGACCATTAAGAAAATAAAACAAAAAACAAAAATAAAGTGAGCTTTCGATGAAAATTATTTTCCTCAGGCTGTGCACCAACTTCTCGTGGGTAGTTCCAAAATTATATGCTTTTATTAAAGCCCCGTTATAAAATATAACAGTTAATATTTAAGGTGCCACATGTTTGTGGTTTTTTCTTTAAATTTTATATTTGTTATTTTTGCATGTTTTGTTTCGTTTCTTGCCTGATATCGTTGTGCAGACTAACACAGCTACCTCCTCTAAATCTACGACTTTTGGGATAGGTTTTTGGTTTTGTGGAGGGTTGCAGGGGGAGAACAAAGCAAAGGGCTACCAGTCAACATTGGGTTTAGGCTCACATTTTTAAAAGCCTTGCATGGAATGAGGAAAAACTAGATCTGTACACAAGTCAAGTCACATTTCTGTTTGGTAAGCAACTCTGTTTAGTAAGCGTTTGAAGAAATGGAGCAAAACCATTCACAGACTCTAGCCTCTCGAATGTCTTCTTTAGCTGGGCTGTCCTCTTGAAAGGCTGGATTTATACAATTTAAAATGCTAAACAATGGATTCTGGACTTTTGCTGTCTGCAAAACGACATTCACCTCAACTATTCCATTACATGCAGAAATGACTTATCTCAACCTTCCAGCGATACATATGCACAATTGTACATATAATAACAAGATGACACTTTTTTTTAATGCAACAGAAATGCACTTGACCAAGAAAGAGTGAATTTAAAGTAATTTATAAAAAGAACACAGATGTGAAATTAATTCACTTAAAATGTGATGTTGGATATGATGGACCACCAAAACGACAAGTAAGTAGGTTCTACATCAAATCAACTGAACTCTCTAGAAGCAAAAACAGCTAAACTGCACCTGATAAGAATATAAGACCCACTGGAAAAGACAATAATGCCAGGAAAAAAGAAAGACAAGAAGAAAATAGAAATGGGGGTTTTCGTATCCGTATACGAATACCCCCCTACAGGTGGACATAACAAGGGGCCAGCCCCCTGGGGCCGGACTGTCCACTCACCGTCCGCTGTTGCCGTGGGCTCCGCGCCCCCTTCCTATTGCTCTGGAGTGCTCGGTCGGCCAGCCACTCTTCAGCCTGGCAGAGAGGCTTGTTGTCCCGCCTTCTGCCAGGAGTGGCTAATCGACCGCGAGCTCACAGAGTAATTAGCAGTCACAGAGTAATTAGCAAATCCTTTGCTTGGAGTTTGGGATAAAAAAATTCCAAGCATGCTGCAAGGGATGGTGCTTGAAACCACACACATCAACTGACGTTACAACCTAAGTCTGAACTCACCTCATACAAGCAGACTCAGCATGGACATCTGCCATGAACGTTGAGGACTCTTACCTACAGTTTTTCTGCACTATCCACGAAAAGGTGGTGCGCAGCCTGAGGAAGTGGGATTTTACCCACAAAAGCTTGCAATTTGTTTGATTTTTTTAGTGGTTCAGTAAAGGTGTCACCTTACTCTTTAATCTGTGCAATCTTGAATCACGCAGTCTTTTCCTAATTCTTTCTCCACATTTATTTTAGTTCGCAAAAATTGAGCAGGGCTATTAGTGACGGGACTTTTGAAGGTGATTAATTCAGGTAGTTGTCATATGATGGAAACCACTTGGTGACACATAACAAGTGTTTGCCATCTTTTCTTGTGTGAAGAAGTACTTCCTTTGATCCATTCTGTATTTCCCATCAATTTCACATTATATCAGATTCTAGTACTGTATTCTATATACATTCTTGGTGGGGGAGTTGGTACAGCCTCTTGATCAATTGTGTTGCCTTTTTCTGAACATTTTCCAGTTCTACAATATCTTTTCAGAGGTATGGTAACTGGACCTTTGTCTCATTATGAGATTAAAAGTTGTACAGTACTTTCATTTTCTAACGACCCCAAAATTGAATTTGCCTCTTTCACACCAAGTATGTACCAGAGTGACACTTTCATCAAATTCATCCGTTCAGACCTTGTCAACTTAAATATGAAGTCAGAATTTTTTAATCCCTATGTGCACCAGTTTACACTAACACTGAAATGAATTTCCCTTTTAATGCCCATTGTCTCAGTCTAGATAATTTTTTTGGAGGTCTTCACTTTTGGTTTTAACAATAATTGCTGTCAAGTTAATTCTGATTTATGGCAAACCTTTTCAGGGTTATGATTAAGGTGCTGGGGCAAAATAAGCCTTCCCCATAGAGGTTGAAGACAAATCAAACTGCTATCTGAGTTAGGTTCAGATGAATATCCCTCTAATAATCCTTTTCAAAGCATATGGATACTTTTCATCCATTAACAAATATATGAAGTCACAATTGATCATTCAAAGGAAAGATAAGAGGAATTTGTCAAAAAGGAAGTGGAAAACTTTAACACACACTATTTCTGTTTTGCAAGGGTTCCAATTTTTCTTCTGAAGGTAATTGACTTATACAAGGTCTATCTTTAATACCACAAAATCCTACACCCAAAGGTCTAGTCTTTAGTTAATCCTATAAAGCTATATACCTAATTCATCTGAATGATCAGAGAGGAAAATATACTAATAAACAGTATGGATTGTCTCGGCAATCCATATTTCCAAACCCCCATTTCCATGCATTCCATTTGTGCAAAAGGGTAATTTTACATCCGTTAGCCTTAAAAAGCTGTCTGAAAATGTGGAAATAAGCCAGCTAAATCCTCAAATTGGTTCTCACCTAAATATCTGAAGGGGGGGGGGGGGGAATCAGTGTGTTAAGAAACTAGCAGATTGATTGATTCACATCTTTCAGGAAATCAGGATCCTCAAATAAAACAACTCTTTTCAAATCTCTGTTTTCCTATTCAATATTGAAGTTCATGTGTAATACACCAGTGAGTTGTAGTGTTGTTTTCTTTTTAAAGTTGTGCTTGTTATATTAAAACAAAACAAAACAAACAAAAACCCACTGTTCCTACAAATCCCACAACAATTGTTGGCTTGGGGATTGTGTGGTCCAACATGTCTGGAAACTATCTGGATGGGGAAGGCTTTCTTTCTGCTTGAACCTAAATTTGATCTTTCCTGATAAAAATTTCTTCAGAAATTTAAAAAAGAAATGTCTTATTTATAAGTTTTTAGTGATCAAACACAGACATCGACTAATCCAGAACTTTGCTTCTATGAATAGATCACTTAGCTGTTTTCTGTATCTGTCCTAAAGCGTGGCATCTTATCTTAAAACCTGTTCAATTGTATTTTGCCACTGATTTGCATTCCTCTTCTCTCTTTTCCTTCCAACCCCACCCTCACATCACAGCCAACTAGCTCTTTCCTTTTGTTCCTTAATCATTCCAGTATTGTACAATTGGCTGAAGAACTCTCAGAACCACTGTCTATTTATTTTATTGAAATCACGAAAGATGGGTGAAGTGCTGGAAGAGTGGAGGAGGACTAACGTTGTCCCTATCTTCAAAAAAGACAAAAAGGAAAAACCTGGGAACTACAGACCAGTCAGCCTGACATCAATCCCAGGAAAAATTCGGGAGCAGAGTGTAAAGCGGTCACTCTGCAAGCACCTTGAAAACAATGCAGTAATAACTAGAAACCAGCATGTATTTATCAAGAACAAATCCTGCCAGACTAATTTTTTTCTCATTTGTTTGATCAGGTAATCTCCCTGTAGATGGGAGGAAATGCTGTAGATGTAATAAGTCTTTACTTCAGCAAAGCATTTGACAAAGTGCCCCATGATATTCTGATCAGCAAGCTAACTAGATGTGGGTTGGAAAGAACAACTGCCTGGTGCATACACAGTTAGTTACACAATCATACCCAGAGAGTGCTTATCATGACGTCTTCTCAAACTGGAAGGAGATAACATGTGGGGTACCACAAGGCTTAGTCCTGGGCCTGCTGTTCTTCAACATTTTTATTAATGACTTGGGAGAGGGGGTGCAGAGAACACTTATCAGATTTTCAAGGTGGCACAAAAATCGGTGGAATAACTAATATCCTGGAAGACAGGAACAAAATTCAAAAATATCTTGATAGTTTTGATTACTGGGCTGAAAACAACAGAATGGAATTTAACAGGGATAAATGCAAAGTTCCATGCCTAGAGGGGAAAAACCAAACACACAGTTACAAGATGGGGGATATTGGCTCAGTAATACGATGAACGAGAAGCATCTTGGAATTGTTGCAGATCACAAGCTAAATATGAACCAACAGTGTGATGTGGCTGCCAAAAAGGCCAATGCTATTTTAGTGTGCATTAACAGAAGTATAGTTTCCAAATCCTGTGAAGTACTACTCTCCCTCTATTTGGCACTGGTTAGGCCTCATCTGGAGTACTGTGTCCAGTTTTGGACACCATACTTTAAGAAGGATGCCAACAAATTGAAGCAAGTTCAGAGGAGGGAAACAAGGATGATCCTGGTGCTAACCAAGACATCCAATGATGGACAATCTGAGTTACAGTTCAACATCATACAGATGGTCAATATCCCTGAGTAACAGCCTCAACATCTTGGTCCCCTCACTCACTCATTCTCTATTTCATGACATTTCTGTTAGTGCATCAGGGAGCAGTGCAATTCATAGCTCCTGGTGCCTTGCAGATGACACCATCTTACCGGCAGAAATGACTTGAAATTACTTCTGATTAAAGTGAAAGAACCGCAGCCAAGAAATCAGAAGAAGGCTGAGACTCAGAAGGGCAGCAATAAAGGAACGGGAAAATATCATCAAGTATAAGAATGTGTCACTGGAGACCAAGGCCAAGATCATCCACACTCTTGTATTCCTAAGTACTGTGTACAGGGTGTGAAAGCTGGACTGTGAAGAAAGCTGACAAGAAAAAAAATGCTTCTTTCAAAATATGGTGCTGGAGGAGACTGCTGCAGACACCCTGAAGCATCAGAAAGACAAACAAGTGGGTCTTAGATCAAATCAAGCCTGAACTTTCTCTGGAAGCATAAATGACAAAACTGAGGCTGTTATACTTCAGGCACCTCATCAGAAGACAAGGCTCGTTGGATGAGACAATAGTGCTATGAAAAGCTAAAGTCAGCAGAAGAGGAGGAAGATGCATTGATTCCACGAAGGAAGCCATAGTCTTCAATATAAAAGTGAGCAGCGATGTTGAGGACAGGAAATTTTGGAGATCACTCATTCACAGAGTCACCGTACGTCAGAGGTGACTTAACAACAACATGGGAACTATCCAAACAGCTTCCAGATTATGCAAAGTAGCAGAATTCTTTATTGCATAGTTTTGAAAAAATAACAGCTGAAATAGAAGTGAATCCAAGGGTATTTGTAATGTTGAGGAAGCAGAACCTAGCCAAGTCAGTGGATTCCAATTTCCACTTTTATGGTCCGTAGCTGGTGCTTCAAGTCTCCCACCACTAGTAAGACTCTCACCCTCAGCACAGAGGCTGTTACCAAGAAAAGAGGTAACTGTAGCCCTAAGGACCTGTCCACTGACTGGTACTGATGTGTGCAGAGCTGTGTGCGGATTCATTTTTAGCTTGCCGCCACAAAAGCTTGGTTTACATGGTGGCAGTAACATGCTACACAGCAATCTACGTCGAACTAGGCAAGAGTCAGATTCTTAAAGCACGCTGCTGTGGTTGGCGTTTCATCAGCACTGAAGGAGGTTGATGAAGTGATAGAATTTGAATTAGTCTGCTATTTCAAGGTTATTTGATAACGTGGGCACACAAAACAGGCACTCTGCCATTGGGCTGTGGCTCTTTTTCTATTTTAACCCATGCATTTCACAAATACAAAGATGCAGAACAATGCGGTGTATACTACATAGATTTTTTAAAAACGATTATAAAACTAGCTATTATACAGCGAAGAGGCAGGTGCTCATTTTTCTTGAATAGTTTTCCATATTTGAAGATCTTTGTTATTATTGTCATGCTACAGAAAACAGTACAAGACTTTAAAAAACAAGGTACTTTATTTATTTAACACTATTAAACAATCCAAGATTGAATGACTTCATGATTCATGAATTTCTCTATGAGCCCTAGCTAATACAGTTTTAATGAGTTTTTATTTGTTAGCAGACTATATTTTCATTAATGATGTCAATTATTAGCATATCTATTTTAAAGATTCAAATCTTCAGAGTCTAAATCTTAGGCCAGCATCCTGTTCATGTCTGGCAGAGTATAATGTGAATCTTCCTGTAATCTCTGGCCTGCTGTTGTGCAAGATGGAGTTCACCCTAATGAAAAAATGGTGCTTCCACTCGTGGATGGACCAGATACCTCCTTGCACAAGCTCTGAAACAGCCCAACTTCTCACACAATGCATTGTTCCATAAATAGAGAGGAGGAAAAGGATTCTGCCCCCAAACTGTATTTCCAATGGAAATTACCCATTTAATGTGATCCCCAATTCCGCCACTTTCCTTGAGCAGCACATTTAACAATGAGACATTCCAACTGAGAAGAGCTTTTCTTTTAGAGCCACCCTCCCAATTTCCAGCAGCTGGGGAATGGAATGATGCAAGATGTGGACTGGTACATATGGTCCTTGAGATACAGTATGCTAATACTCTGCAGAATGACCCATCCACTTGACCAAACATTATTCTCATCCGGATTGTGCTTTCATTTATTGGCCCTCATCCACTCTCAGAACCTGCTTAGGCACAAGTTCAGGTCTTCAGCGGGCTCAGATGGGTGACAAAAAGAAGCAATGAAGCTGAATGTTATCTGCTTATTAATGACACCTTACGCTGCATCCTCAGGTTATGCATATGTATACAGATGTTGGTAAGCATGGGGGGAATAAAATAAAGCTTGCTGATGTAATTAGCACAAAGCAGCATTTAAAAAAAAACCCAAAAAAAACCCCACAGAACCACCTTCTGGTGGTTGGTCATACTGCTCAGAATGCAAGACTTGCAATATCCCACCTCTCTTCCTGTAAAGGTTATCCTACAAGGTGACAAAGATTTCTGTCCCAAAATGAAATCTAAGACTTGATCAAAATGGATATAGTATATCAACAATCAAGAGTGCCTAGGAGTCCTCTTCAGGACCATTTCCCCCCCCCCATGTTTTGAGGGGTCCTCAGCACTTCTAACCCTCACCGCGCCCCTGGATCTGTAGTTATTCCCCACACTGATGTATATCAATATTAATAGCAGCTTTAGAGAGGTGCAAACTTAAATTTCTGAGCAAAAACGAAAACCATCACTGGATCCTAATGTGATTTGGCCTCCAGGTCCCACAAGGCCTTGGCAGCAGGGGTAGGAAACGGAGGAGAGCTGAGAAGTGAGTGAGGGGAGACAGAAGTAGAAACCTAAAGAATGGAGCAAAAGCTCCATCCTCCTCTACTGTACATGCATTAAAACGTACGCAACTTTAACCACAGTATACCAGGTACGGTTACATATTCATACCATATCTTTTCACAGTGGTTGAAAGGGGGAAAAAACACTTACTTGCTTCTTGACTAGCGTATGGCCACGCAGAGGCAGATAGAAAAGGTGGCACGGGAGAACTTGTCCTGCTGTCTCCCAATTGCTGTGTAATATGCCTCACAGTGTCCTTATTTTTCCTATTCTTTCTCCGCCCTGTAGGCTGCCATCCATCTGCCGCAACTTGTTCTGAGAAAGCATTTTGTATTGCGCTATTTTTGGTGGGCTGCAAGTCATTTCCTCCATAATGGGACGGAGAAATCGGTTCTTCTTTGACACGCAAGGGTCCGTAGCCCAGGTCACTGGACCAAAGAGACTGGGATGAAATGTCATCATGACTCTCTGCTTTTGGTTCTTGATCCTCTTTTTCATATGTGCTCCCTCCTTCATGACAACTAGCAATTGCTGAATCACCAGAGGAGTTTGCTGGACTTCTCCGTTGAGCCAGCCAGGGCGATATGCTCCTACCAGCCACTACTGCTGAAATCAAAGCGTCGGTGCTACTGCTGGACGGACCCCCCAGTTCGTAATCAATAAGATCATCTGATGCATCAGACTTTATGCTTATGTCAAGAGCAGCCTTTATAAAGTTGTGACAAGCTTGCACAATATCAGTCATTTGGAGATAGCTAGCAGCTGACATCACCTCAATAACATTCCTGCTGGTCAATGCAAGGTGCGCTGAGTACATGAAGTCAATGATTGCTTTAAAGCCTTGTGCTGTCACAATGTCTAAATGGGTGACAGTTGCCTGATCAGAAGTCTTCTGCACCTGGCAGTATAGCGTCTTGAAATACCGGCTGCTCCCAAGTAAAATGTTTTTATGAGCCTTGAAAATCTTCCCCTCCACTATAATACAAACGTCACAGAGGATACCATGCTGTCTTTGTTCATTGAGTTCTTGAAGAAGATGACGATAATGGGAGGCAATCTCCATGTCTTCCTTCCGATTGTTCATTTAGAAATATTTGCACGGCTGCCTTCCCTCACTCTGTGACAGACAAATAGAAAGGTTAACACATTAGATGGCTCGTCATATGGCATATGACACTAGAGAAAATACCCCAAAGACATTTAACAATACTCTCACGATTAAAAGCTCGAGGAAATTATTATTAGAATACAGTACTATGCTGAGCAACAGGATTTAAGCCATTGAAGAAAATAAGAGGGAAGGGGGACAAAAACATGAAAACTTGAGATGACAGTCTACACAATTTACCTCTTATTTGCTGAATAAAGTCTTTAAAGTTTTTGAAAAGTATGATGTTTTGCGCTCTGGAGATCTTTTGTGGAACATCATAACCTTTGAGTACTGTAGCCCATCAAAAGCATGAAGCGTTCAGAATCATAGGTATATAGACAGAACATATGGTTGCATGCTTGTAGACAATAAATTCAAAGGAAAATGAAACACAGAAAAAACCAATAGGGGTAATTTCAGTTTTAACATTGGCCATTCACAAAATGATTCTTGCCAATAATACTAATAGCATGTCACTAAGTAAGCTAAGTGATATAGGTATTCCAATTCATGCCTTTAGGGACAGACTACAATCTTTTAACAAACTGTAACTGATTCTCTTGCGCTAACCTGCCTATGAAACTGCTCAGCATGTACTCAGTATCTGCTCTAGAAGGCTGGGAACCCCTCCAGAGCAATGTTTTTAGTAGCATGAAGAGCAGAAAGGGAGGTGGGAGATGTAGAAAGGACTGATCAAGATTTGGGGAGCTGCACAGAGAGGGTGGTCTGCTAACGTAAGTGCTTCCATCAGTAGATTTACACCACTATGTCCTGGCTCACATGTGTTAAATTATATGATTATGATACGAGCAACAACAGTTTTGTGAATGGGCAGTGTTAGGAGAGTACACTGTAATACATTTTTTTCGTCTTTAAGGTGCCACAAGATTCTCTGTGGGTGTTTCCTGCTACAATTGGTTAAAAGCAGCTATTCATTTGGGAGTCCCCTATGAAGGCGCTTCATAAAAATAATTTTGGGGCGCAACGTAGTGGCCAGTGTCAGAAAGCTGCGTCTCCACCAGAGGTCATGGGTCTTCCAGCAGAACAATGACCCGAAACACACTTCAAAAAGCACTCAGAAATTGTTACAAACAAGGCGCTGGAGAGTTCTGAAATGGCCAGCAATGAGTCCAGATCTGAATCCCATAGAACACCTGTGGAGAGATCTCAAAACAGCAGTTGGGAGAAGGCGTCCTTCAAATCTGAAGGCCCTGGAGCAGTTTGCAAAAGAAAAGTGGTCCAAAATCCCAGTAGAGAGGTGTAAAGAAACTCATTCATGGTTACAGGAAGCGATTGATTTCAGTTGTTTTTTCCAAAGGGGGTGCTACCAAATATTAAATTAAGGGTGCCAATGATTTTGGCCAGTGCATTTTTGGGTTTCTGTGTGGGATTGTATCAGATTTGACTTTTCTTCTCTGTTTTGTGTGTGTGTGTGTGTGTGTGTGTGTGTGTTGTTCCAACGCAAACCAAAGAAATGAACATGTGAGTACCAAAACATTTGCAACTGCAACAATTTTCTGAGAGAAAGGTTGCATTTTCTGACAGAATTGCAAGGGTGCCAATATTTTTGGCCATGACTGTAAATGTAACTAACTAACTCTTATGACTGATGAAGTGAACATGTTCCACAATAGCTCACATTAAAATAGAGCAGTTAGTCTTTAAGGGGCCACAATGTCTTCATCTTACTATTTTTTTGCTTTGGTTTTGTTTTGTGTTCCTTGTTGATAACTAATAAATAAATAAATACATTTCAAAAAGCACATCTCAGAATGTTTCATTCTTTAAATCCCCATCCTACAGCAAAACTCAAGTTGTTAAAACATAAATTGTTATTTTTAATTTTCTTTAAACTTAGTATTAAGCCACTTCAAAAACCATGATAAATCATTTCATACCATTGACTTTCTGTGAGCAATGGTAAATATGCGCTCTTCAAATCTTTAAAGGTTTCTCTTTCTGTTTCAAATAGTTACTAAAACACATCTGTTCTATTCCATTTCCCCCATCAAATTCTGTGTCATACTTCTTCTCTATAGGCTGTGCCCTTTAGATTACACGCTTCTTTGTAAAGACTTTAAAGTAGTTAGTTGCAGGCGCCATTGCCAACTATTTCCAAATATCAATTGCAGGGATCTCTTACTAAAAGCTATATCCAAAATCATACCATTTACATATGCAAACCTTACAAAAAGGCATTACTGTATATGTGTTATAGTTAATATCTATTCTGTAGTGCACACTTGTTCAAAAAAGTAAACATACATGCAGAAAATTACTAATAAGTTTGATGCCTAATCATACATCTGAATGCAGTTAAGTAGCTTTCACACAATATGGTTTTATGATCCAATTTATTTTTCTATTACAATGCCATGAATTAAGCTTGTTATTAATTCAGCTTTCATCAGGGGCGCAGTGTCCTTCCAATGTCCTCATATAATTCTTTGTTGACATTAGGCCTGTTATCTTAGTCTTCTTCTCCTCGACACTTTTTCTTGGAAACACAAAATAGGCTAATCACACACAGCAATCCTTCCTTACTCCCTCAATATCTACTGGCATTACAGCAACATCTGGATCACAGTAAGTGGATGGCATAATGAAACATAATTGAAAGAGTATTGAAACACTCCGTGGCAGAGTGTGTTTGCTTCTTAGGGTATCTGTTCTACATCTCAATTTGCTTAGGCACCTTCGATAACAGTGTTTCCCAACCTGGGGGTTGGGACCCCCAAGGGGGTCGCAAAATGTTTCCTGAGGAGTGATAGGTCACCTTATATGTGTTCTAACCCTCATTAAATAATTTCTTCCTTGACCTTTCAGGGTCAGATATTAAAGTTAATGTGTATGTGTATGTATGAGAAACAGGCCCTTTGAGGGAGAAAGAAGCCTCTATTATCTAAGAAGGGATGACTTTACCTCCATTAAAAATGCCTTTTTATGCAAATGTGGTGGAAGGGTCGCAGGTTACTTGGCTGTTATAAAAGGGGGTTGCGACTCAAAAAAAGGTTAGGAACCATTGTTCTAGAATAATTTGGCCTTCACTGTCGACCGTAACTCGTAATAGAAAGAAAACAAAAACCGGAAGAGTTATAACAACACTGTCCCTTTGGGACTTATGTAGAACTTTTTAAAATGAGGGCCACGATCTTGAACACTTGTCTAAAACCAATTCTTGCAATTTAAGTACTCCAACTTCTGCAACTGAAAGAAATGCATAACATGCATATCTTATTCTAGCTACTGAGAATATTTTTACTGAAAATTGGGATTCTCTTCACCAATAAAGTTTACAAAGCCCCAACCACCTCACCACTTGTCTTCTTCTATACCCACAGATGCAATACATCAAGTTTCCTGTTCTGGAGAAGACTGAAGAATGACTTATCCGGTCACATCTGAGAGGCTCATGCCTAGATACAGACTTTCTTTTCTTCAGACGTCCACGAAATGAAAGCTTGAGTAACTTTCAGAAGCAGTTAATATTTCTTCCATTCAAGTAAACATGCAATGATTCAGTATACAGAATTCTTTGGCTGGTAAATTTTCTCCTCTCATCTGGCACCAAGCTGACAGCAGGCTTTGCTAAGCTGTTCCTATGTATGTGCTTGGCATTATGTAGAACTTTTTAAAATGAGGGCCACGATCTTGAACACTTGTCTAAAACCAATTCTTGCAATTTAAGTACTCCAACTTCTGCAACTGAAAGAAATGCATAACATGCATATCTTATTCTAGCTACTGAGAATATTTTTACTGAAAATTGGGATTCTCTTCACCAATAAAGTTTACAAAGCCCCAACCACCTCACCACTTGTCTTCTTCTATACCCACAGATGCAATACATCAAGTTTCCTGTTCTGGAGAAGACTGAAGAATGACTTATCCGGTCACATCTGAGAGGCTCATGCCTAGATACAGACTTTCTTTTCTTCAGACGTCCACGAAATGAAAGCTTGAGTAACTTTCAGAAGCAGTTAATATTTCTTCCATTCAAGTAAACATGCAATGATTCAGTATACAGAATTCTTTGGCTGGTAAATTTTCTCCTCTCATCTGGCACCAAGCTGACAGCAGGCTTTGCTAAGCTGTTCCTATGTATGTGCTTGGCATGGCAGCTTTTATGCATCAGTTTAAGTGATCACAACACCTGAACCAAGATGAATGATCCTTATAAAGGAAGAAGTAATAGCCCTACTGGCAGATTTGTGGGTGGGTGGGTAGGGGGCTCCGGGCCAATTCACATTTCCTCTGTATCATGTAGTCAAAGGGGGGGGGGAGTGAATCAGCTGCCTTAATCCTAGAGCACTCACTGCCCACTTTTTTTATCAGTGTGGTTGCACCCTAACTTTTGCTGGTAAACCCCAAAAGTTTTATCTGTACACATTCCTAAGTCCTAATGCAGCAAATTCTTCTAAAGCCCTTACTTGTATTGGCCCCACAGATTTTATCCACAACATCTGCTGAGGGCCATTTTTCAGATATGCTAGTAGCCCAAGGGCCACGAGTCCAAAGTACTAGGGCAAGAAGGCTAACTGGCATGCTTTTAAAAGAACATTTAATGGAATGGTAATGCACTATAAAGGTGTTATAAAGGGTTTTCTTTAGATGAAAAACTGAATTTGACTATTAAAATAATGTGGAGGGATGACTGGAAAGCCCCCTTTTGGCCTCCTTTGACTAAAACATTTTTTTTTAAAGTGGAAAAAATTGATGAGCATAGCCTTGGAACAAAGGTATTTACCATATGGGTAGGGAGAAATGTTGTCATGTTTAAGCTGGATTCAGAAAAGAATGAAGTTCTAGATATCTTATTGTAAAGATACAGTGCTGTACATTGGCTACTAGAGCATACCAAAGTATTTCAGAAATAAATTGGCCTATGCTTTAGAAATTATGGCAAATCCTTTGACTGCAAATCAGAAAAATCTATGGATTGTTCTAAAAGAAATGGGTATTGGACTTTCCTGATACATAGGTGACAATATCCTATAACAGAAATTGCTAGGATAGAATAAGGAAAAACACAATGGTTTTCCATAGACAAAGGGGTTAGACAAGTGTGTATTTCTCTGTTCAATTTACACACAGAATATATCAATTTGTATGCACATCACATCACATGGAAAGCAGGACTAGATTCAGATGGAGGAGGAGTGAAAATTGGTGGAAGAAAATCAAAAGTCTAAGACAGTGGTTCCCAACCTTGGGTCCCCAGATATTCTTGGACTACAACTCTTAGAAGTTCTAGTCAGCTCAGCTAGTGGTGAAGACCTCTGGGAGTTTTAGTCTAAGATATGTGTACTATGTGTCATCAAGTTGCAATTGATTTATAGCCACCCCAGTAGGGTTTTCAAGGGACGTGAGACACTTAAGGAGTGGTTTTACAAGTCCTATTCACCCATGGTGAGTTTCCACAGCCAAGATGGAGTTCAAACCCAGGTTTCGTATGTCTTGTCTGCCACTCTATCCACTGCACCACTAGTCATCCAACCAAAGATATGCAAACACCATATTTCTGCCATAGGGACTCAACAATGCAACTCAGACAAATGGATCGGAGTCATGAATCGAGTCCCCATCCCTGCTAGAGACCAAAGTGAATATCATCTACCCCATGATATTCCTGATTCAGTGTATGGACATCAAAGCTGGATAGTGAAGAAAGCTGACAGAACCCCTCCTTCACACACGATTCATTTCAAATGTGGTGCTGGAGGAGAACTTTCCAGACACTATGGACTGCCAGAAAGACAAATAAGTGGGTTATCAAGTCAAGCCCGAACTCTCCCTAGAAGTTAAAAATGACTAAACTGAGCCTATCGTGCTTTTTTTTTTATAAGACAAGAGTTTCTGAAAAAGACAATAATGCTGGAACAAGTTGAAGAGAGCAGCAAAAGATGAAGACCAAATAAGAGATGGATTACTCCAATAAAGAAAGGTTTGAGTTTGCAGGTTTGACTTCCAAGAAGCCACTTCCTAGATTCTCTGGAATGCCAAAGAGGCAAAAAATAGAAAACGTTCAGAGACTTTAAGACAATGAACTAATATATTGGGAGTGGTGGACGGGTGATGAAATGGCACTTCCCATGTCCAGCTGCTCTGAATGACCTTCATAGGTCTTGTATGTGCCCTGATAAGGCGTAGGTTTCCATTCCTGTGACCTTTCATTCATCAGTTCAGAAATGAGGCAAGCCAGAAGACAAAGAAACCTGGGAAATGGTGAGGGGAGCAAAAGAAAAAAAGAAAGAAATGCCCTATACTCAATTACTGCAGCTTAGTTCTTTCCTTCACTTGTTTTATTTTATGGCTGAGCTCCAATTACATTAGAAAAGTTCAGCTTCTTTATGGGGCTTTTGGAGTCTAGGTTGTCTTTTTGAAAGAAAGGATTTCTTGTTTTGAGTACATTTCTCTTTTAGTGTTTGGGAAAAATTGCTTGTATGCTTATTTGTTTAGCCTGTCTTTTGGGACCAGATGCTTGGGTCGTGAATTTTGAGTAGATTCAACCTTTGTAGTGTACTTTCCCCCTTTCAATCCAATTTTTAAAAATTCTAGTTTCCATTTGATGTGTGTGTCAGTGTGATTGGGTTCTTTTGAAAGTTGTGGCAGTTCCTCTTTTTTGGCAGGAAGAGGCAGAGACGACTTTTCGTCATTCTCAATTTCAACTTTATTAACTTGGGGTGTTTCAACTACAACTCTAAAAGGATCAAAACATGATAAATCTGGTATCTGTCCATAATTAGTCAACGTAGATTGTTCTTGTAGCCGAGGATGACTCACTGCGGGGCTGGCCCAAACCGTTCGCAGTCCGTAATCTTGCGTAGGGGAGCACTCCGCATCACACAAACTGTTCCACAACATGGGTGTCGAGCCCAATTGCCTTCCTTCAGTGGGGTATTGTAGGTTGCATCTGGGCATATCACTCTCTTCCCATGCCCTTGTCCCCTGGGAAAGACGATCACCGTCCATTCTTGTGTCTCGAAGGTGGTTTCGCCCGCGCCTCTAGTCTCTGGGTCTGGCAATAAGCCTCCGACTTTCAAATTTGGGAAGTCCTTCAGAAGATCCCGTGCTTTCTCATATTCAGCATCATTCTTTCCTTTCTCCAACTCCGCTTTTCTCCCCTCTTTCTCTCTTTCCAGTCTAGTCCCAAACCTCCTTTCTCCCCCTTCTTTTATATCCTCCTCCCACACAGAGATTTTTTTGCTCCTCCCCTTTTATTCCCTCTCTTTCTTCCACCAGACAAACCTCCACACTCCTTTTCTCCTTTGATAAACTCTTTCTATCTCTCTTACATCACCCTTACTGATTCCTCTTTCCTCCTTTTGTAGTTCTGTCGGTGAGGACGGCTCATTAGACTCTTGCCTTCCTTCACAGTCAGATGTCACTATTTTATATATTATCACCTAATTTTCTTTACTTGGATTTTACTGAACCAGTCTTCTTCAAGTTTACAAGATGGGGGATACCTGGCTCAGCAAAACTACGAGCGAGAAGGATCTTGGAATTGTCGTAGATCACAAGCTGAATATGAGCCAACAGTGATGTGGCTACAAAAAAAGGCAAATGCTATTTTAGGCTGCATTAATAGAAGTATAATTTCCAAATCCTGCATGGTGCTAGTCCCACTCTATTCAGCACTGGTGAAGTCTCACCTTGAGCATTGTGTCCAGTTCTGGACACCACACTTCAAGAAGGATGCTAACAAATTGGAACAAGTTCAGAGGAGGGCGACAAGGATGATCAGGGGGCTGGAAACCAAGCCCTATGAGGAAAGACTGAAAGAATTGGGCATGTTTAGCCTTGAGAAAAGAAGACTGAGGGGTGATATGATAGCACTTTTCAAATATTTGAAAGTCTGTCCTACAGAGGAGGTGCAATATCTGTTCTCAATCATCCCAGAGTGCAGGACACACAACAATGGGCTCAAGTTACAGGAAGCCAAATTTCGGTTGAATATCAGGAAAAACTTCCTAACTGTTAGAGCAGTACGACAGTGGAACCAGCTACCTTGGGAGTTGGTGAGTGCTCCAACACTGGAGGCATTCAAGAAAAACTTAGATAAACACCTGGCAGATGGGCTTTGATTGTATTCCTGCACTGAGCAGGGGGTTGGACTTGATGGCCTTTTAGGGCCCTTCCAACTTCACTTTTCTATAATTCTATGAACTTTAACCTGAGACTATCCTTCATCTTGGGCGTCATAAGAACATAAGAAGAGCCCTGCTGGATCAGGCCAAGAGCCCATCTAGTCCAGCTTCCTGTATCTCACAGTGGCCCCACCAGATGCCTTTGGGAGCACACGAGACAACTAGATACCTGTCTCCTGATACCCCTCCCCTGCATCTGGCATTTGGGCAACCTTCCTTCTAAGCCTGGAGATTGTACATCCCCATCATGGCTTGTAACCTGCAATTAGGGTTGCCAGATACATGGGTACCAAATGGAGGACATAGAAAGACAAAAAAAAGAGGACAGAGGAGGACATATTGAATGTTTCATTTAACAAACAGGAAGGGGGCCTACCAAGAAACAGCGGCTTCCGATTGGGAGCAAAGCAAATAAACCCGAACCCACCCCCGCCCAGCTGCAGGATCCCCCGGCCATTCGCACTCTGCACAGGCTCAGAGGCAACCTTGCTAATCTGGATGCCCAAACAAGGCTCCGGCGCAGGCAGGGGGAAAGCTGCGCCGGGCAAAGCCGAACGAGGCAGCCTCCCCTCCCCCGAGGGTCATAAGTTCAAGGCTGGGGAGTGTGGGAGTTGGAGTCCCCGAAAGGGACTTTGAACACACACAGTCTGGGCGCTCGCCTTTCCATCGATGTGCTCGGGCGCTGCTTGCTCCTGCCTGGCTCGGTGGGCGGCGCTCCACTCGCGCTGCCTTTCTGGGCTCCACATGGGCTGGGCGGGCATGGCGGATCGCCGAGCAGCCGCGGCGGCGGCGGAAGTGGGGGGCGAGGGCTGCGCTCCAGTGCCGGCGGCAGCTAACAGGGGGTGGGGAAAGACAGGGGGAGGGGGGTCCTTCCACCTCTCCCCCTCCCATTCAAAATTATAACATAAAATATACAAAAGCCGGACATTTTAAAGGTTTTTATCTTTGCCTGCCAGATGGAGGACATTAGGCGAAAAAGGAGGACATGTCCTCCTTTTGCCGGACGTCTGGCAACCCTACTTGCAATGGACTTTTGCTCCAGAAATCTGTGCAATCCTCTTTTAAAGGCGTCTAGGCCAGATGCCATCACCACATCCTGTGGCAAGGAGTTCCACAGACTAACAACACGCTGGGTAAAGAAACATTTTCTTTTGTCTCTTCTCACTTTCCCAACACTCAATTGGAGTGGATGTCCTCTGGTTCTAGTATTGTGTGAGAGGAAAAAGAGCTTCTCTCTATCCACTTTATCCATCCCTTGCATAATTTTAGACGTCTCAACCATGTCCTCCCTCAGGTGCCTTTTCTCTAGACAAAAGAGCCCCAAACACTGTAGCCTTTCCTCCTAAGGGAGGTGCCCCAGCCCAGTCATCATTTGAGTCGCTCTCTTCTGCACCTTTTCCAGTTCCACAATGTCTTTTCATAGGTGCGGCAACCAGAACTGTACGCAATACTCCAGGTGTGGCCTTACCAGCGTTTTGTACAATGGCATTATAATGCTGGCTGATTTATTTTCAATCCCCTTTTTAATGATCCCTAGCATGGAATTGGCCTTCTTCACTGCTGCCACACATTGGGTTGACACTTTCATCAAGCTGTCCACCAGCACACCAAGATCTCTTTCCTGATCTGTCACTGACAACTCAGAACCCATCAGCTGATAAAGTTTTGATTTTTTGCCCCAATGTGCATTACTTTACATTTTCTTATATTTAAACACATTTGCCATTTTGCCACCCATTCTCCCAGTTTGGAGATCCTTTTGGAGCTCTTCACAATCCCTTCTGGTCTTCACCACCCGGAAAAGTTTTGTGTCATCTGCAAACTTGGCCACCTCACTGCTTATCCCTGTCTCCTGGTAATTTATGAACAGGTTGAAAAGCACCGGTCCCAGGACAGATTCCCCGAGGCACACTGTTTTTCACCTCTCTCCATTATGAAAATTGTCCATTGACCCTCACTATCTGTTTCCTGGTTCTCAACCAATTCTCAATCCATAAGAGGACCCCCTGACTGTGGAGTTTTCTCAGCAGCCTTTGGTGAGGGACCATGTCAAACGCCTTCTGAAAATCCAGATAGACAATATCCACTGGTTCGCCCGCATCCACATGCCTGTTGACCTTTTCAAAAAATTCTAAAAGGTTTATTAGGCAAGACTTACCCTTACAGAAGCCATGCTGATTTTCCCTCAGCAAGGCTTATTCTTCTATGTGTTTTAAGATTTTATCTTGGATGAGCTTTTCCACCATCTTCCCTGGAACAGACGTTAGGCTAACCGGCCTGTAGTTTCCCAGGTCCTCCCTCCTTCCCTTTTTAAAGACTGCCGTGACATGTGCTATCCTCCAGTCCTCTGGCACTGTGTGTCTCTTTGGGATGGGAAATGTTCTCACCATGTACACCCAATTTGTTGATTTATTCATTTATTTATTTCATTGATTTGTATATCATTAGTGCAGTGCACTATTCTGGGCAGTTATTTGATAAAATCAGACAGCAGACAAATCAAAATAAACAAAGACAATTGTTATGCAGATGAGAATGTAGTTAATTTTAACTAGAGGGATGGCGGAAGAGTTGGGAGAAATCTGTAATTAAAAAAAGCGGCTTGTGTATCTTCTGTGAAAGGATGCCACTTCAACTTGCACATCAATTCAAGCTGTTCCACCCTTTACTTCTTAATGTCATCACTATGTTTCTCCATAAATGCTAGTCTTTGTGTTTTCCCTAAAACTAATTACATATAGTGTATTTTAATGTTCTTAAAGTTTCTTATGAATTGTGCTATCGTCTCATAATCTAATTCAATTTTTCGTCTGCTTTTGAATAAATAGCTAGGCCAGTATCCAGTCAAGCATGTGCTGAACTGAAAGTCCTGCCAGTGCAACAATGTGGGATCATATTGCTTGGATCACGTTGTCATCATACACATGGAGGTGTCTTTTTTCTATGTATTTCTTCTCAGAAATCACTGCATTCACAGTGGCAACCCCACGCTACGATGTTGGTGGACTTCCTGCCAGCAGACACTCAACAGAATTACTAAAAACTATTCTACTTTTGAACTCACTTTGGTCCTTTCAAATTACCTTCACTTGCTCACTGGAGTACATTTAGCAGAGCTAAAATATAAGTGCTTAAGGATTGTACTTCTGCTTCATCCATTGCGCAACTACCCAACCGTGAGTTGTACATGCGTAGCTGTGCAACAGGATTGTGGCCAATGTATTCTCATACATCATCTGCACAGAAATACTACACAAAAGTCTTGACTTAATATTACCAGAAATTTCTAGATATGAGTGCAGGCTGAAAACCAGAACTCTGTGAACAGGATTTCTGTATTTCATTCAGTAGCACTCCCAATATCAACAGCCTGAACAAGAGCATCAGGTTTGTTCTTGAATTTAGAAGTTGTAACAGTGCTATCTATATTGTGATCAATTAAAAAGATAACATTGCCTCTGCACTTCAACACTCCATTGATGTTTCCTTTTCCTTTATTGTGTGAAATGTCTTCATTAGTAGCTCTTTCTTCTCTAACTACCATTTCTTCATGCCACAGATTATTATTCCAATACTGCTAGAACTGGAAAATATTGATTAACACAGTGTAGAGAAGACAGAAGAACTACAATGAGTCAGTAGAATCTGAGTTAATACTTCATGAAACTCAGGGGACAGAGTTACATCCAATAAGACGGATCTGTAGTTATGCTACTAAAGAGGAACATCAAGTCTTGAAAAATCCTACGTGCTACCAACTTCTTCAGGACAATATAATCTTCTAGTTCTTATCCTGAAATGGGAAGGAGACATCTAGCTTCTCTGAACTTTGAGTTGGTGTAATAAATAACAAATCAGTATATTTGGGAGTGGGGGGTGGAGAAGCAACACCAAAGTCACATTCAAAGTAGTTAGACACAACAATTCATTTTAAAAACTCCATTCAGGCAGCCAGTCATTAAGGGAAAGCTTCACCTGCTTAGAGAAGGCAGCAAAGATGGGTCCAATCTGGCCTCCTGTAGGAGGGAGTTCCAATGTCTGCGAGCAGCAACTGAGAAGGCCCACTCCTGTGTCCCCACCAAACACACCAGTGAGGGTGGTGGACCAATAGAAAGACCTCTCCTGATGATCTTAACACTTGGGCAGACTCATAAAGGGAGATGCGGTTCTTGAGATGGCTTGGACATAAGCCATTTAGGGCTTTATAGGTTAGAACCAGCACTTTGAACTGTGCCCAGAAACGGATGGCCACTTTGTTTTCTTGCATTTCCTTTTCTTTGGGATGGTTTTTGTTGCTGCCTCCTGTACAATGTCACGAGCCTCCATCCATAGTTCTTCAGGCACTCTGTCCACCAAATCTAATTCCTTAAATCTGTTCTTCACTTCCACTGTGTCTTCATAAGGGATTTGGTTTAGATTATACCTGGCTAGCCCAGTGGTTTTTCCTACTTTCTTCAGTTTAAGCTTGAATTTTGCAATAAGAAGCTGATGATCAGAGCCACAATCAGCTCCAGGTCTTGTTTTGGCTGACTGTATAGAGCTTCTCCATCTTTGGCTGCAGAGAACATAATCAATCTGATTTCGGTATTGCCCATCTGGTGATGTCCATGTGTAGAGTCGCCTCTTGTGTTGTTGGAAAAGAGTGTTTGTGATGACCAGCTTGTTCTCTTGACAAAACTCTATTAGCCTTTGCCCTGCTTCATTCTGAACTCTAAGGCCAAACTTACCTGTTGTTCGTTTTATCTCCTGACTCCCTACTTTAGCATTCCAGTCCCCTATAATGACAAGAACATCTTTCTTTGTTTTTTTTTTAACTTTTAATCTTTATTGCATTTAAAAAAGAAATTATAAAAATAAGAAAATAATTATCACAATATTAGCACATAACCAAAATAACTTTCTATTATCTCTTTCGCAAAACAGTAAGTCTTTAACATTTTTACTTCCTTATTTTCCACCAAACATTTATTTTCTTCGCAATCTTAATAATACCTTTCTTAATTCTTTTTTTATATCCATATTAACAATTGGCTTTACATTGTTTTTACTTCTGTTGAGAGCAGTTCTGCTTCTAATTTAAGCCTAAGTCACTTGGTACCGGTTTGGAATCTTTCTTCCATTTCTTTTTAAGGTAATTATTTACTTTCCCCCATTGGGATTCGTGCTCCGTTCTACTCTTTCCTTTCAATGAGTCTGTTAGTTTGTCCATTAATATTAGTTCCTGTAATTTTATTAAACAATCCTCCACCGAAGGTTCCTCCTTGTCTTTCCATTGTTTTGCCACTTGAATTCTGGCTGCGCCTAATATGTATAAACAAATTTTTGTCTCTTGTCTTGAGTTTAGCTTTACCATATTGAACAAATAAGTTTCAGGTTTCATCTCCATTTTTATTTTTAAATCTATGATTATTTTTTCTATTTCTTTCCAAAATTTCCTAATAAATTTGCAACCCCACCACATATGATATAGTGTTCCTTTTACTGTCTTACATCTCCAACATTTAACTTTCTCATTTTTCTTCACCTTTGCCAATTTCTCTGGTGTCATATACCATCTATATAATATTTTCATATAATTTTCAAATCTGTACTTATTAATAGTTTTTGGTTATCATTCCATGCTCTAAACCAAACCTCTGCTTGAATTGTTCTACCTAATTCTTGCATCCATTTTATCATATTTTCTTTAATTACTTCCTGTTCCATATTTCTTTCCAATAATAGTTTATACAACTTTGCAATTTGGTGATTTTCTTTTCCCCACATCTTTTTTTGGTGTCAGTTCTAGAAGGTGTTGTAAGTCTTCATAGAATTGGTCAATTTCAGCCTCTTCAGCATTGGTGGTTGGTGCATAAACTTGGATTACTGTGATGTTGAAAGGTCTGCCTTCGATTCGTATTGAAATCATTCTATCATTTTTGAGATTGTATCCCACTACAGCTTTTCCCACTCTTTTGTTGACTATGAGGGCTACTCCATTTCTTCTACGGAATTCTTGCCCACAATAGTAGATATGATAATCGTCTGAATTGAATTCGCCCATTCCCGTCCATTTTAGTTCACTGACGCCCAGGATGTCAGTGTTTATTCTTGCCATCTCCTGTTTGACCACATCCAGCTTACCAAGGTTCATAGATCTTACATTCCAGGTTCCTATGCAGTATTTTTCTTTGCAGCATCGGACTTTCCTTTCACTTCCAGGCACGTCTGCAGCTGAGCGTCCTTTCAGCTTTGGCCCAACCACTTCATTAGCTCTGGAGCTACTTGCCCTTGTCCTCCGCTCTTCCTCAGTAGCATGTTGGACCCTTCCGACCTGAGGGGCTCATCTTCCAGCGTCATATCTTTTAGCCTTTTGTTTCTGTTCATGGAGTTTTCTTGGCAAAGATACTGGAGTGGCTTGCCAGTTCCTGCTCCAGGTGGATCACGTTTAGTCAGAACTCTCCACTATGACCTGTCCGTCTTGGGTGTCCCTGCACGGCATAGCCCATAGCTTCTCTGAATTACTCAAGACCTTTCGCCACGACAAGGGAGCAATCCTTGAAGGGGAAAGCATTAATGGCCATTGCCAAAACCCAGAGACAAATCCAGGAACACCTCCAAGCTGCATACGTCTGTTTTTAGAGGGAGTGCATCTCCATCCAGCACAGGCTGCATCTTTATTCCTTGATCTGCCTTTCGACTGACCAGGGCACCTCTGTCTTGTCTGGATTAAATCTCAGTTTATTCAGCCCCATCCAGTCCATTACTGACATCAGACACTGGTACACAGCCAAAACAGCTTCCTCGGATTTAGATGGCAAGGAGAAAGAGAGTTGGGTGTCATCCGCATGCTGATGACACCGAACCCCAAAAACTCTGGAGAATCTCTCCCAGCGATTTCATGTAGATCTTAAATAACATAGGAGTCAAAACAGAACTCTGAAGGACCCCACAGGCCAGTGGCCAAAGTGTTGGATTCCCCCAGCACCACTTCTGAATTCTCTCCTCCAAGGATTGGAGACTGCTTTGGTTGCCTTGGTAGATGACCTATGCAAGAAACTGGACAAGTGGAATATGTCCCTTTTGGTTCCATCCCATAACCAGGCCTGAAGCCAGACTGAAATGGATCTAGATAATCTGTCTCATTCGGGAACTCCTGAAGCTGAGAAGCCACAACCCGCTCCAGCATCTTGGCCAAGAATGGAATATCAGAGACAGGTCAGTAATTAGTCAGTATCTTGGGATCCAAGGAAGCTTTTTTTCAACAACTATTGCCTCCTTTAAGCATACTTGGATCCTACCCTGTTGCAAGGAGGCACTCACGACTACCCCTACCCATTCTACCAGTCCCTTTCTGGCAGCTTTTATAAGCCAGGAAGGGCAAAGATCCAGCAGACACATGTTAGCCTTCATCTCACCAAGGATCTTGTCCATGTTATCAGGCTGCAGAAACTAAAACCCATCCATTAACACATGGTAAGCAGGGGTCAGAGTTAACATTCACACGACCTGTATCAACTATAGCATCCAAGTGAGAGCAGATCAAGCATTTTTTTCCTGCAAAGTCCCATGCAAATTCTTCACAGTGAACTACAGCATGGTCTACATTCTCTTCCTTCGGGCCATGATGTAATAGGCCCTTGACAACTCAAAAAAGTTCCACTGGATAACTCCGCGCAACTGCAATGGTGGCAGAAAACAATGACTTTTTTGCTGCCACCACTGCCACAGGATAGGCCTTCCAATGGACCCTAGCTTGTGTTCGGTCAGATTTACTGTCACTGCTCCAGTCTATGTCCCGCTCATTTCATCATGAATCAATACCTTACTCTTACTCTTAAAAACAGTCAAAATAAAAATCTTACAATGTGTCAAGATCCTGTCCTCCTACAGAGTGGTGTCAAAAGACAGGACTAGCTTCTTGCTACAGACAACCACACTTGCATCTAGTGTTTCTTTGTCTCCAATAACAACCTTGTATGAAAAATGATGGGGCAAATCTCCAGTGAACTAACAGCTTCAAAGTAATATCAGACACAATCAATTTTGTCTGACTACACAGATTTGTTCCTGTTGAAAGCAACTCAGAACGTTTCTACTGCACACTTTGCAGAAATAAAAGCGCATGATGATGTATATCAATAAACCTCAAATATAGTTATTTACTATGAAATGCCCCTGAAATTAGACTCTTAGTTATAACACTGGTCTCCTGAAACTAAAAGTTAAGTCTCCATTTCTAGTACAGATTCGGGGGGGGGGGGGGGAACGTAGAGAACCTCTCAAGAACAGTTACACTATGAATGAAATGTAAACTATACAAGTGTCAAATATACAACACATTCTGTGCATTTAAAAATATGGTTTCTCAAACGAAGAGCTTTCTTTATTCATATCATAGCATGGCACAATTTAAAATTATGGGCATATATGAAATATAGCTAAAATTAAAAACAAATTAAAGCATTAAGATAACTAGACCATTTTTGACCAGAAACAAGCTGTGTCAATATCTTGGCCAGTTGCCTAGATCCTCTTTTGTACATGTGATGGGGCATAAATTGCATGTACATAAGTGCTAGATTGAATGAATTTCTCCAGTCACAGAACAATTGCATTGCATCCAAGTAGCCCAATTTTACTTGATTATTCTTTGATCTTCTTACTTTGCTTTGAAGTCTATTAAGTGACTTCCAGATGGTCCAGCTAGGGTCCTGTCCTGGTGGTAGACACTCTTCTGCATTCATCCATTTGGCAAGGTGAGTTGTTTTTGTTCTCCAGAGGTTTAGCCTAGTCTCTTCTGGTTTAATATTTAGAGTTTGATAGGTGTGCAGAAAACTTTTCCTCAATTTTAGCCATTGTCTAGGGGTTTGGTGTCCACGAAGTAGATGGGTTTGATGCTATATTACCTTATTTTGTGCATTATTTGCTAGTACTTATTGATGTACTTCTGGAGGAGCAATGCCAGCCAAATAATAGACTTTTTCAGTGGGGGTAGGTTTCAGGACACCAATAATAATCATGCATGATTCATTAACAGCTATACTCACTTGTTTGGCATGTACTGATTTATACCATACAACACTAGAATATTCTGCTGTGGAGTAGCACAATAACTTGTTGTTCTTATTGTTTGTAGGTGTGCACCCCAGCCTGACTCAGACAATTTCCTAGGTATGTTATTTTTGTGGGAACTTTCTGTTTGGTGTTTACGTGATTTTTTTGTAGGTCAAGGGCAATGTTCCAAAATCTTGCCTTTCTCTCTAACTTGGAGCTTCCTCTCTGCTTCTTTGTTCTTTAAGTGGGAGGCACAGACCTATGTTTTTAAACGGTTTGGTTTTAGCGGATTTTAAAAATAATATCTAATTATTTGACCCTTGTAGACCAGCTGGTCTAGCCTCCTATTCTATACAGAAAATCCAGAATTAAAACATCCCAACACATGGCTGCCCATCAGCTAAGTGAAAGCACACAGCAAGAGAAATCTCACCACCCTCCAGTATACAGCACATGATTGTATTGTTGAACTCCTCTTATGACTAAAAGGTATCTTCTAACATTCAAGCAAAATTTATTCTCCTACAACCTAAGCATATTAGATCTGATTTATGCTCTCTGGTGGAATAAAAAACAAATTTCCTTCTGTACGATTATGCATCATCTTCCTTTTCCAAACAGTTTTCTCATCTCCAGGTTAGAATGCCTAGGCTCTTCAAACTTTTCTCATCAGATTTGCTCTTCATATTGCTAACCACCTTCAGTGCCCTCTTCTGAAACCATTTTGAATTTGTTCACAGCAGGAATGGGAAACCTAATCCATGGGCTACATAAGCTTCTTCTACTATTAACTCTAATCAGTGAGCAGAGATAAGACATAAGATGGCAACAAAAATAATCAACCAAAGATGGCAACCAAAATGATCAAAGGATTTGAACAACTCTGTACAAGGAAAGGTTACAAAGGATTTGAACAACTCTGTACAAGGAAAGGTTACAACATATTAAAGCTGCTGAAGTCAGAAAAATGCACATAAAAGGAGACGTGATGAGGTGCATAAAACTGTGAGAATCATAGATAAAAAAACCTTTCTCGCAATAGTAGAACCTGGGGTTATACATTGGAAATGAATAGTGGGAAGTTTAGGGCAGATAGAAGGAAGTGTATTTCACACAGTACAAGCAGCATTCACATCCACCAGAGGGTGTGACAGCTGCCAACTTAGATAATTTTTAAAAAAGATCAGATAAAGTCATGGTGGTCAGGACCATCAATGACTACTAGTCAAGACGACTTTGCCTCTGATATTGATGGTAGATATCACCGACCATATTTAAAGCAGATTGCATCTGGATATGGAAAATATGTCCTGCTGACACTAGGCAACTAGTGCTTACTATGGGAACAGAACATTTCTATTATTTATTTATTAATGTAGTCGTAAGCAGTCCTGTATCAATAGGTTAGGGAAGTCTACATGGAAAGGCTATACGTTGAGCTAGTTAAGTCATTGTTTTAATACAGTAACTTAGCCTTGTTCTAATGTTGTCAGAGTATGCAAATCCAGGAAACTGTTGCACAAAGCTACTTTCCAGGCTACACTGTTGCTTACTTCTTTTAGCTACACTTAAAATTGAGCAGTGCTTTGTATGCTTGATAGGAAAATGTGCACACTGGTAAGAATTGCGTCTGGCTTTATAATTTTAATTTCCTCCCCTGCCCCCAAGTTCTTAGTGAGCAACCTCTCCACTATTGAATGCAGCTCCTGAAACCTTCTCTAAATTGGATATCTTCAAGTATTAGCAATAACTCTTAGTTTTTTGCCAAATTTACTAAGGATTTCTTCCACCATTTCACTGCTAAAATACTGAAGAGTACCCAGCCCAGAACACAGCCTTGACCCACCCAGCTCAAAACCTCCCTTTAATGATGTGTATCCCTCAGTAGATGGACAACTACTTCAAGCTACAGAGAATAAATCTGTCAAAATCCTAACAAGAATATGCCAACAAATATGTAAAACAAAACAACAGTCCACAGACTGGAAATGCTGAGTATAAGGATATGCCAAGGAGTGCAGTAATTACAGAATCACTGAACTAATTTCCCATGCAAGCAAAGTGACATTCAAGGTGTTATAACAAATGCTTTTAATTTATATGGAATGAGAAAGGCCTGATGTTCAAGCTGGATTCTGAAAGGAAAGAGGCACTCAAGAATATGCTGCAAATATCCACTGACTATTGCAGCACATCAAAGAATTAGAGCTCTGACTGTGCTTAACAACACCACCAAAAACTGTGTGTCATCAAGTAAATTCTGACTTATGGTGACCCTTTCGAGGGCCTTTCCATGGCTTTCTAGGTAGAGTGGTTTACCATTCCCTTTTTCTGAGGGCATCCTAGGACTGTGCAGCTTGCCCAAGGCAATACAGGCTGGGTGTGCAGTGGGGTATTGAGCCCCCAAACTCTGGCTCTACAGCTAGATACCTAATTCTGCTTGCTGAGGAGCAAAGTTGTTGCAAACTGTCCAGAGAATACTTTATCACTATGGGGTGGTATATCAGTTGAAACAACAACAACTGACTAAGCTATCCAGCCAGTTTTCTACATTACAGCAAAGTCTTTGACTGTGTAGATCATGAAAAACTATGGATTGTTGTAAAAGAAATGAGTGTGCTTCAGCACTTGATTGTCCTGATGGTAACTTATACTGTGGAGAAGAAGCTACTGTTAGGACAGAATATGGAGAAACAGAATGGTTTTCTGTAGGCAAAGGTGTCTGATAAGGATGTATTTTATTTCTCTATCTGTTCAATCCATACACAAAACATATCACATGTAAAGCTGGGCTAGACTCACAAGAAGGAGGAATAGATAATGGAGGAAGAAACATCAATAATTAAAATACAGAGATAATACCATCTTACCTACAGAAAGTAGTAATATTTGAAATGACTTCTAATGAAATTGAAAGAAGGAAGTGAAAAACCAGGACACTAAGAAGATAAACACCATGACTACAGAAGAACCACACAACTTTAATGTTGACAAGGAAGAAATTATTAAATATTTTGTATATCTTGGTTCAGTCATCAATGCAAATAGAAACTGGAGCCAAGAAATCAGGAGATGTGGAAGGGCAGCTAAGAATGCTTATACGGGAAAAAAATTATTAGTTTGAAATACAGTGCTGGAGAAGAGCTCTAAGATATCCTGGACACCAGAATGATGGACAAGTGGGTCCCCTATCAAATCAAGCCTGAACTTTCTCCAGAAGCAAAAATTATGAAACTGAAGTTATCATACTTTGGGCACATCATGAGAAGGCAAGACATGCTGGAAAAGACAATTATGCTAGAAAAAGTTGAAGGCAGTATGAAAAGAGGACGACTAAACATGAGATGGATTGTCTCTATTAAGCAAACCACAGAGCTGAGCAAGGCTCCTGAGGACAGAACATTTTGGAATCACTCATTGACAGGATCACCAATAAGTCTGAGGCAACTTGATACCACAAAAAGGATCCCTTGAATATGATTTTCAAACAAGCTGTGAATCCAACTGACAAGATTATAATATAGCCCACGTTTAAAAATTTAAAATTAAGTTTTTTAATGTGGACTAAAATGTAGCCCACATTAAAAAAATCATGAACTCAAATGCTTTGCTGAAATGAAGATAAATTACATCCATTTAAATTCCCCAAATCCATTAGGTAGGTAGGTCGGTCTAAAATTATAAATTATAAATTATTTTGGCACGATTTCATCTTCATGTTGGCATCAACTAACCACTGTATTGCTGCTTTAAACTTTTCATTTTGCATGGGCTACATCTGAGAAAATCTTAAATAGTCCAGGCCTACTGACTTTGGAATGTTAATTCCAATCTTAGTTAAACATGCTGCTGTAAGGTGAGGCAACAGTCATTTCAGCATATAACAAATATATCACTAATTCCATTGTGCAAAGTGTGAAGAATTTTTTGGCATAGGTACAAATTAACAGAGTTCAAGAATTATGAGCATAAAAGCTATTTGAATTTCAGGGAGCCTTTCAAAGATTTTAACTAAGCCCCTTTTATCCTTTTCCCCCCAATTAAATTCAGAATGTAGCAACAAGGATTACTTTACACTACAAATAAAGCAGAGAAAAGTCATATTTAAGAGTGGGTCGCTGAACGAAACAAATAGAACACATCTGAAAAATGAAACTGCCTGCAAGATGTAAACTTGTGTTACTATGTACAAATATTTTTTATGTAAAAAGGCTGAAATGTTACAAAAAACAAAACAAAACCCCTATCCAATCTTGTATTAATCAAGACTTTGAAAGTAGGCTAAACACTGCAACAAAAAGGAAGGAGAGGGAGGAAGAAATGCCTTTCAAGATTATGTCTGCTTGTATCAACACTAATATTTATTTAGTCACCTACCTATCTTACTCACCAAAAGCTACACCAATGGTGTTTTAGTAGCCGGCTTTTTTAAATACACTAGATGGAGAATAAAGAATATAGGCAGTATTGTACAGATGCCCTAGAAAATACAAGCCATAGGGACAACATGGCCCATTTCCTCTATTCTGTGAAATTCCAAGATCTGATCCACATATTGTGGCTCATTCATTTAATTAAATGGTTATGGGAGTCTGTCTTAAATAGCAAATAGTGACCTTTTAAAGAGGCCAGATAGAATTCTGCATTGTAAAATAATTGGATCAATCTCTGGGATTGACCCAGCATAGTCTGAAGTAAAGCCACTCTATTATAACAATATTTAAATATGTAGTCCACCAACAGGAAAAATCATCCATTTAAATGGCCATCACAATTAGTTTCTCAAATTGCAATCCTATACATGCTTACCAGAGAGTAAGTCCCAGTTCCAATTACACAGGATTACACTGTCAGATTTGCTCATTATTTTCAAGAAGTAGCAGTACAAGTTTAGAACATAGAGACCTGGATTTTGTTTTATAGAATCCAGCCTATCTCCTGAGTCTTGTATTTCTCCTGAGTGATCATTTTTCATTACATGTGGGAAAATGGTGTCTGACCATTTTTAGATGCGCCCATATCTCATCTCACATAAGAATTTCAAAACTGAAAACTCAGTTTTCAGCAAACAGGAATTGTATTCAGCTGCTATTAATTCAACATAGAGAATCAATAAATCCAAATAGGCTGTCAAATGCTAGAGTCTTTACATTTGCTCTTGAAACACTACAGTATTTAAAATGACAGAATGATCAGCAAAACTTTGGTGCACATGGAAAAAGCAACTACACTGACTGGTAAAAGTTTGTGTAAAGCTGCAACTTTGTGGCATTGTCCTGGTAAGAAACCAGGGCTTCATATTTCTTTTTACCAAAACACATTATTTCTCCTTTGGGAGAAAAATATTTACAATAAAAGCAATAAGTAGTATGGAGTTGATTTACAAGTTACAGTCTAAAAATGCTAGTGTAGTATTTAGAACAGACAATAAAACAAGAGAAAAGATTCAAAGATTGCAATTAAAATACATACTAGAACTTAAGTACAGGTGCTTGTAAAGCACTGCTTACAAGACTTAATCTCTTATTAGCATATATTCAAAAAGAGCTGATAATAATCTTGACTCTGTCATCCAAGGCAGAGTCTTGAACTGAACATGGGGGGGGGGGGGAACTCATTTTAAGAATGAAACTGGCCTTTGTTTTGTATATTCTTGTTGCATATTAAAAAATACATTGCTTTACAGAATTACTTAGTTACTCATTTTATTCATTTTTAACAGTACACAGAACAGTAAATATAATCAAGAAATCCTTCCACTTATAGCCTTGGAAACTGGCTTCATTCTTTGTCATTCAGGATTGAGTTATCAGAAGCTACTTGCATTACTTTTGTGAAACTGACATATCTATTTACGGACACAAAAGCCTGTCTTCAACTTGCAAACCTTTCCCCACCACTACCATCAACCTATTTTGCTTTTTAAGGAATAAACATTAACCCATATGATTGAAGTACTAATATCCCCTTTATTAATTTTTTCTTACTTGTACCCCAAATTTTCAAGTCAGTCCTTTAACTTGTAACAAGCATATTAAGTAGCTCCTAGATCTTTTGAAAGAAGCATTCTGTGGAAGCCTAAGATTAAATAATTAGGGTCACTCCAATATTTCAATATGTAATTAAAATGGAGGCAAGGCCAGGTGATCTGCACTTGGCTTTATAGGGAGACAATAACCCAAAACAGGCCTGGCTTTAAAGAGGCAGAAAGAGAAAGCAAGAGAAGGAGAAATACACATGCTTCACCAGCATTATTACCTCATTCCTTTCTTCCAAGCGGTTTTGAGCCACTCTCTCTTGACAAACTCTTGGTCCAACTTGCACAGATGCTTATTTTTTTAAAAGGACTTTTTTAAAAAAATTATCAGAACAGAGTAGAAGGGCTTGTTATTTTGTGTAGTGGAGCTGCTGTTAAAATGCCCCCTTGTCTCCTCTCCACTGCCTTGAGCTGGGTGTTGACGCAGCAGAAATTACCAGCTGGAAAATTCCCCTTTTGGAGGTTAGAGGGAGGGGTTGGGGGGAAGAGGGAGGAGAAGGAGAGAGGGGAGGGGGTGACGGAGAAGCAGGAGGGGGTTAAACCCTGCCAGTCAGTCACTGAGCTACCCCCATCTATCCACCCACCTCGTCCCAAATAAGGCATCATGTCCTGGGGTGAAGGAAGATGAGAAGAGCTCCGTGCCCTTTCCACCCAGAAGGGGGTAATCTCACCCACCCTTCCCTGGATTTTACCCGGCTGCCCTCCAGGATCTCAGAGAACAGGCACCGCCTGAGCATGTGTGCCTAAGGTGGACTCCTCTCCTTCCCTGTCTTGTAGGCAGGCAAGTGGGTGCCAGCTAAGGGGCAGGGGAGTTGAAAGTCTTGTTTCCTGAGACTTGGGAAGAGGGAATCACTCTCCTTTATTTTTAATTAGAAAAAAAAAGGGGGGGGAAGGAAAAGAAGAAATATGGGAACCAACCTTTCAAAGAGATGCTGGGTGGGTACAAACCTATTTGGCCTTAATTAATTGCAAACCCCCCCCCCCTCTCTCTCCAGCAAAGGGAAGGCACTTTGCTTGATCAGTATGTCTCAAGGGAAATGGATCCCACTCAACCCAGGAGAAATGAGATTTTGGAGAGATTCTGAGGAGGATGATTTTTAAAGAAGAAGATAAAACCTATTGCCTTACAAAGCAGCAGCCCCATCCGTCTGCCTCGGCATGCTTGGAAGAAGAAGAAGAAAAGCAAAATATTGTAGCCCTTCACCATGTGCCTTCTTCCCCTCCTCATCATGACACAGGCTCGCATTTCCACAAATAGGAAGAATGAATGACGTCCCAGCCAGCTGACAGCCCCGGAGTTTTTCAACTGTTCCTGACAAACAATGGGCACGTTTCTTTTTTCACAATCCTCCTCTTCCTCCTCTTCCTCGCGAGTGTCTGGATTCCACGTGGGATGATTTCTAATTTAAAAAAAAGTGTCGAAGCCTCCGCGGGGTGGTGGGGGTGTCCGTCTTGGGGGGAGGGGGATTCCTAAGGGGCGACTGAGGGAAGGGTTTGGAGGGACCCCCAGCCCACCCCCAAAGTCTTGGATAGAGACCCTTCTCGAAGAACCCCTCCCCCTTCACGAACCTCCAAAGCTTGTGGGGGGGGAAGGGTAAAAATAAGTTAGAAGAGGGATTAAGATGGGGGGGCTTTGTTGAGAGAGAGAGAGAGGGAAGGAAGGAGGGAGGGAGGGAGTAAATCCCCTCAGGACAAGCGCTGCAAGGGGGGAGAGTGCTTTTGATCATTGAAGGGGGGGCCCCTGTCATTTCCTCTCTCTTTCTCTTACCTGCCCTTCATGAGGGGGATTCAAACGCGGGGTCTCGGGAGCGGCCGGCCGGCCAGCCAAAGCACGGGCTCCCCTCAGGATCTCTCTCTCTTTCTCTCACTTCACGACTTCTTGAAGGGGGGGGGAGAAAGAGAGAGGGGGGGAAGAGCGTGTGAGGGGGGGGAGAGAAGCAAAGCGCGCTCCCGCGACTTCGGGCCCCCCCTCCGTCACCGGAGGGGAAGAGGGGGGCGCGCGCGGGCGCGCTCAGTTTCCCTCACATAACTTGGCCGGGAAAGGTGGAGGGGGCGGGGCCGTGGCTCCAGCCGGCAGGACCTGAGGGGGGGAAAAAGTGGGTGTGGCCAACCGGGGGCCTCGTGCAGTAGGAGGGCGGGGCCGGCCAGAAACCTCTTCGCCGGTTGGGTAAGGCGGCCACCCCAGGCCTCCCTAAGCCACGCCCACCAGCTGTCGTGGTTGTTTAAATTTTTTTTGAAACGGCCACGCCTCCTCCACCTCCTCCTCCTCCTCTCGCGCCTGCCGTGGTTTAAAAAAAAAAAACAGCAACCAAACACAAGAACCCGGAGGGAGTGCGCACGCGCGATGGAAGCGCGACTGTCAAGCTGCTGGACACACACCGCCGGAGGGGAGGGGGGGAGAAGAAGGACGAGGAGGAGGAGGCTGACGCTGAGCATCATGGGAGAAAACAACCCTGACAGGATTGTTGCCAAGGGCAAGCTGGGGGCTTCTGTTGTCTTGGCAACGGTCAGGGCCTTTCGTCCCCACGTCTTGCTGCCCTCCGGGCCCTCGAGCCAGCGAGCGAGGAGTCACGGAAAGGGGGTGGTTGGGAGGGCGAAGTCTCTCTCTCTCTCCGCCGTGGCTTCTCCTCCTGGCCGAGAGGGATTTTGTTTTGTGGAAAATGGACATTAAAAACCGCCTTGGAGTTTTAAAAGCGATGTCATCGGGGAAGTGGGGGGGGGGGGGGGAGAGGACTGGACGAGGCTTTCCCGATATAAAAATTCAATAACGCAAAAGTCACATCACAGACATCGAAGTCCGAGCGAGCACCAGAGGGATGATCTGGACCGAGCAACTGGCTGTTAAATAAATATATATTTATAAATATATATATGGTGTCCATGAAAATCTGGCTGTTAATACACACACACACACACACACACACACACACACACACACACACATGTTAAAATATATTGACTATATATGTTAAATATATATATTCAATATATATTCAATACGGTGGTCCTAGATGACACCACATATATATATACGGTGTCATCTAGGACCACCGTATTGAATATATATATTCAATATATTTTTAACATTTATATATATGTATATATAACATATATAAATATCTTTTAACAGCCAGATTTTCATTTTTAACAGCCGGTTGTTCGGTCCAGATCATCCCTCTGGTGCTCGCTCGGAGCATGTGTGTCTAAATAATTATTGTGTGCATCATTATTAGAGGACACGTGCTTGTGTGTTAGGTGTGTTCGAAAGACCAGAAACACGGGTATGTGATGCCTTGGCTTGGTGTCCAAAATCCCGCAATAAAACAATCCTTGTCGGGAGATTTTGTACAAGGACTGGGTGTTTTTGAGGAGTATTAATTCCCACCCATGTACCCCAAAAAATCGGGAGAAGGGTGTCATTTGTACTTTAAGGAGCAGATGTGTCCACAAATAACAAAAGCCCACAGTCTTTCAACAACTTTATTAAACTGTTCCAAACCCTGTATTTTTTTTCACCTAGGGAGATAAATAAATAATAATTCCTAAATATACTGAGTTTAACATATTTCTAAACTTCTGGGTTGCATGTGCATTTATTTATTTATTTATTTTTCCATGTATAAGACACACACACACACACACACACTTTTCTAACCCAAAATTTCTTTCTTTGCAAGAAAGTGGAGGGGGAAGGCAGAGATCAAAGAGCTTTGAAATACCTTTCAAAAATACCTTTCCTTGCCGTTTCCATTCAGTCTTTTTCTTTTCTTTTCACAGTGAAACATAGATTCAAACATTAGACATTTTGTTTGACTTTTAATTTAAAATTCAGCTCAGCTTAGCAAAGTAGTTCCAAACAGCTATTGCAACATAAGCCAAGTACATACACCAAGGAAAAACATGCCGTAAGCCGCAATCCCGGAGTGCCTTCTTCGAGTTAAGGTAGTTTTTAATGTTTACTTGCTTTTAATTATTCAATTGTATTTTGATTAGCATATAGTTTAATTGTTTTTTTAATGTTTAACGTATGCTTTTAATTCTCTTCATTTTAAAATTGTGAGCCACCTTGGGTCCCCCTTATCGGGAGAAAGTCGTCCTATACATAACACAAACTAAATATATGACATTTCTGACTGGGTTGGGGGGTTATATCAAGTTTTGGAAGCGAAAGGGATTTATTTATTTATTTATTTATTTATTTATTTATTTATTGGATTTCTATCCCACCCATCTAGACCAAAGGTCTACTCTGGGCGGTTAATATGATTTAATATGAGTCTGTTCAAAAGGATATCTTACAGTGGGACTTACTCTAAGCCAAGTTGGTATAGGATCGCAACCTCAACAAGTGGTTCAAGGGTTGGTTCTCACTCATAAAGCCCTTAATGGTTTGGGGACCTCATTACTTATCAGAGCCCCTTTCCATAAGAACATCAGCCCCTGCCACCTGATCCTTGCAGACCATGCTTTTCTGGATTGCCATACTGAGAGAGGCTAAGAAGACATCTTCAAGACATCAAGGGACAAACGGGATATATGCCGAGATATTAGATAGTGATTTTTAATCTAAAGAACAAAGATGAACTGGCAGAACAAGGTATTACCTTAGATTGGTGGTCGATAAACTTGTTGAAATCAAGATATGTAAAAGATAAAGCTACAGGGTTTCAGAAAGACAAAATACCTTTGGATAAGGGGTTGCTTTACTCAGAGGAAAAATTGATTAAAGGTTTATATAATACTTTAATGGAGCAAAAATGGAAGATGAAATTGTGAAGGATTGCATGGTAAAATGGGCTCAAAATATAGGTCATAATATAGAACTAAGTGCCTGGTCACAAATTTGGGAACGAAATATTAAAATGACTAAATCTATAAATCTAAAAGAAAATATATACAAAATGTTTTACAGATGGCATGTAACACCAGAGAAATTAACAAAATGTATAAAAATGTTTCTAATAAGTGTTGGAAATGTGAAAAGAAAGTAGGGAGCTTCTATCCTATGTGGTGGATGTGCAATAGGGCCAAGGACTTTTGGAAAATGATTCATGAAATGATAGAGAAAATTTTAGGGGTTAAAATTGCTTTGACATCAGAAATTTTCTTATTGAATATATTACCAGCTACCCTCGAAAAAAAAACAAGACTTACTTGGCCTTACACCTGATAACGGCAGCTAGAATTGTCTATGCCAGTAAGTGGAAGACTACAAAGGTGCCGACAAAGAAGGAATTTATTGAGAAGATTTTGGAACGAGCAGAAATGGATATTTTGACAGATGCACTAAATGATAGGCTGGATAATAATAAATGGGAACCTCTTTATACCTGGATGAAATCTACACCGATTTAAGTAGAATAGATTAGATTAATATTATGTTAGAGAGGATAAGACAAGATGAAATGAATGGAACAAATTGTAATAAATCACTCTGGTTGCAACGGATAGAAAAGTAGATAAAAAAAAAGACAATCAAGTCTTCTCGGTTGTGGCACCATCCTTATGCCATGATCTCCCAATAGACCTTCACCCAGGTCCCTCCCTCTCAGCTTTCAAGAGGATGCCCAAGACAAGGCTGTTTATAGAAGCTTTTAAGGGCATTCCTTCCTGAGCCACAATGTATTCATGCCACTGGTCCCACCATTGTTGAGATTTAGACTTTTCTATATCGGGGTTTATTGGATTAAATTTTGGTTATCTTGGTTTTGCTTTATTACTGATTATATTATATTATTTTGATTTCTTATTGATTGTAAACTGCCCAGAGTAGCGGCTGCCACTAATGGTCCAGTATGCAAGTATATTAATGAATAAATGAATAAATAAATAAGCCCCACCACATTCTGAAGGAATGGACACTCTACCTCAGAGAGGGTCCTGAGAGCATTGTCTAAGGGCCCAATTAAACCACACAGTTAACACATTGTTACAAAGAGTGTTCTCTCAAGAGAAATAGACAGTTTTTTCCTATCAGGAGGTTGCCTCAGTTGGCATTTGACAAATTGGCTTGATTTTGTTTTGTAATTAGTCAGTTGAAAAACAGCACAGCTTTGCATGTCTGATGTCTCAGCAGGTAGCACGGTAAGATTTCTGTGACTGGAAGGACAGCATTGAACCATTGGCCTTAATGTGTGATCTGACCCTTATTCTGCAGTTAAACAAAATACCTGAGTGTTTGCAATCCAAATACGTGGGTGGTGTCACTTCTAATTTAATCACAATTACATCCATTCCCCTAATTTGTTGATTTCCCAAGGGACAATTGTACTAGCCTCTTACAGCAAAAATAGGAAAGAGTTTTGTGGCACTTTAAAGAAAACAAGTTTTATTTAGCATATAAGCCTTCATGGACCACAAGCCTACTTTATCAGGTATATCCAGGAGAGTTCTGGGTTCAGATTCTGCTGAGCCTCTGCTCAACCTTGAACCCAGTTACTTTCACCAATCAACCTCATAGCATTGTTACAACAACAGGAGTTTGGGAAGGTGTTTTCTTTTTTTAAAATACAGTTTAAAGCCATTGAATAACTAAAGTTCACTGGTCAATGCAAATATAAATTAAAAACATAAAGCACCAAGCAGTAAGTTGTGTTTATAAAAGAGTAGATAATAAAATAGGACAAAACCAGCAGGGAGTGAAAACCGTGCAGTATATAAAACCGGTGGCAAAAATAAATGTATACCAACATCTGAAAGACCTAAAAATGTTCCTGAAATTGCTGCCATCTACTCATAATGGCCTTCTCTTGTATTACTATCTGCAGGGGCCACTAGGGAAGCAGGATGGATGATGGTTTAAATTGAAGGAAGACAGACATAAGAGAAGATGCTCCTTCAGGTAATAGTTTATAACTGTGTATGCATCACCCTGGGTTTCTTAAACAAAGGACAGGATAAAATGTGGTGATAAAATCAAGTGAGCGCACCTCCTTAGGTCACAACTTGTATACAACATTCTACAACTCAAGAGAGATCCACAAATTAGCCATGTCTGCTTAATTAAGCAGACTGGCAGCTATTTCTTGCAACGTTCGGGCGCTGGTTGGGAAAACTTTTTGAGGGAAAACAGGCTCACAGAATCTGATTGAAGTGCTTTGTTTTTCATCATACACATGTACTTGTCCAGTGTGTGTGTGTGTGTGTGTGTGGGGGGGGGGGGTGTCGGAGTTTAATGACTGCCAAACACCTCCAACCAGACTGAACATCGTAAGTGTCAGAGAATGCTGACTTTAGGCATGTGGGAATGGGAAGCGGGGCTCGATCGGTGGAATGGTGTGTACTGGAAGAGTCCTGGAAGCCTTCACACTTCCTAAAGCTGAATCTGGTGCTTAAAGCAGATCAAGAAACCGTGTTCCACAGAGACATGGTTTCACCAAAATTGCAGCTTAGCTTTACAGCCGGAGTTGGTTTTGGTTAACTGTTTCTTCAGCTCAGCTCATTTCACTGCCGAAAACAGTCCTTTGATCAACAGATGACCCCCATCAAATAGGTTTCGGTTTCCCACAGGGCATTCCGCGAGCAAATAAGGTTTCCAAGTGCAGCCCTTTCCACTCAGAAGATCTCTATTTTTGGAAAAGAAGATCAATACAAATTGATTAATGCAACAAAGCTCAGTCTTTCAAGATTAGCATCGCTCTTCTTGGCTGCTTTTTCTGTGTGCTGGTTAAAGGCAACACTTGCTAGAAAGAGTTCTGATGCTGTTCAAATAAATAATGGCTCGCAATAGCCAGATGCTTCTGGAAATCTAAAAGCTCAGTGAAATTGACAGGAAAATGACAATTTATGACTTTATGCACCCTTATATGATGCCTTCAAGAGATTTTGGCTGGGAGGGACTTTTCTGGACTGGGGTTGCTGTCAGTCAACTCAGTAGCAGCCAATTGTTCCCTTCTCTACCTCAGATTCCACACACACACACCCATTTCCCCCCCAGTCAGGACTGTTCCATCAGTGTGTTAGAACTATGTAGTCAGAAGTGAACAGCTGGAGTGAAGTGTTCTGTCAGCAATGTGACCAGTCAGTTAGTTAATAATGAAGTAAATTAAGCAGCTAAGCTCAGTAATGTAACAAGTTACCCTGTTTCCCCCGAAAATAAGCCCTACCAGGCACTGCCACTGGAGGAACCCGAGCCACCACCATGGTGCCTCCTGGCAGCGGCAGAGGCACCCCTGGAGGAAGTGGCACCAGGTGCATTTAAAGAAGGGGAAGGAGAACGGGAATAAATTAATAATAATTAAATAAAATAAATGATGGTAATTGAATAAATGTAGATTGTTGTTCTTGAAAAAAATAAAACATCCCCTGGAAATAAGCCCTAATGCATTTTTTTTTAAAAAGCAAAAATTAATCTAAGACCCTGTCTTATTTTCAGGGAAACACGGTAACATTTCCACAAAAGATGGTGTTTGTTTTTATATATGAAGAACTGTGAGTAAAATGAAACCTTTTATTCTTATTCATCACCAGAGTCTCCAAGTGAATGTATTGAAACAAATAAGTGTCAACTGAAGTAAACTAACAAATAAGGAGTGGTCTATTAATCAGAAGGAAAATTTATTATTATTAAGGGCCACACTCAATTGTCCTCACACCGAACGCACCAAATTCAACAGAAAATGATAATTATTCATTTCATAGTATCCCAAACCAAATCGGGTTTTTCAGTTTCACAAGTGGTCTAGATCATCCATTCACTTTTACTTTGATATGTTGCGGTCTTTTAAAATCTTGTACTGCTCAGCTGAGGGGTTTGTTTTTGTTTTTTGTTTTTTTGGTAGGCATCCTTCAGTCTCAAGAGACTATGGTAACGTGCTCTGAATAGAGGTCTTGGAACAGCGTCTAGTGTGGCTGAGAAGGCCAATTCGAGAGTGACAGTCCCTTCCACTCTGAGGACAAATACAACCTGTCCCCTGTCCAACTCTCTGATTTTGCTGGTTTCGGGACTGCCTCTTTGCCTCGGCCTGCTGGACAAGGGTCTCTTCAAATTGGGAGAGGCCATGCTGTACCGCCCTGCCTCCAGGCTGAATGCTCAGATGTCAAGGTTCCCATCTGTTGAGGTCCATTCCTAAGGCCTTCAGATCCTGCTTGCAGATATCCTTGTATCGCAGCTGTGGGTCTCCCTCTGGGGTGCTTTCCCTGCACTAATTCTCCATACAGGAGATCTTTTGGAATCCGACCATCAGCCATTCTCACGACATGCCCCGAGCCAACGTAAGACGTTGCTGTTTGGACTACTAGTTATTGTTGTTGTTATATGCTGTCAAGTCAGAACAGACATATAATGACCCTAAAAGGGCTTTACCAGTTCTACTCCCCCCATGAGCTTCTGTGGCTCAGTGGGGATTTCAAGTCCTAGTCTGTCACTCTTATCTGCTACACCACACTGAGCCATTCTAGGACTAGCTAGCTTGGGGATTATGGGAGCCCAATCACAGTTTGGACCTTCTGAACTTCACAAGCATGCTTATGATCGTTGAGAGCAGCATAAGTACATTTACTCATCTTATATGTGAAAAGGTGGTATATAAATAAAATTTTAAAATAAATAAAAAAATAATTACATACTCTCCTTTTTAAAAGGAAATAATAAAATTATGAATGCATTTTTTGTGACGGAATATGATGGTTCCTGAGAGACTTACAAAATGACTATACAGTGTCAACCCTCAGATCATAATGGCACTTGTGGCTGGGTGGTGTTCCAAAACGATAATGATTTTAAACATATATTTTGGCAATATGCTCCATACCTGGCCTTTATTGGTTTTCATGAGCTAAGGGCTTGATTACACATCGTAATACTCCTATCTTCGTGTTGGGTTTGACATGCTTGAAAGCAAATTAAAAATCTGCAACTACACTATGTACAGTATATCACAGAAATGAGTACACCCCCCTCACATTTCATAAATATTTGAGTACATCTTTTCATGTGACAACACTGAAGAAATGACGCTTGGCTACCATGTCAAGCAGTGAGTATACAGCTTGTATAACAGCGTCAATGTGCTGTCCCTTCAAAATAACGCAACACACAGCCATTAATGTCTAAACCTCTGGCAACAAAAGTGAGTACACCCCTAAGTGACAATGTCCAAATTGGGCCCAAGTAGCCGTTTTCCCTCCCTGGTGTCAGGAGACCCGTTAGTGTCACAAGTCCTCAGGTGTGAAGGGGGAGCCGGTGTTATTGCTCTCACTCTCTCAGACTGGTCACTGGAAGTTCCACATGGCACCCCATGCTAATGAACTATCTGAGGATCTGAAAAAACGAATTGTTGCTCTACATAAAGATGGCCTAGGCTATAAGAAGATTGCCAAAACCCTGAAAATGAGCTGCAGCATGGTGGCCAAGACCCTACAGCGGTTTAACAGGACACATTCCACTCAGAACAGGCCTCGCCATGGTCGTCCAAAGAAGTTGAGTTCTCGTGCTCAGCGTCATATCCAGAGGCTCGCTTTGGGAAATAGACGTATGAGTGCTGCCAGCATTGCTGCAGAGGTTGAAAGGGTGGGGGGTCAGCCTGTTAGTGCTCAGACCATACGCCGCACACTGCATCAAATTGGTCTCTAGGGCTGTCGTCCCAGAAGGAAGCCTCTTCTAAAGATGATGCACAAGAAAGCCCGCATACGATTTGCTGCAGACAAGCAGACTAAGAACATGGATTTCTGGAACCATGTCCTGTGGTCTGGTGAGACCAAGATAAACTTATTTGGTTCAGATGGTGTCAAGCATGTGTGGTGGCCACCAGGTGAGGAGTACAAAGACAAGTGTGTCGTGCCTACAGTCAAGCATGGTGGTGGGAGTGTCATGGTCTGGGGCTGCATGAGTGCTGCCGGCACTGGGGAGCTACAGTTCATTGAGGGAACCATGAATGCCAACATGTCCTGTGACCTACTGAAGCAGAGCATGATTCCCTCCCTTCGAAGACTGGGCCACAGGGCAGTATCCAACATGATAACGACCCCAAACACACCTCCAAAATGACCTTGCTAAAGAAGCTGAGGGTAAAGGTGATGGACTGGCCAAGCATGTCTTCAGACCTAAACCCTATTGAGCATCTGTGGGGCATCCTGAAACGGAAGGTGGAGGTACGCAAGGTCTCTAACATCCACCAGCTCTGTGATGTCGTCCTGGAGGAGTGGAAGAGGACTCCAGTGGCAACCTGTGAAGCTCTGGTGAACTCTATGCCCAAGAGGGTTAAGGCAGTGCTGGAAAATAATGGTGGCCACACAAAATATTGACCCTTTGTGCCCAATTTGGACATTGTCACTTAGGGTTGTACTCACTTTTGTTGCCAGAGGTTTAGACATTAATGGCTGTGTGTTGCGTTATTTTGAAGGGACAGCACATTGACACTGTTATACAAGCTGTATACTCACTGCTTGACATGGTAGCCACGTGTCATTTCTTCAGTGTTGTCACATGAAAAGATGTACTCAAATATTTATGAAATGTGAGGGGGTGTACTGTATATTCTGTGATATACTGTATATTTGAATGCACATTTTTTGGACAGGAAGCAGGTTTTTTAAAACACCTATCTGGCACTTGTTTATTTTAAATCGATTCTAGTCATGCTTTGCCAAGTTTTAAGTGCCAAGCACAATGGGTTTTGGAATACAGGGTATCTTCCGTTTTTTCTCTATCTGTTTCTATTTTAGTGTTGCATCGATCTAGCGCTATGCCACTTAAAACTTAGAATTTAAAAAAATTAAATATTAAAAATGTGATTTAGACCAGACATGACAATTCTAAAAAGACAGAAGAAACAGCTGTTACAGTAATTGTGGGCTGTGTTGTGGGCTGTTGATGCTGGCTTTGTCGAATAAAAGCTGCTGAGTACAATGTAAGTTGTATCAAGGCAGGCTAGCTCCACCTCAAGAAAGGCACAAGGTGTGCTTGAGATGAAGAATTAAGTTTCCAGTACAGAGGGAAAATCAGGAAAACCAGGACCTAGAGCATCAAAATGCCAATACATCACACAGCTTACTACCACACTAAAATTTGTTCCATGTGGACACACACACTGACACAAAAATCACATGATGTTGAATCAATTACTAAAGCTTCCAAATTAATTCAACAATGTAGTCGTCTTCTTAGATAGTTTTTATTTTATTTTACTAAATACAGACTGAATTCCTTATAGCTGAAAAAAGTCCAGGAACATTACATGGTCCTACATAGGATGAGTAAATACTGTCCTGTGGGTTATTCTAAAATGGAAGGTGATGTATTTTCTAACTGAATGCCCTCTATATGCAGATTTGAAGAATTTGTGTCTTGAGTCCTCAATAACAGGGATTGGAAGCATCTCCCCTCTACTCACAATTCCATTTTATATTGGAATAAAATATTGTATTCCAATATTATATGTCATTTAGGACCACCATATTCATCAGATGAGTTATTGGAAATTCACTGATGGCTCCAGAAGACCAAATACACTATTTTTGTTTTTTAATCATCTGCTCTCTGTGAGAGAACATTGCTGTTTTTATTCATAATGATGCGATCTGGTGGTTTTATGAGTTCTATTTTGTATCTTCTGTATTTATGTATGACTTGCTGTTGAGCAACAAAAACATGGAAAATAGGAGGAAATGATGAATGGAGTAATTTTTACAGCACAGCTTCATTGAGCATGGTTGCAAGTAAGAGGTGCGTGAACTGAAGTCTGATGGTCTTCCTATGCCAGCTGCCCATGACTCTATCTATTCTTTGTAGACTCCTCCGCTTCTGGGAGTAAATTCTTCCTCTGTCACCATTGCATATCTATGATTTCAGACATGCATGCTCTAGTTCCCACCCTGCAACCCCCAGGGTTTCTTCCTCCTCCTCCTCCTCTCTCTGCTGGAAGAAGGTATTTATTTATTTAGCTGCGTGTCAAGCTGGACTTACTCCCTTGTGAGCTACAGCAGCTGCAACCTGGCTTCTGCTTTGGAGAATGTGAGATGGGGAGAGCAGATGGAGGCAAAATCCCTTTTAAAGGCCTTGAAGAATACTGGAAAGAGCCAAGTCCCATTCTTTCCTCAGCCGAGAATCTGACAACACTGAATTCTACTGTTTTCTATGCAAATTGCTTGCCATTCATTTGTCTTTAATTTGGTTATTACAAACTTGCTTTGTAGATAATGGCAGTATAGTAAGAGTTACGCTGTGCCTCAAATTCATGAGATGTTCCTACTTGATTTGACCTTTCAGCAACGTTCAGTACTACCAGCTATGGTGAGCTAGGATACCTGGCTAACAGGAGGCTTGGGGACATTATTGTCCCATTGTCCCATTTTCTGTCTGGCTGAACATTCCCAAAAGATGATGCTCACGAACTATCTGCTCAGCCTCATGGCCATTGGTCCCCGGGGCTCCTCAGGGCTGTGTTGCATCCCTTGGGCTCTTTTACTTTACACGAAGCTGTCGAGAGCACAGAGATCATTACTACGCTACGTTCTATAATATTTGTGTCTTCTCCTGAGAGGAGATTTTGCAAAGAAAAGTGGGCAATGAAGGAGGATGTCTTTATTCAAACATCAACAGTGTGTGGGCATGTCTTATTTGTAGGCTCCCTGTTAAGCATCTGACTAGCAGGAAGCTGGAACAAACAGGATGCTGGAATAATACAGAACCTTGGCCTGATCCAGCAGCGCTTGTCTGTCGCTAGGTGGATCCTTTGTTTACCGCCCTGACAACCGGCTGGGTTCAGCACAGCGAAGTACAGCTATATTCAGCAAGGAAGGACTCATATGAATTAAAAACACTGCCAGATATAAGCAACATTGGGACCGGACTCAGTGATGATCCATCGGGTCCATTCCAGCTCTGCAGTTCTAAGACGATGACAATGTGCATGTGGCAAAGGTGAGGGATGTGGCCCCCTGGAATTCCCCAGAAGACAGTGCTCTCCGGCCATGACACCATCATTTTGTAGACTCCCAGGCTGTGCAGTGAATTTTCCCATTCAAAAAGGATCAGGCACCCCTTTTAAGGGTCCTGTATTGACTGTATTGAGATTTAAGCTGAAATGTGTACGTCGTGTAGTTGGAGATTCTTAATTTGTTTTCAAGCCTGCCAAAACTGCCACTGGATTAGGGCTCCTGAGAATATCTCTGAAACCTTGGCCTGAAATAAGTCCCGTTCCCCCCCCCCCCCCGCTTTTATTTCTAGTGGGAGTGTAGTTATGGCCAATGGCATGTCTTTCCAATGGAGCCTTGTGATGCAGTGGTTAAACTGCTGTACTGCAGCCAAAAACTGTGCTCACGACCCGGAATTCAATCCCAGGTCGCCGGCTCAAGGTTCACTCAGCCTTCCATCCTTTCGAGGTCAGTAAAATGAGTACCCAGCTCACGGGGGGGGGGCAGTGTGTAGCCTGCATAATTAACTTGTAAATTGTCCAGAGAGTGCTTTAAATACTATGGGGCAGTATATAAGCAGCAAGCTTTTCTTTTCTTGTTTGTTTGTTTTTGCTATTTATACGTTGAAACCAGGCAAAAGGAATAGGGTTCTCTCCCACACTACAGCCCACTCTGTGCACCATCAGTGATGTCATCTGGATACACACAACAAGGGCCCTAAAGGACCAATATAGGCGACTACACAAGCCAAAACCAAGACAAAAATAACAGAAGTAGAAACACTACCAATAAAAGATCCAAGCCCTGCCTGCAGAACAAAATATCTTGCACACTCCTGCCAAATGATCGAATCTACTTTCAGTTCGCATGAACATCAGATCGTCGACAGAATAAATATGGAAAGAAGCAGTGAGAAGGAATGCACAAACAGGGGGCAAATATCCATCTAGTTGCTCCCTAACCTCTCTCTCTCTCTCAGGCTTGTTTGCAATGCTTGTACACATGTTGTCAATGCATTCTCCCCGTGGCTAGCTCATCTCTCTCCTTCCATTTTATTACAAAATATGACAGGAACAAGAGATGTATTTTCCTTTGGGACCCTTGTAGGGGTCAAATTAACCAGCATTGCTCTCCTTAATCTTCTGCGCAGACTTCAGAATATCTTTCCAAGACTTCCTATTCAACGCGTTTGGAGAGAGGGTTTCAATGTTATTCTCATTTATCTGTTTAATTACTACCGTGCTCATGGCACTCCAGTCGCCTTTGGGAATGGCTGCTTGGGTCATTCTTCACGAAGCCTCTCAGGTGATTCTCTGCTGGAGGCAAACCAGCTCACATTTCTGTAGGGAGCCTCAGGGGAAAAAAGTTTTGTTTCATGCTGAAAACGAATGTCTCTTTCCCCAAACCATATCTCGTAAAAGGAACAGGTAGTAGAAATACAACATATGGAGTTGGTCCAAAATGTTGTGCTTTTTCCATGTGTCTCACTAAATTCTCTCCAGACTGGGAGGGGAAAAAACTAATACGAATGAAATAATTTTTGTTCTGATGAGATGGCACTTCTTGAGGAAAACTAGTGGTTTCTTTGGTCCCACTCAACAGTAAAAGAAATTAAGGTCAGTAGTAAGAGTTAAAGAATCCACGTACTTAAGCCATATCACACAGGAATTCAAAGTGCTCTTGTTTTTGGTTTTTGGTTTTTGGTTGTTTTACATCAGGAGGTTTTAGAGGTGGGGCAGGAATAAATGGGGAGACCCTAGCAAGGTCATATGAAGGGCAATGTATTTTTAAACCAGGCTATCAGAAACACCTACATCCTTCTTGTTTCCCTATCAAACGTGTACTCCCAGCCGGTGGCCAGTGAAGTAGAATACTTTCAATGGTGGGAGTTGACGAGTCAATTGTCATTTTTTCCGTGATGTGAAACAAGGCATTTTGTTGAGTTGTGGGAGGAACCGCTCACTCAGGGGAATTCTCTCTAAATTAGCAAGACAAGTCAAAAGGCCACAAGGCATGGTGGGGTGGGTGAGGGGAAGTTTCCAGAAGAAAATTAATGGTTTCTCTGATCCATCATTTATACATATTATATATATATATATATATATATAGTATGTACTTATAAACAGAGAGGGAGAGATTTAATTGCTTTGCAGTCCAATCCTAGATGTGTTTACTTGGAAGTACTCCCTATTCAATTCAGTGTGTCTTATATCTGTAAATAGTAAATACCCTTAGGATTGTAATCATAGCAAGTTTCCCTTATTGTTTTATAATAATAACCTTTGAACCGTAGAGCTGGAAGGGACCTGATGGATCATCAAGTCCAGCCCCTGTCAAGGAGGCACAGCCGGGAACTGAACTCCCAGCCTCTGACTCTGCAGCCAGAGATCTGAGCCACTGAACTATCCAGCAGTTCTGTCACAAAAAATCTTGTTTAACTGTATTTGCTAAACTCATCTCCTTGTTTTCAATTCATATTCTATATGCTGGGTCAGATTTAAGATTTGAGCTATACAGCTTTTCCCAGATCTAACAGCGAGATTGGCCAGTAGCTTTTGGGATCTGATGGTTCTTTGTCTGGTTCAGTAAACCTATTACTTTTATCTTCCAGTATATTTTTGGGATTTGCTTGCTTGTCCAGCAGTTATTAAAGAGTTGAGGAGCCATTTCTTTGTGTTTTTCCCAAAATGTTTAATTTGCTCAATCCAGTTATTATCCAGTCCCACTGTTTTGCCATTCCTACATCTTCTTATGGCTTCTTCTAATTCCACCAATATGAAGGCAGTGCAAAGTTCATTGTATTCTCTTTGAATATCCCTTTGATGTTTTATTTTATTATGCATTGTTTGGTCTTCTCTGCCAGGAGCAGTTGGTGTGCTATTGGGTTGGGGTTAGCTCAGTGATCTGCCTTGGGGAGCCAGAAGTTGGGAGTTGAATTCCCCACTGTGCCTCCTTGCTGGACTTGATGATCCATAAAGTCCCTTCCAGCTCCGCAGTTCAAAGGTTAAAGGTTTATATTTGCATACAGAGTCTTTTTGCTTGGATCCTTGTTCAGTCATGTCAATAGTCTCCAAGCTTTCTGGCTGCTTCTCCCCATGCCAAGCCCTGTTATAATGTCTACCCAGCAAGTTCTTTTTGTTTTCTCCCAGCTTTTATTGTATGTTCACTAAAAGGATTTTCTTCAAAGTGTGAATTATAATCTAAGTGTCATGTGTGTGTTTCCGGAGTAAGGCCTGGGAGGTAGTTGGCCCAGTTGGAATGGAGGCACAAGAACATTCCAAAACGTTGATCATAAAACTCTGGTTGAAGGGCAATCTGAAGCATAGATGCATCTCCCATGGTTGTAAAGTTTTCCCAATTGGCTTTTTTGACTTTATGAAATGATACCTCCAATGGAATGGTATAGTTTGAGGTCAGATGGCTGAGTAGATCGGACAGAGACTGGGTCTGCGCTGAGTGTTTGGGATTCGATCATCTGTGCTCTTAATGCACAGTTGAGCTTTAGGTTCACTAAGAAAAGTTAGATCTGAATTGTAGTCTCTCCACCACCTGCCCCTGTTAAATGAACCGGGTAGTTTAGGATCATGTATAAGGCACATTGAATGGGATTCTGCCCGTTTTATAATGGCTTCGCCATTTTCATCATGGTGTTCATAGCCCCAGTGTTGCTGTTGAAATCTCCAACAAGAAAGTGAGTGTTTTGATTTTCCACATTAGATGGCTTTTTAAAGCAGAATAGTACACTAAGTGGTTGATGAATTGATGTTACTATACATGCAACAAGTTCAACCATCAAGGTTTCTATGTTGTTCTCTTCAGTACAGTCCATTGAGTGGACTATTATACCTGGCCATACACAGATGGCACTTCCATATTGGTTGCGGGGCCTCTCAGCAACTAGACACATTCCAGGAAGTTTTGGTCAATGCTGATCAGTTCCCCTGTGAATTTCTTGGACACAAAGGACATCACACTTCTGTTTGGAGCAAAGTGAAGCTAAGAGTTCTTCTTTAGATGAAGAGAGACCCTCTATATTAAAAGAAATGATTGTCATTTGTGTTCCTAAAAAGGGCCGTTGAGTCATTTTGCTCATCAGCAAGTTTACAGTGCAACACTTCTGGATAGGAAGAATGGCCAAGCGTCCTCACAATACTTTCCAGGATAGTTTCAGAACATTCCCTTTCTTTTGGAGAAGGGGAAGGGAATTGAAGGAAGCATTTTACGCTAATGACTCTAGGCCCACGCTGCTCCTTGAAGTATACATTGCTTTGCTGATCCCGTTCATAGCGTTTACCTCTTACCCAACAATAACTATGTTCCATGACTACAGCATAGAAAACTAGCCCTACTAGTTATTTTTTTATTTTTTTATTTTATTGGACTTCTACCCCGCCCATCTAGACCAAAGGTCTACTCTAGTTAGAGGATTCTGGAATCTGTAGTCCAAAAGTATTTTTTTTCCTGAGCTCTAGCCATGCTTTTGCTTTATAATATGTTGCCATGAACTCAAATGTTTAGCAATGACACCAGGGTGGTGGTGGTAAAGTACAAGTGTAGTTTTAATAAACAACCATTCTAACCCTACAGTTGTGATACAGGTGGCGTACTATGGTCTTGATTTCTAAGGTTTGGCCAGCTTGATATTTGTGGCCTCCTTTTTAAAAAAGGGGAATGCTCCATTTTTGGAGTCCATGAAGCTTGTAAAGCAGCCAGACTTTCTAGACATGTGTGCATGAAGCATTTCCTTCATTTAATCCCATCTGTCACCCACTGGGAGTGAGGCTGTGTATGCTTTCTCTCTGCCTGTCTGCACTTCATTGTTATTTTAAATACTAATAAGATTTAATAATTACATACAATACAGAATTGAACTCTGATGTCTGAAAAAAAAATAGTGCTTGAATTGTGGTGGAAACCCCAAATTATAAAATTTGACTTGTAGAATCGCAGGATACTGTATTTTTATTGCTATGGATATATTTATTAGTTATTTGAATACCACATTTTTCCTCCAAGGAGTTCAAGTTGGCACATCCAACTCTCTTTTTCCTTCATCTTCAAAATAGCCTTTCAAAGTAGCTCAAACTGAGAAAGAGTGACTGAAACCCATTGAGGTTCATGGCATGGTGGAGATCAGAAAATGGATCTCCTGAGTCCCTGTCCAAGGCTAGAATCCTGCTGAGTTGGTTGTCTAATTTTCCCTTGAATGCCTCCAGCGTTGGTAAGGTAATAATATCTATATTTGTCCAGGTACCTGGAAAAGATCAGTCTATATCCCAATCCCAAAGAAGGGCAGTGCCAAAGAATGCTCCAACTACCGTACAATTGCACTCATTTCACATGCTAGCAAGGTTATGCTCAAAATCCTACAAGGTAGGCTTCAACAGTATGTGGACGGAGAACTCCCAGAAGTACAAGCTGGATTTCGAAGGGGCAGAGGAACTAGAGACCAAATTGCTAACAAGCGCTGGATTATGGAGAAAGCCAGAGAGTTCCAGAAAAACATCTACTTCTGCTTCATTGACTACGCAAAAGCCTTTGACTGTGTGGACCACAGCAAATTATAGCAAGTCCTTAAAGAAATGGGAGTGCCTGACCACCTTATCTATCTTCTGAGAAATCTATATGTGGGACAGGAAGCAACAGTTAGAACTCGATATGGAACAACGGATTGGTTCAAAATTGGGAAAGGACAAGGCTGTATATTGTCCCCCTGCTTATTTAACTTATATGCAGAATACATCATGCAAAAGGCTGGACTGGATGAATCCCAAGACGGAATTAAGATTGCAGGAAGAAATATCAACAACCTCCGATATGCAGATGATACCACTCTGATGGCAGAAAGTGAGGAGGAATTAAAGAACCTCTTAATGAGGGTGAAAGAGGAGAGCGCCAAAAATAGTCTGAAGCTCAACATCAAAAAAACTAAGATCATGGCCACTGGTCCCATCACCTCCTGGCAAATAGAAGGGGAAGATATGGAGGCAGTGACAGATTTTACTTTCTTGGGCTCCATGATCACTGCATGGTGACAGCAGCCACGAAATTAAAAGACGCCTGCTTCTTGGGAGGAAAGCGATGACAAACCTAGACAGCATCTTAAAAAGCAGAGACATCACCTTGTTGACAAAGGTCCGCATAGTCAAAGCTATGGTTTTTCCAGTAGCGATATATGGATGTGAGAGCTGGACCATAAAGAAGGCTGACCGCCGAAGAATTGATGCTTTTAAATTGTGGTGCTGGAGGAGACTCTTGAGAGTCCCCTGGACTTCAAGGAGATCAAACCTATCCATTCTGAAGGAAATCAACCCTGAGCGCTCACTGGAAGGAAAGATCCTGAAGCTGAGTCTCCAATACTTTGGCCATCTGATGAGAAGAGAAGACTCCCTGGAAAAGACCCTGATGTTGGGAAAGTGTGAAGGCAAGAGGAGAAGGGGACGACAGAGGACGAGATGGTTGGACAGTGTCATCGAAGCGACCAGCATGAATTTGACCCAACTCCGGGAGGCAGTGGAAGACAGGAGGGCCTGGCGTGCTCTGGTCCATGGGGTCACAAAGAGTCGGACACGACTTAACGACTAAACAACAAAACAACAACCTGATGTATTCGTCCTGTCAATGGACACTGTAATCATTTTGATCAGGGCTAGGTTCCTGAACAGGCTAAAAAGAACCTGACTTAGGACTATGACTGTCAATACAATACCTGCAATAAGGAGAGTCTGAAAATGAAGGCTGCTGGATCAGTCCATATATTAAAAAAATGAAGAGCAGGGTTTTTTTTCCCCTAAGCTAATGGCTCTTGATTGCCTTTACATGACCAAACTGCTCTCAAATACAACAGGGACAACTTGCAACAATATACTGATCTTGGAAATATTCATTTCTCTCCCAGCTTCTGTGACAACCGTATCTCAGCTCAGAGGCAACAGAAAAGCCTGAGAATAAAAGGGGCTTTCTCAGTAGTATAGTCAAAGTCCTGTGATGTTCATAGTTCTTGATAATTATGCAACTGCTGAAAGAGACTGTGTTTGTTAAAGTATGAGTGAGTTCTTTGATTTTCAGAACTAAGAAAAATCTTTACTAAGGAGTCTCCTAGCAATTTTTAAGTCATCTGCTTTTTGGTGGGGGGATACTGATGCTCTAAACCAGTGGTTCCCAACTTTGGGTCCCCAGATGTTCCTGAACTACAACTCCCAGAAATCCTGGCCAGCACAACCAGTGGTTAAGGCATTCAGGAGAAAATTGGACAACCCTCTGTCAGATCTGCTTTGGTTTGGATTCTTGCACTGAGCAGGCGGTTGGACTTGATGGCCTTATAAGTCCCTTCCAACTCAATTATTCTACGATTCTAAGGAGTTTTAGTCCAAGAACATCTGAGGACCCAAGGCTGGGAACCACTGCTCTAAACACATCCATTTCAATTCATTTTTGCATATTAATAAGTTCAAATTCTACCTACCTTTCTCTTTCACTAGCTCTCCCACAGAAGCAGCATCACATGTTATCTCTGTGGTCTGAATTTGTGACCAAACCATGCCCCCTTTTCACCCAGACTTCTCTTCTTAGAGGATTTGTGCTCACCCATAGGGCATCTGGAGAGGACAGATGCTTTGGGCCTTTTTCCTCACCTTGAGGCTCAGCGTGAAATGGGGCATGCTCGAAATAATTTCCAACATTGGATTCCCTTCTCCCTTTTTAAAAAATTGATCTGCTTTGATGGCGTTGCCCAAACCAGCGGGCTGCAATCCTAGGCATGCTGCCTTAGAGGCGAGTCCACTGTGAAATTTAAAACAACAAGCCCCCCCATACACACCCCCTGAGTAAATATGTTTAGTGCTCTGCCAATGTGATGAAAATGACAGGGGATGGTGAATTTTCAACAGTTTTTGAGCAGGGTAAACATACCTTATTCCCGGCGGGGGGGGGGGGGGGGGCGGCGGCACGGGAAATGCAACTCGTACAGTTACTGTTAAAGTAAGGCAACCCTCTCAGGCAATGGATACTGTTGTGGGGTGACGTGGGAAGCAATAGGAGCTGCTCCCCAGCTGTTGCTCCCAAGCCTCTCCCCCCCCTTTCTTGGAGAACAGACCTGTGGGTCTCAAAATCTGCTTCTCCTGCTCTGCCGGAATTCACCCTAGTTGTTCTGGAAGAAAGATCATTTCCCACGGGCCGTGCAAAAGCCCAGCCAGCTTCTCTCAGTGAAATAGAAAAAAGGAGCCCTCTTAATTGTTGCCTCAGGCAGCAACATGTCTGGGGTCAGCCCTACTTTGTGTCCACGTGCACGCCAGCTGCAACTGTATGCACCAGTGGAAAAACAATGAGGTGTGGTTCTTAGTCAGTGTGCATAGGGCTGAGTCACAGACGACTTGGGACCAGGGTGGGTGGGGTGCCCTCTGAAATTTTGGGGGTGAGCTGCTTGCCACGTCCCAGTTTGCAAGTCACTCCTAGTCTAGGTTATCTGGGTTATCAGCCTAATGCTAGTTTGGAATTATTAGTTTGGAATTATTCTATGCAACCCGCATGGCGAGTAAACAGATTTTATAAAGGGGCAAACTATATAAAATAGATTAGCAAAAACAAACACACTGGGGCAGCTATAAATGCTTGAAAGCACTGATTGCCAGAGCCTGTTTTCCGATGAGATTTCCAGAGGTCAGTGCCAGCCTCCTTCACAAGTACCATTTCTCACACGTGAAGGTCTGCAGGTATCAATATATCAGGCAAAATCCAAAGAAACAAAACAAGACGAGACAAAATTATGCGCCACCTTAAAGACTAACTATTATATTTTAATGGGAGCTTTGGTGGACACGTCCACTTTGTCAGACAGATGTCTTATCTTGTCTTGTTTCTTTGGATTTTGCCTGATACGCTTGCACAGACTCACAGGGCGGCCTCTTCCAAAACTGCAGGGATCAAGTTTCTGAAAAGCTAACAGATTTCAGCTTCTAATGATGGGCTTCTCATAAGATACTAGGGATGAGCATTGGCCCATTCGCCCACAAGGAAGGACACATAGGCTAACACTTGACCCCTTGTCAATAGACAGGTTGGTTCACTTAAAGTATAAAATATGGGAATGACTTGATCAACTCAATTTGCATTTGTTTCGTTTCGTTTTGGAATGGTAGACACACATACCCTTGCCCTTTCGGAGGCACTCCAACTTAATCCTTTTCTCGGTCCTTCTCTACGTGAAACAACCCATTCCTGCAAATGGAGAAACGCACGGCCGGGTCATAGACTGAAGGGTGCAGGCAGGACAGCAGAGCTTCCAGTCCAGGGAGCAGCCGTCTGCAGAGAGAAGTGCCCTCTGGTATTTTTTTATTTCCCCCTGTTGTTTTTCCAGCGACCAGCCTCAATCTCATCAGGGACTCGAGAGGCTTCCTAAGGCAGTCTCGGGGAAGTGGGCAAGCGAGCGACTTGTAAAAGGCAATGGGCACGATCCTCCTTGATCCTTTCATAAGGATCCAGGATCCTTTCATAAGATCTCCAGGGTTCCGGGTTCCCATCTTTTCTCTCCCCCCCCCCCCCCTTTGTCTCCCCTGGAGCTGAAATTAGCAGCTCTGTGACCTCAGGACTTTGATGATTCCATCAATCACGTTCCAGCAGAAAAAGCCAAGAGATCTCATTCCTCAGGCAAAGAGCACAACTCTCCTTCTCAGTTCGTTCTGCTTAATTCCTTTTTTCTCTTTCCCCATTTTCTAATTGTGACATACGGATGCTGGATTTCACACAAAGGTTTGGTGGGGGTGTTGCTCCTCCCCATTAATGCCCGGGTGGGGGGGAATCTTTGCTCTGCCCAATTCTTGTCCTGCAAATGCCCAAATGCTCCTGATCCATTTCATATTTACGTATTTGTAGGCAATGCACATCCTTGTAGTGCATGGTTTAGCACATCAAGACAGAATTATATTAAGTGCATCCATGTTCAAACCGGGAAAATCTACTTTTTTTTACTATGGCTCCCAGAATCCCCAGGCGGTATGACCATTCCATGCTGGCTGGCAGATCCGAGGAGCTGTAGTCCAAGGAATTAAAATTCCCCAGCTCTGAAAGATGTTTGGAGTGCAAAAACATTAGCTTGCTTCAGTCCAACCTGATGTTTCAGGCGGCTCCCCTTTAACTGATCTCATGGTGCAAATATGTCCAGTGGGGAGACACTCCCTTAGCCAAACAATTCGGCAGAAGAATTCTCTGGATATTTTTAATGGGGCGGATTGTTTTTCCAGAGAAACTCTGGGATCTGAGGGGTTGCTTGCATCTGAAAGACCCGCCTTGTCCTGCTCTTCAGGCTGTTTCCAAATCAAGGCACCACACTCCCTCTGAAGCCAACGGGTTCATTTTCTTTGGCTAGCAGTTGCACAGAAAGCAAAGCATGCTGCTTATATACCACCCCATCGGGCTTAAAGCACTCTCTGGGTGGTTTACAGTTTAGTTAGGCTACACATTGGGGACCCCCTCCACGAGTTGGGTACTCCATTTACCAACCTTGGAAGGCTGGAAGGCTGAGCGAACCTTGAGCTGGTTACTAGGAATTGAAACTGGGGCCTTAAACAGAGTTTGGGCTGCAGTACTGCAGTTTAACCACTGCGCCACGAGGCTCCTGCACCCTGGAGCTGAAGAGACCATTCCAGCCGCTGTGACTTTTAAAAGTCACCCAGAAGGGAGATCTCAACAACTGCATCTTCTCTTGTCCTAGTGCTGTGGTCACGCAAATTCTCTGCATAATAAGAAATAATAAGTCTGCATAATAAGAAATAAAATGTTGTTCCTGGTGAAGCACCTACAGAGATGTCTGGGTGCTGCCTAATGATGGGAAAACAAAGGCTCAGTTTGCAGGTGGTCGGAACAGGAGGCTGGACTCTGAGACATCTTGATCCTGCCAGCTTTGGGAGCATGAGTAACGCTGCGGGCTTCGTCCCACTCCCCAGTTCTACATGGAGGCATCGGGGTGACTCCGGGACAGCCTGCGGAGGTGCACTTGACCTCCTCTTGCTTCTTATCACGGTTAGAAGAAAGCATCTCTTTTCAGGCTAACAGTTCACCAGAGACTCTGTGAGTTAACAATGCTATTTAGCATTTATACCAGGTTATCACAGCACCAAAAGCAAATCATCTGATTATAATAAGAGTCCTTGCAACAACCCTTGTGAGATAAGCCCGCATCATAATTCAAAGGAGGGAGCAGGTAGGTGGTCGATGTAGCCTGCTATTTGCTGGTATAGCCCTACCTTTGTATCAAGTTCAAGGTAGCAAATACGACTATGATGAGAGAAACAGAGGAAGAGAGGGGGGAGAGAGAACGAGTAGCCCAAATTCACCCAATAAGAATTTCTTGGGGATTCAGACCAGATCTTCCCTAGGTTTGCTGGGTCATCCTCAGCATCCTATTCCCTGAGATTTCAGGGCTAAAAGTGGAGACTGGAGGAGGAGATCCGTATGATATTTCCGAGGGAAAGGATGGACATGATCAGAGAGAGGGCAGAAGTCTTCCTGGGCCAGTTGGCTGCAGAAAAAAGAACTAAAGTGGCTCAGAATTCATGTAAAATCTAAGCTGGCAACGGATGCCAGGAACCCCGCTATCACCACATACACACAGTTTTCAGTCCCCAACCTAGTGACATAACGGGCCCAGCAGCGGCACTGATTACTGCCATTCCTGTGGAAACTTGCATATTGCACTGTCTTACCTACAGAGCTCAAATGCACAAGGCGTTTCCTCAGGCTCTCTACCATTGCCGAGGCTCATAGAAAGCTCGCAGCCAAGCCCATGGCTCGGTTTATACCCCTGGTGCCTTCTACGGTGGAACGTATCAAAGCCTGCCTTTCCCTGGCTCTCTTCCAGCTCTGCTGGTCCCGGAGGTTCCTCTCCCCCCCTTTCCCACTGGCACAGCTGGAGAAGCAAAAGGCTGTTCTCTATGAGGTCAGCTGGTATCCTGAGGCCTGGCAGAGTTTCAGGACCCTCCTCAGTCCAGAGTGGACATTTGGACCGCGACCGCCAGAGGGTTCTTGTGATGGTTTTCCTAAGAGCACAGGGTGCTAAGGCCGTGTGCGAGATCCAAACCGACTTGTGAGAGATGCTTCTCCCAGGACCCAGGCGTTCATAGTTTGCCGCGGCTCGCTCTTCGAGGATATCCATTCAGTCTCAATCAAGGGCTCAGGACAAAACGGCAAGGTGGGTCTTGGATGAGAGAATGCCCTCAGTCACGAGCTTTTTTAAGGCCTTACTTGGTGTCAAGGCAACGAATGGCTTATCTAGAGCAGGGGTTCCCAGCCTTGGGTCACCCAAGGTGTCCTTGGGCTGCGACTCCCAGAAACCCCAGCCAGCACAGCTGGTGGTGAAGGCTTCTGGGAATTGCAGTCCAAGAACCCCTGGGTGACCCAAAGTTGGGAATCACTGATCTAGAGAACTGAGAGAGAAGGAATGGATGTGCTTGGTTTGCAATGGAGGTGACTTCTTTTGAAAACCTGTGTGGTGTAGTGGATAAAGCATCAGACTAGGATTCAGGAGTCTTGGGTTCAGATCCCTGCACCCCCCAGAAGATGGGAGATGTTACCACCCTGTTTGAACTCAGCCGGGTATTTGACGGACTGCCCTGCCCTCAACATACATGGAGAAGCTGCTCTGCCTTTTGAGGGCTATAGGAGGCCCATTGAATCAATGGGGATTTGGTGAATCAACTTCTCTGCAAATTTAGTTATTTATTTATTAAATTTATACCCCGCCTGGGCGGCTATTCCATGGATTGGATAGTCAATCCCAATTAAAGTAGGCCCATTTGATTCAGTGGGCCTACTCTAGTGTTTTAGTATGCTAAGCAACAGGATTTGACAGAGGGGGCATTACAGGGAAGGGGAGCTGTTTAGCTGACGTCCTGGGGCAGATGCAGACCTGTTGGGATGAGGCATTGCAGGCCGGCTGAGTTCAAACAGGGTGGTAACATCTCCCATCTTCTGGGGGTATTGGAGTACGTGGGTTGAGAATGCGCAGAGAAACAACATGAATTGGAAGGAGGAAGGGAGGAAGATGAGTGCGAGGATATGAGTGACAGGAAGCTTGGCCTGTCATTTCATCACTGCACTGGATCAACCTCTTCAAGGGCAGAACAGTGTCCGAAGCAGGACCCTCCAGCTCATTTCCCCTGCGGACATCAAAAGTGGAGAATAAGAATCAACTGTCCCATGATCCATGGCGTGTTCCCCACCCCACCCCATGTGCTGGGAGTGCAAGGCTCTTGCAAACCTGCCTTGATCACATGGTAAAAGAAATGAAACCTCTGGCCATGGGAAGGCATTGATGTTTTCTTTGGCTGCTGGAGGAAAATGGGACTTCCATAATTAGTGCATTCTCTGGATGCACACATTAATGCAATTAAGGAGCTCATGTGTGTCTGGAGAGCTGAGAGAAGGGCTGTAGACCCCTTATGGCAGGAAAGCAGAGTTACAGTTGAGTATTGAGAAGACAAAAATAATGTCTACAGAATTATCACTACCTGTGATAATTATCACTACAATTGAGAAACTGAAATGATGAAAGATTTTTCTATACCTAGGTTAAACAATCAATCTGAGGTGAGACTGCGGCCAAGAAATCAGAAGACGACCGAGACTCAGAAGGACAGCTACGAAAGAAAACTTCCTGAAGAATAAGGATGTGCCAAGGCCAAGGTTATGGCATTCTCAATTGTTATGGAGGGAGGTGAACACTGGACAATGAAGACAGCTTGATAGGAAAATAAAAATGATGCATCTGAAATGTGATGTAGAAGGTTACAGATGCCCTGGACTGCCCAGAAGGACAAAGGTGGGTTCCAGATGAATCCAAACCTGAACTCTCTCTAGAATCAATAATGACTAAACGGAGACTCAGAGGAGGCAAGGCTTCCTAGAGAAGATAATTATGCTGGAAAAGTAGAAGGCTGCAGGAAAAGAGGAAGACTAAATATGAAACGCATGAAGTGAGCCAGGTCATTCAGTTTGCAAGAGCTGAGCAGGGCTGTTAATCACAGGACCTTTTGAGGTCATTCATTCATAAGGGTAGTCGTAGGTTGGAGGCGACTTGACAACATGTAATGTCGACATAGTTAGTGGCAGCAGAACACAAAGGCAATGCTGATGGGGGTGTTCCAAAAGCTGCTGTTTTGCATCGGGTCATGTACGAAGCATGTCTGCGTCTCCTTTGGCTTCAGCTCTGAGCAGCAACCTTCACGTCCAATTGATTCTGAAAGAAGAAGTATTTTGCAACAAGGCCTGATCTGTGGCGGTAGCTCAGCAACTGAATTGAAGCTTTACTCTGTGTGACCATTTTCTGCTGCGGATCAGCAAAGCTGGCCATGGCTCATGCTGCCTCATCTTCCTTCGTCCCAGATGCAACTTGCACTCCATTGTGCTTGTATCCTGACCAGACCTCGAGGATGTCCTAAAACAAGAGCTTCGAATGGCCAAATCTAATCTGACATGAAATTAACTCTTGTAGGCATTGTTCACACACAGCTATGCTACGTCTGCCTTGTGGTAATGGAAAGGGCATATAGAAAAATCAAATAAAGACTTTCGTTTCTACCTTTGTTCAAAAAAGGGGGATCAGGAGGGTTGGACTACTGTGAGGAATGGCACTGAGCCACTCTGATCAATCCTTCTGCAATACTGTAGTAGATCGAGGATGTACAGGATCAAAACTCCGCAACATTTTGATTAGCAAGGGTGAGTACAACATCATCTGCCATTCCTGCCAGGGGTTCTTGCCTCTTACTCTGAATTTAGTTTTGCAATATTCAGAACCTGCAGGTAGAGGTGGACTTTCCTGGAAACAATGTATTGGTTATTATAGTAAAGATTTTATTTGGGTTTAAATGGGCAATTAAGACCCATCAGCTATACAAAAGACCAATTAGCTTTCTCAAAGGACTAAAATAAGCAATCACACAAGCCAAACGCTAGACAAACTAATGTGAGTAGAAACACTACCAAAACAGCAAACAAACAAACAAACAAAAAAACTGCCAAGGCCTGCCATCTGAACAAAATATACTGCATTATTATGCCATGGAGCTATCTAGACTGGCTGGACAGCTCAGTGGTTAAGGTAGAGGTTGGGAGTTTGATTCCCCAATGGTGCCTCCTGGGAGAAAAGCCAGTCTGGGTGGCCTTGGGCAAGCTGGACAGTCCCAGGATGGCCCTCAGAAGAAGGGAATGGCAAACCACTTCTGAGTATTCTGTACCTGGGAAACCCTGAAGAGACTTGCCTTAAGTCAGAATTGACCTGACACACATGATCATCATCATCACACCAAAAGTCTGAATCTGTATACACTTAGCACTAATGCTGTGCTGTGGACAGAATAAATGCTGAAAGGAAAAGTGACCCACATGGCACAAACTGCGAGACGAATACCTATCAAGGGAAAGTACCCACTGGCTCTCTCTCTCCAGTCTCCTCCCCTCATGCCTGGCCATTTAGTGAGCTAGCATTAGGCCTAATGGGACATTCAGGGCAAGGCAGGGTGTGAAGCACAGGTATCATAACTCATGAGCCTTCTTGCTATGAAAGCCCTGACAGCAGTGGCACAGAGCCTTAAAAAAAATCTTCCTCCCCCCAACCCTTGTCTGCCATGCCTCTGTGACATCGCAGAGATCTACCCTCCCTCCAGTCTTGTGTTTTGGCTCTGTCTTTCGATGATTAGCTGAAAACTCAAGGAATAGAGGTACTGGTGACCTGGCAAACCTAACTGGGCCAACCTTACCTAATCTTGTTTGTCTGTAGCTTGTTTCGTTTGTCTGTGGCTCAAAGAGCCAGGCAGTGCTGCTTCTCCCTGTCTCTCTCTCTCTCTGCTTGCTCCCATCAGAGCTTCCTGCACACTCAGCTTGATCCCACCTAATCAGCTTTTCTTCTTCCCTCGAAGGACACCGCCTAGCTTCTCTAAGCTTTGCCCACCCCGTTTCTGTTCACATTCCATTGGCTATCCCCATTTCTACAATCGTGCTCAAGAAGGGGTGAAGCAGAACTGGAAGAGGGGCAATGGGACACCCTCATTTGCATGGCTAGATGCACTTCTTTAGCACATGCCGATTTAAAATAGCATAACCTGCCTTGCGTTTGGGGTAGGAGATGGCTGTAACTCTGCCTCCTTGTTGTCTAGAAAGCATGGTAGATGCCACATTTTTCTCCCCAGCAGAAAATCAAGTGGGATCACATAGAAGCCTCCTGAACCAACATAAAAGAATGTTTTAAGCTAAGGGCTCCATCAGATGAGGATTTGTCCTGCTGTTTGGTGCCCTGGGGTGGTGGTGGATTGGTTCACTCTTATTTCCAGTGATCAGACAATGTAAGCACTAGAGTGAATCAGTCTGTCCACAGAGTGCCCCTTCCCACACCTTTCTAGCCCTGCTGTTGGCTTCTACTTTTTTTGGCACAGGTAGGTTCACTCTACTTTTGTTCATTTCCAGTGCCAGTGAATGGGAATAGATCAAGAAGTGAGCCTTGAAACTGTCAAGGGTCTACTGTCAATTTCAAGTATTGTGAAGTAGCTTAACAAATCAGCCACTTCAGTGTGTTAGCAAATTGAACACTTCTCCTGCTCCCAGGCAGAGGGACAGAGAAGTGAAATTATTATTTTTTAATCTGCTAGACCAGGGGTCCCCAACCCCCGGTCTGCGGCCCGGTCCCGGTCCGTGGGCTTCCTGGAACTGGGCCACGGAGACGGATCTCCGCCCCCTCGCCCGCCTGCATGGTGGGCGTGTTGTGCTCACGGAGGGGCGTGTCGCACTCGTGGAGGGGCATGCGTGAGCGCGACACACCCACCTGCAAGCACGACACGCCGATCCGCGAGCGGGGGGGTGCCCCGCCCCCCCGTGCACGGAGCCCGCCCCCCCAACCGGTCCGCGGTCCCAAAGAGGCTGGGGACCACTGTGCTAGAGCATTGTACGTCGCCCGCCCTTGTGCTACTCTTCCCACCGGCCTCCATTGATGCACGCATAGACTTTCTCTGCTACTCATGTGGCCTCCTTGTGGCTCTTCCAATAGCACCACAATCCGTGGCCACGGTGGCTGGGAATTCTAAGAGTTGTAGTCTTAAAAAAGTAAGCTGTTCAAGCACTGAAATGTGATGGTGTCAGGATACTCACATGCCCGTTCATTGTGGCTGTTTCTGAATGGCCTCACACCCAGTGCAATTCATCATGTTTTACCGGATAAAAGGAAGTCCCCGGTGGGAGATGGTTGCCTCCCTATTTTCTTGCTCATGAGGGACAATGCTTATGTTTTAGACAGAAAGAATCTTATTTAGCTGCTGGTTGCAGATAGTTTGGTGGCTTTTTAAAAGATCACAGGTTTTCCTGAGGAAGGAAGGGTGAGTCTGAGTCACCCAAATGGGGAAGCTTCCCTCTCTCGCTATGACAAGCCGGGCAGATCATCAAGTGATGCTGTGAGAAGTCGGCTTCTGGTGTCCCGTGCAGGATGCCTTCGATGTTTTCCTTTTATGCTGTGCCAAGGATAAGCTAGAAAAGTAAAGCTTGCCCTTGATGCTGCTCACGTTGTGATTTGAGAAGCTGTTTTTAGATATCTGGAGCAGTTCCTTACCAGCTAATGGCCTGATCCCAGAGTTTGGAAAAGTTTTTTTTTTGGGGGGGGGGGGTCTTTGTGTGTTTGTTGCTGCTGTTTTGAACTACCACTCCTAGAATTCTCCAGTCAGTACAGCCGCCTTAGGGAAATCTTCATAATCATCATCCTCTTAGAATTACGGAACTAGAAGGGACTCCAGGGATGTTGGCTAGTCTTCCTGTCCAAGTTCCAAGTCTGAGTCCAAGGCTTCAGATCTGAGTCCAAAGCCCAAGTCTGAATTTTTCCAAGATCTGCACTCATTCTGGGTGTGCAAGAGAGTCAACATATATATTTGTTGTTGTTGTTGTTTAGTCGTTAAGTCGTGTCCGACTCTTCGTGACCCTATGGACCCTATGGACCAGAGCACACCAGGCCCTCCTGTCTTCCACTGCCTCCCGGAGTTTGGTCAATATATATATATGCTGTATAGTATAAAAAAGGGATAATATATGAATGAATTATCATTGTCTCCACCGGTTCCTACTTAAATATACTGTGTGTGTGTGTGTGTGTGTGTGTGTGTGTGTGTGTGTGTGTGCGTGCGTGCGTGCGTGCGTGTGTGTGTGTACACACACACACACACACACACACACACACACACATACATACATACATACATATATGTATGTATGTATTTATTTAAGCAGGAACTGGTAGAGACAATGATAATTCCTGAAATTACAGCATTGCATATATAAAAATATATGCAACACAGAATGTGTGTGTGTGTGTGTGAGTGTGAGTGAAAGAATGTTTAAATGTGCTTGCTAGAACCAGTATTGTATTTGCACAGAATATGACTCTAGCTAATCAGAATGTGCTTGTAGTAAGCCAGGCTGCTATATAAGGTGTCAGAAGTTTGACAGGGACTATGTAGTAGACCTCAGACAGGGCTAAAATATGAGACTGACAGGGTGAAATAGACAGGGTCTCATACCACAATATGTACCTCAGACAGGAATAAAGATGTAACAGACTAAAAATATATAATAGGGCCAAATAAGGCATACTAATGTAACACTATTAGCATGAGATAGTTATTTATCAGAGAAAATATGTCTGTCATACCAAATGTCTTAAGCATTATAAGTTATGTTATGTTTTATAGATGTTTATAAAAGTGATTTCATGTTTTAACCACGACAAAAGTGGTTATTTCAATACCAGTTCCTGGCACAAACACACATATGGGAGAACACACAAATCTTACACTCTATAGAAATAGTATTTTTTTAATCTAAAGGTTAGATTTAAAAAATACTATTTTTATAGATTCTATAGATTCTAAACGTTTCCAGTACCATGTGCAAATTCTGCTAAGTTATAGGTATAGTTTATTTATTATCACCAAAAAGCCAACAGTGATCAGAGGGACGTTTGTCCCATGGCTTGTTCCTCCTTGTTCCTTTCTACTTTTATTCTGTTGACTGCATGATGTTAGGACTCATCGGGAGTAGGTATGATCTTTTGGTATGAATATGTAATATTTTTTGTTTGGCCAGCAGGACTTGTGCATTGGTTGCTCCGAGTAGACAAGGCAACATTATTCTTGCTCTTGCTATCAATGAAAATACAACAATAAGCTACGTGACTGGCCATTGGCGACCACTTAATGGCCCCGAAACCAGCTGCTTAAGGCAAGTTGTCTTGATTCATGCCCATCGAGAGGGCTGACCTGGCATGCGCACATGAATGTGTGTGTGTGCCCTCTCCCTTAGATTCTCAGGCCATTTTAACTCACCCAGGATTTCCACTTAAAGTGCTTGGAGCTCTTTGTTAGTATCACTGTTGCATTAAATGCATGCTGTGAATTCTAGGCCAGACCTGATTTTTCAGTGTAATTCCCCTTGGGACATTTTGTTTAAACAGCCAGGGACACAGAACTGTCCTTTCCCTCTCATTCCACCCACAGCACAATTACAGAGAAAGAGAGGGAGAGGGAGAAGGAGCAAGAGAGAGAGAGAGAGATGGCAAGGATGGCGAATTGAAGACAGATGGTTTCCTGTGTTCATAAGTGGGAGGCACATGGGAGTTGCCCATGGGAAGTCCAGAGATGGAAGAAACCGCTGTCGCAAGCAACTGGAAAGCAACAGATAAAAATCTACCAGCAACAGATAAATCCAGCAGAGACAGGTTCATGTGGCCTCTCCTCTGGAGAGGTCCAGATAATTAAATGCCATTACTCCGCTAATGGCTTTGGTCATGGACTGTAGAAATGAACTAGACTAAGCAATAATCTTGCTTTTTAATCTTACTCCACTCTTGCAGAAAGACATGCAATCAAAATATGTTGGATAGTCATAGAATCCTAGAATCATGGAGTTGGAAGGGGCCTGTAAGGCCATTGAGTCGAACCTCCTGCTCAGTGCAAGAATCCAAATCAAAGCAGATCTGACAGACGGTTGTCCAGTTTTCTCTTGAATGCCTCCAGCATGGAAGCACTCCCCACTTCTCGAGGTCATTAGTTCCATTCTTGTACTGCTCTAACAGTTAAGAAGTTTTTCCTGACGTTCAACCTAAATCAGGCTTCCTGTAGTTTGAGCCCATTGTTGCATGTCCTGCACTCTGGGATGATCAAGAACAGATTCTACCCCTCCTCTTTATGTCAGCCTTTCAAGTGTATTTGAAAAGTGGTATCCTATCTCCCCTCAGTCTTCTTTTCTCAAGGCTAAACATGCCCTGTTCTTTCAGTCTTTCCTGATACGGCTTAGTTTCCAGTCCCCTGATCCTCCTTGTCGCCCTCCTCTGAACTTGTTCCAATTTGTCAGCATCCTTCTTGAAGTGTGCTGTCTCTGCACCTACGGAATAGGGGTGATCAAGTTCTGGATTGTGATGGCCCAGGTCACTTCCAGAGGTAAGCTAACAGTGCGTCCTTGGTATCTCCTCAAATGCTCATGAGACAGCAGCAGATTTCCGCAAAACGCACACAGACAGGAACTGGCTCTTTTCTTTATAAAGTTTCTGGGGGGAGTGTAACCACCACCTTGTTAATTTGCAGCTGTTTGCTACTGCAATTTATGCTGTCTTCCCTTTACACAAATGTCACCTGGCAATAGAATTTTGGCTACTGATGTATGAGTGCCATATCAAATGACAAGCCATAGTCCCCTTGGAAATGCTTAGAAATGTCCAGCCTGCTTCTTAGGACTTCCATTGGTTTTGAGATTCTCAATGATATCACCCATTTTTATTCCCTCGATCTTCACTAGAGATGAACACGAATTGCCAGTTCGGCGTTCGTGCTGGTTCATCCCTGGACGAATAGGTGTTTGGAGGTTCCCACCCCTGCTTCCTCCAGTGGGCACCCACTCAGAGCCACTGCCTGGAGGAGGTGGGGCAGGGAAGCTCAGGCGCTGCCTCTGAGTGGGTGCCCACTGGAGGAGGCGGGGCTGGGAACCTCCGAACACCTATTCGTCCAAAGGACGAACCAGCATGAACGGTCGAACCAGCAGTTCGTGCCCATCTCTAACCTTCACTGGGAGATAAAGCACACCTTGCCTTGGAAATCTATGAAACTGGAAAGTTTGCAATATGTTTTACACACACACAAAAAAGAGAGATCATGCTCTTTAAAAAGCAAATAGCTAAAAATATACGCAGTCATGCTTTATTCTATGAGGGAAGTTTGTGCACAAATTGACATGCTGGCTAGGGCGCTTAAACCTAATCCAGACATCAACCTGCGACTGGGTCTTTACTCCCCAGCTCATACACATGGATGTATCACTTAAATGGAGATCCTGAATCACTGATATATTGCCAAGGTAGTGTCTGCCCATGACGGCTTCTGTGAAAAACTTCTTGATGAAGGGAAGACATTTACATACCTTTCAGCTGTGCAGCATCCAGTTCCTCACAGTGAGCACAGATCACCGGCATGTATGAATGAACTGTACACTTAAATGCAAAGCGAATTATATTTATCCAGCTAACCTAGTGTTCTTTCACTTTATATAAAAAAAGACAATTCCATTTTGCATTGTTAACACCTTTGAGGGGCTAAAACATATACATCTGAAAGGCCTGGTGGTGCCTGGAACACAAGATGCCCCAACTATGCTAGACTGTGAATTTTAGGTAGATGCTTAAACTTTTCAAATGTCTTCTGCTGGGACACACCATTCAGACATCATGGAACCAACCAGCTTGGTGTGTTTGCAGCTTTCTAGAGGAAAAAAGGCCAGAGCTTGGAGACGTTCCAGTCCTGGACCACAACTCCCAGAATCTCCCAACCAACCACCATGGAAACTGGAACCTGTAGTCCATAAGAGAAAGTTTTCTAAGGTGTCTGAACTCCTCTGAGCCTAACATTGATAAGTGAAATTTATTTAATTCAAATTCCATTCATCATTTCCCTGGCTTGCCTTTTCTTTCTTTCTTTCTTTCTTTCTTTCTTTCTTTCTTTCTTTCTTTCTTTCTTTCTTTCTTTCTTTCTTTCTTTCTTTCTTTCTTTCTTTCTTTCTTTCTTTCTTTCTTTCTTTCTTTCTTTCTAAGCCATGTAATTATAAGACCCATCCTTTTTCTCAGCTTTTGGAGCAGTGCGGCTGACCTTAAATTTCAAGCAACATTCATACTCATTCGATAAACAAGAAACGGCTTCTCCTGCCCCCCTCTCCCATCACCCGCCTTTTTAATCCAAAAAGACAAAAATATCCATCAGAGCAACTGCTAGCTGCGCTGCAGGAGGAGCTGGATGGCGAGGGAGGTGGAAGGCTCAGGGCTCAACCCCAACTTCTCCCTGGGGGCAGTGAACTGACTAATGGAATGTGACCAGGGCTGCCCCTTTCATTAAGAGCAGGGAGCGCTCCAAAATTGCTTTCCGCACCCACGAGAAAGGAGGAAGAGCGTAGGGGGTTTTATACTGTGATGAATGCCAGCAGGAGATGTGGGAGATCAGCAGTCACCTTTGCCGGGTCTCAAAAATATAGCCCTACCTGCTCTCGGTTATATCTGCCTTAATTCTGAGCATACCGACTTGGCAGTTCCTTACATTATTTTCAGTATGTGGGGTGGTTTTAAAGCCTGGGCGCCCATTTGCAGACATTCCCAGTTGGCACCAGGGCTCACGGGCAACTGCATTAATGTAAATGTGTTTGTGGGGGTTGCTCCCAATGACACAAGGGGGCCAAGCGCACGCACCCACAGGCTGTTTCCCCAGATCCTTCCCCTCCTTCCTGCCTTTTTTGGCACATCAACCTTACCTCCATTGCACTGTTTGCTGCAAGGCAGGGAATAGACCACCAGCATCACAATTCCTGATTGGGAGAAAGGTGGGCTGTAAATAAAACAAATTAATCATCATCAGCAGCAGCAAAGACTCTTTGGTTTTGCCACCACAGGCTACAGACGATGAGCTCAACCTTCTGGAAATCAGGGTGTGATCACAGGGGCATACATTTTGGACCGACTGCTTGTGGCTTGGTCTGGTGCAAACCATTTCCCAGCCATCACATGATCTACGGGGAATAGCACTCCAGCCTGACACTGATTCAGTGGTTTTGGTCCTGCAATAGGGCTACCACTTTGTGGGGCCGGGCTGGAGTGATTCCCTGATGAATGGAAGGGTCACTTTAAGGAGATTGCTCCTGGCAAAGCAGCCTTTTCCAATGAAATCTGACACAATCCTGTCTTGCCGTCTGATCTCACCCTCAGTTTGCTTGGTGTTCTTTGGGGAAAACACAATCCCTTTTCATAGAACCATGAAGTTGGAAGGGACCTATAAGGCCACTGAGTCCAACCCCCTGCACAGTGCAGGAATACAAATCAAAGGATATCTGCCAGGTGGTTGTCTAAATTTCCCTTGAATGCCTCTAGTGTTGGAGCACTCACCACCTCTCAATGTCAATCGTTCCATTGTCATACTACGCTAACAGTTAAGAAGTTTTTCCTGATATTCAGCTGAAATCTGGCTTCCTCTAACTTGAGCCCATTGTTGTGTATCCTGCACTCTGGGATGATGGAGAACAGATCCTGCTCCTCTTCTGAATGACAGCCTTTCAAGTATTTCAAAAGTGCTATCCTATCACCCCTCTGTCTTCTTTTCTCAAGGCTAAACATGCCCAATTCTTTCAGTCTTTCCTCATAAGGCTTGGTTTCCTGCCCCCTGATCATCATCCTTCTTGCTCTCCTCTGAACTTGTTCCAGTTTGTCGGCATCCTTCTTGAAGTGCAGTGTCCAGAACTGGGCACAGATCTCAAGATGAGACCTAACCACCCTCTTCTTCAGCTGTGCTCTGTTAGGACCCAGCAATCAAGCCCTGCTCTGGTGTTGTTGTTGTTGTTTAGTCGTTAAGTCGTGTCCGACTCTTTGTGACCCCATGGACCAGAGCACGCCAGGCCCTCCTGTCTTCCACTGCCTCCCGGAGTTGGGTCAAAGTCATGTTGGTTGCTTCGATGACACTGTCCAACCATCTCGTCCTCTGTCGTCCCCTTCTCCTCTTGCCTTCACACTTTCCCAACATCAGGGGCTTTTCCAGGGAGTCTTCTCTTCTCATGAGATGGCCAAAGTATTGGAGCCTCAGCTTCAGGATCTGTCCTGCTCTGGTAGGACTCTTTTATTTACTTTCAGGGGATAGTGTTGCCAAAAACACACTTGCCATAAAAGCATTTATCACTGGAGGGTTTTTTTAAACGTCTGCAGAGAAGCCCACTAATTAAGATGATGCGAATTCGCAGGCAGAGAGGGCTGAGGGAAGGCAAAGCTAACGAACCATAGCAATGGAATTAGAAATGGCTTCTTTCCCTGGCCCAGCCAGTGCTTCGCCCAGAGTCCTGTGTGCACATAGATGTGTAGGAGGTTGTTATGCGCAAGTGGGTGGTGGTGTGGAAGGATCAGGTGATGGAGAGGAAGTTCTCCAATCAATCGTAGGAGACGGTCAACCCCAGATTTTAATTACCAAGTGTAGGTGTGGCTCAGCTGTCAAGGTATTGAATTCCTCTGCATGAACTCCTACTCTAGCCTCTCACGGAGGAGGAGAAGGGGGAGGACGTCAGGAAAACGTCCCTTATCTCCAGGTTGAAAGGGCAAAAAGTTGACCAGTTCAGAAGCAAAAACATACAACAAATTAACGTCCATACGATGCAGGCAGTTTTGGCCTGCTTTGAGGGTGGCATTGGTTTTAGCCAACCCTTCTCTCTCTTAATAGCATGTGGGGGCCCTACTTTTTGCAAACCCCTCCTCCAAATTTCTCTTAATTTGCCCAAAATCAGCAGGGCAGCTTCACGTTGGCTACTTTATGTTTCTTCTAAATTATTTTAAATTATTAAAATTAATATTAGTATTTTGGTTGCCGCTTTTCTTTTTCTGTAAAACTGCGGTTCTAAGCCTTAAATGTGTTTTATATCCATCCATCCTTTTTTTGCAGTTACTCCTATTAAAATAATTAGGTACTTCCTGGGACGTGACATGAGTAAAATGGGACATTCATTCATGCATGCATGCATGCATGCATTCATTCAATTTATATACCACCCATCTGGCTGAGGGTTACTCTGGGCGGAATAACAATTAACACCCCCCCCCCAAAATCATAAAAAAACCAAACTCAACTATAAAAATACACCATGGCACTAGTCAATGAATGTAAAATACATACTAAAATACCTAAAACATTTAAATTATTTATTTATTTAAAATATGTTTACCCCACCTTTCTCCTTGAAAAAGACCCAAGGTCTTACAACAAAAATTACAATGAAAATTTTAAAGTGGAAAACAATGAGTATGCAACGGGGGTTAACATTATTAAAAGACAATGTTTAAAACTACAAACAATGAGTAAAGAGGCATCTTACATCATAAACAGGCAATATTAAGGCAAAGCTCAATAAGTATACAATTTGATTTTTAAAATGCCACTTTGAAAAATGGAAAACAAAAAAATGGAAAACACTAAACATCCAATCAAAACAGTAATGCATAGTAAGCTATCTATAAATCACACACAGGTAGCTGGTTTACTGAGGGAAGGCTCGCCTGAAGAGAAAGGTCTTTGCCTGCTTGCAGGACAGCAAAGATGGGGCCAGCCTGGCCTCCAGTGGGAGGGAGTTCCAATGTCTGGGAGCAGCCACAGAGAAGGCTCTCTCCTGTGTCCTGAATAAACATACCTGGGAACGTGGTGGGACTGAGATAAAGGCCTCTCCTGATGATCTTAACACCCGAGCCAGCTCATCATGGGAGATACGGGCCATGTAGGGCTTTATAGGTTAAAACCAGCACTTTAAATTGTGCCCGGTAACTGATCGGCACCAGCGGAGCTGCCGTAACAGGGGTGTTGTGTGATCCCTGTAACCAGCCCCAGTTGGCAATCTGATTGCTGTATATTGGACCCGCTTAAGTTTCCAGACACTTTCCATTGGCAGCCCCATCGGCAGCCGGTGCACTAGTTTTAATTGTACAAATGCACCCTTGGGCACCGCCGAGACCTGGGCATCCAGGCTCAGGGGTGAATCCAGGAGCACCCCAAAGTTGCGCCATTGGCAGTAGTCAACAACATTATTGGCTGTTAACTTCAGTTTCAGTGAGCTCCCTAGATGGCATAGTTTGAAAAGTCTCAGGATCAGCCACAGAGAAAGCCTGGTTTCTCTCTCCGGGCCTCTCTTGGCAATCAGCATTTAACATGTTGGTTGAAAGGCATGTATCGCTTGAGCCTAGCAAGTGAAGGATAATTCGGTGTAGAATAGCGTAATGGTTTTTACTTTCTTGGGCTCCATGATCACTCCATGATCACTGCAGATGGTGACAGCAGCCACGAAATTAAAAGACGCCTGCTTCTTGGGAGGAAAGCGATGACAAACCTAGACAGCATCTTAAAAAGCAGAGACATCCCCTTGCCGACAAAGGTCCGCATAGTCAAAGGTATGGTTTTTCCAGTAGCGATGTATGGAAGTGAGAGCTGCGATGACAAACCTAGAAAGCATCTTAAAAAGCAGAGAGATCACCTTGCCGACAAAGGTCCGCATAGTCCAAGCTATGGTTTTTCCAGTAGCAATGTATGGAAGTGAGAGCTGGACCATAAAGAAGCTCCAGTACTTTGGCCATCTCATGAGAAGAGAAGACTCCCTGGAAAAGACCCTGATGTTGGGAAAGTGTGAGGGCAAGAGGAGAAGGGGACGACAGAGGACGAGATGGATGGACAGTGTCACCGAAGCTACCAACATGAATTTGACCCAACTCCGGGAGGCAGTGGAAGACAGGAGGGCCTGGTGTGCTCTGGTCCATGGGGTCACAAAGGGCCTGGCGTGCTCTGGTCCATGGGGTCACAAAGTCGTTAAGTCGGACACGACTTAACGACTAAACAACAACAATAAGGTTGGGGAACGAACGCAGCAAAAGATGAGCTTGCCTCTCTCCCCGCCTTCTTTTCTTAACGGCCGTGTGCACCGGGCTTTTTTTTTTCAACCTTTCTCCATTTCTTAATTGTTAGTATGATTTTTGAGAATCTGCAAAGGAGGAAAAGATTTTTGTAAATGTGGTCTCCTTTTCTCTGCTCTTTCCTGTCCCCCTCTCCGCTTCCTCTTGGCCTTGCGATCTGGCTGAGCTGCTCCCTTCAGCCGGCAAATGCTTTCAGAATTCCTGCCCCCCAAGGCCAGAGGTCTCCGAGGGGCAGAGAGAAGGCCCCCCCATGGCCCTGCCAGTCTTCCTCCAGGACCGGAGGATCATTCTCAATGGTGGCACTAGTGATTTGTGGAGCCTCTCTCTGTTCTCATGAGACAACACTTAAGAACCAAAGGGAAACCTTCTCCCTCAGAGAGGGGGAGAGCATCCGTGTTTAAAAACAAACCAAAAGACCCTTTCCAAGCCTACCTAGACTGAGGCTTAAATTAAGACCGGAAAGGCTTAGTTGCCCATAATGGGAAAATGTTCCTTTTTTGACTACAGTTCCCAGAATCTCCAACCTCCAGAGCCCCCGGGCAGCATCCAGTCCAAAAGTAACTTTTCCAAGCTTTGTAAAAAGTAGCAGCATTGAACTGCTCATTCATGGTGAAATGGTTCTGTGAAACATAAGGGGATCATTGCCCTGTATGTGGTTGCATCATTATTTTCTGCATGCTCCCCTCTCCCCGTGATAAGGGACCGCCTTTTGAAACCTTGCAGTCTGTTTTCTGATAAAGCCAACGTCCCTGATATGTTCTGCGCACAGACTGAACCCGATAAGGAGATAAAATACACCCTTGTTTGACACCTTTGCCTAGAGGAAACCATGCTGTCTCTCCATATGCTGTCCTAAGAGTAACGTCTTGTTCTTAATACAGGTTTATGCACCAATCAGGTGCTGAGGAACACCCACTTGTTTCAGAGCAGGCCATAATTTCTCATGAGCCACCCCGCCCAAGGCTTTGCTGTCGTGCCAGATTTTTTTTTTTAACTAGTGGCAATTCCCTGGTGAGATCAACACAGCTTGGAGGGACAATGTTTTTGTTGTTTGTTTGTTTGTTTGTTTTGTTTGCATTGTTAAAAGAAAAGCTAACAATATTAAGTATACATATACTATACAAAAAGCGTAGGCAACACCAAAACACATTCAAAGCAGTCAGGCACAACAATCCATGAAATCAGCTGCAAGTGGAAGGATCGAGGCAGACTCACTTTTTGACCAGAGTCTGGAAAAAGTGACTTTTTAAGGTCATAGATTCCTTCTTGGCTGGAGTGGGGGTTCATTTTCAGATGCTCCCGTTGTGGCCTGACTCTGGAGGCACAGGAGCTCCGCACGGAGCCATCTGATGACCCCAGACCTGGTTGGGCACGGTGGTGGCCTGGAAGCGCCCACGGGGCCAAGGCCTGGGAGTTGGTTCCTCCCTGCAGGAAGGGGGGGGCATGTCACCGGACAGGCGGCTACCCACACAAGGCCAACTCTGTCTGCGCCCAGGGAGTTTCCACATTAACCACATGCTGTTTGCATTTTGAGCCTATCTCTTCGCCTCCCCCCCCCACCCCGCCCGCACGGCAGGGCTGTTTGGAGTCAGGGGGTGATTTCCTGCTCTTTCCATTCATCTTGCCCTCCTCCGACAGCCGCCCCACCTTCCCCTGGCTTTCAGAAGCCTGTCTGCTTCCTCTCTTACACCCCCGGGGGGCTTTCCATGCTGCCAGAAAATGAATTTCGTGCTATTTTTAAAGCCGGGGAGGGGGGGGTGCCAGAAGAAGGGGAGGGGCAGAGGTCCCCTCCTGCTACAAGACAGGCTCTGAGAGCTGCCCCCGGACTCCCCCGGTGAGATGAAGGAGGAAAGGCAGAGAGAGAGAGAGAGAGAGAGATTTGCAGGAACGGATGTGGGAGGCCAAGCAGAGAGGCAGCCGAAAGGTTGCTGGGAGGGAGATGGGCTTTACGCACCACTTCTGGCCTGGATCCCAAAGGGAGCAGGGCAGAAAGAAGGGCAAAGGGGGCCAAGAGCTGAAAAATCCTTCCCTTCTTCGGGACACCCAGCATTTTCTGCTGGCTGCTCTATCTATAGGACGCCGGCATAACCTTTGCATCGCTTTGCTTCTCCTGCCTTGTTGTGAGCTAGGTTACGCGGCGTGACCGGCCGAAGAGCATCGGGTGATGGGGTGCATTCCACAGCTGAGCAGGGCTTTCAACTCAAGCGTTCGTTTCATTGGTTGCTTTAAAATAGTTTTTATGCCGCTTTCCTTCTTAAAAAGGACCCAAGGCGGCTTACATCATTAAACTTTTATTTATTTGGCTTTTATACCGCCCATCTAGACGAATCGACTCTGGGCGGTTTACAGTCCAAAAAGGCAATAGAGTTAAAATCATCCATAAAAAGACTAAAACAAGCCAAAAACCAGAGGAAAAAATTAAGTAGTGGCAGGACGGGAAGGCCTGCCTGAAGAGCCAGGTCTTCAGTTTACTCTTAAAAACTGCCAGCGAGGGAGCCAGGACAATCTCAGAGGGGACGATGTTCCAAAGGCGAGGGGCCACCGCCGAGAAGGCCCGGTTTCTAGTTTTTTTTCCTTCCGGGCCTCTCTCGGAGTTAAGCCCCTCAGCCGCCCAGTCTGGTTAGAATGAGTGACACGGGTAGAACTAGGTGGATGAAGGCGCTCTGACAGGTATCGACGTCCTAAACCTTTTAGGGCTTTATATGTGATCCTTAGAACCTTGAAATCGATGCGGAATCTAACGGGTAGCCAGTGTAAGGCGGCCAGAGTGAGGGAAATATGATGATATTTTTTCACCCCAGTTAGTAATCTGGCCGCCAGGTTCTGGACCATTTGAAGTGTCCGCATCAATCTCAAGGGACGCCCCACGTAGAGTGCATTGCAGTAGTCTAATCTCGAGACTACGAGGACGTGGACAAAAGACAATATTGCAGCGAAAACAATACATATACAAATTTTAAAAAGGAACAAACAAATACCATTCTGAGAGATGGTAAGCAGAAGCAGTCCTAAAGATCCAGTCACAGCAGTAATGCATAACAACCCATCTAAAGGCCACAATCATGTAGGCAGTCCCTGAGGGGAGGCCTGCCTGAAGAGAAAGGTCTTTGCCTGCTTGCAGAAGGACAGCAAAGATGGGGCCAGGCGGGCCTCCAGTGGGAGGGAGTTCCAGAGGCTGGGAGCAGCCACAGATAAGGCCCTGTCCTGTGTCCCCACCCAATGCAACTGGGAAGGTGGTGGGACCGAGAGAAAGGCCTCCCCTGATGATCTCAATACCCAGACAGGCTCATAAGGAGAGATGCAGTCCTTGAGATCACTTGGACCCAAATCATTTAGGGCTTTATAGGTTAAAACCAGCACTTTGCCCAGAAATGGATCAGCCAGTCTTCATAGCCAGTCTTCTTCACAACCTCCCTGCAAGGTAGTCATGGAATTCATCTCCAGCGGCAGTGATAGTGACTGGTTTGTTGCAAGCCTCCTGGAGAGTTTGTAGCGGAAGGAAGATTTTAAGTGGGGGGGATTCCTAGCTGACCCACTTAGACCCTCCCATAGACTTTTCAGCCAGGTGGCGACCTCACATCTTTGTTTTTGTTGTTTCTATCTGCCGCCACCTTCAACTCATGGCAACCCTATGACTGAGCAATCTCCAAAATGTCCTGTCCTCAGCCGCTCTGTTCAGCTCTTGCAGACTCAAGCCTGTGGCTTCTTTTAGGGAGTCAACCCATCACATATTTGGTCTTCCTCTTTCCCTTCTGCCTTCCACCTTTCACAGCATTATTGTCTTTTTAAAAAATAAATAATTTATTGTCATTGTAAGTATATACATAGTATACCCATACAACGGCCTTGCTAAAACAATTCATAAGTTGTTGGAGGTCTTCGGCAAAATGGGCAACAGCAGCTGCATCATCGGCAAAGAGGAAGTCCCGCATGCATTTCAGCTGGACTTTGGTCTTCGCTCTCAATCTAGAGAGATTAAAGAGCTTTCCATCTGATCTAGTCCGGAGATAGACACCTTCTGTTGCAGTTCCAAAGGCCTGCTTCAGCATGACAGCAAAAAAGATCCCAAAAAGGGTTGGTGCGAGGACACAGCCCTGTTTCACTCCGCTTCGGATGTCAAAGGGATCTGATGTTGAGCCATCAAAAACTACAGTGCCCTTCATTTCCTCATGAAAGGACCTGATGATGTTAAGGAGTCGAGGTGGACATCCAGTCTTGTATTTTAAAAAGGCCGTCCCTGCTAACCAAATCAAAGGCCTTTGTGAGATCTATGAAGGCCACAAAGAGTGGCTGTTGTTGTTCCCTACATTTCTCCTGCAACTGTCTGAGGGAGAATACCATGTCGGTGGTGGGTCTATTAGCTCGGAATCCACACTGTGATTCTGGATAGACTCTGTCTGCAAGCACCTGGCGTCTCTTCAGTACAACACGGGCAAGCAGCTTCCCTACAACGCTGAGAAGAGAGATGCCACGGTAGTTATTGCAGTCGCCCCTGTCTCCTTTGTTCTTATACAATGTGACGATGTTTGCATCCTTCATGTCCTGTGGTACTCCACCTTCCCTCCAGCAAAGACAAAAGATTTCATACAGCTCGGTGGTGATGATCTCTTTACAGCACTTCAGCACTTCAGCAGGGATGTTATCCTTTCCAGGTGCCTTGCCGGAAGCGAGGGAATCCAAGGCCGCTTTTATTTCTGCTAAAGTTGGTTCGCTGTCCAACTCTTCCAAGACAGGCAGGCACTCGATGTTATTTAGTGCCTAAATAACAGGCACTAAATATTCATGTACTATTACTATGATTAATAAGATTATTAATATTTTTGGAGTTTTATTTGCAACCTCACAAGCTGCCTGTGGTTTGAGTGACTGGGAGGGATTTTTCTGAGCTGGGGTGACTGTCAATCTGTCCAGCACTAACCAATCGTTCCTTCCTGCCTCTGAATTCAAAGAGAGCCCCGCCTCTCTGCTGAGTGTTCTATTTCCCTCTTTTTAGGCTGTTGAAGACAGATTGCTTGTTTGCTGTTGATCTGTTTCCAACTGTAAGTAATGAAACGTTTTTATTCATTCTCCTACAAATGTCTCAGAGTGAGTTACTGAGACTTTAAGTGCCAGTTAATGAGAAAGGGGTGGTCTATCTGGGGAACTTGAAGCTATTCTCTGCTGTGAGTCTCTGTACTTCTATTGCTTAACAAAATGGAATTTCACTAGAAATTCAAAACTCTGCAAGAAATATCATACCATTGTCTCTGTAGGTACATGGAAGAGTAAGATGGACCCTGCAGATGTGGTGAAGAAATAATGGCGTAAAGGTGAATGTGTCTGCACTGCACGATTATAGCTGTCTGATACCTCTTTAAATTTCAGGGCTTCATCGTACAGAATCCTGGGGTTCCCTGTTTCACAAGGCACTTTGGGGTCTCGGCCACCCTCTCTTTCCCTGCGCAATGGCCCTGGCGCTCTTGTGCAGAGAATTCCCTGCCCCTCAACGGATTAAAAATGCCCAGCGTTCTCTAGGATGGAGCTGTGGCCGTGAAAAATCATATCAAATTCCATAACCGTGCAGTCAAGGATGGGTATCTCTTCTAAATGCAAGGGTTTTGGGGCCTGGGAAAGATGTTTCTTTGAAGGCCGACATTTATGTAAGAGTCTTTTCATTTATTTAAAGGTTGAGTAAACATCCGCAAGGAGGGGGAAGGGATATTTTAAGCCTGGTCAAGGCGGCCTCATCCTGACACGGAAAGGTTTGCTCGAGGACTCTTCCACCTTCTTTCTTCCTGGCGCATGGCGCACTGTTTGCTGCCACCCACCTTCCGCCACGGCTTCCATGCTCCCCCGCTGAAACCACACCGAGAGGACCGAGGGAGCTGATCAGGGTGGGACTCACTCGACCTCTGTGGTCCACCCACCCACCCCACTCCCTTTTGGGCAGGAGGAAAAAATAGGATGAAAATAGCCCTTATCGCCTATGCGGCGAGCGGCGTGGGGCTTCCTAGGTGGGATGTGCAAAAAAGCAGGAACCCATGGAGGGCCTGAGAACAGAGACTCCTTGTAAGGAAAGAGAGAGGGAAGTGGGGGGGGGGGAGAGAGAGAGCGTTCAGGAAAGGCAGGTTGACGTGGGGTCGCCTGGGTCAGAGCCAGGACAGTGGCTTGCTGGTTTTAATCTGGCTAAGTGACTTAGAGGCTTGAAACAAGATCGGGCGTCTTAACAGCAGCGTGAATGAAGGTGGCGCGGGGGGGGGGGGAGAGATGCTCAGCAGGTCCAGCTGGCTTGCAGGGGCCTGAATCCCCCAAAGGAATTCTCACCCTGGGAGGGGGAAGGAGCAGGAGGAGAAGGGGTGGATGGAGCCGCTGAGAACATAAGTAGAGGCCACATGCTGCTCTCACCGTTCTGGTTTTTTCTTCGGGGGGGGGGGGGAGAACATCCTGGTTTCATGTGGTCTGCCCAGGGAAAAGGCTCAGGACACAGAGTGGAATGTGTGTTGTAAGGAAGGACCGCTCTCCCCGTGTTTTCTTTCATTCATTCATTAATTTGTTATTTCAATCCCACCTTTTGCATCCCACGACAACCCCGTGGAGTAGTTCAGGCCAGGAAAGAGCGTCTGGTCCAGGATCGCCCAGGGAGAGTTTCATGGCTCAGGGCAGACGTGAACATGTATCTCCCAAGTCACCGTCTGATACACCGACCGCTGCCCCACACTGTTTTTCACCCTGGTCGGTAGAAACCCTTGGACTGCCCTTAAGCCCTTGATCAAAGTCCACCTCAAAAGCGCACCAGCTAGAGCATCTTCGTCATCTCTGAACAATGAACGATCCAAACGAGCAGAGGTCTGTTCTGCTGGCATGCCCATGGCACTTCCCTCCTAGTTAAGTTGGTGACTTTCAAGAAGAGAAACTGATCCAGCTAACTTCCCCTTCTTATTCCCACCCACCCACCCTTCTAATCACCTTGGTCCGAGATTGGCACTCAATCCTTTTGATTATATCCATGATCCTGAGCCCTGCCCTGCAAATGAACCGTGTGCTCTCCCCCCCCCCCCCCGACAAAGAGCCTGTTCCAAACAAGAAAGGAATTGGCACCAAGGTGAGCAAAATGAAAATTATAACAATTGCAAATGTGTGTAAGAATGGTTTTGCCATCCTATTTGGCCTATATTGAGACACAGGATGAAAAAAGAAGCTGTAGGAGGGGAGATTCCAGAAAATATTATGTGGGGCGTGTAAGGTAGCTATGTCACTTCTGTATGAATCAGGCTGTGTGCTAACATATTTCTTATATACGCACATCCCAGTGTCTCTGCTAAAGCTGATTTGCAGTTGCACTGAACTGTGGGCTTTGTAGTCTACCATTGTTGTCTCCATGGCAGAACGAAAGAGGACAATTAAGAAGATAGATTTAGAGGAAGATCAGTGGATAATGTCTAGACCAGACTTTTCAAATCTGGCGATTTACACCATTTTCGACCATGGGCTGGCTTTAGCTGTGGACATCCTGTCCTGAAAGCAGGTTAGACTCTATGACCTTTAGGCGCACTCCAAGAAAACCATTCTATCGTTCTTGAGTCCATGTGCGCTTGCGTGTTGAAGACCGAGCCAAAGGCAAACTGGAAGGCGTAATACTGTATCCAGTCTGTTTTCTCGGTGGCATGAAAGAGGGTGAGCTAATCCACATCAAATACAACCAGAGGCTTCTTCAGACTTGCCGAACGCTTCACCTCTTCCCTTGGCTGAATGTGGTCAAGGGTGCCCTGCACTCTTGGAGTGAGATGCAGGTGTTCAGTCCGAGGAGACGATGTGGAGCATGGCCATAACATTGGTAGAGAAAGAGAGCTTTGGAACAGGTCCGGGGGGGGGGGATCCATCTTAGCTTGGGACTCCCGTTTTCAAGGGTCTCGACTGACGGAGAGAAGCCCCCGGGCATGGCTGGGCCCGTTCTCTTGAGACTTGTTGCCCTTCCTGTAGAGGGCGATGGAAGCAAACGTAGAGAGATGGTGATAGGGCGCTCCTTTCTTATGTATATTGATTTTTTACGGTTCCTAAAAAGAGTTTCTAAGGTGCTCCGAGACTCTCCATTGCTTTTGTTGGAACAGAGGGGCACCCTGGGAAATTTCACCCTGGGAAATTTGATACTGCCTGGTTGGCTGTGGGACCCTGGGAGTTGTAGTCTAACACATCTGGAGAGGGCATTGGCTTAGGTAAAGCTGTGCTGTGTTGCTGGCACTCCTTAAATATGACCTCCTTAAGCAACTCCTTCGGTTTGTGGACTGCTGGCACTGAAGCTATTGAACCTCCGACTGTTGGCCTTGCTCTTCTGGTGTTTGCTCAGTTCGGTGCTCCACGATTACCGGGCCCCTCCTTGGGAGACCATCTGGGCTGGGCATCCAGGCCTCTCCAAGGGGTTGCGAGAGTGATTTCTGCTTCTCTGCCTCTCCTGCTGCCAAGAGCCTTCAGGGCAAATCCCAGCTTGGTAGCTCCAGCCACCTGGACATTCCTGTGTGACAGCTTCTCGGAGATCCCCCTAGGCAGCTTTACTTCTGGAGAGGTGGTTCCATGGGAGGCAGACTCCCCAAAAACGCAGCTCAAAAGATGTGTTGCAAAATCCCCTTCATAAATGCCTATTATCTCTCTAACCACCACCATCACCATCTCCCAGGTGGGCTTGTTCAGGCTTGTGGTTAGCAATTCAATCTAAGCCATGGAGTCTAATTTCAGTCAATTTGATTCATTCATGGCTGCCTCTTTTTTTCCCCCTTTTCAAAAAAGCTTTTTATATCATGCTTTTTGTCTGGATGTTTAAGCTTCGTCAGGCAAGAGAAATGGAAGTTTCAGTAACCGTTCCCTGCATATGGACTGTGCTTTTGCCTTGAGAATAGAGGCAATCCAAGGCGGAGGCCTGTCTAATCTATGAACGGGAGTCCAGGAGTGGAATAATATTATTTTAACAATAAAGTGTGCTGCTTATATGCCACCCCACAGCGCTTGAAGCACTCTCTGGGCAGTTTACAATTTAACGATGCAGGCTAGTAGTAGCATAAACGTGAGGGGAAGGGCACCAAGGGTAGAAATACAACAAACATTCAGCATCTCAAATCCCAGTAGAAGAAGAGTATCTTCATTTGTTTGCTTCTAGAAGAAAGCAAGAGGAAACAACTCTGTGTCTTGAAATGTAGCTTTCCATCATTTGGGGATCATGGCCAAATGTTCTTCGTATATGCTAACAAGGCCTCTAATAGTGGAAATATGAAGAGGGGCCTTACTGAGCAGATTTTGGAAATGTTCCTTTTTTGAATTACAGCTTCCAGAATTTCGTAGCTGACATGCTAGCTGGAAGACTGGTGAATTATAACAACAACAACAACAACAACAACAACAACAACAACAACAACAACAACAACAATTGTAGTAGCAATGTCGGACTACACCTCACTTCATCCCCCACCCATTTTAGTTCTGGATCCCACTGAGGGTCAAATTAGAAGTTACAGGTGGCTTATTAGAAGAGAGGTTTCCTTAAGTGCTGACAAGATCTGATGGTCACAAGAGGACCTTTCCACGCCTCCACTAGGATGCCAATGAGCTTGCTTTGCTCTCTGATTGTTCCCTGGGAGGTCAGTACCAGCTTCGTTTGCAACAAAGATGGTTCAATCACAAAGGTCTTCCTGTGTCCACGTCTCTGAAACACGGGTGGATTTTACTTTTGTAAGGACGGGCCAGTTGGAATGCACAGTTTGGTGGAAGAAAGGCAGAACGCATTGCAGATGGACAGCCACCGGTGCCAGAACATGGAAAAGTTACCTGTTTGGGCTACAGCTCCTAGAATCACTGGGGAATTGTAGGTGTTACAGCCTTTGCTTGTCTCAGTTATCTCCAGCGAGAAGGGGACAACGTATCCCAAAGTCCCACGAAAGCCCTCTCCAACTCCTGCCGTCCCTGTAATGTTTAAGCACCGCTTGATCCTTTTAGGTAATCCATTTTGCGGAAAGCCCAAGGAAGGGACTTTTTTCCCTCAGGGAGTTGAAATCCTTTTCAGAAATGGGACCGTCCACTCTTGTAGCAAAGAAAGCCTGTTGCGATTTGACCCGTGAGGCTGAGCAGGAGGGCTCCCACGGCTGGGTATTGTTGGTTTTCTACTCTTATTTCCTTCTGCTGCCATGGCTGTTCCCCTTAACACCAAACCACATCATCCTGCTTGATACCTGCAGCGGCAGAAGGGGCCTGGTGTGTGTCTGTGATGTGCCGACAGGTCAGAGCTGATTCCCGGGCCAGACTTACAAGTGGGTGGGGAATCATGTTTTTTTAAACGCTTCCCTATTATGCCAGTACTTTCAAATTAGAAAATCAGCAGAGCAGGATCCACATTGTTTCTTCCTGACGTGCATAAGTATGGGTATGTGTAGGGTTGCCAGATACATGGGTACCAAAAGGAGGACATAGAAAGACAAAAAAGAGGACAGAGGAGGAGGCATTGAATGTTTCAAACAGGAAGGGGGCCTACCAAGAAACAGCAGCTTCCGATGGGGAGCAAAGCAAATAAACCTGAACCCACCCCGGCCCGGCTGCAGGATCCCCCGGCCGCCTGCACTCTGCACAAGCTCAGAGGCAATTTTGCTAATCTGGACGCCCAAACAAGGCTCCGGTGCAGGCAGGGGTAAAGCGGCGCCGGGCAAAGCCGAACGAGGCAGCCTCCCCTCCCCCGAGGGTCATAAGTTCAAGGCTGGGGAGTGTGGGAGTTGGAGTCTCCAAAAGGGACTTTGGACACACACAGTCCAGGCGTTCGCCTTCCCATCAATGTGCTCGGGCGCTGCTTGCTCCTGCCTGGCTCAGCGGGCGGTGCTCTGCTTGCGCTGCCTTTCTGGGCTCCACGTGGGGTGGGCGGGCATGGCATATCGCCGAGCAGCCACGGTGGCGGCGGGAGGGGGCGAGGGCTATGCTCCATCGGCGGCGGCAGGTAACAGGCGGCGGGCGGGCGGGGGCGGGGAAAGACAGGGGGAGGTCCTTCCACCTCTCCCCCTCCCATCCAAAATTATAACATAAAATACACAAAAGCCGGACATTTTAAAGGTTTTTATCTTTGCCTTCCGAACGGAGGACATTAGGCTAAAAAGGAGGACATGTCCTCCTTTTGCCGGACGTCTGGCAACCCTAGGTATGTGCAGGTGCTGATTCTGGGCCAAGCGAGACATGATACCTCACAAATGTCTCCGCGCAGAGTCCCTTCCAGCTTTGCGGTTCTAAGATTGATGATGATGGTGATGGTGATATTTCCTTCTTCGTTGTTGTACAGAATCCCATTCCATACTTACTTTTGCGTAAATTTCAGTAGCAAAGTATAGCAAGTAAAGAAGTTAGAGGAATGCATTACATATTCATTGATGGGTCTCCTTGAAAGAGGTTGTGCTATCTAAGAACCTGTCCACATTAGCATATAGTTATGATATATGGAACCCTGATGGTATTCTTTGTCATTAAAAAAAGACCTCATCCATTGTGATTCTACTTTGAACAACCCATCCTTCCCCCTTTAAGAACTCTCCCGCACCAAACTGGCACACAGCTAGGGCATGCAGTCTTTTTGGCATGATTCATTGAGATGCAAAATAGCTCTTTGTTTAGCCTTGGGGGGGGATGGGTACTTTAACCAAAATGACACTGCTGCCTCCTTACTTACACGAGTAAACGAGGTAAACCTTGCTTTGTATTGATCTGTAGCATGGGAAAAGAGGACCTATAGCATCATCTGTGGACAGAAGGATTGCTCAAGAGAGAGTCAAAACAGATTGCACTTAAGATATGAACCTTTTAAGCACAGACCGGACCTCGCCAAAGTTCCCAGTGTCGACAGGTCAAAATCTCTTGGGGTGGGTATCTCTGAACTGTGCAAAGCAAGAGCATCAGACTCGAGATGTCACTAACCTTCATAAATACCTGATAATTTGGGCTATTAATCGGTCCTAGCTACAATGTTGTAGCCATTTCCTCCAAATGTTTTTGGGTCTTCTTTAGGCTTGTCAAGTCAGCGGCATCCCATTCCCGGCAACTTGGGACCCAACTTCTCAATGCGGTCGCCCCAGTTGGGGTTGGGGTTCCATCTTTGAATCCTCCCCACTCCCAAGACAGAAAAGCAAAGCAAAGCATGCTGCTTCTATACCATCTCATAGTGCTTCAACGTCTCTCTGGGCGGTTTACAATTTAACTATACAGGCTACACATTGATCCCACCAGCAAGCTGGGTACTCAATTTACCGACCTCGGAAGACTGGAAGGCTGAGTGAACCTTGAGCCAGCTCTCTGGGATTGAACCCAGGTTATGAACAGAGTTTTGGCTGCGGTACTGCAGTTTAACCACCGCACCGTGAGGCTCAAGCACTGCAAAGTTCTGCAAAGCAGAAAACCAGCATATCCAAGAAAAGGCTTAGCCTGGCAATTTCAGATATTCTCTCTCTCCAGAACTCAAAGTGAACAAATTCCACTGGCAGCCTACTCTAAGACAGAAAAGGGCCTGATCCACTTCCTCAAGGAGCTGGAAACTGGTAAGGGGGCTTTTTTACACAGTTTTGATACCTGAAAGGAGAGAGGGACCACTGGGGAATTCTTGGTAACAGTTCCCTGTCTGTTTGCTTAGTTGAGAGGTCCGTTGAACCTACTGGGAGCAAACCACCTCCAAGAAGCAGATCGCCACATTTGCTAATTTGCACTGACGTCCCAGTGAGGCCCACAGGATGCTTCATTTTTGGTTATCTTTAGCTAAACCCTCCCAACATTCTTTCTCATTTTCCAAAAGGCAAACAAACAAGCAGACCATTTCATACTATGCCATCCTGGAGTGTCGCCTCGTAAGGGCATTCATTCCGGTGACCTCTTAGCCAGGACGTTACCGACGAGGTCGATTTATTCGGTCACTGTATTGTAGAGTTTAGAGAAGTTACTCTTTCATGCTATCCCTCCCAGAGTCTTCCAAGCAGCATAACCAATGAAACCAGGTTTCATTACATCTTAATAATTAAGACTGCTAAATTCATCACAGTCGAAGCGGTCTTATACTGCGGAGAGCTTAGCGTCTTCCCTCGGCTTTCAGTGCTGATACCTGCTACCCCGTCGCTACTCGCCTTGCCTTTCTGTGGATCAAGGGGAGCTCAGGAGTGACCCCTTTGAGCGGTAAACAGGGGGCGGGGGAAGGTGGCTAAGTAGTTTGAGGGCCAGCCTCGCGAGCTAAAGGTAGTGAAGATTAAGGCCGCACTAAGCCTTCTGGGAGGAGAGAGAGCAACTAAAGCAGGCAAGTCTTAAGAGGATACAGAAGGAAGTTAGAAGCCTGGGGAAATCCCCCTCAATGGAGTCTCTTCTGCCATCGCTGCTCTGCTAGGATTGAAGTGCTGAGCTCACCGGCTTTGGTCCTCCTCCAGTTCACCTGCAGACAAATCCAGCCGGGATCAGGATGTCGGTGAACGTACAGCTCTCCGGCTTTCTTCTTCCCCATGCTTGGCATTAGAGATGATTCGCTTTTCCATGTTTTGAAACTGATTTCATGCTGACTTCCTCTCCTTTGATCTCATCTCTAGCCCTTGAGTTACATGTCTGTTCCCTGCTTGTCCACAAAAGCAATCCTCTGCAGAGCTGTTTAGGAACCGAGCCACGGCCAGGTGACTGTTAGAAACTGGTCGTGTTTTCAAAGCACGGTTCCCGTGCAAAACAAGGAACGAAAACATGGCCTGGTTCTGACGCTCCATCATAAAGTGTTGCGTGTTTCTCCTCCTGGCGAGAGGGCAGGATGTTTCTAGGGAAAATGTACGTATTTGCTAGTTTTTGCACATGTCACTATCTTTTCATGGCTTACTTGCTGTTCATGGACTTTTAAAAAGCAGAAGCATTGAACGGGTTGCTTGCAGCTTTATGCGCTGTCAGCCTGTCCTTTTGTATTTGCTGTGTTTATGTGTATTTGTGTTCGCACACCCACACATATGCACATGCATGCAAAAAGACAGATGATACATTGGCACACCACAGTGGTATTTGGTCTTGCACTGAAAGTGGAATCTCCAAAGGGACTTGAGAATCCATATATATACACATATATCCATAACCATATATATATATGGATATACATATATCCATAACTAATTGGGTCCTGATGGCAATTTTTAGAGTATATATTTTAATCGCATTTTAATTGTTTTGTCCTTTTATTGTATTTTAAATGTTGTAAGCCGCCCAGAGACCTTTGGGTAGTGTGGGCGGCATATAAGTTAAATAAATAAATAAATAAATAAATAAATAAATAAATAAATAAATATGGATTTACATATATCCATAACCATATATATATGGATATACATATATCCATAACCATATATATATGGTTTGCAGGTAGCAAATGTGCTTTTGGTACCAGCTTGAATGCAGAAGAGCCCCCACTTTGACGTCTGTCATCCGCTTTCCAAGTTATATTATTAGGTTCCTTCGCCCCTCCTTCCTCCGGCTCAGAGCTGTGCAGATTAAAGCGGGTCGAGGGGTGGGGAAGCGAATCCTCCTCCATATCCTGATACCATCTTTAGTGTCCTCTGGAGACTTCCTCCAGGGGGGAAAGAAGGAGTGGGCTTTCAAGGCCATCTGGAGCTGGCATTAGTCAGAGCCCTCGGAGAACTCAGCCAGGATGCAGAGTCTGGCATGGACCTTTCCCGACTGTCAGGAATGGATTTTGTAGGTCACCTGCTTTCAAACTGCAAGACCGTTTTTCTTTGTTTCCTACGCCAACCACACAGATTCGGGCAGCCCTGAGAAGAGGCGAATATAAAACCCGAAGGGTTAAAAATAAAGAACTTATCACATTACTTGTCACAGCAGAGCCGTCTCCAGTTTTTGAAATGGAGGGGCCAAGACGACGGGCCAGGGATGGGTGGGTGGAGTCCCTTATGATGTCACAGAGGTGAGGCAGGTATTTCAGGATGAGGAAGGGGGGAAAGACCATTCCTGCAGATGAGAAAGAGCAAATGGGAATGGCTTTGGGAAGTGTGTGTTCACAGTGTCACCAGCATTCCTTCTGGCAGAATGATTGGCCCACCTCCTGCCCGGGAGACATAAGAGAAAGTGATGCAGGAGGCAGCTCTGTAGCATTTTAGCAGGGACACCAGGAAAAAGAGAAAGCAAAGTAGGGCGCGCGTGTGCGTGTGTGTTCATGAAAGGCCCATCACTTGTTTTTGAACTGCTTTTTCCATCCCTGGGTGCCCCGCTCTCAACAGCAGCCTGCTGGTGGTCGGTTCCTTCCTGCTGAGCCAAAACCAAGGAGGCAGAAGACCAAGGAGGATGGGAGAAGAAGCTGGGAGACACATCTGGTGAGCAAACAGCCCTGCAGGAAATGGGGGGGGGGAAGGGGTGTGCGTGTGGCTCGTTGGCCAGGCTGAGCTTTGACAGTTCCTCTGTGTTGTCTTTTGGACTTCCCAGGGGCAAGCGCACAGCTGCCAGGACTTCCACTCCCAAATCCAGGAAGATGGGCTGCATTTCCTCTCGCTGACCTTCCTCCACGTCCCACCACTGCCCTTGTCTCCTTTTCCGGCGAAGTCACAGTCCCTTGAAATGCCTTCCGGCTTCATCTCTTTGCCGGTCAGCCAGGATGCAAATAGCATTTAGAGAAGCAGGAGGGGCCAGGAAATAAAGATCGTCCTGGCTGAGATCCAGGCTCAAGGCAGGGCAGGATCTGAGCAGAAGTGAGAGAGAATCGGAGGGGAGGTGGAATGGAGGGATCAGGATTCCTATCGAGCGGAAGACACAACCGGAAGGGTCACAGAAGGTTCAAAGCGTTCAGTAAAAGGTCTGGAGCAGAACCTAGAAAGGTTGCACTAAGGACTACCATTCCCAGCATTCTCCAGCCAGCATGGCAAAAGGCCTTGTTTTGATGTGTGACAACCCTTCAAATGGTCCTCTCCCAGTTAATGCAACGTGCCAGTACATCGCTGTAGTTTAAGAAGAGGTGGTTGTGTTAATCTGGGCTAGCATGTCAGGCAAAAGCAAAACACAAATAAAAAAACAGAGAAGACGACAACGGTGTGGCACCTTGGAGACGAACTGCTGTCTTTTAATAGAGCATTCTGTCTCTTAATGTCTGATGAAGTGGACGTGTCCACGAAAGCTCACATTAAAATATAATGGTTGGTCTTTAAGGTGTCACATGTTTTGCTTCATTTCTTTGGATTTTGCCTGATATGCCATCTTTTAATGTGAGCTTTGGTGGACTTGTCTGAAGAAGTGGAGTTATTTATTTATTATTTGAATTTAATACAGTATACTGCTCTCATTCGTGCTGCAGCACTACTCCGGGCGCTTCCGCAGTAAAAGGCACAATCAAATAATAATCATATATTGTTTAATTTATCTTTTAATATTTAACTTATTGTGTTTTTAAATTGTGTGAATTTTAATGCTGTGAGCCACTTTGGGTCGCTAGTTGGGCGAAATGAGGCATATTAACAACAACAACAACAACAACAACAATAATAATAAAATAAAAAAATTAAAAGACGCCTGCTTTTTGGGAGGAAAGCGATGAGAAACCTCGACAGCATCTTAAAAAGCAGAGACATCACCTTGCCGACAAAAGTCTGCATAGTCAAAGCTATGGTTTTTCCTGTAGTGATGTATGGAAGCGAGAGCTGGACCATAAAGAAGGCTGACCGCCGAAGAATTGATGCTTTTGAATTGTGGTGCTGGAGGAGACTCTTGAGAGTCCCCTGGACTGCAAGGAGAACAAACCTATCCATTCTGAAGGAAATCAACCCTGAGTGCTCACTGGAAGGACAGATCCTGAAGCTGAGGCTCCAATACTTTGGCCATCTGATGAGAAGAGAAGACTCCCTGGAAAAGACCCTGATGTTGGGAAAGTGTGAGGGCAAGAGGAGAAAGGGAGGACAGAGGATGAGATGGTTGGACAGTGTCACCGAAGCGACCAACATGAATTTGATTAAACTCCGGGAGGCAGTGGAAGACAGGAGGGCCTGGCGTGCTCTGGTCCATGGGGTCACGAAGAGTCGGACACGACTAAACGACTAAACAACAACAACAACAAATTTAAAAAAACCATAAACAATCTGTGGACTTGTCCACGAAAGTTCACATTAAATAAAGCAGTTACGTCTTTTAACTGTGTGATGTTTTCCCTGGTGATTACATGATGTACTCCAGCCGTTCCCAAGTTAGAGGTCCAGCCATAGAGCTCCTCTTTTGAGGGGGCCAGGCTGGAGCAATTCCCCAGCAGATGGACGGGTCACTTGAAGAGCTCCACTTAAAGTGACCGTCCCAGTGTGATCAGGTGCACAGCTTTGCAGCCGTCTGATCACACCTTTAGTTGCATCCTCAGATCCTGCTGTCCAAGATGTGTCGCTGTTTCTTCTCTTTGCTTTGGAATTGTACGATTTCACCCATCTCTGGTGATACTTCCCGTCGCTGCTTCACGGTCCCAGAGGTTAGAAACTTTCTTGTCTTTTTTTACAATGAAACATTCAGTTCCTAGACAGGAGTACCTGCGTGGGTACCAACATACCCTTCTCAGGAAATGGTCTCTGCTCCCTCTAGGCAGAGGTACATGGAAGTCATGGGTCAGTGGGGTTGAAGTGTGCATTATGCTATTCCTGTGTGATGATAGCTGGTGCAGCTCAGTGAGCTGGGGAGTGCCCAGGGCACTGGAGTTCAAATCCCTGCTGAGCCTCTTGGGAGACGGGGCAGCTGAGATCACCTGGCGCTTGTGTGTGTGACGGGGTTATGTGCCCTGCCACGTGTGTGGCCTTCGGCAAGCTCCATGATGCTCCCAGTGCGCCACCCGGAGGAGGCATCTGGTAAACTGCATCTGAGGATGTCTTCCTGAGAAAACCTCGGAAGAGTCACCCAAGTCAAAAGTGACTTGGCAGCTGATAACTTATTAATTACTGTGGACCCCATGTCGTTGTTACCTGCACCCCTTCTTTGCTCTCCTCCCTCTCTTCCCCTCTTCCATTGGCCCAATCTTTTGGGCAGCTTGTTTTTCTTGCCTGTGTGAATGCTGCAACCTAAAAAAAACTGGCCCATGTGGGTTTATCCAGTGCCATGAGCTCTGAGATTATGGGTCGCTTTCTTTCTTTAACTGTCAAAGAAGTAGCTGTGTTCGTCTGTCTCGGGAAGTGGGGAAGGAAGGCAAAATATTACATCATTTTAAAGACTAACAGAATTATTTCAGTGTGAGCCACTAAAGTCAATAATGGATTCATTTCATGTATTTATATTTAATAAACATTTCACTTATTGATTTCAGTGTGATCTGTGGAAGCACACACTGAAATAAATCTCTCAGTCTTTAACAGGATATCATAGTTGCATATTTTTCTTTCATTTCTCTCCCAGAGTGCATTTTCTTCCTTATGTGCTGAGAAGCAGGCGTGTTGAGGGTGTTCTTAAGCTCTTTGGTATATTTCTGTGGCCTGCAAAGCCATAGTGGAAACAGATGTGATGGAGAAGAGAGAAAGAGGGGAAGCCGGGTGGTAACCTAATATTTATAGTGGATTCCCACTGAACAAGGAAGGACGGAGGCCAGAAGCTTTAGTTCAAAGCTAGCCTCATCAGAGTCCAAGAGGACTTTTTTGAGGGTGGGGTGAAGAGGTAGCAGGGGTTCATCTGGTGAGGGAGCAGCAGCTTCCATATGTTGGAACAATTAGGGGATCGTTAGGGGATTAGAAGTCGTATTAATAAGGCCTGGCTGTTTGGACTCAGGGGCTCAGCTGCAAAGGCTGCAGACGGGGAGAAAAGCTCAAATGGAGGGCACAGGGAACTCAGCGTAGAAGTGCAAGCATGCCAGATAATAGGCATGCAGGGGGATGCATTTAAAAACATGCAGGTTTTTGGGGGAAATGCCCCTTTCTTGAGCCCACCATCCTTCCATGTAAAATGAGGAAATAAAGACTGGCAAGGGGTGTGTGTGTGTGTGTGTGTGTGAGAGAGAGAGAGAGAGAGAGAGAGAGAGAGAGAGAGAGAGAGAGAGAGAGACGGGGGGAGGACTAGAGCTTCTCATGGCTGCAGCCAGTGTGCAGCAATGTAGGCAAGTCTTTGGTTCCGAGTCCCAAGTCTGAGTCTTTGGTATCAAGTCCCAAGTCCTTTAAAAAAAAAAAAGCTCTTTTTTTCTCTAGAAAAAAAAGGACAGGTGGGCAGGTTCTGAGTTGCAAGCTGAGTCCAAGTCATTTAAAAAAAAAAAAGACAACCCAAGTCAACGGCGACTCGATCCTGACTTGGCAGCAAGTCCTGCCGCTCGAATCCCCCTCCCTGCCCGTGCGAGGGTCAAGCCCTGAGAGACATCATCTGCCAACCAAACTTCACGGTGGGACAGAACAGGGAGGTTGGGAGAACAAGGAGATGAGGGAATGGCAAGCGACAAAGCATGCCAAGAATCAGGGCTGGTGGCTAAGCCAGCAAGCAGTTAAGCCAGTGCGTGGATGCAGGTAGAGGGGAGTTATTTCCAAATATAATAACATCCCCCCCCACACACACACACCTTTTCTAGGGTTATGGTAGAAAGGTATCAGAGAGGAAATAATATCTCCATTGTCTAGACTGCATATATTAAAAGCATCATTTTGGAAGGCCTTGTCCCATATGCGCATATTTCTGTGAGCAGCTGTGACATGAATACTGTATCTTTTTTTTTAGGGGAGCAACTCCCGTGTAGCATTGCCTGATCTCTGAAACTTGGATTTTAAGGTTCATTTGCTAGATCTCAGGCTTTGGGACTGATTTCTCAGGGTTTGGGTGACTGCCGATCTGGCCACCCTAATTAGGAGATTCGTTCTCATGGCTTCAGCGCACACCCTTTAGACATGCTCAGAAGAACAACCGTGGTCTTTTCAATTCTCCCACACTTGATGCCTTTACTGGAGGGGCCCCAGTTAACTTCACCGTCTTCCCCCCCACTTCCCCAGCAAACCTGGAATGAAGCAATATGAGGGAAGAATGAGTCCAGATCTTGACTGCAGTCTTTCAAGGATGGCTGGTCCCCCCAGAACCTCCTCGCTCGCTCGCTCGCTTGTGTCACCGACACCCACATCCCCTGGTGTGTCACCACTCCTGACCGGAGGAGTGGCACACCGGTGGATGTGGGTCCCGCTCCTCCACTCGGCCGACACGGATGCCAAGGGGTTGCGGGTGAGAAAGGTTTCTCTGGGGCAGACTGAACGGGGGCCCCTCTTCCTCTCCAAACCAGGAGGGCTTCAGGGGCCTCCTGCCAGGGGTCTCCTTCTCAGCCGGACATCACCTCCCCGAAGGGCATCCTCAAAGCTTCTCCTCACTCCAGGTCTCTGCGCCTATCTGGGTCTCTCCTAACGCCTCGACGCCTCCTGTTCCTTCTCTTTTATTCCCTCCAAGCCTCCCTCCTTCACCTTCCACAGATGCCTTCCATCGGCAGTTGCTTCGGCAGGCACCTACCTTCCCACCTCCTCACCCTCCAGGTGCACAGGAAACTAAAGGCTTCCCCAGGGCTGAGTGCAGACAGCTTGTCTGGGGCCCTGGGGCGACCCCCTCACACATCTCCATGTCGTCCGTCTATATGTCACACTCGCCCACCACCTTGCAGGCGGTGCTAAAGGGCTTGACCCTAGATCTCAGGCAGGAATTTTAGAGAATAGAATGTTGCTGATCCAGCACAACCCTAATTTCCCAGAATGCCCTAGGCAGGGGAGGGGGAGCCTATGGTCCCCTGGGGGGTCCCTGGCACATTTGAAGGGGGCCACAGACGGGAAGCAATTCCATACTAAGGCTCTATCGTCTTTTTTAAAACATTACTAATATGTGTCTTTTGTTTCTGTCCATGGAGTTTTCTTGGCAAAGATACTGGAGTGGCTTGCCAGTGTTTAGTCAGAACTCTCCACTAGGACCTGTCCGTCTTGGGTGTCCCTGCACGGCATAGCCCATAGCTTCTCTGAATGACTCAAGCCCCTTCGCCACGACAAGGCAGCAATCCGTGAAGGGGCGAAAGACACATATTAGCAATGTTTTAAAAAGACGATAGAGCCTTAGTATGGAATTGCTTCCCGTCTGTGCCCCCTTCAGATGGGCCAGGGACCCCCCAGGGGACCATATGCTGTGAAGTGTGAAGTGTCGAAAGTGTGAAGGCAAGAGGAGAAGGGGATGACAGAGGACGAGATGGTTGGACAGTGTCATCGAAGCGACCAACGTGAATTTGACCCAACTCTGGGAGGCAGTGGAAGACAGGAGGGCCTGGCGTGCTCTGGTCCATGGGGTCACGAAGAGTCGGACACGACTTAACGACTAAACAACAAACAATATGTGTCTTCTTCACACGTGTTAAGTTCTCTTTAGTAATTCTGACATTCCTGTAAAGACTGTATTTACAGGCTTTTTTTCCTCCGCAGAAGAGGTGAGGTGTACATATTTGGGAGTATAAGTGGAACAGAGAGAAATGATTATTGGGTTAATATTGTTGTTATTTGCTATTTTGTCACTTTGTTGTTTTATGTTCCTTGTTGTAAACCGCCCAGAGTGGCCGTGGCTGCCAGATGGGTGATATATAAATAAATAAATAAATAAATACCGCCTTATAAGGTTCATTGTGCGACGTCTACAATCCTGATTCGGCCAATGTTTCTTTCATACTGTGTTTATGGCCATGGCCAAAGAAAAAAAAAGGGTTGAGAATGGCTGGTATGGAGACTGGTGAAGAAAGCATGCAGAAGGTGGAGCCGGGGGGTGAAAAGGTGGTGCCAGACAGACTGGGTACCGAGCCTCAGACTCAGTTGCCCAGGGATGGAGTTCCAATTTAATGGACCTTCAATAGCCACAGTTCTCAATATAGCTTGTTTCCCTGAAATTCTGGCCATTTTGTTTGAGACGTTTTGTGCGGTCCTTTCCTGGGAGGCTAAACCCACTGAAACGATAGGCTGAAGAGTTGGATGGGGTTCCCAAGGATGTGGAAAGCCGCGTTACCATGAGTAACCTCATGATGAGCAGTCCTGTGCATCTTCTCACATTCGCTAGACACGACCCTACAGCAGAGCTTGGAAGAGATCCTTTTTGAAGACTGTAACTCCCAGGATTTTCCAGCCCACAAATCTTGTGTGACGCCTGGGAGGTGTAATCCAAAAGATGACCCAGACTCTGGTATGGCCTCATCCAGTGCCATCCAGTCCAATGCATTGCCCTAGGCTTTGGTAGTTCAGAATGGTTCGCCAAGAACACATGTCCTGCAACCTGTCATCACGGAAAACAGCACCACGTCTTACCCAGAACACTTTATTCTGATGCCAAGGATCACTGCTTGGGGCCAGGAAGCACCTCTCTATGTTCAGCCTGGGTGCTTTGGGGATTGCCTCCAGAAGACCCAGTTGCCCATGGTGTGTGTTACTGGGTAAGCGTGCCATGCCTCCGGCTGAAGCTGCTGGCCGACCAACGTAAAGGAAGAGGCGCAGATCCAATTGGCAGAGATTAGAGAAGATTAGCCATCAGGGTGGAAGATTTCCCCCGCAAGTAGCAGATGGCCTTGGATAGATCCGGGGTGAACTGAGTCAAGTAGGGTTAAGGCCTAGCTGACTAGCCTGCACAGTCTCGTCATCCCAACAGTGTATCATCTCCCCCCTCCTTCCCCCCCCCCCTTTAGAGGCAGGGTAATCTAAGATGGTAAGATAGGTCTCTGCCCCAAAGAGTTTACAGTTCAAATTTCAGCAACAGGGGCGGTAGAAGCAAGAGGGAAGGGCAAGAGAGATGATGCTTTGAAACAAGGAATTATGATTCTTCCATTACTTGCAGGCGGCGGGGAGGGGAGAGAGACCAGTGGCCAGCTGTGCAACCCACTGTGATGGGTTTGGGCAGAACATGCTTAACGCTAGCACAGCTTACACACACACACATAGACACGTGTGCTGCTTGATCTCAAACCTTCAGGCAGAAGTGGATCTGCAGGCAGAACCATTATTGCTGGCTGAGACCAGAACAGCCAAAAAAGGGGCAGAGGACAGGAGAAGGCCCGAGTTACTCCTGCAGCTCCAAACCTTGTTTCTACCCAGATTCACCACCATTAGGGGGGAACAAAGCTTAGGGTCCTCTTAGGTAATTTCCGGCACCGCAAGGCCAGGAGAGCTTTGAGTTTGGCACAGTTTCGGCTGGCACAATCAGAAGGAGAAAGAGCTTGCCTTTTTCGACCACCCGTGGATGGGCGATCTGGTGCAAGCTCTTCTTTCAGCGATGGCATGACGCCCAGGAGATCGCGAACCAGCCCAACCCCGCTCTGTGCCCAAGGTGAAACTTTTATGGCCCACCCATATGGCTACTCTTTCTTGGGAGTGGGCTGGTGCACTTCCTGTAGGGAAAGCACGGTTCCTGGTGTGCTTCCTGGGGTGTCACAATTTTTAGCATCAAGGGGATTGGGATGGGCAGCTGTTTTGTGGGAGAGACGTTCCAACACATATTGAGGTCCTGAATCGGTGAAGGCTTTATAGCTCATGACCGGTACCTTGATTTGGACACGGAAATTAACAGGGAGTCAACGAAGGTGTGTCAAGGCTGGGGATGTGTGTTGATAAAAGGCACTCTTCACCAGAATAGTTTCACAACGCTTGGAGAGTGTCGATGCTAGGAAGCTGCCATCTGGAAGCACTCACAGTATAAGCGGGTGTACCAGTACCACAGGCTTCAACTCCATGCTCAACTGTGGTGACAAGAAGTCATAAAACCTCCTCCCGCCGCCCCCACCCCCACCCCTGTCTTAGGGAACAACGTCTCTGTTGCTGTGTGAGCCACCTTCAGCTCTTTCTCAAAACCATCGGTGTCACCAGGGATTCACTCCAAATCCCACTCTCTTCCTCCATTTTGCTTGGAAAGAGGAAACAGCCCCTCAGCATCCACCCATTGGTCTGCCTCTCTGTCTCCTGGCAAGAAGCTCAGGGGTTTATTGCAGGATTCAAGAACATTCTGGTCAAGTGAGGAAGGTCAAGTGGTGGTGGTGGTAGATGTGGTGGGTTGTGAAGAGGGCCTGGGGAGCGAAGAAAGAGGAAGCTTCCTCCACCAGCTGGGATCACTTCCTTTTCCAAAAAAGTACCAAGCTACATGAATGGAAAATACATTTGTGGTTTTAAAACGTGCGACCTGCATCAGCTGTTAGGATGGAGAAGCACAGCTGATGACCCACAGGGTCAAACCAATCCGAATGTGAATTGATCATGGGGAGCTGAGAATTTCTTAAATCAAGAGGGTGACCAAAGAAGATGTAAAATGAACAAATAGACCAAACATAATGAAATGCATCAAAGGCAGAGGGCTAGAATACTTTGTTCATGTAAAGAAATTGAAAAAAAAATACAGATAAATACAGTTGATCATTCCATGTACAATACATGGGAAAAGATGTGCTTGATAAACTTGGAAAGATAAACTTGATTTAAGAACCTGAAAGAGTCTTTTGGATGCGACACAGCATGGTAGAGAAGCTGTGTCCAAAATCAAGACAACTGGGATGATATACAGCCTTCGTTAGGAGAGGAAAGGCACAGAAAATGTGTTCTGGTGAACACAAAGCTGCCATTTCAAAGAGGAATCCAGATCTTTCCTGTAACTTAACTTCAGCAAGTCCAGAATATGACAGCCAGATTACTGGCTGGGGGGGCGGGGGAGAAATGCCACCACATCTCCCCCACGCTGGTCACCTTGCACTGGTTACCTGTTCATTTCCATGCCAGCTTCAAGGTGATGATGGTGATTTACAAAGCCATAAATGTTTTGGGACCGTGATACCTGGCAGAGCACCTCCTTCCAATGAGATCTGCCTGTTCTATAGGTTCTTCCCAGGCAGGGCGGTCAAGAATACTGACCCTGAGAGGGGGCCGGAGGAAGACGACCAGGAAGTGGGGCTTCTCAGCGGTCACCCCTCATCTTTGAAACAATCTCCCGCCTGAAATTTGTTTGGCCCCTTCACTGGGAAGCTTTAAGCGATCATTGAAAACATGGCTTTTCAGGCAGGCTTTCCTGGAGAATTCAACATCTTAATGCAGTGGTAGTTCAAGAGTTTTATACTACCTGTTCCGCCATCTTGCCTTTAAACTATCCTATTATTTTTTTTAGGTTTCCCTTTGTTGTTAGTTTGTGTTTAGTTGATGTTTATTTTGATTATTATTGTGTTTACTGTCTTCTATTATTGTTTATTTGTTTTTAGCTGTAAACCACCCAGAGTTTGATGGCTCAACATCAGATCCCTTTGACATCCGAAGCGGAGTGAAACAGGGCTGTGTCCTTGCGCCGACCCTGTTTGGGATCTTTTTTGCTGTCATGCTGAAGCACGCCTTTGGAACTGCAACATAAGGTGTCTATCTCTGGACTAGATCAGATGGAAAGCTCTTTAATCTCTCTAGATTGAGAGCAAAGACCAAAATCCAACTGAAATGCATGCGGGACTTCCTTTTCGCCGATGATGCAGCCATTGTTGCCCACTCTGCTGAAGACCTCCAACAACTCATGAATTGTTTTAGCAAGGCCTGCCAAGACTTTGGACTAACAATCAGCCTGAAGAAAACACAAGTCATGGGCCAGGGCGTGGACTCACCTCCCTCTATTACCATCTCCACGCAAGAATTGGAGGTTGTTCATGAATTTGTGTACCTTGGGTCAACGATCTCTGACACTCTCTCCCTAGATGTCGAGCTGGATAAACGCATTGGCAAAGCAGCTACCATGTTCTCAAGACTCACAAAGAGAGTATGGCTCAATAAGAAGCTGACGGCATACACCAAGATCCAGGTCTATAGAGCCTGTGTCCTGAGCACACTCCTGTACTGCAGTGAGTCCTGGACCTTTTGTGCACGGCAGGAGAGGAAGCTGAACACGTTCCATATGCGTTGTCTCCGACGGATTTTTGGTATCACCTGGCAGGACAAAGTTCCAAATAGAGTAGTCCTAGATCGAGCTGGAATTTTTAGCATGTATACATTACTGAAACAGCGACGTCTACGTTGGCTTGGGCATGTTGTAAGAATGGCTGATGGTCGGATCCCAAAAGATCTCCTGTATGGAGAATTAGTGGAGGGAAATCGCCCCAGAGGGAGACCACAGCTGCGATACAAGGACATCTGCAAGCGGGATCTGAAGGCCTTGGAAATGGATCTCAACAGATGGGAAACCCTGACATCTGAGCGTTCAGCCTGGAGGCAGGCGGTGCATCAAGGCCTCTCCTATTTTGAAGAGACCCTTGTCCAGCAGGCCGAGGCAAAGAGGCAGTCCCGAAACCAGCAAAATCAGGGAGCTAGACGGGGTACAGATTGTATTTGTCTTCAGTGTGGAAGGGATGGTCACTCTCGAATTGGCCTTCTCAGCCACACTAGACGCTGTTCCAAGTCCTCCATACAGAGCACGATACCATAGTCTCTCGAGACTGAAGGATGCCTAATCCAACCCAGAGTAGCCCTGGGAGCCAGATGGGCAGTATAAAAGTAAAGTAAAATAAAATAAAATAACCATTCCACTTTCAAGGGAATCCATGGCTTTCTCCTCCAGCCCAGCCGTTTCCTTCTATGTTTCCATGAAGTCACCTTTGATGTCACAAAGAGAATCTGTTAACGGCCTATCCCAAGAGGAAAACTTGGGGGGAAAGTTTGTAATGGACAACTAGAGACACCTCCCCGGCAGTCTGTAGCTCTCTCAGGCTGGTCCACAGTAGACTAACTGCTCACAATTGAGGGTGACCTTGTTTATTATTACCCGGGTCCTGATTGGCCAACTTGTGTGGGACTCGTGGAGGAATTAACTCTGTGCTGTGCAGGATACCAATCAATCTCTTAACATCAGGAAAGGACCCCTGGAAAGGCAGTAATCTGAAGTCATCCTGCTACTGCTTGGACGCACCATGGAAATTTGCTAACTTTCAATGTATTTCTGAGACCAGCTCTTCAGTTGTTTCCTGTCCCCTTTGGGCCTCTTCTTTTAATTCATTTTCTTCCCCCTGGATCACGAAAGAGCTCTGGCATGTGTTTCAAGCTGAAAGCATGCCTGGAGATCAAGGACAGACATGTATTCAAGAAATGGCCAGTGGAATATCGTTGGAACGAGGCTCATCGTGAGAGCACGGTCACTGCCTGCTGCAGCCGCAGCACCGTCAACCCCGATGGTAGTCTTCAACAGGGATCCGATGTTGCTCCAAGTGGAGGCACTGAAACCACTGACAGGAGCATCCTCCACACCATAAAGCATCACTCCAGCAAGTACGCCAGGTATGTTTTAGCTCACTCGATCGGCCGCTGGCTGCTTTACCCGGGCTCCGTGTTCCTCTTGAACAAAGTCCCGCTGTCTTTACTAGTGAACGGCCGGATGCGCCTGATGGAGGATTTTCAAGGCAAACGGGCCAAACTGATAGCTCGGGATGGTAATGAAATTGATACCATGTTTGTGGACAGGAGGAGGAAGAGGAATCGGGAAAACCGAGGGGCAAAGTTGGTGATCTGTTGCGAAGGGAATGGCAGCTTCTACGAAGTGGGCTGTGTTTTCACTCCACTGAAGGCTGGCTACTCTGTCCTGGGGTGGAACCACCCGGGTTTTGCCAGGAGCACAGGGAAGCCCTACCCACAGAATGACCTCAGTGCTATGGAGGTCATTATCCAGTACGCCATCCACGGCCTGCATTTCAGTCTGTCAGATATTGTCGTCTACGGCTATTCTCTAGGAAGTTACACAGCTTCGTGGGCTGGGATGACTTATCCAGATTTGGGGGGTTTGGTTCTGGACGCGTCCTTTGACAGCTTATTCCCGCTGGCAAGCCGACTGGTTACAAAGAGCTGGAAGAAGCTGGTGCTACAGACGATCCTCGAGCACTTCAATCTCAACGTGGCGGAAATGCTGTGCCGGTACCCAGGGCCGGTGCTACTGATCCGGAGGACCCTTGACGAAATCACCAGCACCCAGTTCAGTTCGGAGACCAGCCTCCCACTCATCAGGACGAATCGAGCTAACGAGCTGCTTCTACAGCTCTTGAGGTCCCGTTACCCTGATATCATCTCCAGTGAGGAAGAAGCCGTGCGCCACTGGCTCACGGCCGACTGCCCGGAGCTGGAAACCCTCGTCTACTACTACTTCTATAAGGTTGATGAGGACTGGTGCCTCTCTATGCTCGAGAGCTACAAATCCACCCTTGGACCTGACTGTGCTTTCCCGTGGAAAGTTGGGAGGAACCTCCCTCCCACCAGGAAGAAGCAGATGGCTTTGTTTTTGGCTAAGAAGCACTTGAAGAACGTGGAAACCACCCATGGAAGAACTTTACCACCAGAGGAATTTGAGATGGCCTGGAAGCTCTAGCGGAGGTGGTTGGGGGAGATGGCCGTTTGGTTGCAGAAAAATGAGAGAGAGAAATAAAAGCTAGGGTGTATGTCGTTTGTGTATCTATGTTTGTGAGGTTTCGAAGCTCCATTCCCAGTGACTATAAGCTGAACGGGAAGCGATTGGGGGTAAAGCAGAGAGTGCGTTTCCTGTACTTTAGCCTTGTGAACTGCTTCTTTTAAACACACACACACAAAGCATGGACCCCTCTTTGGGGGAATCACATTTCCTATTGCACTCTTATCTTGGCACTTTGGTAGATGTGTTCTGTTTGGGGTGGTAATGACATGCTTCAAGATGTCCTTATGGGGTGTTGTCATCTCTTTAATATCTGTATACTTACTGTTTTTAGCTTTAAATATTGTCTTTTGGTCATGTGAACTGCCTTGGGCCCTCTTTGAGGAGAAAGGCAGTGTAAAAAATATTTTAAATAAATAAATAAAACTATTGTTCTATTATTCCTGATGTGGGACGTCAGCATCACTTTTCTGACTTTGGATGCAGCAGCTGTGAACAAGGATGCTGTGTTACAGCCAAGAAGGAGGGCCCCAGGTTTTCACCCAGTAAGGTCTTCTCTCGCCTGCATTCTTTTCCTATGAATATTACCTTGAAAAATAAATGTTTTCGTGTACCTAGAAGGAAGTCAGCCAGCCAGCCAGCCAAGCAAGCAAGCAAGCAAGCAAGCAAATCATTGCGCATGATAGTGGCCAAACCATGAAGAAATATTACAATAGCATGGCAAAAGAGCAACTGTCATATAAAACGGGTGAGGAACTTCTTCAGATGTCTTGGTCTGTTAACACCTATAGTCTCTGATTCTTGGGTATGCCGGAGGGGGCTTCTGAGAAGTGACATTCCAAACATTTGGAGGGCCAAAGATTCCCCACGCTTGATTCAAAGGCACTGAGCCGGGATCTCCTGTCCCAGGCCAGACATGGGTGCCCACCAGCTCAAAACATGGGAAATGGGTCGTATTTTAGGATAAAGTGCTTCTCTCGTGCTGAACATACCGAAAGATTTTCATTTGGAGAGGAACAGCACTGCATCATGATATGCATCATGAAAACTTTTATTCTGTTTCGATTCAGGTTCCTTTGGGGGTTGGGGTTCCTCTTTTGTTTTTGGGTCTTTCATGCACAGGTCCTTTTTTAAAAAAACACGGAAGGAACCAGCTCTTTCAATTTAATTCATTTCCTTTCCCGCCATTCATGTTCTCTCTGGCACTTGTTCCCAAATGCCCTGACGAACCTGTAAAACAGTCTCTGTAAACTCTAAAGGGAATGGAGCGAAACCCTCATGCATCTGAGGGAAGAGGAAGGAAAAAAAAAAACTTCCCCGCCCCCCCCCCCCAAAAAAACCCTCTGTTTTTCTAAACCAGCCCTACTTGGAACATCTCATCCCCATGCCTCAAAAACTTTCCAGGGTGTAAACGAAACTCTTCTGCAGTGTGTAAACATGACGTTTTCTCCTTGTCATAACAAGTCACTATTTCTATTGGCACAGAGTAACGTGAAAACACGAAATATAATCCTGTACTCCGATTGCAAAGAAAAAGACCCACCCACCCCAAAAAAATCACCCTAGTTTTCTACTGGCGGGAAGAAAACCCCCTCAATGACGTGGAACAGAATATCAGTTTATCTTTTTAGATGTTAAAGGAAACCATCAACCAATTCCTTTCTGAACTTGGGTGACATTTAAAGGATTATGCGCCTACGAGAGGCCAGCTCCCTGGGTGAGCAGTGGCAAAACCATCACTATACCACTACTACATCCACCACCAACCGGGCTTTGCTCCAGCTCATTTGTTTGTTTGTTTGTTTGGTGCTGTTCACGGGACCTCTTCTCTCTGGCATGGCAGGAGTGAGGTGGTTGAAAGTGGGCAGGTACACCAGGGAGTGAGGGATAAAGGGGGGGAAATAGTGGGGCTCTCACTCTGGCTACCACCAGCTGCTTCTCTCCAAGCGGTGGAGTAAGAACCTTAACCAGCCATTGACGAACAAAGAGTAACTAGTGGCATCAAAGGCTCCAGTGAAAGAAGAGAGCACTCACACTGGATTCCCTTCCAAACAATCCAGGCCCTTTTAGAAGTTCAGAATTCCCACTCCCCACTTGCTTGGACATTCCAACGGGTTGCTGACAACACCCCTCATGATGCTGTTTGATAGAAAATTTCCTGGGTCATTTGACAGAGAAAGGGTAAACCAAAGAGGGAAAGACATAGTAACACAATACGTTCATGTCCCTCTCTTGTGTTAAGATGAAGCCGTTGTGTTTAAGAGGCTCTCTTTTAGGAATCAGTGAAAGAACATGACAACAAAGAAGAACCTATTTTTAAAAAAATTTGTGATAAAACACAAATCCCACCTCAAATTCTGTATGTGTTCAATCAGAGACCCTCTGTTCCTTCAGCGGCACCTACTTGCTGATAAGGCTGTAATATGTCCCACAGTTACCTGCAGATACATTCTACTGAACACAACTGGGGCTTAATAATACGGGTCTATGTCAGCAACCACCCCACCTCAAATTATATACTTGCTTATTGATTTACTTACTTTAACGATGATCCCATCTTATCAGACAAGAGCCTCCGGAAGTGGAAACAATAGACATGAAAACAGCAAAATACACTTGAAAAATATGAGTTCAGAGGTTTCAACAGAGACAGGGGTTTCTGACATCACTATATGTGTTAAGAAAATAAGGTGTTTTTAGAATTGATTGATTTTACTATCCTGTGTATAGGCGGACATTGTTTTCTTTGTGAAAACCCTGGTGTCAGAGTCAGAGGTTGATCAGGAAGAACCAAAAGACAGCCATTATACTAGCTTCCAAACAATTTACATTAATCAGTCTACCTATAACCAGAATGTTCATGTAATCAACACTTTGAAAATTCTTTGCATGTATTAGTAATGCTCTTGTCACTTTCAAAGTTCACTGTCTGAGACCTTATACCTACAACCCTGTTCCATGGCCAGAATCCTATTGTGATTTTACTCTGAAGTAAGTAAAATTTGTTGGGACTACAACTCCCAGTGTCCGTGCTGTTGTCCAGAAAGGGAACTTGTTCCATGCTGGGCTCAGTGGCAGCACGCTACCCACCCAGGAAAGAACTCCAGAGTTCTGAGGCACCCATGGATTTCCACCCAGCTAACTTCTGAGAACAAGGGGATCTAAAGAAAGGCCTCTCAAAAGGAACTTAACAGCTGTGTCAGTTCCTCTGAGTTCCTCTTTGCTAGACGACTACCTGACTATTCAGGGTTAAAAGCAGACCCTTGACTTGAGCTTAGAAACAGAACATGAGCTGGCATAGATATATTTTAACTAGTGATATCCGTTCCACATCAACAGTCTCTGTAAGGATTCTAGCTGCTGCGTTTCCCATTAATAGCAGTTACCAAGCAGTCTTCAAGGGCAGGCACATTAGATTCCCCCCCCCCCCAGAAAATTCACAGCGCTGCATCATGGCGCCCACTCAACAAACAGTCTGACCCCTTTCCCCAGATGGAATGACGCCCCCTAGTGGCTAACATCATAATTGTACGCCGATTGGTAGGTTGGGTTGCTCTCTGAGTCATAGGTTCTGATGAAATGCTCACAAAGGATGATGACCTCACCTATTATTACACTTCCTGGAGTCCTGGGGGAATCAGGAAGTCCTGGGTGGGCATCTGGGGGTCGCTTCACCATGGCCAAAGGGGGCAACTCCAGTTCCAAAGCCAGTGCCATGCACTGGTAAAGGTATAAACCCCAAAGACCCTGCTCCAGAGACATCAAAAAATATCTGCTGTGGGGCTATTTTGTTTCTCCCCACCCTTCTGTATTTAATTTATGCATTTCAGAGGATAACCATTGTCTCCCTCCATGTGCATCTTGTGTTTTCCCAAGGCCATGGCCCATGTATTTAAAACTTACTTTATGGCCAGTTACCACTTTGAGTTTGGCAACTGGCCTGTGGATTTCCGGTGGGACGAAGCTGGTGGCCACCACAGCAATCCTCATAGTCATCATGGAGGCAGCAGAGGCCACGGCCGCCAGATCCTCGTCAAAGCTGCCTTGGGAACGTGTCCTCTGGCCTCGGCATTCTCGGTGGAGACCTGTGACCCCCAGGATTCGCAGTGGGCTGTCCTTCGCAGGTTGAAGCAGTTGCCCAGCCAAGTTGCCAGCTACGTCATGGCTCATTCTTTGGGCCGTTGGCTGCTCTACCCAGGCTCCGTGTTCCTCCTAAACCAAGCGCTTTTGCCACTCCTGGCCAAAGGACAGGCTCGCCTCTTGAGGGATTTCAACGGGAAACGGGCTAAACTGGTGGCAAGGGATGGAAACAAGATTGACACCATGTTTGTGGACCGGAGAACCAAGGAGAAAAAGCAAGTGGGACAACGAGGGGACCAACTGGTGGTTTGTTGTGAGGGGAACGTGAGCTTTTACCAATGGGGTTGCCTTTCCACACCGCTGAAGACTGGATATTCTGTGTTAGGGTGGAATCACCCTGGTTTTGCTGGGAGTACAGGCCAGCCTTACCCAGAGAATGATGCCAATGCGGTGGATGTGGTGATCCGATACGCTATTCTCCGTCTGGGCTTTAGGATACAGGACATCATTCTGTACGGGTGGTCCCTCGGAGGCTACGCGGCCACCTGGGCTGCCGTGACATACCCCCTGCTGGGGGCCTTAATCTTGGATGCCACTTTTGATGACCTTCTCCCCTTGGCCCTCAACGTGATGCCCAAGAGTTGGAAGAAGCTGGTGGTGCGGACGGTGAAGGAGCACTTCAACCTCAATGTGGGTGAGCTGCTCTGCAAGTACGCCGGGCCTGTGTTGCTGATCAGAAGGACCAAGGATGAAGTCATCACCACCTGCCCAGTGGGTCTTGAGGACCAGAAAGCCAATCTCAGGTGCAACCGGGCCAACGCGCTCCTGATCCAGCTGCTGGAGCACCGCTATCCAGATGTGATGTCCCAAGAAGGATCAGCTGCAGTCCACAACTGGCTCAGAGCCTCCAACCTCAAACAGGAAGAGGCCCTTTACCGGCGCTACAAAATAAGCGATGACTGGTGTACCCAGACGCTACAGAACTACAAATCCAGCCACGGGAATGGAAGCCATTTCCCTTGGAGGGTTGGGAAGCACATTGGCCGCAAAGAAAAGCAGCAAATGGCTGTGTTTTTAGCCAGGAAGCACATGAAGAATGTGGAGGCCACACACTGGTCTCTCCTTAAGCCCAGTGATTTCCAGATGCCTTGGAAATTATAGCTGGGGCCAAGGTGTTGGGAATTGTAAGAAGCAGGGTGGGGAGAGAGAAAAAGATACAGAAGCCAAGAAAGAGAAACAGAGGGGCTTGGAATAATTGCTGGTGTGCCTGTATTGTCTTTATCTTTTATCAATATGTTCCAGCCTGCCCTAACCTTGTGGCCAGGTGAACTACAACTCCCAGCTATGGTGCCTGGGGATATGGACGATCGTAATCTAACACATCTGTGGAGCATCAGGTTCAAGAGGGCCAATTGGCTGTTTGCTCCTGATCAAAATAGGGAGTTGTGAGATGCTGAATACAAAGGAAATGAAAGTTACAAAATTCCCACATTTGCGAAGTGATCCATTCTTACCTGGCAGGTGTGACCATTCTTGCTTGCTTTAGAGGTGGGGTGGCAGTGGGAAGAGGGGACGGTTAAGCCACCTTTTCACCTGTTTCACAATGTTTGGACCATAACCATACTGAGTCAGGATTGCCTGGACTTCTGAGATGGTCACCAAATGCAGGCCAATATTTCGGAAGGTCTTGGGAGATCTTGTGTCCCAGAAAGGCATCATAATAACGACCATGGTCAAAGACATGGGATGGGACGTGGCTAACTGAAGCAGTAAGATTATCTCAGATATTGACAGTGTCCAGATGGTTATGTAGAGATCTCGGGAAAGTTTGTTTTTCAGCCTACAACCCTCAGAATACTCCAGCCAGCATGGCTCTCTGTTATGTCCTGGGTCAGAGGCAGTACAGTAGGTCCAGAAATATTGATAACTGGGGACAATGCAAGCAGAGCGTTGTTATTAAAATCACATCCCATTTCCAGGCTTCTGATAGGGGTCTTGTTAGCAGCCTTGTGGACTGGGGTGTAAATTTTTGCATCTTTCATTCTTGCAGAAAAGAACAAAACATTTCAAAATTGGTCTTCCTGCTGGGCAAGATTATGAGAGTTTTTGCTTTTTTTCCCTTGCATTTCATCTTTTTTGTGTGTGATAAATTTGTGGAACTATTTTTGTGCGCGCGTGCAGAAAACCTTATATTTTGTGCAAATCCCTGCACTTTGTAGAAAAACATTGACTAATATCCTGTTTCCTTAATGCAGAGTGGAAGGAAAATTACAGAAGGACCTCCCCTCAGCTGGCACCCTGATGCATGCCTGTTTTTCACTGGTTGTGGGATCAGATGTGCAACTGATCATGCAATGGGGAGCCTGGGTGTGTGTGTGAGAGAGGGATGCTTACACAACTTCCCTTCTGCTCCTGGTTTATGCTGTAGGGTAATGGCTCTGCTATTTTGTGCAAAATACCAGTGTTTAAAAAAAAATGCAAACCACAAATTTGCTTATGCAAACACAGGAGTTTTGTGCAAAACCCACTGCCTGCTTTCACTTGTGCGGCTGCAGAGGAACAAAATATTATATACTTACTCTTCTGCAAGAGCTAGAAATCTCACAACAGCAGACCCTCTTTTTTCTAGCTGTGTCTCTTGCCAGGTTGAGATACTCTTTTCAGCTGTGGACGAGAAAAGCTGTGTGTATTCACACAAAGTGAGAATGATGAACTACCTAGCCTTTGGTTTGATTAAGCACAGCTGTTGTTGTGTTCTTCATATAGGGAGGGATATGGGATCTACAGCAGACATAGGAAAGTCAGGGGTGAGTCCAGGCTTCATCTTGAACCCTTGTGCAGGTGGTAGACCTACTCATGTCCGCAAAACTCAGTTTGATTCATGACTTAGTGCCCGGACAGATTTCTGAGTTCATTTCAGTGCCCACCAAGGCCCCTACCATAGCCCCTTTGTTACAAAGAGAGCTTTTGGGTCAGAGGGTTCCAGCTAGGTTTGGGAAGAGCCGTGGATCTGTTATGGGTCAGCAGCTAGAAGGGAAGATGAAGGCCCGAACAGGACCATTTCCAATCTAACCAAATAACCCCCGGCGTAGTACAAAGCGTGGTGTGTCCAAAGCACCGGCCAGTAAATGTCCCACTGCTTCCGTCTAAGGTTTTGGTGGTTATTCTGCCTCTCGGATGTAGCCCCTGCTGAAACCGGAGCTGTGTTTTGCAGAGGGTCTGGGGGTCAACGTGGGACTTCCAAAGGCTTAAGAGGTTTGCGCATGGCCAACAGGCAGGTAATCACAAGGGTTCGAGGTACATTGATGAGATCTCCGGTGACGCTCCTAATCTGTGCTGGAGGGGAGCCAGGCCTCACCGGGTCGGGGCGCTGGGACATTTGATACAAGGGACACAATGGCCAGAGCAGATGACTTCAACTGCGTTGGATCGCAGGCTCCCCTGTTAGCCGCTAACCTTAGCTGTAATCCTCACAATGTCCACCAAAGCAAGAGAAACAGGGTGCTTATCCAAGCAACCCAAATAAAACAATCCGTGCAGAGTGGCTAAATATGAATTCTTGACAGTGCCTATATATTCTTTACAACACCATACCGATTTAAATATTCAAACATTACAGAGTCCATTCAGGTCAACCAGTTAAACTCATTGGGAAGCTGAGAGGTCTCGTTCAAGGGTGTGTAGCTCATGCTCCAGAAGATTCGGATCAGGATTCTGCTGAATCAACCACCTATGCAACTTCGTACCTCCCTGAGTTTCATTATTATTTATTTATTTAAAATATTTTCACCCCCTTTCTCCTTAAAAGGACCCAAGGCAGCTTACATCATTGAAACATTAAAGCTAACAACAGTGAGTTGTACCAACAAGGATCAAACAAACACCATACTAAAAAAAACAAGCAACACCAAAAACACGTTCAAAGCAGTAAGGTATAACAGTCCGTTTAAGATCCTTGCACTCAAGACAGCCAGTCAACGAGGGAGAGCTTGCCTGAAGAGAAAGGTTTTCATTGGCTTGTGGAAGGACAGCAAAGAATGGGGCCAGTCTGGCCTCCTGTGGAAGGGAGTTCCAAAGTCTGGGAGCAGCCACAGAGAAGGCCCTCTCTCATGTTCCCATCAGATGCACCTGTGGAGGTGGTGGGACCGAGAGGAAGCCCTCTCTTGATGACCTTAACACTCAAGTTAAGAGACCTCTGCAGCTTGCTCAAGCATGCATCCAGTAGTTGGTTGGACGAGGGAAGTCGGATGTTCTCAGCTCAAAATGCCTCTTCTGCAGGCAGTGTGATCGCACACTAGTAGATGTTTCCATTTAGATCACATTCTGTAGGATCCACAGGCAAGGGTGGGCGACTCATTTATTAGGCCACTAAAAAATCATGAATATAAGTTAGCTTTGTAACCCTGCACAGGTCTTCACACCTCTCTCTGCCCCCTCTTTCTATACAATTGTGGTCTTGGTCTTTAACAGCCAATTAAGACCCATTAGCTTTACAAAAGACCTGCCCCTCCTGGTTCAGATTCCAACTGTTAGAACAGTTTTGTTGATAGGGATCTGCATAGCTGCCTTTATTTTTATATTTGGTGGGCACATTTGTAGTCCATCTTTTCTCCAAGGAGCTCAACATGATTCTCTCTCATTTTAACTTCACAACAAGCCTCTTAGGCTGGTGGTGAGGTCAAGAGAGATTAACTGGCCCGAAATTTGCTAAGTGAGCATCATGGTAGAGTGGAAGCTTCAACTTTGGTCTCTCTACTCCTTCTTTTACATTTTTAAGGCTGCAATTCTATGCCCACTTACTAAGGAGGAAAACCCACTGAGTTTACTTCTGAGTAGACATGGCTAGAACCGTGCTGTAAGTTAAATCCATGAAGAATGGCCCCTTCGCTGGGTATTTTTAAAAGCCAACTGAAAACCTGGCTATTTAGGCAGGCCTTCCCTCCGAGCACCACTTGATCTATCTTTTCTTTTTTCCTTCCATCTTGAATGATTGTTTATTGATGTAAACTGTTGTTAATTTTTAACTGTTTTATTCTACTTGTTGTAAGCCGCCCAGAGTAGCCAATGACTAGATGGGCGGGATATAAGTATAATAAATAAATAAAATAAAGAAATAACTCCTGGGTTGGTGGAGGGCTCTGAAAGACCTCTGTAACGTTCCCTGTGATGATGCTGAAAGCAAAAATGGCCTGATGGAATTTATTTCCCCCCAGATCCTTTTAAAATGGATTAACTCAGTTTATGGTATGAACCAAAGTTATGAACAGAGACCTCCCCCCCCCTCCCCCTCAGCAATCCAAGACTTGCCTCTTGTTTCCACAACCCAGTTTTCTGGGTTGTGGAAACAGCCGTGTGCCTCCACCTACCGCCCAAAGAGGAACAAAGCAAGCAGAAGAGAGGAGAAAGCAAGCAAGCAAGCTTCCCTGTAACCTTATCACCTATTTTGTAGGGAGCAAAGTCCTTTTTACACTCGGTGGGGCTTAACTACTGAAGAAACATCCTTAATTGTTATACCCACAAGCTGTACAGGTTAGTTTTTGAAACAGACTTTGCCAGTGGATTTGCACGTCTTAAAGATGTCTTCTGCAGATTTGGGGGGGAACTGTCCTTCATCGGTAGCCCCGCCACGTCCCGCTCCAGAAAGTAACAGATATTCTATGTCATTGGATCAGCAACATCGGTGGGTGACCTTAGACCCTCAGGCTGGAAATTTCCGTATTCTAATAATCTAAAGCTTGTTCAGCACCAAAGGCTCTTATGATTACTTTGGGGATAGCACGGGCACTCAGTTTTCTGGTGAGCCAGAGGGATGATTACTTAATTGCAATGACGACATCCTTGGGCATGTTTTTTTTACAAACAAGAACAGGACCCTGCCCCAGGAAATTTATGATCTGAATTTTGATACAAGGGAAACAAGAAAGGTCAGGGAAGGGAGTAGAGGGAGAGACAAACAATATCATGGTGTCGTTTCAGTTTCAGGTACTGTAATTGTGAAGACAGCAACATCAAACACAGCAGGAACGACTCCAAAGAAAATTGTACTGTACACCATTGAGGACAGGAATAAATGCTTGCCCTCCAGATCTTGCTGGGCTACATTTTCCAACAGCGCTACCCAACATGGCCAATGAGGAAGGATCATAAAAGTTTTTTGCTTTCTCAGACACATGAACATTTCATCCACAGGCTTATATGCACGACTTAACGACTAAACAACAACAACAAAATCCCAATAGGATTCTGACCTATTGGGAATCAGAATCCTATTGGGATTTTGTTGTTGTTTAGTCGTTAAGTCGTGTCCGACTCTTCGTGACCCTGTGGACCAGAGCACACCAGGCCCTCCTGTCTTTCACTGCCTCCCTGAGTCTGGTCAAATTCCTGTTGGTCGCTTCGGTGACACTGTCCAACCATCTCGTCCTCTGTCGTCCCCTTCTCCTCTTGCCTTCACACTTTCCCATCATATATATTTGAGTGGGTCTCCAACGTGTGTGTGTGTGTGTATATATATATATATGTATATATATACACACACACACACACACGCTGGAGACCCACTCAAGATAACTGAATATCATATATATATACAGTGGTGCCTCGCTAGACGATGTTAATCCGTTCCACGAGGATCGCTGTCTAGCGAAAACATCGTCTAGCGAAGCACGTTTTCCCATTGGAATGCATTGAAATCGCTTCAATGCGTTCCAAGGGAAAACGCAGTTGTCTTGCGAAATTTCCCATAGGGAAACATCGTCTAGCGCAGCAGTCCCCAACCTTGGGCCTCCAGATGTTCTTGGACTACAACTCCCAGAAGCCTTCACCACCACCTCTGCTGGCCAGGATTTCTGGGAGTTGAAGTCCAAGAACATTTGGAGGCCCAAGGTTGGGGACCACTGGTCTAGCGAGTGAGGGTCCCCATAGGAATGCACTGACAGCTGCACTGACAGCTTTTGACCACTAGTCGGCGCACTCCTATGGGGAAACCTCATCGTCTAGCGAAAATCGCCATAGGGAAACATCGTTTTGCGAAGCGCAGTAGCGCTCGCAAAAAGGCATCGTCTAGCGATTTCCTCGTCCTGCGAGGCAATCGTCTAGCGAGGCACCACTGTAATCTCTCTCTCTCTCTGCATGTTCGAGACCCACTCAAGAGGACTGAATATCAGCCATATATATCTTAGTCTCTTTCCACTGTGTTGCTTCATTTTTCACTCAGAGGAAGGGCCCGTCGTTGTAAAGCGTTGCCTCCCAACCAAACCCAGCCTTTGACCCTCAATTTTCTTTCTGGTCGAGAAAAACACAAGGAGGATCCATCGGGAACCGGAAGTGAACGGCTCCCCTTTGGCGCCTTGCTCGTGTCTCTTTAGGTTCGGCGACTGGCGATGACGTCAAGGCCTGCGCCTCCGGGGGAGCGAGAGGACGTGAGTGTTTGGAAGAGGAGGAGGAAGAGGGCGAGGCGCGGGTGACGTCAGAGGCACCGAGCTAGGAGTTCCTCTTGCTTGTCGCCGTTCCTGTGTCCTTCCGTCCTCCCCCCCCTTCCCAACCCCCGCCGTAGCCACGCAACGGTCTCGGGGCCTGGGCGAGATGGAGAGCGCCAGCCAGGGTAGGGGGCGAGCGGGGGCGGGAAGAGGCGCGGGCCCCGTTCCGCCTGGGCCTCAGCTACGGAGAGTCGGGGGGGGGGGTGGGACCGGCAGGCTAGGCCAGGCCGCGGGGGAGGCCGGGGAAGAACCTTTCCGAGCTGGGGCCTAATTTCAAACCTAGTCCAGCTGCTATGTTTTCGTCTGTACTGGGGGGGGGGGGGGGAGGCTGTCAGGCAGCGAGTAAACAAGTCCCTGCATGAAGACAGCTAGCCTCTCAGGGGACAGGAGGTTGCTCCCTGACAGGCTAGATTTCCACCTGGAAGGCCCTTTTTTTGTTGGGGGGTGAGTGGGAGAGGGGTTGCTAAAAAGGTGAGGAGGTAATTAGCTCAGGGCCTGAGGGCTTGCAGGCGGGGGTGAGGGGAAAGAGACACCCCGGAGGAGGAGAGGGAAGCTTGGCTCGGGTCTAACTCGGCGCTGTAGCGGGAGGGGGTGCTTAGGAGGCGGGGGTGGGTTTGACGACATGGAAAGCAGGGGAGGAGGTTTGCCTACCGGTGGGTTTTCACGGGGGGTGAGGAGGCCCAAGGTTGTGGCTGGCAGGTGTTATTGTGAGAAGCTGGTGAGGCATTGGGAGGACAAACTTTTAAAGCCTCTCCAGCTGCTCCAGGGGTGGGCGTGGGGGGGGGAGGAGGAAAAGGGGGCTAGCCGGGGTAGGGGGCTTGGGGGGGGAGGAGGAAAAGGGGGCTAGCCGGGGTAGGGGGCTTGGGGGGGGGAGGAGGAAAAGGGGGCTAGCCGGGGTAGGGGGCTTGGGGGGGAGGAGGAAAAGGGGGCTAGCCGGGGTAGGGGGCTTGGGGGGTGGGCGGGCAAGAGATTGGGATCACGGCAGGTACTAGTGCCTGCGGATGAACAGAGATCTGACGTTTTCTTATCCCCCAACTTATTCTCACAGCCACCCTGTGAGGAGGGAGGGCAGGCTGGGAGAGGCTGCCTGAAAGCACCCAGTGTGGGGATTTGAACCCAGCTCTCTTGAGTCTTAGTCTAGCACTCCCAACGACCACACTACGCAGGATTTCTGTGGTGGGTTAAGGAGCAGCCCTGGGTGCTGGTTTAGTTGTGGTAGAACTTAAAGAGGCGGTGAGAGGAGCTCCAAAAGGAGTTAAGCCGCCAGCAGGGGTGAGGGTGGGGAGTCGAGGGAAATATGGGAACGTTTGGGAGGAGCGTGCAGTGATTTGGAGCTGCAGACTCACAGGGTAAAGATCAGGAAGATAAGCGGTGGTCTGGTATGACTCTAGCTTTGGAAGAGTTGGGAAATTTTGTTTGCTGCAGACTGGACGACGCAGGGATGGTCTTAAGCCTTTGGTTGTATGCAACTCTTTAGCTAGTGAGCCCCAAAGACCCGAATGCAGAGAGGTTTGGAAAGAGGAGGCGGCGGGGTGGGGCGGGGATTCTATTGGCTTGAATCTGGTGGGAGGGTCCAATTATTTGAGCAGCATCCCATAATCATCGTTGAGCGTGAGATCAAAGTGTTACTGCGCTGGGCTGCCCTAAATCCTCTGCTTTAATTTTTCATGAGAGCTTTGCCTTTGGCGCTTCCCGGCAAAGGCTACACGACCTTCTCTCTCTCTCTCTAACAGTTGCATTAATTTCTAGTGTACACTCCTTTTTTGAGGTGAACTCTTGTCTGCTTCTGAAAGTGTCAGATGTCCTTGGAGGGTCTCGGGTTGTTTTGCTTGTTAACTAACTTGGGTGTGTTCTTGTGCTGCATGTCAAAATGTGCTGCTGCTTTCTTGTTTGCAAGGCGAGGGGTGTAGAGTTCTGCAAACCAGAGGTGGCCTTTTGAGATGACAAACATGTTGAAGGTCCTGTGGGTTCATTCTGATGTAAAGCAGGCTATGTGATCTCCTGATGCAGTCACTGCACTTTGCTAAAGAGCAGGTTGGTAAGCCTGGAGCTACAGGACTGGAAAAGTCCTCGAATGGGCCGGGAGCCTTTGTACCTCCAGATATTTTTGACTGCTGCTCCCCTAATCTCTTGCCATTAAGCCATCCTGTCTGGAACATCTAGGAGCTGGAAGTCCAAAACATCTGGAGGGACCAAAGTTGATCACGCCAACTAGAGACTCACTTTTCTGGTCTCTTGGAGAGATCTATGAATTGCTGCTTCACTTTTGTGTGTCAGTCCTCTGCATACAATTTAGTGCTCCCATAATGAGGTCTGTTTATGTATTGTGATTTGCATCCCAGGCATCCTGCAGTCAGTGAAACAATTTATAGCCTCATGACAAAATTGTTTAAGAAAACTAGGTGGAGAGTGAGCAGTTTAGCCAGGCTTTTAAAGTGAATGTTGGAGTGAACATAGATCTGAACTTCCGTGCCATGTTCAGATTCTAGCCACATCATCAGAGATTTGCTGGCTGCCAGCTCAGGCCTGTGGCTCTTTTCACTAAGCCCCGCATTCCATAAGAATTCAGAAAGCCTACTGTCTATGCCACCCTTTTAGGGCCAGAGTAGCTTAGCTGGCAGTCCTTTCCTGCACCCCTGCAAAACATTAGGCCAGAGATACACCAGCAGTTTAGATTAAGTAAAATGAACCATAGTGGTCTTAGTGTGGGGGAGCTCTTTTGTGTTGAGGTGGGGTAGGAAGCAGAAGAGCTATTGAACATTTGTGCTGCAACTTGGGTGCCCTATGTTTTTTATTTGTACAATGGAAAACAAGCATTGTGAACATGAGAGCATGTATTTTACGCAGAAATAATCTTTATGATTGGATGTCCAGGGTTAGCTCTGGCATTTTATTGCTGCATTCCTATATGATATGAGTTTCCTGAGTTTCCTGCTTTTCTTCTTATTCACTTATGTCTTTATACACCATTTGATACGATACAATATCTAAGTAGTTTTCATAAAGACATGAAATGCAATACAAAAAGACAGCATAAACCAATTCAGACACAGTTTTTAAAACGCAACAGCTAACATGCAGACAGTGTGACAAAGATTATCATTACTAGTCTGTGGAAATAAAAATGGTTTTAAGAGGTTGACCAGCTTAGCAGACGGCCCTTCCTGAATGAGTCAGCCATGGAATTGTTCATGTCTCTTGGGATATCTGGTAGCTGCACAGTTGTTGCCTTGAGCCTGTTTATAAGTGTCATGTCTCCAGAAACTTGTCTGTAGCTTTTGATATGCAAGTCAGCGCCCGCCTCTGGTCTTCCTCTTTTCCCCAGCACCTTCTGAGCCAACTAACGGTGTTTGCCCTTTTTAGCTGCTTACCCTTCTCCCCTGCTTTGCTTCTTGCCGTTGACAGATATCAACCTTAACTCTCCCAACAAAGGTCTGCTGTCTGATACAATGACGGATGTGCCTGTGGATAATACCAGCGCTTCTGCCACCGCTAGTCCTCCTTCAAGGGCCTCGGCCTACAATGGGCTTACCGAAGCAGAGGAAGAGGAGCTGAGGTCTGAGCTGGCCAAGGTAAAGGAGCGTTCCAACAGGTCTCTTCAACTGGTTGATGTGGCACAAGGAGACCAGATGGTTTAGGTCCCTGCAAGTCTAAATAAGTCAGAAAAGTGTTACGATCATAAGTCCTGAATTCCTTAAATTTCTGATATAGTCTTGTAGGTCCTCTTCTGCTGGAAGACATTTTCAGTGCTGTGAAGTTAAAAAGGAGTTCTTAAATAAACAGCACAAAACTGGTAAATTGAGTACCTGTCATTTTCCTTTTCTTCCTGTATTTCCTTTGAGGAGTTCAAGCCGGTAAATATGGTCCCTCTCCTTTAAATAACTGAATAAGAAGTTGGGATGAGATATGCAAGATCACAAGTAAGCTGTTTGGCTGAGTGGGATGTCAACCTGGGTTTCTCCATTTCAGGCCCCACATTCTAAGCCCTCCCTGCTCTTGAGTGAAGCTGACGCCTCTGTAAACAAGGTCTCCTTGTGTTCTTCTGATTTATGGTTGGGTAAAGGTTTGTAGCCCTGATTTTCAAGCATGTTTCCCCAGGAATCCTGGAGTCCTTTGGTAATTCGCCAAGGGAATGGGTGAGCATGCAGAGGAGGCAGGAGAGGAGAGCGTGTGGTGCCCACAGAACACCTGTGGGCATGGAACTGAACTGGGCCGAACCGCCAAACTGTGGTTGGTGCCCATCTCTACCCTTGACGGTACATAACAGCAACCAGGTTGTAAAGTATTGCTGGTTGTTCCTTGGGCTCCCTTTCAGGGATGAAAACCTTCTCATTTTGTAGGATTTTCTTCGCTTTATACCTAATATTTTTCTTTAATTTAAGGTTTGATAACTTGTGGCCCTCCAGATGTTGAACCGAAACTCACACTGTCTCTTCGCCATTGGTAGGGGTAGAACAACAGCAGCTGGAGGATCATGAGTTGCCTGCCCTTGATTTAAACGTTATGTTTTCTCTGTAGCTTGGCTTTAATATCATTTACTCTGAGTGCGAATCCACATAATCTTGTGTACGAAGCTGTAGTATCTGGTTCTGCACAATACCAAGTTCTGCTACAATTTCCCTTCTCTGGGTTACAGATCACTTTCCATGTTTAGCTGCTCTCTGCCTGATCTTGCACCATGCAGGCCTCTAACCGCAATTCCTCTTTTGCAGGTGGAAGAGGAAATTGGCACCCTGCGTCAAGTATTAGCTGCCAAAGAGAGACACTGTGGAGAGTTGAAGAGAAAGCTGGGATTAACCCCCTTGGATGGCCTGAAGCAAAACCTGTCCAAAAGCTGGCACGATGTCCAGGTTTCCAATGCGTAGGTATTCTTCAGTGTGTAGATATTTCCGTAGGATGCTTCTCCACCTGCGTGTAACCTGCAGAAATGGGAGTGGAGTTCTGTTAAGGCATAAGGGTAGGCTTAAGGTATATGATCAACATGCAGGCTTCGTGTGGTCCCCTTGCAACACTTTTCACATGTACAAACTCCCAGCATTTCCATTTTTCTTACTTGGAAGGCCCTTCATATCCTCTGGGGGCATGGCAGCTGCTATTTTTTTTTATGAAAGAAATTTCCAAACCCAACCCCCCCAATTCTGCGGCTCCAGAAGGTTGAAAACAGGCAGAATCCCCTCCCCCCCCAGGTGTTCTCTTTTGGGCACAAGTGGGCATATAAGAAGAAAGGGGAAGGGGGCCCCTTTGAATATTGCAAAGCCTGGATCTCTGGAAGTTGCCCACTCTTGGCTTAAGGGAAAATGAGAAGAGTGTGCTTGAGCTAAACAAGAGGGAAAGAAAGAAAAGACAATCATCACCTTACACAGAACCTTGCTGTGATGCTCTAATGTTCCGTAATCTGGAGGCAGTTCACTTTCTTTCCTAGGGATGTGGCCTGACCGTTTCCTGCCTGGGGCTTCAGTTTTCCTGTTCATGGATGACAGATCCCCTTTGCTGGCTGGGGCAGCCCCTCCTTATGTCCAAGGGTGTTTCCTTGGATCATAGAGCACAACGTTACTTGCCTGGCTTGAACAGATGAATCCCAAGATGAGCTTTGGGGTTTACATTGCACTCCACACATGCATTTGCTTTTTTTTTTTTAAGACTCCTAAATTTCATGCTGTGCCTACAGGTGCCTACACTCAGAAATACCAAAAACCCAGAAGTTCCCCTAAAATATGGCCTCCTGAGCTTGGCCGTCTTTCATCAATTATGGCCTGGGCATTGGTTCTCTTCCCTCTTGAATCATGCTCTCCCCTTTGGGGTGGACTGACCTCCAGGTTTTTTTTCTAGTTATGTGAAAACCTCTGAGAAATTGGGAGAATGGAATGAAAAAATGGTGCAGTCAGACCTGTGAGTTCCTCTCTTCTCTTCCAAGCACTTCCTGGCTGTGTTCTCCAGCTTGTTGTACTCCTTCATTTTAGTCACAGAAGAAGCTGGCTGGCTGCTTGGTATATGGAGGAGCTGCATTCAGGCGTCTTGCTTACTCTTAATCTTTGCCTTTGAACTCTTCTTGACCATTTTCAGGATCAAGCATCCTGTTGGCTTTTCTGATGTGCTCTTGGGCAGACAAAGGAAACTTTCAATCAGTTACCAAACCATTTTGGAAGATGGTTAGAGCGCAGGGGTTAAACTGCAGTACTGCAGTCTAAACTCTGCTCATGACCTAAGTTCTATCTGGGGCTCTTATAGCCGGCTCAAGCCTTGACTCAGCCTTCCCTCCTTCTAAGGTTGGTAAATTAAGTACCCAGCTTACTGGGGTGGGGGTGGGGGGCAGGGGGAGGAGAGCAATGTGTAACCTGCACAATTAAATTCTAAGCCACCCAGAGAATGCTTTAAGTGCCGTGGGTTGATATATAAGCAGCGTGTTTTGCTTTTGCTTTACTTTTGAGTTGGCCATAATCCTGTTGCACAACTTTATGCTGCACAACTTGGATGACATCATCATCCATGGCCATTTTTGGGGAATCCAGGTTTGGGGCATCCCTTTTATCCTGGGGAAGACTTTGGGAGCTGCAAAATGGGGAGCGAGTCTGTAGTAGTCGCCATTAGTCTTAGGATTCGTGGAGGTGACTTTGTGACATTAAAGAGTTCTCTCAGCTGTTCCATGGCTCCAAATGACTTTCCCAAGACAATAGGGATCATTGAAACCTGGGAGCAGGGAGGGGAAAAATGTTTAATTTCTCCAAAACCCTGACAAGGCACAGATTTTTCATTTAAAATAGAATCCTTTAAAAATGTTTCGGTGGCATCAGCTACAGCATGCCCTTTTTGTAGCTTGATGTATGTCTTCTTCACAAAGCAGATAATCTCATGGGCTAGCCTCCCCTCGCCCATAAATTCTGACCCAAATATTGATCCTTCAGGATATTCCACACTCTGCAATCTATAATATGTGCAAGTGCCTTTTTTAATAAGCAGTAAGGACAAGTACACTACATACACTCTGTTTTGTTCCAGAGAAGCAGGTAGGAATAGATGCTTAACCCAAATGGCCTCCTGCTTTCTCATTGCAAATACTTGCTGCCTTTTAGAAATGTTTGTGTGGCATGTTCTATGGTTTTTACATTGTAAACCTCCTTTTCCTGGCAATACTTTCTAAAGAAGAGTTGTGTTCCATTATGTGAGCTGGCTGCTGAAAAAATATAGTTCCCTGACTTTTAATGAAGGTGGCGATGGCAGTAGCACCAGCGGGTTGTTGCAATGTATGGAGTAGTGAACTTCAAAAGCAGGAAATCTCCAAGCTAACAGAGCTGCAGGAAGGCAATACGCATGCTCTCAGAGCACCGTTCAGTTCAATGAGACTGCTTTGTAAGAACGCCTGGATTTGCAGCCTTCTGAGTTCGTCTGCCTTCTAGTTTTAAAATAAAAGGGTACTGCAAACTTACATCTTCTTCACATGTTTTTGATTTGTGCAGCTCAGACTGGGGAAGTGTAGGTGTCTATATAGGTAGGATAGCCCGTTTGCGTGCTTGAGTGCATGGGTGTATTTGCCGGTATCTGTACAAATGCCTCTCGGAAATGTGTGTAGGACCATGTAAAATAAAAGCTGGTCTTGTAACTAACCATCTGCCAGGTGACTGTAGACAACATGGAATTGTGTCCAGGTGGATGAGAAAGCTGGCGGAAGGAAGTGCTGAGTGTCCCTTTTCTGAACAAACTTGGCTAGTAACTTTTTAAAGCTTATTGTAAAATCATAGAATAATGGAGGTGGAAGGGGCTTCTAAGGCCCTCAGATTATTTACCAAGGTGATCTATATGGCTTAAAATGGACAGTGCACTGCCTTTTGAAACTGTTCCCTGTCCTGATTTGAAGGCATAGCTTGTAATTTACTGTTGTGTGTTACAAGCTGCTGCTCGGTGAATATTTGTTTGTCATAGCCTGGCCTTGTTCAAAATGTTCACTCTTTGTGATCCAAAAATCGTACCAAAGGAAAAAAAAACACCCACCCCCCAAAGCAACTGGGGTTCTGATTAATATGTCACACTGTGAGCCATATCAGGAGAAAGGCAGCCTATAAATAAGACAGATAAATAAATAAAGAAATAAATAATTTGTACCCAGGGATACAACTGCAGGCTAGGATGAACCACTTGGTCTTCTCTCCAGTTTCCTACACGTGCCTTGAATAAGACCTAAACATGGCTGGAAGTCTGAAGGAACAAGATTTTGTAAATCTGGACAGGAAGAATTGGGTTTCGTGGCTTGCATGCCTGTATGCTCTTGTGATTTCAAATTGTGAATGGGTGTTAAATATCACAATGCTGTGGAAAATGATAATAGTTACAGACAAATGATGGGTCTTTGGGGTAGGGTTTTAGTCTTGTGGTCACTGATTTGTAGTGCTGTGGAAGAACTATGTCCTAAAAGGTGGCCTGTGAAGGCTTACACATAAATAAATGAGATATTGGCCCCTTCTCTAATCTCCATTGTATTTATAGATATGTTTCGGCCAGCAACACACTGGAGGACTGGAATGAGAAATTAACCCAATCAGACGCGTGAGTGTCTTAACCTTTGGCATAACCTACAAGCATCCTTTTTAGCCATAGTGTTCCACCACTAATCATTCCTTCCTTGCACTATCTATTCTGCTTGGTCCTAGTTCTGTAAATGGTGCTTGTTTGCTGAATAATCAGGAAGGGTGGGGCGGGGGAAGAATGATTCTAGCTGAAAGTATGGGATGCTGAACCTTTTCTTTAGGCTGACGGTGAACTGATTAGTAAGATCTGTCCATTGCTGCGTGGAAGTAAGGGACTTCATCTGCTCCTGTGGTCTCCTGTGGAGGAATAAAACAAGTAGAGGTCAGCAGGTACCTCATGGTCTGGACTCTGTAGCAGAGCAGTAGGGACACAAATGCAGTAGTCAGTGAAAAATTGGCTTTTTTTGAGAATCTGTGGTCATAGCTTTGGAAAAAAAATAAGTTTTCAGTTTTAGGGCCGTGAAGAGAGGCTGGAAAGTGTGTGGGGTAAATGCCTTCAGAAATGCAGCAGTTGGAAAGGCTCTTTCTTTCTTTCTTTCTTTCTCTCTCTCTCTCTCTCTCTCTCTCTCTCTCTCTCTCTCTTCCTTCCTTCCTTCCTTTCCCTTTCCCTTTCCCTTTCTCTTTCTCTTTCTTCCTCTCTCTCTCTCTCCCTCTCCCCCCCCCCTTCTCCCTCCCTCCCATGAGTAAAGCTCCCAACTCTGCATGGACTGCCATTCCAGAGTGTCCCCTGATAACTTTGGAGTAGCTTTCTAGGCATCAGCTCCTGATGCAAGAACAAGGGAATGGGGAAACCCTGGTCTGCAAGCAGAACTCTGCTTATCATTCTTGGAAGCGACAACATTGTGTCGTTGCTCTGCATACAATCATGAAGTTGGAAAGGGCCTATAAGGCCATCAATCCAACCTCCCGCTCAAGGCAGGGAATACAAATCAAAGGAGATCTGCCAGGTGGTTGCCTGAGTTTCTCTTGAATGCCTCCAGTATTGGAACGCTGGCCACCTCTCAAATTCTGCAGTTCTTTAACTGCATGTTTCCTATGGTTGGAAGTAATTTAGACAAATGAGATCGAAAGCCGAATATTGAGGGTCCTCTTCAGTTAATTAGATGAGCTGTACCTTGGCAAGCTGCTCTGCTGATCTTTTGAATTAACAGTACTTGAGCCAAGAGGTCTGGGTTTGTGTATGTTTGGGGAACCAGTTTCTTTGGCTAATCTTGTCTCCCGGCAGAGTGTTTTGTGTTTTAATGGCTCACTTGTCAATGCTCCTTGTATCTCCCTTGCTATTGTGATGGAGCAGGGGAAGTACAAGCTGCAAGTAGAACTTGATCTTTGTTGAATTGAGATTCATTGTTCCCTTACTTTTTTAAGCAAGTGGTTAGCTCCTTGCTGTCACAGCCGTCCCACTGAGCATAAGCCTATGCTGTTGAGTTAATAAACAATCATTCTTTGCTCGGAATGGGTCTGTGTTTGTCCTGGAAGACCCAGGAACTCTGCATACTGAAGTTACTTTCCAGAGAAACATAGCAGGAAGTCTACTGCAGGTGAATTTTTCCAGCACTAATCTTTGAACACCTCTCGACATGTCACCCTGTTCTTCCTACTGAGATTTTTACTGAAGTCCAGTGTTTCACCACGTTCAGTGACACATGGCTGGTGAGTTGAGGGTCTATTTTGAGAATGTTGGGGCACTCTGTGGGCCAAACACCTCTTTTCTATAGATCACCGTTAAACAGTTAAGACTTCTGTGCGGGAAGACAGGATGGGATTGAGAGTCACGCACTTCCTTTTTAGCTGCTTCCAGGAAACTTCTGCTGAATAAGCTGTATCTTCCTGCAAACAGTGCAAGCAAATTTGTGAGCCTTTGGGCAGAGCAAGAAGCAGGAGCTGGCTTTTGAGATGATGTAGGCAGAAATAGCTTTTGTGCAGTGCTGAGATGCTTCCATTATTTTTTTGTCTGTAATCCTGAGTGTATGTGATTGGTTTTATATGTGTGTGCCCATGAGAGGGGGGCGGAGATGGCATGGGGCTTAGGAAAACATCTCCTGTTCGAAATGGCAGGAAGCAAGCTGCCACTGCCGGATCACTTCTGATGATTATGTCTCACTTCTGGAGGGCAGATAGTGGGACCTTGCCAAGATGTGTATCATGAGTATTAATGATGCCTAGGGTCAACTGTTTATTTGAGGGCAAATGGATCAAGTACAGCTACATAAAAGCTCGTCTTAATAATGAGTCCCCCATGGATCCTTGCTGCAACACAATATGGGGCAGACCAGTTCTAAACAAGATGATAGGAGTCTTGTAATCTTCATTACTTGAGAATGGCTGAACTCCGGTTGCTCAGCTCTGCATATGCAACTGGGTGGTTTTGATTTAAGTCAAATTGATTTAAAAAAACTTAAAAATCAGATTTTTGACGATTTAAATAAAACATTGGTTTTTAAATTTAAATTGTAATTTAAATCAATTTGATTATAAAACATCATTGATTTTTATCCACCCTGATACTCAGCATTGATGCCATCAGCAGCAATTTGCCTCTGATTAAAGGCAAATCACTGATTAAAGGCAGTTTGGGGGGATGCATGTAACTTGTATATAATGCGACAAAGTCACACAGAGCCCAGAATCGCAAAAGGAAGCCTTTAATTAGCAGTAATTTGCTGCTGTTGCTGATATTCTCACTGTTGCACATAGGAAGTTGCACAACAGAGTTTCACCCAAGATATCCTAAACTTGTGTACATAAGACATGTAGTGTGGTGGTCGCTGTAGTGTGGTGGGTGCTGTTGTGAACAGTATGTGAAGTGTTGGAGTTCAAGACTTTGGGATTGCTACCTCAATGAGCAAATGGGCCATAAATATAAGAATTCATTGAGTTAGGATGGTGCCAGTGTAGATCTTTCCCTGTTCACTTGCAAAGCAAAGAAATGATGGGGCTTGCATGGAATTACAAAAATGGTGGACAAGATCCTCTTGTGCTGTTGCTTACTTCCTCACAAACCACAGGCTCCTCTCTGTGCCCTTCTGACTGCCTTCGGGCAGGACAGCTAGGGTTTTGACCCTGGGTGCAAATATTCCCGGCTGGAAGGGTGCAAACCAATCCATCTTTAGCCATGTGTACTGTCTCCAGCCTCTTCTACCCAGGGAGGAGGATACAAAGCAAGATGCCTCTGTGCATAACCAATATGGCCATTGGATGCTCAGGCCCAGGCCTTTCTCTCTCCCTGTGTATGCCAGTCTCACGTACCCCAAGCTTAACTGATAGGGTGGCAAAACTTCGGGTACCGCAATGGCTAGTTATGGCTGACCTTCTCGCTGCAAGTGAACTTCGTAGGAAGGGAAGAAGTTCTAGAGTAGCTCAGACGTTAGTGGGGGCAGATATGTTATTTTTGCATCTTGCTTTGTTAAAATTTGGAACGCGCCTGCTGCCAGCTATACAATTCATAGGCTAGCAGCTCTTTCCTAGATTCCTCCATGTGTGCAAAGTGTGCCCCATTGAGTTAAGTGGAGGATATTCCATAGTTGTGCAAAACTGTGGCCTTAGATAAGTGTTGGGTGTTGATAGGCACGTGGATGTTTAAAAGGGGAAGAGATTTTCCAATGCTAAACCATAATTATATCTTCAGTTTATTCTTTAGTTGCAGTGATACTCTGGGAATGGAAATTACTTCCCCAGTGTGTTCTGATATACTGTATTTCGAACTGAAATGTGGTCGTCATCAAAGCTTTCAAATTAGTGATTTCAAAGTCCCAGGAATAAGTAATTTAGTCCTTAAAAGTTATTTTTTACTATTGCTATTTAAAAACAACAGTGATTAATGGTAACTGATGGGAAATGTTTTCCTTATTGAGCAAAGCAATGCTTATTCTCTTTCGGATTAATGTGTCGACATTAACTGTTCCTTCTGAATTTCTGATGCTGTTCTGAACTATATTAGTGCTAAAAAATGTCTCTCTTTCTCTGGCGTGCTCTATGATTTCCTGTTACATAGGAAGATGTGTCATTTATATAGCATAAAGGAAGAATGTAAATTTGCAACTGGAGAGATACAAATTGAATTTAAAAGACTTGCAATGATAGATAAGACCTGATCCCATGCTATGGCACAGAGAATCACTAATCTTAGTTAGTGAAGTCATAACAATAGTGAACAGCAAGGCCTTAAGCTATGTGATTATATTGGGAAATTTATGACTCCCTTAATTGATAAAATAAATATGTTTGTCCTAGGATATATATTTCTTTTCTCACCTCTGTATCATGCATTCCAGTGGGCTTTGTTTTGTGATTTGTCATCAGAAAATAATGCAAACTTAATTTACAAGTCTGATTGTTGAGGTTTGCATGTGTAATGGATTCCTGTTGTCAGTACTCATCATAGAGCATTTCTTCTAATTACATGCTAAAGGTGCTTTGCGCTCGTGGTAAAAACTGCCTATCCTCTTCCTACTGAGTTTACTTGTTTTCCAAACACCAGCTCTGCTTTTTTGCTACATGAGATCCCCCGCTAGAACTTCCACAATTACAGTCCTTGTTTTTCTTCTTTAGTTACAAGAAGACACAGGAAACACTGTCACAGGCGGGCCAGAAGACTTCAGCTGCACTTTCCAATGTGGGTTCAGTGATCAGTCGGAAGTTTGGTGATATGAGGTGAGATGCTCAGTAGTATCTTTCCCCACCCCCCTGGATTTGTTATAGGGAATAAAGACCTTTACTAACAGGAACAACAGACACCTAACAGCTCTGGTTGCAGCTGATACTATGATAGAGCCAAGATGCAGTTTAGCTATTTTTTTTGTCTGTTCTTTCAGTGTGATTCCCTTCTTTGTCCCACTTTCTTTGAATCTCGGAATGACTTTTAGGTTGTTTGGAGTTAGGTGGACAGATGTTGGACCTCCACCCCCCCCCCCAAACAGCTCTTACCATCATAACCAATAATGAAGATTACTGGGAGTTCCAGTCCAGTAATAATTACAGGGCTGTGCTTTGCCCACCCCGGTACCATTTTAAAAATAGTACATCACCGGGTAGCAAAGGCAATGTTTGCCTTAGATTTGTGAAACTTCAGGACCTATGAACTCTTTTCTGTTGAGAAGCAGCGGTCTGATACCATGCACTGTCACTGTTTGAATGCTGGTTCTTACCACCGTGCTGTTCATACTGGACATTCAGCTTCACTGTTTATAAAGCTTATAATTTGAGTGCCCTGCCAAGTAATTTGAGTGCTTTGCAAATAAAACCCACAATATGTGATTTGATCTTTTAAATAAATTTTGCTTATACCTGTAATTATATCATGTCCTTAGAAACAAAAAGATAATGACTTTCAAATGCAATTCCATCATTTCCCAATCGTTTTTCTCCCATCTTGTTATAAACTTCTGATGTTTTACGTGTTCTTCTGTTCAGTTGACAAATCTTTTATTAAACCATTCAGATCATCTGATCTTATTCGTTAGTTAAATGAGAGTTGGGCTACCAATTTAAGAAGTTTCTCTAGTGTTAAATGTGTTCAGGAGTTCATGCAAACGTTGCCCTTCCAAACTCCCTTGCTTCATATTTTGCTATTTATCACCAAGTACAGATTGCTCAGGACATATTGATGCAGTTTGGAAACACGGTCAAATCCTGACTACAAGGCTCTGCAGTACTAGCCTAAACATAGAGCTGAAAGTAGGATAAAATTTCAGTTCTAATATTAACTCTGAAGATAGAAGAAGTCTTATTACTTGGAATGTATTGTTTTTAAACGTAGCGCTTGTGTTGGCTTGCAAAGGTATAAAGCTACTGGGAGGAAGATGTTCCAGTGTCCTAGAGTGAGTTGTCAGAGAGATCTTTGCATTTCCCTGAGAGATGCCAGAAATGATTCCATGCTCTTCTATGCCATTGAGCATTTTTCTAATTGTAGGCAGCTTATCTGTGTAGTCTACAGCAGTGTGAAACAGCTTAGTGTATATGTATGTATGTATTCTGCTGGAACAGAATTTAATCCTTAATTGATTGGATCCTTCCAGGACTACTCCATTCCCCCTGTGGCTGGGAATATCTGGGTGGTAAGCGTGTGAAACACTCTGATCACATTCTGGCATACATAGGTTAATGTACACCTTTGGCAAATTTTTGAGCAAATAAGAACTTTTTTTTCTGTTTAAAAGGAGTAGGTTGGTTTAAAGGTACTAGATAATTTAATCAGTATATACATATGTTTCCTTTTTAATCGAAACAGATGTAGCTTGTATATAAAAAAGCTCAGTTACATTCTTTCTAGGCTGTAGCTTAAGTTCTTGTTTGCTACGTTAGTTGGATATTCTTGACTGTCAGATTGATAAACAGAATCGTACTCAGAGGGTGATGATCAATGGCTCCTTCTCAAACTGGGTGGAGGTAACAAGTGGGGTACCCCATGGCTCAGTCTTGGACCCAGTGCTATTTGATACTTTTATTAATGACCTGGATCAGGGGATACAGGGGATGCTAATCAGATTTGTGGACGACACAAAAGTGGGTGAAATAGCTAATTCCCTGGAAGACAGAAACAAAATTCAAAATGATCTGGATAGACTTGAGCACTGAGCTGAAAACAACAGAATGAAATTCAACAGGGAGAAGTGCAAAGTACTGCACCTTGGAAAAAGAAACCAAATACAGTTTCAAGATGGGGGTACCTGGCTCAGCAATACTACGAGCAAGAAGGATGTTGGAGTTGTTATAGAACACAAGCTGAATATGAGCCAACAGTGTGATGTGGCTACAAAAAAAGGCAAATGCTATTTTAAGCTGCATTAACAGAAGGATAGTCTCCAAATCCGACAAAGGTCCGCATAGTCAAAGCTATGGTTTTTCCAGTAGCGATGTATGGAAGTGAGAGCTGGACCATAAAGAAGGCTGACCGCCAAAGAATTGATGCTTTTGAATTGTGGTGCTGGAGGAGACTTTTGAGAGTCCCCTGGACTGCAAGGAGAACAAACCTATCCATTTTGAAGGAAATCAACCCTGAGTGCTCATTGGAAGGACAGATCCTGAAGCTGAAGCTCCAATACTTTGGCCATCTCATGAGAAGAGAAGACTCCCTGGAAAAGACCCTGATGTTGGGAAAGTGTGACGGCAAGAGGAGAAGGGGACGACAGAGGATGAGACGGTTGGACAGTGTCATCGAAGCGACCAACATGAATTTGACCCAACTCCGGGAGGCAGTGGACGACAGGAGGGCCTGGCGTGCTCTGGTCCATGGGGTCACGAAGAGTTGGACACGACTTAACGACTAAACAACAACAAAAGTCTCCAAATCCTGTGAGGTACTAGTTCCCGTCTATTTAGCACTGGTTAGCATTTCTGGACACCGCAATTAAAGAAGGATGCCAACAAATTGGAACAAGTTCAGAGGAGGGCAACAAAGATGACCAGGGGGCTGGAAACCAAGCCCTGTGAGGAAAGATGGAAAAATCTGGACCTGATTAGCCATGAGAAAAGAAGACAGAGGGGTGATATGATAACACTTTTCAAATACTTGAAAGGTTGTTGTACAGAGGAGAGGCAAGATCTGTTCTTGATCATCCCAGAGTGCAGGATACGTAACAATGGGCTCAAGTTACAGGAAGCCAGATATTGGTTGAATATCAGGAAAAACTTCCTAACTGTTAGAGCAGTACAACAACGGAACCGATTACCACAGGAGGTGGTGGTCATTGGTTCCGTTGACCGATGACCAACACTGGACGCCTTCAAGAGAAATTTAGACAACCATCTGGCAGATATCCTTTCCTCTGGATTCCTGCATTGAGCAGGGGGTTGGACTCGACAGCCTTATAGGCCTCTCCCAACTTCATGATTCTATGAGTCTATGACTTTTCCATGATGGATCTTACCTAGTTACAAAGAATCTACAGTGCTGGCAGCAAAAGAGAAAACAGCTGGTTTGAATGTTTTGCCTGATCAGGGATTCATTTACAGTCAACATCCCAGAAAAGGAATGCCTCTTAAAATATGGTTGGTAGTCATAGAGCTGGATTAGATTTGGATGAAGGAGTAGTTAAAATTGGCAGAAGCAGCAGCAGCAATTTGAGATACGCAGATGAGCCCATAATATGGGCAGAAAATAGCAGTGACTTGAAAGGAGTGCATAGGAAAGGTCAAGATGTAAAGGCAAAAGCACATCTGAAAGCAAAGAAAATAGTGATTGCAAAAGAATTATAGAACTCTAATGCTCTCAATGAAGAAACTGAAATTATTAAATTGAAATTGGCTCAATCATCAATCCAAATGGAAAGTTCAACAAGGAAATCTGAAGAAGACAAGATTTGGAAGGGCAGCAATGAAAGAAGTAGTAAATGGTATAAGTATGTGTCACTGGTAACCAAGGCCAAGATTATCCATGCTGAAGGATTCTCGCTTATTGTGTATAGGTCTGAAATCGGGAAAATGAAGAAAATTGACAGGGAAATAATCTGTTTCCTTTGAAATGTGTTGGGTGAGAGCTTGATGGGCACAGTAGACCACCGGAAAGACAAACAATTAGTTTCTATACCAAATCAAGTCTGAACTCTCACTAGAAACCAAAATGATCGAATTGCTGCTGTTATATTACGGGCATATTACAAAAAGAAAGACTCGCTAGGAAAGAAAATAATGAAGTAAAATAAAGTGGAATGCCATAGGTAAAGAGGGAGACCTAACATGACATAGATTGACTTAATAAGGGAAGCCACAGTCTTGAAGTTGCAAAACTTGAAGAGGGCTGTTAATGACAGGACTTTTTGGAGGTCATCAGTTTATAGGGTCACCACAAAGCAAAGTGTGTTGCTTACATACCGCCCCATAGTGCTTAAAGCACTCTCCGGGTAGTTTACAATTTAATTATGCAAACTATATATTGTCCCCCAGTGAGCTGCATACTCATTTTACTGACTTTGGAAGGACAGAAGACTGAGTCAACCTTGAACCAGTTACCTGAATCCACTGGGATCAAACCAAGTCTTGAGCAGAGTTTTCACGGCAGTACAGCAGTTTAACCACAAGTGACCTGATGGTACATAACAACAGTCGTAGGACAGAGAACAGAAGGCACAGAGGATATTTAACTGCCTTGCTACCAGAAGCAGCAGGATGCCTCCTTTTCCTCTGGCCCCAGTCTCCATGAATGGCTTGATTGTCTTGAATTTCCAAAGCCTGCAGGAAGCCAAGATCATCTGTACTGTTGCGCTGTTGATGAAGTAGGGAGAAAGAACTGGCAATCCCTATGGCAGCTTTGTGTTCCACAAATTTTTCCACAAAGCGTTTTCTTTCAGTCTGGGTGTGAGTCATCTCCCAGCAGTCTAGGGACTGCACACATGTGTCCCTGGAACTTGGAGGCCTGCTCCCCATGACCAACGTTCCCTCTAGGTTTCTGCCCTTCTGAGTGGGAACCTCACTCCGTGTGTGCGGGGCTTCATTCGAAAAGGGAAGTAAACAAGCCAGCTGCCCATGTGCAACCCCGGCGGAGCTCTGGGCAAGCGCATGTGTGCGGAGCTTAGAGGGAACATTGCCCATGACCCTACAGTTTTTTTCTCACAAACGAGGCTTTTAATTGAAATGCCCTCTTCTGCTCTCCAATGGTCTTTTTTTTAAAATAAACAATTGGAAGGACTGTGGGGGACTCAGGAGTGTTGGGGGCCTTTCAGAACATGGCATAATTTCTCCCACGTACCCAGACGGCACAAGGTGACTTTCTGAGCTAAATTTGTTTTCCAAAAAGCATAATATTTGAGGAGAGAGGAGGCATTGCCCAGAGGTGTTGGGGTGGCTGCACGTTGTCCACCCTTGTTTTGGTCCTTATCCTCAAGTGACAGTCAGATGCCTCCTACCGTGCTTCAGTGATGTGATCAGAGGTTGGTGTTTGTGGTGAAACACTTTTAAGTGGGAGGGAGGGAGCCTCCTTCTTTGGCTTTGTGGCTTATCTTAGCCACGTGGCCTTTTTGGGATTCTGCTGCCTCTCTTCACACTGTGTTTTTAAAGGAAGCAACATGTATTCCTGGTGTGTGTGAAGAGTGATCTTGAAAAGGGCTTTCCAGCTTGACTGTTTCAAAAAAAAAAAAGGGGGGGGGGGAAGGCTATTGAAGAAGATTATGAGAGGAGGAAGACGTCTGTTCTTGGTCAGATCTCACCTGGTTAGATGTACCGTCATCAGCTGGATAAGCCCATTACCTCAATACATTATATAGATCTTTCCTGTGTTATCAAACTGTAACCTGATCAGATCCAGCACAGTGAAAATGAGGCAGGCCCTGATTCTACTGATTATGATTGGACCAAAATGCAGTGAACTTCCTTAGGATTTGATGCATCATAGCTAGCCTATTGTGAGAAAAAGGCCCACTAGAGGATACGTCTGGTTTCTCTGCTCTCTTTTCTTAGTATGTGGGTTTAAGGGCCAGTTGTGTGGTTGGGAGCTAACTATCACTGAGAAAAATGAAGAGCAGATTCCCTCTATAATCTGTGACCTGATATTCTTGTGAAATGATTCCAGGCCCTTATGTTGTCCTGATTTTTACATGGGAAATTTTGTAAAGACTGGCCTTCAACATTTATCTGCAGCAGAGTTATAATATTTCAGTTCTACAGCCCTGATGCAATGAGTCTGCTCTGATTCTGGTTGGAGCAGGCAGAGGAAATGCAGATGTACAACCCTTATCAGGCATCAAGAACCAGAAGGAGAGCAGCTTTGAGGATATTGTTCCAGTAGCCCTCTGGACAAATGTCTGTTTAAAAAGGAGCAGATAAAGATCTCAGTGTTTTTATTTGGTTGTCCTAAAAGTGCATGGCGTAGGGGCCCTGTGTCTTGCCAAAGTTTCCCAAATATTTTTTGACAAATTCTCTCCTGATAGTCAGGCTGGAGCTTCTTCTTGCTTGGGGAGGTGAAATTTCCATCTTCAGTGAACTGTAAGCCAGGACTTACAGAGCTTCTGACATTTCTTTCCTCAAACGGAACTCCAGCTTTGTGGGTAATAGCTGAGGGAAAAGGCCAGGCTACTACTATGGACTTCAGTGGGTCTTCACTCCTAGTTTTTATCCTCATTTTCTTCTGCGTGTATCCACATGCTTCTCCTTTTTAGTACTCTGAATAGGTGGAACCCCCATACCATGTAATTTGTGAGACAGATAAAATTATCCTGCACTCCATAGTAAACATAGCAGGATAAAGGTAACCTGTTGAACCTGTCAGCTATTCTTCCGACTGGCTGAAAAACAGGTAAATGGCGGCATGCTATTCTAGCATTGGTGCCTATCCAGGTTTGCAGAATTATTGGTGAGGGGAGGGTCAGTTGTCTTTGGCTTTGCCGCAGGAAAAATTGCACAGTAAACATGCAGTGCCAGAGGTATCACTTTTCCTGACATCACTGAACAAACATTAGACCTTCTTTACTTTTCTTTATCTAGGCTGCTTTGGAGGCTTGGGGTGTGTCTGTGTGTGTGTTAAATGTACATTTGTGCCTGTACACCTGGTGGGTTTTAAATGTGCACCTAACTGGCTCTTTCCCACTGCCTTCTGCTTTTTCTGCTGCTGCCGTTGGATTCTACCAGGGCCCATCCCTTTTCGCATTCCTTTAGGTAAGATTCTGCGGAGGAACAATATCCATGGAGGATCTGGTTAAACAAGTTCCACAGTCCGTTCTGTGGCAGTGCCTTTATTGAGCTGACCCAAAAAGACATACGGTCGAGATCAAGCAAAATGTTGCAGAAAGAGAGGGTGGGAAGGAGCAAGGGTTAATCTTCAGTCCTTGTTGACTGTTGCATAGGGTCTTGAGATTCATGGAACAAGGGTGGCTGTCTGCAAGGTCAAGTGTGGTACTCATCAGTGCTGTCGTGGTGCACACTTGCACATGGGGGTAAGCCAGGGAATTGCGGTGAGTTGGAAAGTACGAAGCATTTGCCCCCCCACCTTCGAGGGTGCACCCAAAAAGGGAGCCTCACTGGCGGTTGAAAGAGAAGGGAGATGAAGCCATGAAGAGCAGCCTTTTCCAGTCCTCGAATGTTAATGTGTTTTCTAGATCCTCTCTGCAGCCTTTCCAAGGGAAAGTTCCTATCAAGTGTTGGGTAGTGTTATTCAAGGCATACTCTCTCCCCCCCCCCCCCCCCCCAGAATAGAGCTTCTTAGGAAGCTGGAGCTGCATATTCTTCCATGCATCCATGCTCACAAATGCCTAGAGGTTCAGGCAGGGAATACCGCCCTCTGGGGTGCATTATGTGAAACACAAAGAACATGCTTGAAGCCTTCAGCGGTGAGCCATGCTGCAAGAATTTTAACCTCATTCACTTGGATCTTTCCTGTGCTTGGTTCAAAGGAGTGATGAGAAAACAGGCTTCTGAGAGCACCTATCAGGCCGTGCTGGACAAATAAACCTTGGGCTTCCAGGAACAGAAATAGAGCTTGGGGGGGGGGGGGCATTTTTAAATCTTGGAGGCCCTGAATGCCCACCCCTGATATAAATAAAGCCCTGCCTGAAGTTGCACTGTCTGTGAGTTGATCGTTACCTGCTTGATGGGAACTTCCATTTCTTTCTGCTCTAGTTTCCTCTAACTGGGTGATGGATGCTAGTTGGAGATTAAGGCACATGCTGCGGCAAAGCCATTCCGAGGCTGTGCTCTTCTTCCTGCTTTGCAATGTGGGCAAAACTGTGCATTGCTTGCCCTTTTCACTTCACATGACATACTTCCAAGTCTTGGTCATGGGCCAGATGCATCTCTCCAGAGTCTCTTGGCCAGAGTACATTATGAAAAGGCTTTCCCTTAAATTAAATCGTGTTTGGTTGGGAGGGTTGGCTCAGAGGCAAAGAAAAGGCTGTCGCCTCCAGTTCCATGCTACGCTTTTGTCTTCATATGACATCCAGCTTTCTCCCTCGTTGCAACGAGATGCCATGTTTTGAGTCTGTCTATAATATATTCTTTTCAACCCGTTCCCTTCTCCAGCACATCTGTGCAGTCAATTTCATGTCTCAGTAACAGTTCCGATGGTGAATACCCTGGAGCATTGACCTGTTGTGGCTCTGTGTATGTATGGGAATAAATGGAAGATGCGATGCTTCTTCTAGCATGTTATCTCCAATTCTCTAAGCATGAAACTGTACGGAAATTCTAGGAAACCTGCTAGCATAAATGTTTCTATCTAGATGGCCTTGGTGTGCTGGACAAGGAAATATTATCAAAATAAAACCTTCTTTGTAATTTTAAGATTATTTATAGTAAGTAATTGAATGTGTAATTGCATAGGTGGCTACATCATGTCCACACACCCTTTCATTTGCACTGAAGGAACATCTCAATATGAGTTACAGTTATCTGAATGGAGGTAACAGGGATGAGCAGGGTGTGATCGCTTGCAGGGTTTTAACTGCCTCTAATGTTTCCTCCTTTCCCCCTTCTTAATGCTTCCGAGTAGCAGCTACTCCATTCGCCACTCGATAAGTATGCCAGCTATGAGGTAATGTAGCAAATGTCCCATCTCCTCTGTAGTACCAGTGTTTGCAAAGGATGCCATGATACTTGGCAAAAATAAATGGTGGGGAGGATGGGATGAGGTGGAGCAGTTACGTTCACTTGAGGTGAAGGTTGCTATTATAATAAAGCATAGAATTTACATCTTGCCCTTCATCAGGGTTCACAGAGCAAAATATTTATGTATTAATAGAGAACCTTGATATTTGGGTGTTATAGAAAAGAGTTGTCTGTCTTATGTCTTATGTGGGCGGCTTTTGATTAGAGGAAGTCTGCATGTCCCTTAATTCTTAGGTGGGTGCACTGGGCTTCATGCCTTCCTCGGTGTAATTCCAGGAGACGTGGCATAGCAATGCGGCAGGCTCTGCCCACCTGTGGCTCTAACAGCCATTACCTGAAGCCTCCAGTTGGCATTTCCCCTGAGTCAGTTGCCCATAAGAGAAAAATATTCCCTACCTAGTCATACGACAAGTTTATGTGCCTTAGCTCAAGAAAGTACTCTGAAGGACAGTGTGAAAATTCCACCCCTCCCGCTCTGGCTTAATCTCGCATTTCAGATTTGTGTAAAAGATATAAAGTCCACTGACCCACCAAATATGTCAGCCACAAGCAGTTGAGTGTCATGGGTAGCTTAATCAGTGAGGCTTGAACACAATTTGTTCAGCACTGATTACCACCTCCCCTTTGGATGTATTGGTAATGATGATGCTGGCAGAGCTGTTCTTTCAAGTTCCTGTGTTTATAGCCAGTTTCTGCTCTCCAGTGTTGGTTGTGTGCTACTTTTCCAGTTTTGTGAAATTAGGATCACAGATTTTTCTTGAGAATTAAATGTCCTTCTATGACACTTTCCTAAGCTTATTAGCCATGGCTCACCTCATTCTGATAACAAGACCCTCCACTGACAGTGTGAGTGATTTGTAAATTCAGTGGTCAATGGCACTAGAGGAAGGGGTGAGGAAGCAACAGACCTTTTTAACATGGTCTCACCGAATGGCTTTTTGTGTATTGCTGTGTCTCCTTACAATTTATGATGACTTCTGTCCAGGTGACATTTTGCAGAAGTTACCTGTGCTGATTCTCAACTTCTTCCTATTAGCATCCTAAAATGAAACTCTTGATTAGACAGTCTTCTAATAAGGACCTTTATTGAAGTACAGTAGTATCTATTTTTATTTCCCTGAAACAAGGAAGTACTTGTTTATAATGGGCCCAAGAATTTACTGCAGTCATGATCCTTCTTAGCTCCTCAGAGGCTTTGATATCAATTCATAGTCTGACGACTTAATTTTTTTCTTTTAAGAAATTCAGCAACCTTCAAGTCCTTTGAAGACCGAGTTGGGTCCATAAAGGTAACTGTCTATCCTGCAAGTGGATGTGAAGCCAAGGGGTAGAACAAGGAAGATGTCTGCTGTCATTATGGATTGAGTATGTCCAAGATTGGAAATGTTGTTTTGGTGGCGGTGGGACTGGAACTCCCTAGTGAGTGTGGCCATTTTTCGGTTACTTTTGTAAATGGACAGGGATTTAGGGTGTTGGGGAGAAGTGAGGTTGGGAAAAGGAGATTGGTCAAACTTTGCTTGTGTCTAGAGAGGGGCACGAATCACATTATGCCAAGTCATCCTAAATTGTTGGTGTGCCACGCGTTTTCCTCCTCCCCCCCTCCCGGGCTGGCTCTCCCACTCATAAGCTGGTGTGCACTGCTTGTTTTCTCCTCATCACACAATCTCCCAGTCCCAGCAGGAGCACAGACTTACCTTCTCCACCTCCTTTAGCAGCTGGCCGCTCAAAGGCAGTGCTGCAAGAATCCCTGCCCTGCCTCCTCATCTGAGTGGGCAGCTGCTGGAGGAGGCGGAGAAAGGAAGTCCATGCTCCTGCCAGGACTGGAAAATTATGCAACAAGGATGGAATGAGCAGTGCGCGCAGGCTTGTGAGTGGGAAAGCTGAAAAGGAATGCGTGGCATCTGGGGTGCTGTGCCAGTGACTCAGGACGACCCGGCACGAAGCGATTTGTGCCTATCACTACTTGTCTTGCAGAATGACCGACATTTGTATTTTGTCTCGTTCACTCTCTTTCCTCTCCTTCCTCTTTCTCCAGTCCAAAGTGGTGGGCAGCAGAGACAACGGCACCGATGAGCTCCACTCCCCATCAGCAACTGGTGACAAGCCCCCCCAGGACAGTGCACCTTTCTAAGTCTCCTGTGCAGCAGTGCCTGACTGCCAGAGACTCCCTCCCCTTGCTCTTCCCAACATGCAAGACAAAAGCAAAAGAGGGGCCCAGGTCCCACTCTGAAGATTGAGATCCATACATCATATGTAGACATTATTTTGCTGCTGGATTCTTCAGGTCCAATACAACGAATACACAGGTTTTTTGTACACCTAAATATATTTTACACTAAAGGTTTCTAAGATGGAATACATTGCTGTTCTTCCTTGTTGGAAAGAATGTCAGCAATGGAGATCCTGTGAGTTTTTGGCCCAGATTGCACCCTTGGCACCAAAGGCTCGCACTCTCCTCTTCTTCCCTAACCCCACGCAAATGCCTCAATGTGCAGGCTAACTTTTATTTCTTTATGTAATATGGAAAGAGTAGTTGCAGGATAGGCTAGCTGTACAGGGAGCCTTGAGCTCCGACTTGGCTCTGTCTCCTGTTCTGTTTAGATAGCTAGCTTTCAGCTACATATCGGCTCCTGCTGCTTCCTTTGCAGTTGGGAGCAGCCAAGAAAAGCTTTGGAAGTTTCCAGCCTCTGCTAAGATATATAACTAAGGGTGCATTTGGGCAAGTTAAAAATGATTCTCCTCCCCGCTTTCTTTGGGGTATCTTGAAACGAACTTCTATTTAGCAACTGTCTAGCTTGCTACACAGATTCTCTAGCTTTAAATGAATCTCAGAATCTATTTTTCTTTTGGCAGGGGGCGGGGGCGGGCGGAATGCAGCGGACTTCACAACATACCGGCTTTGAGCATCTTTCTTTAGGGGCAATCTACCTTCTGGATGCGGAAGCTGAAGTGTAAACACAGGCCTTACATCACCACCTGCTTAACTTGTTTATAATCTTTTTGTATCTCAAACGTGAAGAATTTTGGGCATGGGGAGGGAAGGGGTTGAAGCACTGAAGTTCTGCATCCTACCATAGTAACCGCATGCAGACATGCTCAGTCTTGTGTTCATTTCAGTGGTGTGCGACTGTCCCACACTTGCTTGCGCTTGTTCTTGCGTGCTCTCTTTCTCGCTCTCTCCTGAGTGTGTGGAACCTGCTTCTCTCCCCTTAGGTCTGAGCCCCTGTTCCTTAGAAGCTTCTTTAAACAACTGCCCAGTTAATCAGCTTAGGGAATACTTGCCAGAAGACAGGATCCTCACCTCTGAAGATATTTTCTTTTCGTTTTTTTCTTTCCTTTTTCATGTTGCCTTTTCTGCCAGGACCCTCCTTTTAAATATTTTGATATGCTTGAGACAGTTATGAGATCCGCTCCCTGTGGTTCTTCTCCCCCCCCCCCCCCCCCAGTCCTTACATTTTTCCCCTGGTGATAACCCATCTGCTGTCCACCGGTTTTCCACCCAGTACTGGTGGTTCTTTGGAACAGCTGTGTTTTCAAAAAGGCCAAGAGCCTTCTGCTCTCCTGGCCTTTAGTTCCCCCAAAGGCTGATGTGCCTTTTTGGTTCTCTAAAAATTTCTGTGCCTTAGAGGCTCAGTGGGACTTTCGAGTACATATCAGTGAAGCTGCTGGTTTTGAAGCAAAGGCTTCAGACTTTAATGGGATTACCTTATTTCCCCCCCCCCCCCAACTCCGGCTGCCCTTCCCCAGTCCTTTGAGAAGCAAGCTTTGACCCTGAACTGCAGACTGTAGAACTCTTCCCATGTCCTATGTCACTGGCACAGTAGATGCAGAAGAATCTGAAGGGTGTGAAGGGTTGTTTGCTGGCATTTATTGGAAGAGAGGAAGCTGCCTCAGTGTGACAGGGAGCTATTTGAACAGCGTGAACTGTTCCTTCTCTGTGCAGTTGACTATTTGGGGGGAAAAAACTTTGACAATAAAATATGCCTTTTGGAAAAGCAAAGTGCCTGTTGTCTTATTTCGGCTTACACACTACCTGGGAGGTCTATAGAACCTGTGTCCTGAGTACACTCCTGTCCTGCAGTGAGTCCTGGACCCTTCGTGCACTGCAGTAGAGGAAGCTGGACACGTTCCATAGGCGTTGTCTCCGACGCATTTTTGGTATCACCTGGCAGGACAAAGTTCCAAACAGAGTAGTCCTAGAATGAGTTGGAATTTTTAGCATGTATACATTACTGAAACAGTGACATCTACGTTGGCTTGGGCATGTTGTGAGAATGGCTGACGGTCAGATTCCAAAAGATCTCCTGTATGGAGAATTAGTGCAGGGAAATCGCCCCAGAGGGAGACCACAGCTGCGATACAAGGAGATCTGCAAGCGGGATCTGAAGGCCTTAGGAATGGACCTCAACAGATGGGAAACCTTGACATCTGAGCGTTCAGCCTGGAGGCAGGTGGTGCATCATGGCCTCTCCCATTTTGAAGAGACACTTGTCCAGCAGGCCGAGGCAAAGAGGCAATCCCGAAACCAGCAAAATCAAGGAGCTGGACAGTGAACAGATTGTATTTGTCTTCAGTGTGGAAGGGATGGTCACTCTCGAATTGGCCTTCTCAGCCACACTAGACGCTGTTCCAAGTTGTCTATTCAGAGCACATTACTATCATATCTCGAGACTGAAGAATGCCTACTCCTACTACTACCTGGGAGTTATAGGATAATGACAATTTCACAACTTCAGGGCTGGGAGGGACTCTCGGGATCATCGCGTTCAGCCCCTCTCAATGTGATTGCAGGAGGGTGATGTATTAGGGCCAACAGAGCAGAAATAGGAAGCCCAAGGTGGAAGGCTTTGGCTGCAAGGAATGAAATGGGAAAGGTGAATGGTGTGCTCAGAGGTTGTCAAAGAAGTGGAGATGGTTGGTGTAGTGTGAGCTGGCAATGAAGCTGGAAATAAGGTCACCTTAGAATGGTTCAGAAGCTTAGAGAAGGTCCTGTTTCTGCTACTGCTTCCAGAATCCCACAGCCAATTGTGCAGCAAAAAGTTAAAGCTTGGAGGTGATTATAGAAGGAATAGCACTGATGAGTAGTGAGGTAGGAGGGGGCAAGTAAAATTGGGTTAGGGCAATCATAAAGTGTGTGTGTGAAATCTGCTTGAACTCCTTAACAGATCAATTGGACTGCACTCCTTTCTACAGCTGTCTCTCCTCAGTGGTTCCCAACCTTAGGTCCCCAGATGTTCTTGGACTACAACTCCCCGAAATCCTGGCCAGCACAGCGAGTAGCGAAGGCTTCTGAGAGTTTTGGTCCAAGAACACGTGGGAACCACTAATATAGACCTTTCACAATATGTTCATTGTCATTGAGCTATTGTGAATAGTTACTATCAAGCTTAGTGCAAACATATCACGGACCTTGTGCCTCTTGTATTCTGACTCAACTGTTCATTCTCCCCTTCTGTAAGTAATGAACATAAAGTAGGATTTTACTGCACAGTGAGTGAATGGGTGAGTTGCAGCGCTGAATTGCCACTCTTTAACAAGGTGTTGGTCACATGATGGGTACTTTGTTCATTGGCTGTCACAACCCACAGGATTTTACTTACTCTGGAGTAAAACCTCACTTGCATTCTGGCAGTTATCACTTGTTAATACTTTATGTATCGTAAGTGGGATCGAACTGAAGAATTGCCAGACTTTGTCTACTCTTTTTTACTAGAATCCCAAGAGGTAACGAAACAGAAACAAATGTAAAATAATGGGACTGTGCCCATCAGCTATACACTGCATATTCCTGTACAAAGTTATATCTAAGTTAACTACAGATCAATAGGTAGCATTGAAGTCAAGAGGGAATCAATCAACTCAAGATGGTTAGACCTCAAATTCTGCCTGCTAATGTTAAGTTGATAGAAATCAAGAAATGTTTACTGTACTAGAGCAAATTGGCCATATATTTACCAGTGAGTTGTGACCTACTTTCTGCCTAGAACTGGCTCATCAAAGCTTATCCCAAAAACATGGTGAAATGTTAATGTAATGCCCAGTGATCATTTAGTGCCGCAGGACTGGGCATGTCTTGGCTTCATGTATTCTTGGTTACTCTGGCATGGCTTTGAGGATGAAATGTTACCATTTAAATAATCTTTCAACAGTTTATTGTTACGTCTGATCTGGCACAAACAGGTTAGTTTTAACTATAGTTTGTCCAAACAAGCCAGGATCTTGAATCACAGTTTGATGTCATGCTTGCTGCAAACCGCAGCCAGAACAAATATCAGTTGTTATTGGTTTAGGAATGCAACATGCTTTAGCTACCTGAAAACATGATACAAATACCGTACTTCCAATCTTCTTTCAGCAGGACTGCCAGGTTGATGCGTGATCTACTTCAATGAATAATTATTTTGGGCTAGAAATGAGGATCACCTAACAAAGTTATTATACAATAAACCAGTGGTTCCCTCCTTGGGTCTCCAGACGTTCTTGGATCGCAACTCCCAGAAGCCTTCACCCCTAGGATTTCTGGGAGTTGTAGTCCAAGAGCATCTGAGGACCCAAAGTTGGGAACCATTGCAATAGGCAAAATCCTACTAGAAAAAGTATTATGTTATTGTGCTTTGCCACCAAGTTGTATTTGACTTACAGGACACCTCGTAGGGTTTTCAAAGTTAACAAGATGTTCAAGGACTGGTTTACTATTGCTACCCTCACCCCCATGGGTTTCCATGGCTGAGTGAAGAATTAAACACAGGTCTCTTGAGTCATAGTCTAACCCTATCCACTACACCACACAGGCACTACTTCATACAGTTTTCCAACTCACTACTGCAAGATACAGGTATGGGCACTGCTTGGGATTATTATTTTTAAAAGTATTAGATTATGTGTAGAGTATAGATCTAGTAAAAGCTATTAGGCATGAGGGGGTTAAATCTGATGACCACATCTTCCTCCACTACAGTCAACCTGTTGAAACAGTAGATAAATGGCCAGTCAACACTTAACGCAAATCCTACTGGGATTTAATGGATCTACTCTAGTGGGGACTAGCAATAGGATAGTAGACTCACTGAAATGAATGAGACTTGTTGTTTATAAGAACCACTAATTGAGCACCACTAGTTTAGTTGGGATCTACACTAGATTTAGCCTATGGTGAATATACAGAAGCAGTATAGCTCTCGTTGCTGTGGACAAACCAAAGAGGAAGAGTTAACTTCTCAACATGTCCTGAGCACTCAGGGTCTTCTGGCTGACTTCAGTTGGGAAAAAAATGCTCGTCTAGACAAGACTTTGATCTGATTCAGCATGGAAGTTCTTTGATGCACAAACGATGCACAAACACAGCGAGAGGCCTTCTAGTTGAACAGTATGAGACAGATCAGTGGAAAGGTGTGGCGTTTTATGATTTTTGTGCTATACATGTCAACAGAGATGTAAAATAAATTCAAATTGCTGGAGACCATGGGAAGAGAACTAATTAAGCCAAACGACAGTGAATGTATAAGCAATTCTGACTGCAACGTTTGAAAGGTGAGGACACGAACCACGTGTTCCGTCTTCTGCTGGGGTAACAAATGGTTTATTACGTATGTGCTCTCATATTGATCCCAATTTTATGGCAACCCTCCCAGGGTTTTCCAGGTGTAAAGTACTCAGAAGTGGTTTATCAGTCCCTCCTTCCGGTGGTGCCCTGGGACTGTGCAGCTTGCCTATAAGCCGGAAAGGTGTAACTCCTATGCACAATTTGTTTCAGCCCAGGAGGTGGGGAAAGCTTAAGGAAAGGGCCTAAATTTGACAGAAATAGTTGCGTTTGTTAATTTTATTTTTTCTCAGCCACTAAAGAACAACATGAAGAACAGCTTTTAACGATTTATGGTCTAAATCTAGCCCCTTCTAAATGTAAGCAGTTTCAAACCTCTGTAAAATACCCAGGCCATGTGATGTCCAAAGAAGCTATTTCAGTTCTAGATCAGTGTCGGTTAGTAATGGACTGGATCAGGCCGAATAAACTGAAACTTAATCCAGATAAGACAGAGGTGCTCCTGGTTGGTCAAAAGGCAGATCAAAGAATAGGGATGCAGCCTGTGCTGTGTTTTAACATGCTATACAGAAAGAAAACACATCCCCGCCCCTAGAAAAGCAGCAGCATGTGACATGCTCCTTTTCTAGATGTAGGGTGGAGATAGTCAAAATATATACTTATACTTGCTTAAACCACTTGATCTGAACAGCTAAGGTGTGGGGAAGGAATTATTTCAGTGTCTGAAAGAAGGCTGAGAAAATGATGTGTGTTTTGGGAAAAAAAGGATGGAGAACGTATCGCATTCCCAAGATGTAGATGGACTACAACTCCCATCAGGCCCAGTCAGCATAAGCGATATGCAGATGGAACCTGTAGCCTAACAATACCTGGCAGGTTACCCATGTGCCTGGTGGAAATAACCTTGATTGAGTAGTTCCCTGGGAACTCATGATGTAATGCTAAGAACATGAAACTAAATTTTGTTTTGTCAGTGGGGCTTAGTACTCATAACAAATACATGAACAATAGTACCAGAGTTTTCTCATCTTCATCTATTCAAAGGAAATTTTTAATCAGGGATGTGCAGATTTTTTTAAAAAGACAATAAAATTTCATTGCAAAAGACAGTAATACCAGGAAAAGCTGAAAGCAGCAGGAAAAGAGAGAAACCCAACGTGAGAGGGATTGATTCAATAAAAGAAACCACGACTCACCTTTTGGAGGCTGTTAATTTATAGCGATGCCATAAGGCAGAAGCAATTTGTGGGTCCATAACTATCTGCCCTGAATCTGATGTTCTTCACCTCCCACTAAAACCACCGACCTTGCCAGGCTGATGTGAAGACTAGAGAGATCACATGTGAAAATGCTTGCAGCTTTGAAAAAAGAAAATGAAAAAGAAAGTGAAAGAAATTCTAAGCATCGACCCTATTTTTGATCAGCGCAACAGGTCCGCGTGACTCCAGGGTCACTCCGGGAGCAAGATACGGATCTGCCTCCACCACAGGCCATGCCCCGAGAACGATTCAGCGCATGCTCCTTAAAGGCCACCGTCTGGACAACCAACCAACCAATCAGCTTTGGCGGAACGCGGCCCTCTAACCAATCAGAAAGCCCCGTAGCTTTCTCGAGCGAAATCGCAGTGTTTCAGTCCTTTGGTGAGTTCGCTTAAATACGGGGTGCGCAAGCCCTAATCCTTCGCTGTAAAATTAAAGTTCGGTTTACTTAGACTTACTCGTCACCCACCCCGATTCCGGATCGTCAAATTTTAGATGGTAATGATGGAGACGGGCGCCTCTTGTCAGCACATGTTTTTATAATTTTATATTATAAGCATATCTGCACTATTAATAGATACGTGCTCAATGATTTAATTATTCATTTAAATAATATATAATATTCATTATAATATATCTAATATATACATTTTATGGTAAAGGTAAAGGTTCCCCTTGACATTTAGTCCAGTCGTGTCCGACTCTAGGGGGCGGTGCTCATCCCCGTTTCCAAGCCGTAGAGCCAGCGTTTGTCCGTAGACAGTTTCCGTGGTCACGTGGCCAGCGCGACTAGACACGGAACGCCGTGACCTTCCCACTGAGGTGGTACCTATTTATCTACTTGCATTTGCATGCTTTCGAACTGCTAGGTTGGCAGGAGCCGGGACAAGCAACTGGAGCTCACTCCGTCGCGTGGATTTGATCTTACGACGGCGGGTCTTCTGACCTTGCAGCACAGAGGCTTCTGCGGTTTTATGGTACAGTAACATATCAACAACCTCCGATATGCAGATGATACCACTCTGATGGCAGAGGGGAAAGAGGAGAGCGCAAAAAATGCCGACAAAGGTCCGCATGGTCAAAGCTATGGTTTTTCCAGTAGCGAAGTACTGTATGGAAGTGAGAGCTGGACCATAAAGAAGGCTGACCGCTGAAGAATTGATGCTTTTGAATTGTGGTGCTGGAGGAGACTCTTGAGAGTCCCCTGGACTGCAAGGAGAACAAACCTTTCCATTCTGAAAGAAATCAACCCTGAGTGCTCACTGGAAGGACAGATCCTGAAGCTGAGGCTCCAATACTTTGGCCATCTCATGAGGAGAGAAGACTCCCTGGAAAAGACCCTGATGTTGGGAAAGTGTGAAGGCAAGAGGAGAAGGGGACGACAGAGGACGAGATGGTTGGACAGTGTCATCGAAGCTACCAGCATGAATTTGACTAAACTCTGGGAGGCAGTGGATGACAGGAGGGCCTGGCGTGCTCTGGTCCATGGGGTCACAAAGAGTCGGACACGACTAAACGACTAAACAACAAAAAACATATATATTATATTAATATGAATTAAATATTTATTTATGTGTAGAGTAAAATATGGGCTTCTCTACGAATCCTCGCAAGTTTAATAACCTTTTTTTAAAAAAAACAAACCAATGTGTGGTAGCCTTCCTGAGAGCTTGGCAGTACTGAGCAGAATGACTTCTAGTGGGTGTTGTACTTGCAAATTTTGTGTTGGCAGTAGGTGCACAGGGAAGCCCACTCACAAGCTTCCCTGGTGGTTTCGGCGCTCTCACCCAGGCGGCCCGGGTTCGATTCCCGGTCAGGGAACATGTCTTTTAACTGCCTAGCCATTTCCTTTTTTTTTTTTTTTTTAACGATAGCCCCATTTCCTTCCTACACTTGCTTGCAAATTCTCTGCTTCCCATAAAGGCTGCTGCGATACTTTTACGAGCGCCCGGGCTTCCCTTCGGTGCAGCCGGATCTCGCCGCCGCCTGCACCCTTGAGCCGGATTTGCTGTGCCATTAAGAGGATTGCCCGCCGTGACCAAGATCGCCGACCGGCAAGCGGGGTTTTAAAAAGGGACGCCGTGTGCCTCTGCAGCAGCAGCGGCAGGCCGCGATCCAGCCCCTCCCTCCGCTACTCGTGAGTAATTTCCCGGGGCTCGAGAGACCCTTGCGAGCGAAGCGCGTTCACGCCCTGCCTGCATCGCCCTTGGAAAGGGTTACGGTCCTTGGGGGGGGGGGGGGAAGCTTGCAAAACATCCCGGGGGCGAAAAGCACCCCAGGGCAGGGCAGGCAGGCGGGTCCCTTTCCTCGTATGGGGGCCGCCTGGGCAACCTGGCCCCATAGGAAAAGGAGGGCCCTCCAGGCAACCTGGCTTAAGCCGGCCAGAGGCTTGATCGGGCGGCCGGCCCGGCGTCAGCGGCCCTTGGGAGCCGGGATTCCCCCCCCCCTCCCCCCTCTCTCTCTCTCTCTCTCTCACACACACACACACACGGTTCTAGCCCTCAGTGGGAGGGGAGGGGTTTAATGTGCGCGCGCACGTAGGCCTGCACCTTGGGTCTGCGCCTGCATAGATGCACACTCCTATGTTCCAGATAGATATATCGATGTGTCGTTCTCTGTAAAGAACATCCAGGCAGAGCCCTGCATCTCCACGTGTGAATGCAACGCCCCAGCACGATCCGGGTTCCCCCTGCTGGCTCAGCCACCCAAGCCGCCCACGGGCTTCCGTGTATATATATGTGTCGGGGTGGGTGGGTGGCGTCTTGTGTCTCATCCTCCCCATGCAAAGGGGGCTCTGCCCCCCCCGAGGGTAAAAGGATCGGGCCCTTGTTGCAAGCCTTTAAAGAAGGACCCGCCCCCCGCGGCCCCCCCCCCCTCGGCGCTGACACCCAAGGAAGGGGGCCCTCGGCTGTTCCCAACAGGGTCCGGGTCCCCCGTGCGCGAGCCAGAGGGGGGGAGCTCCGCTGCGGCTCCTCTCCCTCCCCACTTCCTAAGTGGGCGGAGACGGGCTGATCTGCGCCTGCGCGAACGCTGCTGGGAGGGAAGGGCGAGCGCGGCTTTGGGACGTCGCCGTCTCGGGGGTGGGGGGTGGGGGGCGGGCGCGCTCCTGGCCGCCGCCTCCTCCTCGGGGGCGCGCGCGCACACGCTCACGCACGCAGTTCCCGGGCGCGCCCGTCCCTCAGCCCGCCCGCTGCGCTCTTCTCTCCGTGGTGCTGGTGGTGTCGCCGGCCGGCCGGCTTCCTCTCACCTGCGGGGCCGCCGTCCGTCCGTCCTTCTTTCCCTCCCTGCCTTCTTTCTTTCCCTCCCTGCCTCTCGGTCTCTCGCCCGCCTCTGGTGCGTAGCCAGGCGGCCGTAGAAGCGGCGCAGGATCCGACCCGCCCCTCAGTGACCCGCCCGGAGGCGGCTTCGACGGCGGCGGCGGCAGGTGAGGCGGAGAAAGCAGGCGAGGCTGGCTTCCCCTCAGGCGAGCGCGGCCCGGGAGGGGGGAGGGGTGGGGGGGGAAAGGAGGGGGGGCCTCTGTCTGTCGCATTCGGGATGGAGGCAGATGGAGGGGGGGAGGGGGAGTCGCTCTTCATGCTGCTGTGGTTTGGAAGCGGGGGGGGGGAGGGGCGGAGGGGGAGGGGGAGGAGGAAAGGGGCGGCGGTGAAATTGGGGGGGGTGGGATGTCGGGGAGGGCCTGTGCACTCTGGGGGTGGGTGGGGTTTGCTGTCAGGAAATGAGGCGTGAAACGAAGGAGGGGTGAAGTGGGGGGAGGGGAGGGGAGAGGAGGGGGGTGAATGGGGGAGGGGCGGGGTTCGTGCTGTCCCGACTGTTTAAGGGGATTGGGATGCTGGAGGGAGCAAGGGATTGGGGGGGGGGAGCTTGGGAAGGGGAGGCGGAAGAGCCACTGTGAGGGGGGGGCAGGGAGGGAGGGGCGCAGCTGAAGGATGGAGGGTGAGGATGGGGTGCCATGGGGGGGGGGAAACATAGGGAGAATGGAAGGAAGCAGCCTGTCTGATTTGGGGTGGGTGGGATTTGGGATGTGTATGGCTGTTGCTGCTTGTGTATGTGCGAGAGAGATCAAAACTGGAACCGGATTGGGATGGGGGGGGAAGTGTTTCTGTTTCAGGATGACATAACACCTCTCCGTCTCTCTTTCAGTTTTGGCTGGTTGGCTCTGATGGCAAAAATGTTAATGCCAGGAGAGAGAGAGAGAGAGCAAGCCAAGGAAAAGGTCTTAAGTGATTGAAAAGGATCTGTTGCGGGGGGTGGGGGAGAGTTAGGAAGGGGAATGAGGGGCAGATGAAGAGGACGTGGGGCTCTGTGGCTGTGGTGTGTTTGTGTGCCCTCTGTTCTCTGAAGAACAGACAGAGGAGATGGAGTTGTAGTTTCTGTGGGGAGGAGCTGGTGGTTATTCTTGGGAATCTCTTTTATCCAAAGTGCGCCGGGAAACTCCTCATCTTTTTGCTGACATGCATATCCATTGTGCCAAGGTGGTGAGCCCTGTCTGCACCATTTTGGTTCATTTCTCTGGTGCTTCGGTCATGGGCTCCTATTGTGTGTTCACAGTGATTAATAACAAGGGGCATGGATGGGCGAGAGAATGAAGCCTGTGTCCCCCTGCTTAATGAATAACATGAATTGTTACCTTCTTTGTATTCTCGAAGGCTTATTTTACCTTCTTTGGTTTTATGAGTTGAAGCCTTAACTGTATCCCTGAAATGAATTAAGAGATGTGGATCTATTTAGGTTCTGATTTGCGCTCTCCCCTGTCTGGTGCTGAATGGTGGACACAACCTTTTTTTCCAGACCCCATAGCTTATGCTTTGGAAATGCTCTGGATAACATGAGTAAGGATGATGAGTCAGACATGGACTTAATTCTCTCTCTGTCTCTCATGCTTTATCAATATCTTTCAATTTTAGACATGATGGCACAGTGAAGCTACTGTGTTACTGGAACACACTATGTTCCTGGAGATTGTATTCCTCCTGCAGCAGAGGGTGAAAACCACCCATGCTGCTTGATGGTGCTTGTGTGACTTAACTGGTTTTTATACTTTTCTTGTATTTTATCCAGTGAAGTATCGGTTTGCAGCTAATGTGGCCTGCAAGCTTTTGCTGTCAGGCCTTGCTGTTTTGTGTTGTGTTTCAGGCAGAAAGCTTTGTAATATAATGTGTACTCAAGGGTAAAGGACAAAGTCAGAGTACATCATTTTGTACCAGAGGAAAATAAAATTTGCCTTATGAGTTCAAGCTGTTTTATTTCTGTAATTTTCTCCTTGGGTGCTAAAAAGGTGAAGTTGCTTTTCATTTATGGCACAGTGGTGTCATTGAAGGGAAGCCATGTAAAACAGAGCTGGAGTGGTTATTTGGTAGTGAGCTGTGCCAAAGTGTTTGCTATCTGATTAACAAAAGTACATTCTGATTGGGATGAAAATGAGAAAGTAACCAGTGATTGTATGATCTCTTTGGAAAGGTCAGTAGAACATTTATTTTCAACCATTTCAGTCATGGGATTCAACTTTAACCCCAAGAGTGAACATCAAACTCATTTTTAAAAACACTTTCAAAATACATATGTTTCCATTTTATTATTTAAATAAAGCCAAATAAAGCAAACACACTGGGACAACCTTCCCCGGTTTTTGGTTTTGGTTCATAGTCCTCCAATAGAAATTCAATGTTGTCATGCAGTAGATTTGATTTTAAATGAATATCGCTGATGATGCATGATACGTACATTGGTGTGAAGCTAATTCAATAAACTTGTCGTTTTCCTTTTTTGTTTTGGTTTTGTTTTGTTCCTAGAATATCTACTGCAGAGATAAACAAGGTGTCACGAGAAGGTGTCACAGCTGATTATTTATTGGTTCCCTACAGCTCATATTAAGGATGCTGGAGGTCACCCATGCCTTTTAGGTAGTTTTGATGCTTTGGGGTGGGGAGGTGAAAGCTTCCTGGGAAATTTATTATAGACGAACCCTTCTGCCAAAGTTCTTTAACAGGCCTGACAAGTTGTTAAAATGTTTGAAGGTGCTGGTGATCAAGATAATCAGAGGATTAACAAGAGAAGTTAGTCTCTTTACAGTTTGGAACATCAGCTCTTTGTGATTCCCCATCCATCTTGCCAACTACTGCTTCCTTTCCATGCTTGTCTGCTCTTTGTGTCTCCTTTAGCTCCTATTCAAGTGTGTGTGGTAGGGTTGGCTGTGATGGATTTGATTGGTTTTTGTGTAGCATTTTACAGATAAAGGCACTCAAATTCATTCTGACCTGGATGCTGTAGTTTATGCAATCTTGTCAATGTAACATTGGCTCCTGATTGTCCCATGGTGATAACTACAGTATTTTTCCGTGTATAAGGCACTACTTTTTCCTAAAATCATTACACTAAAAATTGAGGGGCGTCTTTTACACAGAAGTAAGCTGAGAACACGGAGAGAACAAAACAGTTGTACCTTGCCTCTGTAAACAGGCTTCCTTCAATCACGAGGCTTAGCTTCCTACAGTCAGGAGACTTATGGAACTGAGGTCAGCTGATGCTGAACAAACCAATTGGAACACACCTCGTTGGAGGTGGAGCCTGTAGGCTCAGATGCAACAGGGACTCCTAATGTCTGAGCGTTCTGAGCCCAGAGGCTGAATACTCAAAGCTAAGTTTTTTTAATTTTTGGGTTAGAAAGGTGTGTGTCTTATAAACAGAAAAATACGGTACTTTTCAGTCTGTGCAGCCTGAGGATATGTACAGGATCCCTGGGAGAGATGAAGGCCAAAATGTATATAGGTTCTTTGCCCTTCCTGGTTTAAAGAAGCAACCAGAAGGAACTGGACAGGTGGGTAAGAGGAGTACTAAATGTCTCCTTGCAGAAAGGTAGGCCACTCCATGTTTAAAGGAGGCAGTTGTAAAACTTTTGTTGAAAAAGAATTATTTTTGAACTTCTCTGTATTAGATTATTATTGGCCAATCTCCAATATTCTGTTTTTGAGTGAGGTATTACAGTAGTTGGTGGCTTCTCATCTCTAAGGGTTCCTAGATGGAGCAGATTATTTAGATTCGTTTTAGTTTGACTTAAGGTCTAGTTATGAGGCAGAGTCAGTTCAGGTTATCTTGGTAGATGAGCTTTACCAGGAACTAGACAGGGTGATTGTGTCACTGTTGGTTCTGCTGAACCTCTCCTCAGCTTCTGATACTGTTACCGGCCAAACCTGGGTTCTAAGATTCTCTGGCAAGGAATCAGGCGTAGACGCAACAGCTGAACCAAAGGCCCAATTTTATTTGAATAGCAGCAAAGAAAAGGTCAGCTGGGACTTCTCTTAAAAGCAGAGAAGACCCTGAAAATACAGTGTACATATGTTTTATATGATACAGACAAAGAGTCATAAAAGTACTACAATTCTTTTGGTCATTTTTACCCCAAGTTTGGATCCAGTCCCTCATTGGGTAATAATGCCAACTAAGTTAACCTATTGGCTACCTATAGATATGTAGATCGTGTGCTCATGTGTCCTTTGCTTATGCTCAGGAAGCGTCTAAATGTCTGGGGAAAGAATCTTATCTTTTGGTATGTTTATGTGTTTCTTTCCTGGGCCCTGATATATGGCCTTCACTCTCCAGCTCTCCTGCTGGTGATGTTCCGACTATTATCGCCTGGTTCCTCCTTGGCCACATTCCTTAGCTGGCCATCTGCTAGATCAAAGGTGAAGGGGTGCAGGGAAGAGTAACTAAAGGAAAATCCTATACTATCTGTGAATGTTTCTCTATTTGCCTCAGCTATGTGTGAATGTTCCTGGGCCTAGTTTCTCTGAGGCCTGTGTTTTCTCTGCTAAGGGTTATTATAAAATCTAGTTTGATTCTGCCCCGGTATCACTACCATTGACCAGAATATCCTTCTGAGCCACATCTCTGGGATGGGACTTGAAGACATTGTCTTGCAGTCACTGTGGTCCTTCCTAGAGAAGCAAATTCAGAAGGTTGAGATGGGTAACTCCCGTATAACACCTTGCCCTTTGGCCTGTGATGTCCTCCAGGGTTCTGTTTTGTCCCAGAGGCTGTTTAGTATTGGCATGAAACCATTGGGAGAGGTTGTCCAGAGTTTTGGAGTTTGATGCCACCAGTATGCTGATGACACTCAGCTTATCTCCCATCTAATTCCAAGGAAGCCATTCCTGTTCTAAACCAGTGTTTGGCGTTGATAATGAACTGAATGATGGCAAACAGATTGAAACCTAATTTAGACAAGACAGAGATACTTCTGGTCAATCGAAAGGCAGATCAAAGAATAGGTGTTCAGCCTGTGTTAGATGGGGTTGTACTCCCCTTAAAACTCAGGCTTTAGGAGTACTCCTAGACTCCGCTTTGAGCCTCAGTGCTCAGGTTGCAGCTCTGTCTGGGAGTGCATTTGCACAATTTGTCTGATCTGGGTACAGAGCATTTGTCTGATCTGGGTAAAGTGAGACATGCCTTAGTTACATCCCATTTGGAAACTTCGGCTGGTGCAAAATGCTGCAACCAGACCGTTGACTAGTGCCGGTTACAGGAAGTCCCTTGTTACAACAGCTTCACTGGCTGCTAGTCGATTTCAGGGTTCAATTCAAAGTTTGAGTCCGGGCTATCTAATAGACTGTATCTCTCCATATAAGCCTTAAAATCTTCCAAGGAGGCCCTCTTCTTCGTTTCATCACCTTTACAGGCCCATTTGATGGGAACTCTCAGATTGGGCCTTCTAGAGATCCACTTCCAGGTTATGGAAGGCCTTCATCCATGAAGCTGGCCTAGCCCCCTCTCTCCTATCCTTTCATCAGGAAGTGAAAAGCTTTATCTTCAGACAGGTTTTTAATAGCTGGTTTTAACATAGGTAGTTCAATGCTATGGTTCTGAGTTTTATATTCTTTTAATATAGTTTCATTTTTTTTATGTTTTTAAAATTATTTTTGATATTATTATGCTTAATAGTTTTTAATGGGTATGTTCTTTGTTTCAGTTTTGTTTGTTTTAACAGTTCATGAGCCACGTTGAGTCCTGTTACTGGGACAAAGGCGGCATAAAAATGCAATAAAAATGCTGCCCAGAGTAGACCTTTGGTCTAGATGGGCGGGGTAGAAATTCAATAAAATAAATAAAAATAAAATAAATAAATACATATATTCATACGTACAGTACTTTGTCCATTGGTTTGAGGTTTCCTTTGCTTTGTTTATGTCACAACCTGATTGCAAAGAAGTTTCTGTTTTCTCTATTCCTTCTCTCATGGATAAGCATCCCAACTGTCAGCTCAAAATTCATTCTTCAATTTTGGTTGGCCCAGTAAACATAGTGCCACAACATATTGTTGGAATTTGTCTTGTGACCAGCAACCACCCTTTCACTTTTTTTCTTTTTTCTTTTTCTTTTTTGTCTTCCTGTCCTTGGAACTTCACAAATTTGCATCAACTCTAAACTTTTTGTGAAATAATTTAATAATGAGAAGCCATAGTTAAAATCATTTTCCCTTAGTGGGAAAGTCCTTAATTTTTTAATATATTGTCCCCTCCCCACCTTTCCAGAGCATGGCATTTTTCTTCAGCATCCTGAACTGCACTTATATGACTTACAGTAAGTGTTGTAACAGCCCATTCCAAACAACCAAGCAAGTTTGGAAATCAGGTTAGAAAATTATTGCAGACAGCCGCTTGACTTCCTGTGGCCCTCTGTTTCTCTAATGAAATATTGAATTGTGGAAGGACTGCAGAATGCTTGAGCATTTGTTTCAGATTATGGCCTGTTCTTGTATGTAGAATATTTTATTTTGCATAGCTGCTAGTGCCAAGTAAACTGGCTGCTTTATTACCAACCTCTCTGAGTAGCCAAGCATTAATTGTCTCAATTAACTCACACTATCTCTTGCATTATAGAAAGAAAGATCTCATGCTGATTTGTGCTGTTTCCCTATGTTATATGTAATCTGTTATATATGAAATGGTTAATAAAAGCTGGCAGTCCACGCATGTGCACGCCAGTAAACAGAACAGGAGACTCATATTGGCACTCAGATGAGGAGGAAACTTTGTAAGTACTAAGTTGTTATGTGGCGTTCAGTGCCTTATATTTCCATGGTAGGACACTAACACAAGGTAAGAGCTTAGTAATTGCTGAACAAGAAGCAAAACTGAGAAACACTTACTGTAAGTCATTTCAGTAGATCAGGTTAGGTAGCCATTACTGTTTTGACTTCGTTTTCTGTTGTCAGTCTCTGCATTCAGTGGGAGTGGACCAGATGATTCAGATATTATTGGTCAATTATGTAGTCTTAGGTCCTCAAACTGTGTGGTACCATCCCTCTGATGATGTGTGTGGTGAGGTGAAGCACACAACATGTCTGCGTATGAGTGCTGGGTCTTTGGGAGTGCTCCATAATTACTGGAAGATGAGGCATTTGGGGTCATTTCTTTTTGGCATTGTGCATGTGTGCTTTTTTCCTATTAACAGTTCTACCGCCTTGGTAGCCAAAGTTCTGATACCCTGTTTCCCCGAAAATAAGACCTAACCTGAAAATATGCCCTAGTATGATTTTTCAGGATGCTCATAATATAAGCCCTACCCCAAAAATAAGCCCCAGTTAAGTTAAACTCCGCCCTCCACCACTGTGCAGCAACCAGAAGAAGATGACATGACTGTATTTGAATAAATGTAGATTCTTGTACATGGAAAAAATAAAACCTCCCCTGAAAAATAAGCCCTAATGCGTTTTTTGGAGCAAAAATTAATATTAGACCCTGTCTTATTTTCGGGGAAACATGGTAGGCACAATGCCAAAGAAGTAGAACTATTGTGCAGATGCTGCAGCTGGTGGAGGGGAAACTCTTAGTTCCAGTTATGCTTATTGCAGCTAGGTCTGTTGAATCAAATCTTTCTCTTTTGTCGTGGCAGTGCACTTGGCAGCTTGAATGTGCACTTTGGGTGAACATATGTGCTGGTACATCTGTACATGTAGATCCACCTGAAGCTTCACATACACCAGAGGTCGTCAACCCCCGGTCCGTAGCCCGGTGCCAGTCCGTGGCCTGAGCCGGGCCGGGCCGCAGAGACAGACCTCCCGCCCCCCCGCACGCACTCCCCTCCCCACAGCTGCTTTGCGCACACACACGTGTGCCAGCGTGAGTGCTCCCCCACCCCTTCACGCATGCGCCCGAGTGCCCACGCGAAGGGGGGTGCCCCGCCCTCCTCAGAGGCTCAACCAGTCCACGGTCCCAAAAAGGTTGGGGACCGCTGACATACACAATGGTGTGTACCTCTGTTCAGCCACCGCATTCTAGAGCCCTGTCTTCAAGGTGTGTAACAGCATTTAAAAGCTTCAGCTGATACACACTTTTCTGTGTTTTCTCATAAAACCTACAAAGAGTCCCATCAATTCTCTTCTTGGAGTTAGATATTATGAGGGAAATGCATTACTGGATTCCCAACTCCAGTAATGAAAATTTGAGTGGCTTTTGCAATGAGAGGTCCAGTTGGTTTGGTAGGCCCACTGTACCACATTGAATGTGCCCTGAAGTAGTCTGATTTTGGAAGCTGAGCAGAGTTGGGTCTAAGGGTACAGGAATATCAGGTGCTGTGTTGGGGAGGATCTTTAGCTCAGTAGTGGAACACATCTTTTGCATGCAGAAGATTCCAGCTCCGGTCTCTGGTACCTTCAGATGGGTGTAGGAAAGAATCCTGCCTGAAATCATGAAGAGTCACTGCCAGTAAGGGTTGGCCAGGGTTGGGTTTGATGGGCCAGTAGGCTTAGTACAAAGTATGTTTAAATGTTTCTGTGTTCCTTGATGCTGCTACCCTGCAGGTGGGCCTTCAGTTTCTGTTCTGCCCAGCTGGCATCACTAGAAGTAAGCCTCCATGAGAGATAACATGTCCTTGATAGCCCTTACAGGGGAGGATTAGTAGGTAGGGGGAAGACCAAAGCATCTCTTCCAAGCATCTCTCCTCTGCAAGTGCCGTTTCTTTGTACATCTTGGCAGACGTGGGCTCAGCAACACTCTTGCTGACTTAATATCTTACACAGTAAAGATGTTGTTAGGCCCCGGGGAGTTATGAAGCTGTTACTAAAGGTTAACTAAACTACCCTTTCTTCAGCTTAAGCTGCCTCTCCTGTCTCTTTTTCATCTAACATTGAATATTTAAAAACTGTCAATACATTCCTCTCTAATCTTCTTTTCCCTGGGCTAAAAATACTCAGTTCCTATAGCCTTTCCTTGTTTGACTTGTCTTTGAGAGAGCTTTTCTGGCTCATGTAGTTTTTAAAAGATATTTTCAATTTTTCCTTGTTCTTCATGAAAAATGGCATCCAAACTCGCTTAAAAGAAGTTCAAGGAGAAAGTTACTGAGTTGAAAGCTGTAAGGACAGTTGCCTTTCCATGACAGCATCCCACTGTACTGATTTTATTAAGTAGTTCTGAAAAGTTTTTAATTATCAATGCTACAGCTTTGTAAACTGTCTTGGTAAAGTACTTTCATTAGTTTAGCAGCTTGTAACTGGGTTTTTGGCTGTCTTGGATCCTTTTAAGGAGAAAGGCGGGGCAAAATATTTTAAATAAATAAAAATAAATAAATAAATATCACCGCCCCTCCAACCTACCTTTTTGGGCCCTGAAGCTTGAACTGTTATGGGGATCCCTTCACAACCAGCAACAAGGTCTGGGTAACCATTGTTATCTTCTTCAGTGGGATTTTTCCATATGTCACCACAATTTTTGTAAAAATGTGGACTAAATTCACTTCTGGGGCCTCTCTGGGATTAGGGGCCGTGAAACTTAAGCTGCATTGGTTTCATAATAGATCCAACCCTGACCTTTAGCATTTATCTTTTAAACAACTACTTTGAGTTATTTACAAGAATTGGTTAAAAACATACTTTGTACTAACTGATCATTCATTCTATTACATTTTGCTATATATCAGCTTTATTGCTTTTGAGCCTGTCTCCCCCTGCACATATATTAATGCAGGATGGATGATCGTAGGAAGCTTGGCAGGCAAATTTTTGCCCCACCCATAGGCCTGATCAGGCCCAGATTTTTTTTAAAGTGAAGGGGAAATGCCATGACTGTACTTTGGTGGTGTTTTTCTTAATTTGGGGAGAGTTCCCACCCACCTTGACCCCCAGAGTGAAAACTGTTGCTCCTGAGGTTTCCGGCAGCAGAAATAGGCCAGATTTGGCAAAAACAAAGCAAAACACACACTTTTTTAACTGTTTAAAGTTGGGTGCCCTTGAAGGACTGCTGAAATTCCAGTGGGAGGCTGCATGTGTTCCATGGGATGCACAAAGCCCATCCCGTCTTAATGCAAACAGACATGAAATACAGATTCACATTGTGTGAAGTAAACTTTAAAAAATATTCCTAGAAAGCAGAACATGTCACCAGTGTGTTCCTGAAACAAAGTGCATACTGAGATGATTCACATATTTCTAGTTATCTCTGTCAAGTGAGTAATGGTTGTACCAGAGGTTGGCTTGCAGATGTAGCATTGAGATGTGTTTTTGGAGGTGGTAACCCTGAAAAAGTTTACTAGAATTGACTTGACATCATATGATGATGATGATTAACTCAATGTTGTCTTCCCACTTTCTGTTACCTGCTTTTATAGCTATACCTTCAAGGATAAGAAGTGATAAGGGAGGGTTGAAGAGTGACACCATGTGCTGGGATACCTAGTTTGAGTTGTGCAGGCCATGTGGTAGATTTTAAAAAGGCTCCTTTAAAAAAAATAACTTTACTCTGTGCATACTTTAGACATTTCCATTCTGAAAACAGAACAGCCTTGCCAAATGGGTAATAAGCCTGTAGGTGATAAGCCTGTAACTTCAAACGTCTTGACTAGGCCTTACAAAATCAATTACTCCCAAATAGGCAAGGAACTGTTAACACATTTGTCTTTGATGGTAGATGATTGTAAAATACTGGCTTGTTGAATAAAGTAACTTTCAAAATTTGTTGTGACGCATCTTTAAATATAAACATGGAAAGTATTGTCTACTTGTTTAAGTCATTGACAAAAATATGGTATGAAGAATTTGAGTTTTAAGTAGATTTGTTGCTTGATATCCCAGCAGTTCCTTATTTCCAGGAAATATCTGTGTTAGTTTATTCCAGCAAAAATAGGAAAGAGTCTTAGAGCTTATTTGACATAAGGTTTTATAGACTCAAGTTAACTTCATCAGATGCAGATGAAGAGGGCTGCAGTGCAGAAGACTGTGAAATGAAGCTTGTTAGTGTTTAAAACACCTCAAGACTCTTGTACTTCTTAATCCATTTTATGTGGCTGCTTTTGCTGACACTGAATTTCAGGCAAGTCATATACTGTATTTCCAGGACTTTTAAATGCAAATGCATTCTTGGCATTTTACATAATTGAACCAGAATAGATTTTTACCCTTCCTTGCTGATTCTAATCTCTTGCACCTGTGTAGTTCCACCTAATCTGTGTACTACACTGGCTTAATGGCAAGTTTTTTAACTTTCTAGTGTTTCAGCATCTCTTATGAGTTATAAGGAAAAATATATAACATATAAAACTTACAAATGAAGTATTTTCAACAGCCAGGAATCTGTTGGGGAGAATGTGGCAAAGAAGTCAATTCTTTTCTGTGGTTCTTCCTGTTCTGTGCTTATGGTGCTGAAATGTCATTACTGTGTTGCACTAATACAATTTTCCCATAATGGTTACTACTAAGGTTAAGTTACATTTAATGCTGTACTATTGAGGGAGAAAGTGGAACCACCAGGTGAGGAAGTTGTGCTTAGACATATATTCTGTATTTGTAGCTCCATTTAATGGATGATCACATGAATGTTTTACTTAATGAATGGGACAATAAATGAATGAATACAGATAATACATTAATTCATGTAACTTCTGAACATGTTCTGTCTTTAACTGGACTTTTGTCTTCATGCTCTGTAGATGTTCACTGGTGATCTAATACATAAAGGTCATTTCAGATAAGCCTCAGAATCATGTCTGTAACTGGAAAATGTGGAGAACCTTGGATTGCTGTTGAAAAGTGTCTTATGTGTTTGGATGCTGATTCTCTTTATTCAAGTGTTGTTGTTTTTAACTGACATGTTATGTGTTTGTTTTTGTTCAATTTTACTACTCTGAAATTGCTTTTGAGTGCCATATTTGGCAAAAAGGCGGTGTTAAATTTAATAGGTATCTCTGTGGAAGGCATTGCTTCCTTTGGAGCTGTCCAGCAGGGAATACTGTAGTGGATACTTGAATGTGATTCCCTCTCTGGCTTGTTAGGCCCTCAGGCTTGAGGCTGAAAGTTTGTTTGCTTGTTTATTTGTCTTATTTATAGGCTGCCTTTCTTCCAATAAGGGGACCCAAAGTTGTTTCTTGTCTCCTGATAAGGGGACTCAAAGAAGCTACCAAAGTTGTGTCTCAGCTAGGTATTTTATTTATTTATTTATTTATTTATTTATTTATTTATTTATTTATTTATTTATTTATTTATTTATTAAATTTATACCCCGCCCATTTAGACCAAGTCTACTCTGGGCGGCTAACAATAAAAATAGCATAATAAATTAAAACAACAATAATGATATCATTCAAGATGGGAAAATAAAAATAATCAAGTGGTGACAGGAGGGAAAGCCTGCCTAAAGAGCCAGGTCTTAAGTTGGCTCTTAAAAACACCCAGCGAGGGAGCCAGACAGATCTCTGAAGGGAGACTCAAGGTTTAACTCAAGGTGTCCCTTGAGGACAAAGGTGCGGTAGGAATCAATCAATCAGTCCATCAGTCCATCAATCCTTTCCTGCTGTGTTGCTTTTTCATTCCCAAATCAACCCTATAAAGTGCTTTTCCCTGTAGGATTTGAAATTTGTTTTTTGTGTTTGGAGCCTCATTCCTTTTGCTCTTTTAATGGTTAGAGGAAAATGATTTTGTTTTCTTGTAGATGCATGGGCAGGCTTTTGGAATGGTTTCCATAGAGGTTTGTTTCTGGAAGTTAAATATCTGCACTGCAGCCTTGGAGTGAGTGCCACTTCCTGCAATTTTGTCCTATTAATCTGTCTGCTACCTTAATTTTGTTGACCTTAGGGAAGCAGGTCTTTCCTTTGTTACATGGTTTAAGGTTCTCTGTAGAGTATTGACAATACTTGCTTTCATAACCGGGGTTAAAATCTTCATAACTGTAGAGAGGTTTGCAAATATGATGGTAAACATAGTAAGGGGTCGTAAACAAGGACGTGAGCATCCAAAGAAGAATTGGGCCGTAGTATTTGGGGAAAGGCAGCAAGTAAATAAGTAAGTAATTAAGTAAGAAAGATGACATACTGTATTTAAATTTTTTCATTCTCCAGGTTTTTTTCTTTTCTTTCTGTTATGATTTTTCAAGAGCTGACTTGGATTTCTATACATTTGAGGATAACTGTTTTGGGTTAAAGACTAGTGATTGGCATGAACAAAACCACAAACCAGAAAAAAACCACAAACTGGGCTGTTTCATGTTTTGGTTCGGGGATCCTGTTTTGCTGAAACGAAACAAACCGTCAAACTTTTTTTCTGCTCCGCTCTTCATTTTGCTTTGGCAAAACAGGATGCCCACCCCTCCCCTGTCCCTCATCACCTCCCTACCTTGACTTGTAGCCACTGCCACCATCCTAGGAGGCAGCAGGCCCATCTGTCCATGCACATGTACCCGCTGCTCAGATGACAGGAGGACCCCTGCACAAAAGCAGCGGGCCCGGCTCCTTGAATGCTTCACTAGAGAGGCTTTCCGTAGCAGTAATCACATTCTTACTGATCCTGCTTGTGGTGGAGGTATACATTCTACTCACCGAAGGGCTGATCTTCCACCATTCCAAGGAAAGATACTTGACTGAGTCCTTTGTTTTCCAAGACATCAGCACTAATCTGGGGCAATTTACTTCTGTGAGTATATAGACTCAATTTTTAGGTCTTGTAGTGTTTGATATGGACCCATGCATTTGTGTAATACCTTTTAGAAGCCAGGATATGCTTGTGGTTATTGTATTATCTGACGTGCTCTGGTCCATGGGGTCACGAAGAGTCGGACACGACTTAACGACTAAACAACAACAACATTGTACTATCTTGTGGCAGTGAACTCTTCACATTTAGCATGTGTTGACTGAAGAGGTCCTGTGCCTACCTCCGGTTCAATAGGACTTGCCTCTGAATAGATACACGTATAGGTTTTTGTCCTTAATTGGCCCCCAGGAATTTATACAGATACGTGCTTTGGCTTCTCTGTAGTGTTGGTTATTACGGGCCAAAGACATGCTGCATGTTACAGTTCGAACAGGCAAAACTGCTAAAAATACCTTATTGAGAGTCATCCTGCTAGATCTTCTTTGACTGATACTTCCACTCACTCCCTAGGTTCAAACATGTAAGAATGTCTTCCCCATCAGTCCCTTCCTTGCTGATTGAAGAGAGGCTTGTTTTTTTAGAACAAGGTAGGCAGCTGTTGTCCTCCAGATACCATGTGGATTGGTACTCCTGTAGTCCTTCACTTTTGATTATGCTGGTAGGGCTAGTGAGACTTAAGAGTCCAACAGTGTCTGGAATGCCACAGTTGTCCACCACTGTACAAGGTACAGCATGAAATGAACCCTTAAAATTATCTGCTCTGAACGTTCACATCAAACAAGGGGAACAGATCAGGCCTAGAACAAGAAGGCTAGGCTGTAGTTATCCCTTCTTCAGGACTCAAAATAGAGACGATAACATGTGTGGGGGGGAGTATGGAAGTGAAGATAATGTATAATGCTGTTATAATAGCAGCCACTGAGATAAAGGCAGGGAAAAGCCTCTTAAACTGAGCAATGTTGTTTGAGAGAAACAGAGAGAAATAATGTTATGGATCTGTTTTAATGCATGGCATTTGAATTTCTGAGTTCTGTCTTAAGATCATGTTTTGTAACATTTATCTGTTTCCTTCTGAAATGATTTTTTAAAGTTTAGCTATATCCAGTGTTTAATACAATAAATATTTTTATATTAAGTGATTTAGTAACATTAAGAATGTATATCTATATCCAAATAGGTGTCCCAGTTAGAGAAGACCATTGAATCAATCATTGCTTGGTAAGACAATAGATATGTGAGCCTCCATGATTCAGTAGGTCCATTCTAGTTGGGGCTACCAGTTGGATTTATGCATTTGTCACCAGATAATTGGTGGTAGCATGATACATTAAACCTTTAATCAGTAATCACATTTGTTGTTGCCAGTCTCATTCTAAACAGGAGATGTTTCTGTATCATCTGTATATCAGTCAGCTGAATGTGGCCTCAGTCTGAAAGTGTGTTGTAACATGATTTAAAACAAACTCCAGTAACATACCATGTTTCCCCGAAAATAAGACAGGGTCTTGTATTAATTTTTGCTCCAAAAAACACATTAGGGCTTATTTTCAGGGGATGTTTTATTTTTTTCATGTACAACAATCTACATTTATTCAAATATAGTCACGTCATCTTCTTCTGGTTGCTGCACAATGGTGGAGGGCGGGCTTTCACTTAACTGTGGCTTATTTTTGGGGTAGGGCTTATATTACGAGTGTCCTGAAAATTCATACTAGGGCTGATTTTCAGGTTAGGTCTTATTTTCAGGGAAACAGGGTAGTTTCTGAACTCAGTTTCACATATAGAAGGCTGGTTATATGTGAAACTGAGTTCAGAAACAGCTAATGAGGCTAATTCCAAACACTCAGAAATAATGAGTAAGTATTTAAAATAGGAAACCAGAAATATTTGGAATTCAACAAATAATGCCGTATTCGGATAGTTCCAAATATATCTGAATGTGATAGTTTGAATATCTGTAATATTTCCTAATATTTGGAGTCCCATTTATTCCTATAGAATTTCACTTTCTACCTGCTTGAAAGAGTGCTGGAGCAGCAAAGGGTACGCCATGGTTTGGCACTTGAGACTTCCATTGGAGTGGCTGCTCCTCTGGACAGAGAAGTGTGGGACAATATGAGTTACTTCTTCTAAAGCATTGAGAGTGAAACACAAGTCCTTAGTGGGGAGACAGCCATCCTTAGCCAGGTGATCCCAAAGCTCTAGGGCTTGACTGGCGTAATGGAGGGCATAATGAGGTGACAGTCGAGGTGGATGGGGGATTCCGTAGAAGGAGAGCCGCATTTTGTCCAGCCTGAAGTGGTGGCCATGCTAGCAAGCTAAAGGATCTGCTTCACTACAGGATTGCCTCTTCGTGGAAGAAGTCGTAGTATATTCTAGGAACCTTCTTGGACCCCCGAATCAAATAGTGGGCAATAGATATCAAGCAGCAGCAAGAGTGGCTAGCAGTGCCAGCCAGCTTGCCATCACAGGCAGCACCAGCTAGTGAAAAAAGTCTGGCTATCACTGAGGGGCCACTATCTTAGCAAGCTTGGCAGAGGATTGCCCTCCAGAAACACCACCCAAGAGGAAGGACATGGCAGAGCCGTACATGCAGGAATCCTGCAAGCCAAAAGAGACCAATCCCTTCTCATAGTGGGCTGAAAAGGAATCTGTTTGGGGAGGTCTGGCCAAGGTGGCAGTAGGACTGCTGTCTTGCCCACCAACTAGTATGCCCAGTGAGCAAGTGTTTTCCTGGGCACTGGACATTGTCAGTCCACACTGCTCATGCCTGAAACCTGGATCTGTAGAAAAAACTTGTTTTCGTTAAGGTCAACCTACCATGGCTGGGCTCCCCTGAAGTCCCCTTTAAGTAAGAGAGAATGGCACACTCTGCTCACAATACTAGGTATCCCATGCTTCAGCCTCCTGCCCTCTCCTCCTGCATCTTTCGTGCTTCCAACTGCTACTCAAGGTTATGCTCACTTACTCCGCTGTGTTGTGCCCCCATGCTGTTGGCATTGTTCCCACCCACCACGGGCTATCTGATCATCCCGTCTGCCTGCCAGGGCTGCCCAGGGTATGTGTTCACTCCCCCAGTGCGATCTCTCCTCTGCTTCCCCAGTGCGGCTCGCATTTCCTGCTGGTATTCCCACTGTTTAGAATTCAGTCAGTATACCCACTACAATCGTTTCCTAATACCTCGCACTGCTGGCTGTTGGTGTGCACTCTGTTTGTTTGGCCCAATCGCTGGGAAGGTGTCAGAGACCACAAGGAAATCCTTTTAAAATGTTTTCCCTGTTTGTGTTTTTTAAAAGAAGAAAATAATGACTATATAGTATTCATATTGACTGTTATGGAGTTCCGGATATTGGGAAATTCTGAATTTTTAAAATTCCAAAATCCAAAGAGCTGGAGTTCCGAATCTGAATTTTTGTGCTAGTGCACATCCCTAATTTAAAATTTCTTACACTTACTTGACTTATATTTTCAAGATCAAAGACTGAAGCTCTGCTAAAGGGGGATCAGACCAAAGCTGTACCTAGTAACCTCAGTGACTCCAGGAAGCTTGCAAAGAAGGCATGGAGAGAATGTCTTTTCTCCTGTTATGAGTGAAGCAGTGTTGGTGAAAGGGATGGTGGACAATTTTGTCTCTGCAGAAGTTTCTTCCATTCAGCAATTGAAATTTAAGAGATAGAAGGCTCAAATCATTCTAAGTTGAGGAGATGATCTAATTAGAGCAGTACGACAGTGGAACAAGTTACCTCGAGAGGTGGCGAGTGCTCCAACACTGGAGGCATTCAAGAAAAACTTAGATAATCACCTGGCAGATCTCCTTTGATTTGTATTCCTGCGTGGAGCAGGGGGTTGGACTTGATGGCCTTGTAGGCCCCTTCCAACTTCACTTTTCTATGATTCCCGGAACCTATGGACCTGAAAGCCCTATATGGCATATTTTGAATTTAAAAAAACAAAAACAAAAATGTGCATGTAAGGCTACAGTAGTTCCTTTTAATGGAGAAACTGGCTGTTTCTCATCTAAAACGGTGGCTTGTCTCTTTGGCAGTGTGTATTGTTACAGTGAAAAGAGAATACAGAACTCCAGTTGCACCTGTGGTTCTTTCCTAGTGCAACACATTTCAGTCTCTCCTTTGGATCCATTAATTAATTAATTATGTTTTTACCCGACCTTCCTCCTTAAAAGGCAGTTCGTGACTGTGTACAGTCACGCTCTGGCAACTCCTGTGACGTCGCTGGAACCAGTTGTATTGGCTCTTGCCTTTCCATTGGACTATTTCAGCGACGTGGAGAGGGGGGATTTCCTGCTTGGGTAACAGCCTATCCTCCATATTATTTTACCCAGGCTTCGTGCTCTGGAGAGGACCCTCCAGCTTCGCATACAGCGTCAAAACAACACGGGAAGTAGCAGTTACTGGTTATAAGTCTTTGCTCGATTGGCGTAGAGCATGACGCCAGGAGCTACTTCCAACGGTGGGAGAGGTCATTGCACTTCACTAGGTAGCTACTGCCCGCCTTAAGCTGGGCAGCCCCCAGCCAGTAAGATGCTGCCTCGCCACGTTCTGTTAACCTCACGGGGTGCGTGGGGTTTAGGGTGAAAGCTGACAAGCAGTTCGATAACCCTGCACCATGCAATAATCATAAGAAAACTTCTGCCCTAAAGTTGGGCACCTGGAATGTTCGGACAATGACCCCTGGCTTTTCTGACGACCTGCAGGAAATAGACGACGCGCTCAAGACAGCTGTCATCAACATGGAACTGAGTAGGCTGCAGATGGATATTGTTGCCCTGCAAGAGACGAGATTGCCAGACTCGGGATCTGTCAAAGAAAAAAACTTCTCATTCTTCTGGCAGGGAAAACCATTGAATGAGACCATGGAATATGGTGTTGGCTTTGCGGTTAGAAATACTCTGCTGACATCCATTGTTCCACCTACTGCGGGAAGTGAAAGAATCCTGTCTCTGCAGCTCCACTCATCAGCAGGACCAGTCACCCTAATTAGTGCATATGCACCAACACTGTCGTCTACAGCAAGACAAATTCTATGACGATCCTGCAGCTACTATCAAGAAAATCCCAGAGAAAGAGCCGCTGTTCATTTTCGGAGATTTTAATGCTAGAATTGGTGCTGATCACAGTTCTTGGCCCCCTTGTCTAGGCTGGTTTGGCATTGGGAAGATGAACAAAAATGGCCAACGCTTCCTGGAGCTTTGCTGTTATTATGGTCTTTGTGTCAGCAACACATTCTTTAATACGAAGCTTCAACACAGAGTCTCTTGGAGACATCCAAGATTGAAGCATTGGCATCAGCTCGATCTAATCCTCACTAGACGCTCTAGCCTTCCTAGTATTACCATCACACACAGTTATCAGGGTGCTGATTGCAATACTGATCACTCTCTGGTGTATTGCAGAGTCAAACTGCGAATAAAGAGATTGTATCATACGAAAAAGGAAGGAAGACCACGTATTGACATCAGCAAGACTCGTGATCAGAGTGGAGGAATTTGCTCAAGCGCTTGAGGAAACTCTTCCAGGCCCAGCTGATGCAAATGCACCTGAACGATGGGAACATTTCAAGAATGCTGTTTATAACACCGCCTTGTCCACATTTGGCAAGAAGACCAAAAAGACGGCAGACTGGTTTGAAGCCCATTCAGAGGAGTTGATGCCAGCCATCGAGGAAAAGAGGAGAGCTCTAGCAGCATACAAAGCCTGTCCTAGTGAGTACAACCTGCAGGTTTTTCGAGTTGCTCATAGCAAAGTCCAACAGACTGCAAGGAGATGTTCTAACGATTATTGGCTTCAGCTCTGCTCTCAGATACAGACAGCAGCGGACACAGGTAACATCAAGGGAATGTATGACGGTATCAAGCAGGCTTTAGGTCCAATACAGAAGAAATCTGCTCCCTTGAAGTCTGCTACAGGTATGATTATCCAGTACCGAGCACAGCAGATGGAACGCTGGGTGCAGCACTACTCTGAGCTATATTCCAGAGAGAATGCAGTAAGCGAAGAGGCATTAAATAACATCGAGTGCCTGCCTGTCTTGGGAGAGTTGGACAGCGAACCAACTTTAGCAGAAAGAAAAACGGCCTTGGATTCCCTTGCTTCCAGCAAGGCACCTAGGAAGGATAACATCCCTGTTGAAGTGCTGAAGTACTGTAAAGAGATAATCACCACTGAGCTGTATGAAATCTTTTGTCTTTGCTGGAGGGAAGGTGGAGTACCACAGGACATGAAGGATGCAAACATCGTCACATTGTATAAGAACAAAGGTGACAGGGGCGACTGCAATAACTACCGTGGCATCTCTCTTCTCAGCGTTGTAGGGAAGCTGCTTGCCTGTGTCGTGCTGAGGAGACTCCAGGTGCTTGCAGACAGAGTCTATCCAGAATCACAGTGTGGATTTTGAGCTAATAGATCCACCATTGACATGGTATTTTCCCTCAGACAGTTGCAGGAGAAATGTAGGGAACAACGACAGCCACTCTTTGTGGCCTTCATAGATCTTACAAAGGCCTTTGATTTGATTAGCAGGGGCGGCCTTTTTAAAATACTTCCCAAGACTAGATGTCCACCTCGACTCCTTAACATCATCAGGTCCTTTCATGAGGAAATGAAGGGCACTGTAGTTTTTGATGGCTCAATATCAGATCCCTTTGACATTTGAAGCAGAGTGAAACAGGGCTGTGTCCTTGCACCGACTCTGGGATCTTTTTTGCTGTCATGCTGAAGCACGCTTTTGGAACTGCAACAGAAGACGTCTATCTCCGGACTAGATCAGATGGAAAGCTCTTTAATCTCTCTAGATTGAGAGTGAAGACCAAAGTCCATCTGAAATACATGCGGGACTTCCTCTTTGCCGACGATGCAGCTCTTGTTGCCCATTCTGCCGAAGAGCTCCAACAACTTATGAATCGTTTTAGTAAGGCCTGCCAAGATTTTGGATTAACAATCAGCCTGAAGAAAACACAAGTCATGGGCCAGGGCGTAGACTCACGTCCCTCTATTACCATCTCTACACAAGAATTGGAGGTTGTTTATGATTTCGTGTACCTTGGCTCAACGATCTGTGACACACTCTCTAGATGTCGAGCTGGATAAACGCATTGGCAAGGCAGCTACCATTCTCTAGACTCACAAAGAGAGTATGGCTTAACAAGAAGCTGATGGCATATACCAAGATCCAGGTCTACAGAGCTTGTGTCCTGAGTACACTCCTGTACGGCAGTGAGTCCTGGACCCTTTCTGCACGGCAGGAGAGGAAGTTGAACATGTTCCATATGCGTTGTCTCCGACGCATTTTTGGCATCACCTGGCAGGACAAATTTCCAAATAGAGTAGTCCTGGAACGAGCAGGAATTTTTAGCATGTATACATTACTGAAACAGCGATGTCTACGTTGGCTCGGGCATGTCGTGAGAATGGCTGACGGTCAGATTCCAAAAGATCTCCTGTATGGAGAATTAGTGCGGGAAAGCACCCCAGAGGGAGACCACAGCTGTGATACAAGGATATCTGCAAGCGGAATTTGAAGGCCTTAGGAATGGATCTCAACAGATTGGAAACCTTGACATTTGAGCGTTCATCCTGGAGGCAGGCGGTGCAGCATGGCCTCTCCCAATTTGAAGATACACTTGTCCAGCAGGCCGAGGCAAAGAGGCAGTCCCGAAACCAGCAAAATCAGGGAGCTGGACAGGGGACAAATTGTATTTGTCTTCAGTGTGGAAGGGATGGTCACTCTCGAACTGGCCTTCTCAGCCACACTAGACGCTGTTCCAAGACCTCTATTCAGATCATGTTACCATAGTCTCTCGAGACTTTTAGCTTTTAAGTAGGAAGGCATAGGGCAGTGTGTTGTGTTTGCTCGAGTTGATGAAAATGTCTGTTCTTCTGAAATTCTGCCCTTTGTGTGTGTTTTAAAAATTTTGTGTTATTAAAGCAAAATGTGTTGCTTATGTACTGCCCCATAGCACTTAAATCATTCTCTTGGTGTTGTACAATTTAATGACATTGCTGTCATGCAAGCAAGCTGGGTACTCAGTTTACCGAGCTTGGAATGATGAATCAACCTTGAGCTGGCTACCTGAGCCCATCAGAGTCGAACAAAGTTCATGAGCAGAGGTTTTTTGACTGCAGTACTGCAGTTTAATCATTGCTCTGCGAGGCTCCTATTGTTATTAATTTGTTCACGGCTATAAGGGTGTCTTGAATTTTTAGCACTATGACAACAAGCTCTTTTCCAAGATCCTTGCCCTTTGTAAATAGAAAATTATTCCCTCCCAGAAAACCTACAGTCATGTGAAAAAGAAAGTGCATCCTCTTTGAATTCTATGGTTTTGTGTATCAGGACATAATAAAAATCAGCTGTTCCTTAGCAGGTCTGAAAGTTAGGTAAATAGAACCTCAGATGAACAACAACACATGACATACTGTGTCCTGATTTATTTTACAAAAATAAAGCCAAAATGGAGAAGGCATGTATAAAAAACTAAGTCCACTCTTACTGCTTCCTCAGGAATTAAGAAGCTAAGTAGCAGCCAGGTGTTACCAAACCAAATACCCTTGAGTAATTGATCATCAGCAAATGTGACCACATCTATAAAAGCTGAAGTTTTAGCAGTTTGCTGGTCTGGAGCATTCAGGTGTGTGTTAACACAATGCCAAGGAGGAGACACATCAGCAATGATTGTAGAGAAGCAATTGTTGCTACCCATCAATCTGAGAAGGGTTGTAAGGCCATTTCCAAACAATTTAAAGTCTATTATTCTATAGTGAGGAAGAGTATTCACAAGTGGAAAACATTCAACACAGTTGCCAGTCTTTCCAGGAGTGAACATCAAGCAAATTCACCCCAAGGTCAGACCGTGCAACGCTCAGATAAATTGCAAAAAAAACCCAAGAGTAACATCTCAGACTCTACTGGCCTGTTAGCATCTTAAATGTTAAAATTCATGTCAGTACAATTAGAAGAAGATTAAACAAGTATGGTTTGGAAGAGTTTCCAGGAGAAAGCCTCTTCTCTCCAAAAAGAACATGGCAGCACGGCTTAGGTTTGCAAAGTTGCATCAGGACAAACCACAAGACTGCTGGAATAATGTCCTTTGGACAGACAACACCAGTGTGGAGCTGTTTGGCCACAATGCACAGTGCCATGTTTGGCGAAAACCAAAGAGTATATCAGTTCAAACACTTCATACCAGCTGTCAAGCACAGTGATGGAGGGGTGATGATTTGGGATTGTTTCGCGGCCACAGGACCTGGGCACCTTGCAGTCATTGAGTCAACCATGAACTCCTCTGTATACCAAAGTATTCTAGAGTCAAATGTGAGGCCATCTGCCTGACAGCTAAAGCTTGGCTGAAACTGGGTCATGCAACAGGACAGTTATCCCAAGCACACCAGCAAATCTACAACAAAGTCAAAATCCAGACCTTAACCCAATTGAAATGTTGTGGTGGGACCTTAACAGAGCTGTGCATAAATAAATGCCTGCAAACCTCAATGAACTGAAGCAACATTGTAAAGAAGAGTGGACCAAAATTCTTCCACAGTGATGTGAGAGACTGATAAAGTCATATGGAAAACTATTACGTTTAAGTTATTGCTGCGAAAGGTGGTTCTCCAGGCTATTGAAACATAAGGTATACTTAGTTTTTCAGACATGGCTTCTCCATTTTGGTTTTATTTCTGTAAAATAAATTTTGACATGGTGTAATATGTCATGTGTTGTTGTTCATCTGAGATTGTATTTACCTAATTTTCAGACCTGCTAAGGATCAGATGATTTTTATTATGTCCTGGTATGGAAGACCATAGAATTAAAAAAAAGGGCGTACTTTTTCACATGACTGTACATGCTTGACTTAATTATGCTTTTGTTTTATTGTCTTCTATTGTGTCTTTAATACTTGTATGTTAAAATGCTTGGTCTTAATTTTATCTGGAGACGGGCTCCTTTGAGATGTCTTAGTGAATTCCTCTAATTAGCGGGTGTGGGGACCAGTGTTTTCTTTTAAATATAGCTGCCATTTGCAACAGTAGAGAGAGACAATCTAGTATCTATTTTGCATATTTTAAGAAGTAGCAACCTTAAAGGAGGTATAACAAAGGGATGGGAGCTGTTCCTACAACCCCCCTCCCATTTAAATAACTAGCTGCAATGTGTTTGGGGAAATGCATAGCCAGAATGGCCAAATGAGAATTCCACTACTTTTTGATAGTCATTTGCATCGGGATATACACTGTATACCAACGTGAATTTGACCCAACTCCGGGAGGCAGTGGAAGACAGGAGGGCCTGGCGTGCTCTGGTCCATGGGGTCACGAAGAGTCAGATACGACTTAACGACTAAACACACTGTATATACACCTTCCCTGCCTGTTTTTGCAAGGCCCACCTCTGTTGCTGCTACTGCTAGATCTTTCACCAAAATGTTGTGGTTGTAAAGAGAATGCTCTTTGAAGCAATTTTTCTTTCAAGCATTGTGCCTGAATATCTAGCTATAGTTGTCAAATTTTCTTCTTTTGTATGTATTAAAATGTGTGAGCTCAATCTTTCCCAAATCTGGTCACTTCCTTAGCTCGCATTTCTCATATTTATTGCGGAAGCCTGCCTCATCCAGCATCCTTCCACAGTAGACACACAGTGCCTATAAAAAGCACATAAGCAGGACATAAGTGTAACATACCCCTCTCAGTTGTGTTCTTCAACAAGTGTTGTTTTGAGGCATGCTGTCTGATCTGGAAATTTTCTATAACCATGGGACCAGCACCTGTAGATAGCCTTTTCTTCCACATCGGCCTCTTTTTTTTTTTTAATGCTGTATAATTTGACATTCATCTGTGCATCTTGTGGTAGCAAATTTTGTAGTTTTAACAGTCTCCTACGTGAAAAAGTACAGTATATACATTTGCCTGCTCTGAATCTCCCATCATTCAGTTTCACTGAATGGCTTCATGTTCTGCTGTTAGGAGAGGAGTCTTTGTCTCCTTACATTATGAATAATTCTATAAATTCATCATGTTCCCTGCCTCATCACCCTCCTTTCCTAAACCAGAAAGCCCTAAATAGTGAATCCTTTCCTTTGCAAGCAGAGTTGTTCCAGTTCCCTCCTCAGTTCCTTTTCTGCACGTTCTCCAACTCAGTTACAGCCTTTTGGAGAGACACTGAAATTGTGAACTGTGTCACAGGTGTGATCACACAGTAGATTTGTATAAACGTATTATAATGTTAGCATTCTATTTTTGATCTGTTTCTTAATGAATGCCTAACAAAGATTTTGTCTTTTCTGCTACTGTCACATATTGGGTCAATATTTTTATCAATCTTCACCACTTTCTTAGTCACTCTCTATCAACTCTGACTCCTTAGAATATATGTGAGGCATTTCCTCCCCCTTTTTGTCGTTGTGCATCTATTAGCATTTACTTACTTTGAGCCATATTCGGCTGTTCAGTGACTTTTCATTTCATTACCAGAACTTTTTGGGATTCCTTTCTGTTTTTATTTCTCTAAATTATTTGGTGTCATCAGCAAGCTTGGCCAGTTTACTATTTATCTCGCTAACTCCAAAAGTTTTTCTATGAGCAATGGAACATGTTGAGTCTCGGTTTGTACAAAACTTGATTTTGCCTTACATTCAAGGCAGAGATGGTAGTTTAATGAAAACTCTGGTCAGTTTCAAAAGAATCTGGCTTAGACACTTGAATTTTATGGCTGGTTTAGCTAAAGTTTTCAGGATCAAACATAGTAACACGCCATATTTTATTAAAATGGAAACTTTGGAACAATTTTTTACTTTTCCACATCCTCTTTCCTTTTGTGTTGTATCTTTATTGACCAGCATCCTGTTGGGGAGAAAAAGTACAGACACTGGTAACTGTTGGCTGAAATCCTGTTTGTAGCATAAGCATAACTTTCCATCCCTTCTTCCACATATTTTATTTCAAGACATTTAAAATCTTTTCATTTAGGAGGAGGTAGAGAATTTTTAAATAAATAAACAACCACAGTATTAATCACCAGATCCTTATTGATAGCTGCTATATAAATCATTATTAATAATGTTTTATAGTAAATCAATCAATAAATACTTTCTGAGCAGGTGGTAGACATATTTGATCAGTTTTTCATGTAAAGTGTACTATTTTAGGTGATTTTAGGAGATGGTATTTATCAGTCTTCTTGTAGCAAAAAAGACATTTGTACTACGTATTTTTAAAACGATGCTTATTCAAGCAGTTCATAAGTAAAGTAGAAAAGCAGATTTGATCCCAAAATATAAAGCAGAACAATTGTGGGAGAGGGAACAGAAAAATTGGATGTTTTTCTTCATGAATCCCACCCCCTTAAAACATGTATGTTCCACCATACCTCTGAACTTATCTCAGTTCTTTTTTGACTACTGTGCAAACAGTAATGGTTTGGAAATGTTCCTCTTTCATTGGCTTTCAATTTTGCTAAACAATTAATTTGTATATAGTTCTTAGATTTTTTATTTTTAGTTTATTTTATTAGATTTATACCCCGCCCATCTAGACCAAAGGTCTACTCTTCTTTTTCTTCTTTCATGATAGTCCTTCAGTTTATTTTTCTTTTATATTGTTTAAAAATGTATATTTTGATTTTTTTTCCCCTTTCACATGTTTTTGACCCTTAAATGGCTTTAGCCATTCACTTTTCAAAGTGTACTGAGTTGTGAAAGCAAAGTTATCCCTTATAGAGACAGTCTAAAAGTTTGTTTGTTTAGGAGAAATTTGAGGTGTGGCCTTCAAAGCCTGCACCTGCAGAAATAGAGAATCTGTTTGCTTGTAGCAAGGCTAGACAACTTTCGAGGGTCTGGTTTAAAGAAAGAAAGGAAAAAAGGAAAAGATTGGATGTTGCTTTAAAGAATAAAATTCTAATCATAATTTGCGGGGCTGGGGTCTTCAGGTGGTGGGGCAGACTGCACTTTATTTTACTGCATAGCTTCTGCAGGCTTCCAGAATCAGACAGTGCATAGTATTTTTTTCACATTTGGGAGCCACAAAAATGAGTATTGGACCTCATGTAGATACTGTGCATACCCTTGGTCTACAGAGACTGAGTTAGGCAAGTGACTTTGTGTCTCTGGAGGTGCAACCTGGGAAGATCACACCCCGAGCAAGCTCTGCATGCTTTATTGGTGCTTAAGAAACTGCAGCTTCCATGGGTGTTAATGTCTAGAATGCAGTTTGAACTTTTCTGTTTCTCCCCCTTGCAGTACCTAATCTGATGAAGAGTTCTGAAAGATTCAAATGTTGTTGCCTGCTTTTATGTTTTTGTGGCCCAGTATAGATGTTATCCGACTCCAAGGTCTCCTCTAAGCTGGGTGCATGTGCGCACGTCTCTGCCTCTCTGCGTGCAGTTCTCTTCCTCCTCCGCGCAGCAATCACATTAGGTTCTGGTCAGGATGGAACCCTGTACTTGAGGGGTGGAAGTCATGCCACATGCAGGGGCAGAGTCATGCACGTGAGAGGTGGAGCCTTGCCCAGCGGGACTGAAAATTAGAGGGTATGTTGCCCCACTCTGCTCTTTGGTTACGCCGTTTCAAATGGCATCCTAAAACCTAGAAACTAATAGTGAACTGAAATCTTAAGGTTTGGTTCTTTGTGTAGCGGAAAGGACATGCACCTACACGGGGGGAGGAGGAGGCTTCAGTAGACTTGGAGAGCCCCAAAGGCTTGCTCAAGTACCAAAATAAATGAAATTAAATAATAAATAAGTAAATAAAAAATTCTAAAAGGACCCAAAAACAGCCTAGCGAGGACGGATTATGCTTAGTGAACATGGATTACTGATGCAAAATGAAGGGGAGATAAAATTGAATTGATTATCCTGAGAGAGGGCAATTTGGAACATCAGAAGTGGAGAACCTTATACTGCAGCATTTTGTTGCAGGAGTTGTAGATTTTCTGACACACTTTCATGTTGGCATACAATTAGTTTTAATTGTTCTGTGTTGTGGAAGACGTGTTCTCTGTGGCATAGTATACACTATCATGATAGATGCTGACTGGATATTTCTTGCTGCTGTTGTTACATTTGGAAATATTCCTCTGTTATTGTTGATTTATAGCGATTTGATAGGTTTCTGGATCATCCTGTCCAGCCACCAGGAGTAATACAATAAAATGTCCAGAACTCTACTAGATATGTCTACTGACATAATTCCATTGGCATAAACCTCAGCTTGGAATTGTTTCTAGTTAAGAGGTTGACTGACATTCAGTGTTGCCCAACATATTTGTGTCTTGGCGTGAAGTACCTAAAATTTACACCAATGGAGTTATGCCATTGTGATTTTTTTAAAATTGGATCTTGTCTCATAATAATAAAAATGAAGTTAAAACATCTGTATCACTGATAAAAAAATTATTTACGAATAAAACCTTTTAGCACAGTACAGAGAGAGAGTGATGTGAGCATAAAACATGATGGAACAGGACCGTCTTCACTACCTAAGAGAGAGGAAGCTGATCAACCTCTCTTGGGAAGGAATTCACAGTGCTTCTGCAGAAACAGTCTGATCTTCAGTGCTCCCTAACATGGCCTTTCTCTGTAGTATGGGACATATAGCAAAGCTTTCATGGAAGACTGCAAATTATGGGCAGGTTCACATACACAAATTCCTTCGGATACCCTAGCCTGAAATCCATAGATCTAAACCAGCAATTTCAGTTGTACCCAGGAAGTCACTGAGGTTGGTCCCAAACTGGTGTTATGTGGTTGACAAAATGCACTCCTGACAGCTGAATTTTGCACTAGCTGAAGTATTTGTGTAGCTTAACTATATTTGGGATGCATTCTGTGTTACGCAGCTGACCCAGCCAGACTTCTCTCTGGCGTCTGTGATGCATAGTCTCATGAAGTCACTCTGTGTTGGTTGGTGCTGCTGACGTCACTATTTCTGTGCTCTGCTCTTAGTGCTCTCATTTCACATTCATAATCTGGTGATCCTCAGGGAGAAAAGAGCATTAGGTTTTTATGTGAGCAGGCAGGCAGGCAGGCTGGCTTTGGGATCATGTCAGTCAAATGACGTAGAAAACATCAGGCTGCTTTTCATTTGACAAAACACTGATTAAGGCTGTTTCTTCTTGGATGTGGCACCATGTCAAAACATTGCATTTCTAGATTGTAGTGAAGCTTTTTGCTCCCTCTTGTCCAATTGCTTTGCAGTGTATTGCAGGATTTATAATTGCTGCTTTCTCTATAGAGAAAAGCAGCATTTTTTCCAAGGCAAGCTGTTGACAAAGGTTCATAGTTCAGTGGCAGGTTACATATTTCACATGCAGAAGGTCACACACACTGATCATCAACAGTTGTGGCTACTTCATACAGATGACAATATTAAATTGGTTGTTGTGGTTTTTTCAGGCTCTTTGGCCGTGTTCTGAAGGTTGTTCTTCCTAACGTTTCGCCAGTCTCTGTGGCCGGCATCTTCAGAGGACAGGAGTCAGAACTCTGTCTGTGCTCTGGTGCAGTTTGTTTGGATAGTTGAGTATTTGGATAGTTGAGTATTTATAGCTGTGGGATCAGCTTTTGTCCTTTTCAGGAGATGGGTGATTATGGTGATCAGTGTGTTTTTTTGTTGTGGGTGTATTGTTGTGATAAGGGGGAGAGATTATCTGTCACTGTGATTGATGGGTGTCGTTAGCTGGTCTTTTGTGTGCAGTGATCACCGGTCCTTGTGGCTGGGTAGAGTTTGTTGACCTTTTGCAGGCTGTATTTTTCAGTGCTGGGAGCCAGGCTTTGTTGAGTTTTAAACTTTCTTCTTTATTGTTGAAGCTCTGCTGGTGTTTGTGGATTTCAATGGCTTCCCCGTGCAGTCTAACATAATGATTGCTGGTGTTGTCCAGTACTTCTGTACTTTGAAATAGAATTTCTTGTCCAGCTTGTTTTAGGGCATGTTCAGCTACTGCCAATTTTTCCGGTTGTTTTAGTCTGCAGTGTCTCTCATGTTCTTTGATTCTGGTATGGATGCTGCGTTTTGTGGTTCCAATATATACCTGGCCACAACTGCAAGGTATCCAGTATACTCCTGCAGTGGTGAGGGGGTCCCTTTTGTCCTTTGCTGACCGTAACATTTATTGTATTTTTGTGGTGGGCTTGAATACTGTTTGTAGGTTGTGTTTTTTCAAAAGTTTCCCCATGCGGTCCGTGACCCCTTTGATGTATGGCAGAAATACTTTATTTGTGGGTGGCTGTTTTTCCTCTTCAGAAGAAAGTTTAAAACTCAACAAAACCTGGCTCCCAGCACTGAAAAATACAGCCTGCAAAAGGTCAACAAACTCTACCCAGCCACAAGGACCGGTGATCACTGCACACAAAAGACCAGCTAACGACACCCATCAATCACAGTGACAGATAATCTCTCCCCCTTATCACAACAATATCCCCCTTATCACAACAATACACCCACAACAAAAAACACGCTGATCACCATAATCACCCATCTCCTGAAAAGTACAAAAGCTGATCCCACAGCTATAAATGCTCAACTATCCAAATACTCAACTATCCAAACAAACTGCACCAGAGCACAGACAGAGTTCTGACTCCTGTCCTCTGAAGATGCCGGCCACAGAGACTGGTGAAACGTTAGGAAGAACAACCTTCAGAATATGGCCAAAGAGCCCGAAAAGCCCACAACAACCATCAGATCCCGGCCGTGAAAGCCTTCGAGAATATAATATTAAATTGTTTGAGAGGATATATTGCCTGTCTTCTACGTAGCATTACTGTGTAGTATTCCCTTTCTGAATTCCAGATCCAGATGTCCTTGCTCTAGTCTCCCCATTGTATTTTATTGATGCTATAATATCTGTTTTTGAATAAAATCCTGTGAACTGCTTTGGCAGCTTTTAGGCCTGAAAAGTGGTATAGAAATGCTTAGAATAAATAAAACAAAACAGAATATTTTCCTACCTGGTATCCATAATCTCTCTGTGTTTCAGTGGGAGTTCTTTATAAATTGTAATAGTTCATTTATTCTGAAGGCTTTAAAAACTCAACTAGTTAAATTTGTGGGTTATGGCCCAGCCTCAGACCAATTTAGTTCTTACACCTTAAAGACTGCAAAATTGTTTCGTAACAAAATTAAGCCTGGGCTAATTTTCTGAAATCAACCCTGAGTGCTCACTGGAAGGACAGACCCTGAAGCTGAGGCTCCAATACTTTGGCCATCTCATGAGAAGAGAAGACTCCCTGGAAAAGCCCCTGATGTTGAGAAAGTGTGAAGGCAAGAGGAGAAGGGGACGACAGAGGATGAGATGGTTGGACAGTGTCATCGAAGCGACCAACATGAATTTGACCCAACTCTGGGAGGCAGTGGAAGACAGGAGGGCCTGGCGTGCTCTGGTCCATGGGGTCACGAAGAGTCGGACACGACTTAACCACTAAACAACCAATTTTCTGAGAGGGATCCCATCTATATGCAGGCTGGCACTGTTAAAAGATAAGGAGGCACTTAGAGGGCAAAGGCTCAGCATGCTGCACTGTCCATAGGTGAAGGAAAAAGAGAAGGGGAGCAAGAGTAATAATAAAAATGCATTTAATTTACATACAACAACAAACTTTGTTATGTACTCACAGCAGTAGTAAATGGTTAGCATAACTATTCTCTTCCATTTCCCTTCTGTTTCTCTTCCAGTTAGATGCAAGAGCAGCTATGTGTTGGGACCTGCTATGTGTTGGGACCTGCTTTGTTGTCTAGCCTTTGCAAATTGGATATGGGAAAAGCGCAGCTGCAGTGAAACATGCTGCATTATCAAGAAATGGGGTGAGGGGCTGGGTTTTGAGAAAGCAAATATCCCCTGCCAGAAGGGAGAAAATGTGTTCCAGGGGTTCATAGACTCATCTACTGTATATATGGTGATCTGTCATCTCTGTTGGTGCTCAACAGGAATTGATTCTTCATGACTCTGTTTGGAATGTGCCTTCTTAAGATTTAATTTACCCCAATATCTGTGTCATGTTCCTGTTAAGAGTACAAGGTCACGGATCCTTTAAAAAGTTGGTCAATTAGACTTAAATGGCTAATTTTTAATCCTCTAAGCTTATTAGAGCAACAGCATTTCGGCTACTGTAGTTAAACTTGTCGCAAGAATCAGTGTAAACTGTAAAACAGGGTTAATCATGGTGTTTAGAAATACTTGTCTATTAATGACAGGACATTTTGGAGGTTGCTCATTCATAAGGTTGCCATAGGTTTCAGGTGACTTGATGGCACATTATGTTAATCATTAAACTGACATTTATAATATATCACAACAACAGAAATAGTTGTATGCATGAGTGTAGACAATAAACTTAGTTAATGAAGCACCTTATGTTTTAAAAAGCATGTAGGTTTGTGATTACCCTCATTGTTTCAGCAAAGAAACTCAGGATGCTAGAAAACCTTTACCTAATGAAAATTAGTTAATTGATCCTTGGCCACCAGTTTTCATGTGCTATGAGTTAGCGGCTTGTAAATGGGAGAGACAACCCCCCAGGAGACACATCTTCCTAGAATTTCAACAGGTCTGCAAAAGGGTCATTAATCAACTCAATAGTCAAATGACAATTTGGTCTTGAAATTTACCAAATCCAAGCCCTGATTGCCAAATGTAAAATAAAATGCTAAAAATGCTATCAGCAGTTTGGTTTCATTTTCTCAGATATCTCGGACAGAAGAGCTGACTGTGAGTGTGATTGTTCTGCTCTGTTGCGGAATACAAACCAAGTAGGAAGCTTCAGTGGTGCTCTTCAAGGGTTGAAGCTCTGTGTGGACAAACAAGCCTGCAAGAAAGTGAAGAGGAGAAGAGTGAGGATAAGTCTTTTTCTTGCAGATATGGACTTGGCTCTAGATTAAAGGAAGAGAAGGAAAAAATAGGAAAAATGGGCTGTGAGCTAAGAAAATGTTGAATAATTCTCGGAGTAGTAGAACAGAATCTACAGGCTGGGTCCCATGATCAATAAAAGCAAGTGAGTGCTTGAACTCAAATTTCTGACAAATGGACAATGATTTTGTATAGACTCAGAATGGGACTCAAGTCAGTAGTTTGACCCTGGAAAATGGAAGGAAGACTGAAACTCGATCCTAGCTACTTGTTTTGAGTTAAAGAAAGCTGACATAAGCATGGTGAAGCCATGTTTCTGAGAAACAGAGATGCTTCAGGGTTGCCCATATGGTGCCATAACATGCTTATCTTCCTTGAGGCAAGGATGCATTTGGGTTGGGATGTTTCTTCCATGAGGTCCAAGACTGGACAGTTTAAAGGCATTCTAGTGGATTGTCAGATTACTGTTGTGACTTGGCAGTCATGAAGATATTTGCATATAGCCTTTGAGTTCCCAAACTTTGCACAATGCTTCAAAGCACCTCTTTTTTTTTCAAATAAAATAGCTGACACCCAGCTCCCTAAATTCAGTCGCCACTAGCATGGCCATGTTAGGATCCCTTTTCTCCTGAAACTCTTGCTTATCTATCATTTCTCAGAATAATAATGTGTTTTGGGAGGAGTGCTGTAGTGTTGCCAGCCAGATGCCAAAATATAGACTACATGTGTACCAGTTGTTGTGGCTGAGCTTCTCAGTAACAGATTGGTGCTACCTGAGTATTTTGCCACTGCTTATCCTTTGGCCTCCAGTGAGGCATCCAAAATGCATTGAGCCAGAACCTCCCATTTGTTTACAAAACTGCTTGTCCTGCCCCATGTGCCTGATCTGTGATCTTGCAAGGCCAAAATGCTCATGAGTGTTGGGCTCACAGTGGCAATGGAGTGTGCCTGGCATTTGCCAAGCATTTGTCAACCTGCATATGGTGCATGGGAAACACTCTTCTCAAATCTTTCAGAAATAGAATATTTCAACACTACAGTAGGACCTCTGAATCTGTGGGGGAGCTGTTCCACGATCTACCATGGATGCCTGAAGCTGTAGATAGTAGCATATCCCAGATACAACATAAAAGGAGGTGGGAGAAAGGCCACAAGGCCCACCCCCTTCTATGTTGTATATAGGGCTGCAGTAAACCATAGATAACTGAAACTGTGGATACTGATCCCATGGATTTGTGGGTCCTACTGTACAGGATGTGGGCAAGCTGAAATGTTCATGTAGAGCAAAGGGAGAAGGGAAACCTGGGAAACAATAGCATTCCTTCCTTCACTCCTCTGGGATATTCTGCCTTGGTATCCTCAGGCGAAGAGGCATTCAGCCCCAGGTGTAGTGTTATTCATGAGTGTTTGTGCCTGAAATGACACTCTTTTTCATGGTCATCTGTGAATTCAAACTTGTGGGTTTTGGCATCTTCTGTAATGCAGTAGGATTCAGTGTAAGTCTCCCTCCTGAGTCTTGTTTTGGCTGCTACATTCTAAGAATGCTACCACCATAGCAGATGTGTTGATATAGTTTCTTTGTTAGCAAATCTCACATCTGTGGCACAGGGGCTTCCATCTATTTTTATAGCCCTTCGGCTTACATTAAGAGACGTTTTGCCCTAAATCTGTACAACAGTAATCTCTCTCTCTCTCACACACACACACACACACACAAACACACATATATTAAGAAATTCAGGAAATTTATTTAGGGCTAAACATTGTTATTGCCAACCTCAGATTATGGTTCTCATATATCCAGTGGTCCTTCTGTTATATGAAGAGGTTTCATTAATTGTGAGGCAAATAAAATGAATTCCCCCCCAAAAAAAAAAATTAGAAGAGAACATAGATTGTAGAATGAGGGTTTATTCTTTTCCTGGTTTTACCCTTTTTAAACAGTTACTCTCTCAGAGACTGAATAGATGTTTTAGTCTTGTGAGAAGTCTTCTGAAGATTAGTGGTGTAATCACATGTTTGCTAGAAAACCCATAGTCGGGTTTTCCAGGCCTTGCCTCTCTTCAGAACTGTTTTCCACTAGGCAGTGAAACAAACGCATGAAACTGGGTTGCACGTTACACATTTCACCACAAAACCATACAGTGAGTGTTTCCCCTGTATTTGAATATTACATTGAACACATAGCATTGCAAGGCTATAAGCAGAATCCAGGTCATGCCTTATATCTGGTTACCTGTAGAAGGCTTGTGTGTTTTGATTGGCCAAGAAAGATAGTTTTTCTGCACAGTAGTAAGGATCACCCAAATCAGGGGACATTATTTAGCGTGAAAGAACTCGATTAAACACTTTTATAAATATTGGATATATAATGAAAATATATCCTCCTGCCATACACAGATTCCAGTTTATGATTCGAAGTCTAACATGTTGTCATTTACCTGTGTTCTGTCCTTAGGAGAATCCTGTTCAAGAGTCTGTGAAAGCTGACTTTTTTAGGATCCCACATCCAGGATCTAGTGTGGCTGTTTCGTAAGGACGGATTTCTTAAGGCAAGTGAAGCCTCTTAACCTCTTTCCAGTGTTCAAAACCTTGGGTCACCAATAGATGATGTGTCAAGAGTAAGTGCAGTTCCCTGTTCTTCATATGTAGAAGTTAGTTAGTTCATCAGTGCTTCTTTGGAGCTGGCAGAGGTGGAGAAAAAAAAGTCCTTTCTAGCTACCAGGAATCATAGAATAATTGAGTTGGAAGGGACCTACAAAGCCATTGAGTCCAACTCACTGCTCAGTGCAGAAATACAAATCAAAGTAGGTCTGACGGATGGTTGTCCAATTTTCTTTTGAATTCTTCCAGCGCTGGAGTGCTCACCACTTCCTAAGGCAATTGGTTGCATTGTCGTACTGCTGTAAAAGTTAAGTTTTTCCTGATATTCAGCCTAAATCTGACTTCCTGTAGCTTGAGCCATATTACATGTGCTGTGCACTGGGATGATCAAGAACAGATCCTGCTTCTCCTCTGTATGATAAGCTTTCAAGTACTTGAAAAGTGCTATCATATCTCCCCTCAGTCTTCTTTTCTCAAGTGTGTTAATCAACCGTTTATGCTTTGTTGGGGGCCGAAGAGTTATACATTAATTTTGAACTACACAGGGGTCTGGTGCCCCTAACCCCAGTGTTGTTGAAGGGAGAAGTGTACGTTGGTACACGTTTCTGTTTCCATAGTCAACAGAAATGTGTAGCAGTCCTTTCATTTTATTCATTTTGCTCTGTAGCTGACAGAATTGCAAGATCTCAGTAAGGAACGACAGTTTTGCACATGATAAAAATTCATTTTGCCGAAGACCTCCTCATCCATGTGCAGAATCTAAGGTGAAATTGTCTCCCCAACTTTTTCTAGTGTACAGCAATTTGGTGAATATATAATAAAGCCCAAAGGCTAGACACAGCCTAAAAAATAGTATGCAGCATTGGCTTTGAAAGTAAATAATAACTTCTTGCTTTAGTTATAAAGGTAGTTTTCACTCCTCCCAAAGGATACATCCCAGTTTTCAAGACTCAAGAGTTAGAAAAATATGCGTAAGTAACAGGCAGAAAGTATCCGAAGAAAACTGATCTATCTAGTGTGCAGAATGGTTTATGGTTTAGACTATTCAAACCCTAGGTTTCTTCAGTACTTAGGCTTTACTGTATACTCTCCTTGCTTTTCCTGGCCTACTGCAGTTGATAGGAGAAAAACAGCCTCAGCTGTCGTTGGGGTATGTCTGTTTTAGTGTTTAATAAGAAGTCTTATGGTGCCTGTCCCATGCAGGAGACACACCACGGGTTGCTGGATTGGCCTGGTCTTTCTCCTGTTCACATCTTGAACAAGGGCTGGGAGGCCATTATTTGCCGGTAGTACAACTTAATAAATTGTTCTGGTTTGGCCCATATTCTGCTTGCCTTTTTAGACAAATTTGTTATGTTACAAGTATTTAGAGCTACGGCACTGCATTGGGAACCTGTATATTAATAGGCACTTCAGGTCTTCCATAACCCTTCTTTCAGTCATATAGTTGATTATGGGCTTCCTTCAGAGGTAGAATTCCTAGGTCTTTTAGTCATGCCTTTTTCATTAGCCCTTTTTAAACTTATAGGTTTCTGTATGCTTCCAGAAAAAAATTGCATTCAATCCTTATTTCTGTATACCAGAGATAATGGTGTAGTTGTTTATGTCAGTACCTATGGGATGAGTCACAAAGGACAGCCTGGATGTCACATTACATAACGCTTTTTTGAGCTGAGGAGCAGAATCTTCTTGTGTCTCATACCTTTTAGCCATAATGTACGATGCTGCTTGCCATGATGAGTGTTTCTTCATCTTCTGGAGAATCTGCTCCGGAGGTCCAGCCTTCTTCCCAATCTTGGAACAGGAAAGAAGGCAGGAATCATCCCTTCTCCAGCTCCAGAGTTGAGGTTAGGTTTTCTCCATCATCACTGATTCTAGAAAAGAATGCTTAGATAGGTAAGCAATGCCAGGAATATGGTATTCATCTAGATCCTTAGAAAAATGGCATTGCTGGGATCAGGACTAGGAGGGGAACAGCACTATCTGTGAACCTCAAATAGGCCCATTCAGTACCAAGCAAGGGAGCAGAAGGTCGGGGTGCTGGAAAGTCTCAGGTGGAGCAGATGGATGAGGAGAAGAACAGATCAACCCGATGGGTAAGGGAGGGTTTAGAGAAATAAAACATTGAAAGTAGTAAGTGAGTAGCCAGAAATTCCAAATCCAGAGGGAAAGGGGGGCTAACAGGGAAAAGCAGGAGAACAAAAAAAACAAAACAAAAAAACGTTGGTCGTGAAGAGTCTGGCTGAGAAAATGGCCATGGGAAAAGGGTAAGTTTGAAAGCTAAGAAGAGAGGGAAAAAGGATGTTGTCACTGGGACTGGGGCACTGCAGTCGAGAATGGTCCAGGATATGTATGAACTCTTTTGACACACCACTTTGCAGCAAGGCTCACAGTGTGTGCATCATGTGCTGTAAAGCTGCATCCAAGTTATGGTGGCCTTAATAGAGTTTTCAGGGTATGTGAGATACTTAAGGAGTAGATTGCCCAGTGCTATCCCCCCATGAATTTACGTGGCCGAGCGGGGATTTGAACCCAAGTGGGCGAGTCCTAGCCTGTCACCCTGTCCATTACCCTAACCACAGTAGCTCTCAAGGTTCATAGTACCCACCCTCATTCAAATACTGTATAGCTGAAGACAATCTTTGCCTTGAAGGGACGTTTTCTAGTTCTTTATTTAAGAAGATAATAGTAATGTGTACTCATGTATTGAATAAATTCTGCTTTTGGTTAACCCATTTCTTTGGAAAATTAAATATAAATGTAGATGGTTTTGACATGCTTTTAACATGTGAGGGAATCCTATCCCTCTGTGGCTAGTCAGCTACTGCCTCTCTGCCCATTCCTTAATCTCAGTGCCATTTCCAGGCATTTATCTTATCCCACACCTAACTTTTGTATACGCTTCCCTGTCATTAACTGACCTGTCTCTCATGCAAATGGTCACATTTTTCAGTTGCCAGATTCTCAACCCAAGAATGTGTCTATTGTCTACGTTGCCTTAAAAAAAAACACTTGCTTTTGTGTTTTTGTGTTCATATCACAGGCTTCATCTCCATCATCTTCTGGAGCTTTGGTGGCCACTTCTGCACTTCAGCTGGGCTGGCCCTCTTCTTCCTAAGCACTCCGGTGCAGCATTGCTATCAAGCTCCTTCTAGATTTTTCTGTATATGATGCTTCTTCTGCTTCTTGTTCTATTTTGTGATGCCAGGCAGTTCCATTTGATGATTATGCTGTGATATCACAGTTCCCATTAAGTAGTCATCATTATCATTCAGGAATAATCAGCTTTATAGGTATTGCTTCAGCTAATACCCTTTATAGCTGTTGGCAATGTTGGGCACAGCGACTGAAGCAAGGTGTGGTTTGTTACTTTCACATATGCTTTTATCCTCATCCATTTACTCAGTTTCAAACAAGTCCACATTAGTTACAGATAACTCCTCCTGAGGGAATTGCAAATTCAGGACAAGACACTTTTGGAGACCCAGCTGAGCTGCATGGGTAGATGGACAGTTTTGATGTTACAGGAAGTAATAGACATACTTCTTCATGTAATGCATCAAACCATAGCTTGTAAAACACACATCCTGAAGACGTAGTGATGGCCATCAACTTAAGATGAATTCAAAAGAGAACGAGACAGATTTATGGAAGATGAGATTGTCAGTGGTTATGTGATGTCTCCCAAGTCAGAATCTTGGAAATACCATTTGGTGAGAATAGTGTTGATATGGTTGATTCTCTTCTGACCTTTTTGTGGGTTTTCCAGGGACACAGAAAAATGAAACTAGAAAGGGCAGAAGCCTGCTTGCAAAGTTTTGCTGTTTGCAGAGGAGGAGTAGCAGTTCTCTTGGATTTCTGGAAAGAGCCTTGGGGATCCAAAAATGGCCTTGGGAGTGCATGCAGCATACATGATTCCCAGTCCTGTTGTTGAAAATCCCAGTGGCTATACAGTGCAGCCTCTTGCTTCATTTCGCATTAGGTGTGTCGTAGGACTAGTTGTGTGTCTTATCTATTGGCTTGGAGAGCTCAGACGAAGTAGAGAGTTTTGATGTTACAGGATGTAGTATACATACACATGGTGCAGAAGGCTGTCTATAGGCCTCATCAAGTCCTGTAGAAATTTCAGACAGCAGACTAGCTCATTTTAGATGGTTATTACAATACTGACATTGTTCTTTTGTTTTAGCACTTTACAACCTCAGTGGTCTATGTCAGATTGCTGGTTTCAGACGTCTTTGCCAAACAACCTGTGATTGATCACACTGGTTAATTTGATTCGGTTACTTCAGTGAAGGAATAGATTTTAAAGCATCTTGATGTCTGGAAGGGGGAGCATTGGCAGTTCACAAATGAACTGTAAAAGCAAGGTTGTTTCTTGTTCAGTGGCAGAAAAAACACACATAAATGCATGCCCTTGCAGAGACTGATACGTTGGCATTTGCAAGGGGGGGGGGGGAAATAGTATTTGTACTTAATTGAGTAGGTACAATAAATTATTCTTAGCTCATCAAAGAATTGTCCTGGGCTGTTACTTTGAATATTTTTGGATGCAGAAATGTATGGAGAACGTGAACGATAGCTCTCAGATTCTTCCTTTTCTTCAGTATCCAAATTTGCTAGCGCTGTGTTTCCACCATGAAGCTGCTAGGTATTAAAATGGAAGAGCAGATGTTCAGCCTTCTTCTGACAAAGGAGGGAGTTGCTGTAATAAGTGAAAGAACATAGATGTTTGTTGATCTAAATTAAATCTGACATGATACACTCTAACACGGGGTAAACTACAGGAAAACAAGGCATGTAATAAGGAAAGATGAACCAAGATGGTTTCAGATGCATGCCTTTTTATCTCAGCAGTGCTGACTAACCAGATGCCCTTAGTACTTGGTGCATCGACAGTGATGTTGTTTAATCCAGGAGATTACTTTTCTTCATAGCTTTTGGAGAGAAGCCATTTCAAGGGAATCCTCTGTGGAGGGAATGTGTAACAGATGGCCAGTGAGTGTGGAGCAAGCCACACTCTTTAAAGGTACAGAACAACAATAGATCCTGTGAAACAGAATTGTCAGAAAGGGCTGATTTGGAGGAATAGATTATATCTGCTAGTTATATAGTATATAAAGCAAATCCATTCCCTTTGCAAAGAAAATATTAACTTCTACACTAGGATAGGCAGTTTATAGCCTCCAGATGTTGTTAGTAATATTTATCACCCCTTGCCAGCATAAGTTAGTGGTGAGCTATGATAGGAGTTGCATGCCAGCAACATCACTTTCCATTTTATTTTACTTAGTGACTCTCTTGTCATCTGCTTAAATCTACACTGGCACCACCCTTGCTTCTAAATTTATTCCCAAGTGCAGAGTTTGCAAGTTCATAAGTAGAATGAGGCTGGGGCTATATGTTTGGCCAGGCAACTGGGGCTTCTGGAAGTTTGCAGCTTATCCCTTAGGAGGAAGAGGTTGCAGGGAAAGAAATGAGTGAGTAAATGCTTAAGTGTTTCCCTTCTGTTTATCTGGTGGAAATTGCCTTCTTACTTCACTCATTTTCTTTTTCTTGCTGAAGACCGAGGTCCCAGATGTGCTATGTACCAAACATGTAATGCTAGCTATCTTGATATGTTTCTGTAGCAACCAGGATACAGTGGTGCAACATAGGTGAAAAACCTTCCTTGCTGTCCTGAAGTTTGCAATTCTATTCAGCAATAGTTCAGTGGTTTAGGTATCTGACTGCAGAGCCAGAGTTTGAGAGTTTGATTCCCCCACTGTGCCTCCTGTGAGTAATGCCCGCCTGTGTGGCCTTGGGCAAGCTGCACAGTCCCAGGATGTCCCCAGAAAGAGTAACTGGTAAACCACCTCTGAGTACTCGCCACCTAGAAAACCCTGGAAAGGGCCACCATAGGTCAGAATTGACTTAATGGCATGTTGCTGTTATTGTTGTTGTTCAAAAACACCAGGCACAGTCAATCAAAATTATAAAAACATTGACTGGTATTATATAACAGATACAAGTTTTAACGAAAACCCTAAATATCTGTTAAATATTGGTGCAGTATGTATGCTGTTCATAATATTTACATCATCATCATTCAGTAAGCTATGTAAGTTTATAAAGCATTTGTGATTGAGAAAGCCAAACTAACTGTTCTTTATGTCTGTGTATCAATCAAAAGCCAGACCAATTTTTCTTGTGCGTAATGTGTTCTTGGGGACACCGAAAAAAATTGCAAATTTTATGTTAGGTTTTTGTGTGTACAGTTTTTCAAATATGAAGTAGTCTCCCAAGATTTAAATGGTGTCACATCCATGGAATAAAAAAGTTTGTGTTCCCCACCCTGTGTGCTGAATGCTAATGCCGGAGATTTGGAGAGGATGCTCTTGTCTGTAGCAGCAGACTTTCAGTGCTGTTAGGTTCCTTCTTTTGGTATGTTAAGAATGCTGTAGGGCAATGTAGCTCTGCAAATTTCTCTTTGACCTGTTTTGAAGTCCTTAACAAGTGAACTTTGCTCCTGGCTTCTGAAATCTCTCCCCTGCCAACCCCTCATGAAAGAAATCTGACAAGTTTTACTTTCATACTTATAATCGATAGTTGATTTATGATGTACTCGGGACTTTTTGCTGTTATAATTCAGTATAATTTGTTTGTTTGAATCATGTACTTGGGTAGATAATTTCAGCCACTTTCCTTTTCCACAGATTTTCTGCTCACATACTCCGTGAGGCACATGAGTCAGGAATAGAGATGGGGACGAATATAAAAACGGATCAGTTTTTCTGACGAATATAGCCGATTCGTCATATATTCATCGATCCGTATTTGTAAAATTTTAAATCAGGACGAATATGGCTTGACGAATATTTCCTTGGTTTTATTCGTCGATCCGTTCATATTTGTCTATATTCATTACCCCTTTTGGGGGCGCCTCTGAGCTTGCTGGCGCCAATTCGAAGCTCTGGCCAATCAGGACAGAGATCCTGGATTAGCATGTCCGGCAGCCAATAGCGCTGCTGAAAGGTGTACAGTGGTGCCTCGACTTACGAACGTCCCTACTTACGACCATTTTGAGTTACGACCAGCTCCAGCTGCAAAATTCTGCTTCTACTTGCGACCGGAGCTTCCACTTACGAACAGAAAAAGGCGGGAAATTCAAATTTCTAACTGTAGGTGACAACGAGGCTGCTTCTTTGTAGCTCTTTCGCGCCAGCAGTTAGAGAGTGTGCGTCGGAGGAGGCTTGGGACTGCCTCACTTCTGCTTCCTAGTGAGCGTATGTGTGTGTGTTTGCAGGGAGGCTTCGGTCTGCCTGGTAAGGTAAGGTGCTGTTTTCTGCTTTTTAAAAACTGTTCTGGGTGTTTTTGCAGCGTGGTTTTGGGCTGGGGGGGGGGGGTTATGTTTCTGTGCTGTGATGGGTCTTGGGGGGTTTGTTTGTTTTTTTGGTTCCCCCCCATTTCCGATGGGTCTTGGGGTTTTTTGTTGCTTTTTGGAGTGTTTTTTCCCATTTCTGATAGGTCTTGGGGGGTTCGTTTGTTTTTTGGTTCCCCCCCATTTCCGATGGGTCTTGGGGAGTTTGGTTGCTTTTTGGGGGGGTTTCCCCCATTTCCGATGGGTCCTGCATACTTCCCTTGCTTTTTCCTTTGTTTTCTTTGAATTTCCGACCTGCCCCCTTTGTTCTCTGTGCATTTCCGATCTGCTCCGTTTGTTTTCTGTGTGTTTCCAATGGGTCTTGCACGCTTGATTGCTTCCTCCCCCCCTTCGGCTGGAAGGGATTAATCGCGTTTCCAATGAGTCTTGCAGTGATTTTTTTGGGGGGGGGGGTGATTTTTTTCTTCGGCCGGAACGGATGAATTGCATTTCAGTGCATTCCTATGGGAAATAGTGCTTTGACTTAGGACCATTTCGAGTTACGTCCATCTTCTGGAACAGATTATGGTCATAAGTTGAGGCACCACTATATCTACTTTTACAGACGCTTCATATAAGCTTTTCCCGTCCGGCCGTTCCCCACTTCTGTTCGTGCTCTCCGGAGTGAGAACAGTTGCTGCTCGCTGGCTTGCTGGTGCTCTTGTGGTTTCGCTTTTGCGGTAGCAAAGCAAAGACTTATATTTTTCTTTTTCATCATCATTCATCAATCATCATTAACTTTACTGGGAATTTGGGGAGGGATTTCAGGTAGCTTAGGCTACTTCTTCGGAAGGGCTTAATTACATTTCAAATTCAAATCATTCAAACCTTTTTTTTTCCTGGAGGCTTGTGTGTGTGTGTGTGTGTGTGTGTATCGTCCGGTGGGGGGGGGGGGGAACTGTCGTCGTGTGACTGTGGAATCTCTTTTCCTTTATATTCAGTTTTCAAAAGTTCATTTTAGGGAGGCTTGCGTCTCTCAGGGAATTTGGTGGATGGCTGGATCCATCATTCCTTTTTCTTCCAAAACTTATTTGGATGTGTGTGTGTGTGTGTGTGTGTGTCTGACTGAGACTTAGCTGGCAGGGCTTTTCTTTTTGGACTTTTTTGGCTTCTCTGCCACAGTGGGTCAGGGGGGAATTTTTTCCTAATTACGTTATACTGAGGGGGAGGGCTTTGTTTAGGCAGGCAGGTCACATTTTAGTAAAAGAATTACACCACCATCATTCTAAAAATAAAATTTATACACACTCTCTGACCCTCTATTAGTTTCCTTCCTCAATCTCCATTGCTTTATTTGTTTAGTTGGTTTGTAAGGCAGGCAGTAGAACATGAAGGGATTTCTTCAGGGGCAATCCAAGGGGAAGAAGGCTGTGAAGCTACACAGGCTAGGTAGCAGCACCGTCATCACGACCACCACGTGCACAAACACGTCTACGATAACCAGTGCCACTGCCCCTCCTCCAGTGGCCTTGCAGGCAGGCACAGAACCAAAGCTTCCAGAGGTGCCAAAAAACTGCCGCTCCTCTTCCTAGAGGAATCTGAGGAGTTACTGGTTTCTGAAGATCCCCAGTCCGATTTGGAACCAGTAACGGGAGGGCAGGCTTCACAGTCCCCCCCCCACCTCTGTCCCCAGAGTCATCTGTTCCCTCCTCCCAGACCAGCAGCACCCCTGGGATACAGAGTTCTTCCCAGGCCAGCAGTCAGGGGCAAGCAGTGGGTCCTCGTTTGGGCAGACATGGCAGAGGGGCCATGTGGGATCATTTCATGGCGCTCAGCAATGACTCACAGCTGGCACGCTGCAATACCTGCCTTGGGGTGGTCCAGAGGGGGTCAGACCCCAGGCATCTGTCCTCCACCGCCCTCCGCCAACATCTGGAGAGGCATCACCCAAGGCGCCTGTCCAGGGAAGGCACTTCGTCCGCGCCGTCTGGGAGAGGGAAAAGAGCAGCTCCAGGGGAGGCAGAAGGAGGTGCCTCCTTTCAAAAGGGCAGCCACAGGGGTTTCTGGGGCCGGGAGCATGAGGCAGGCCACGCTCCACAAAGTGGCACCCGTTGGGTCTGCCATAACCCTCAGCCGGTGGTCGAAGGGCAAGGCCCAGCAGGCGGCCACTTGTCTCGTCGCTGAGACAATCACCCTGCTTGGACTTCCACTGTCCATCGTGGAATCCCAAGCCTTCCGCCGGTTGCTGCATTTTTTTGCTCCCTGGTATGACCTCCCCTCACAGAGAACTCTCAGTTCTAGAGTGCTGCCCTCGCTCTATGACTGTGAGGGAGGTGGTCGGTGACCATTTTTCACGGCTACAGGGGCGCAAGGTGCACTTCACAGCGGACCTGTGGAGCGGAGGTCAGCACGGCTACCTCTCGCTCGCAGCCCACTGGTGGCAGGCAGAGGACTTGAGTAGTGGCAGGGCATCGGCAACAGGGCTGCAGGGGGAGGCCCTTGCCCTGCTCCCAGGCTACAGGTCCGTTCTGCTGCAGGCGTGGCACATGGAAGCTCAGGCGACAGGGAGGAACATCACCAATGAGTTCCTGTCTGCGCTGCAGGAGTGGGCACCGGAGGGGGAGGTGACCGTGGTCACATGGTCACAGATGCTGGGCGGAACATGTTGACGGCATTGAACGCAGCGGGCTTTGAGGGCATCGTATGCATGGCGCACAAATTATACCTTGTGGTGCGTGATGCCCTCGGCCTGGGTAGCCATGTCAAGCCCGAGTGGGATGCAGGCACCCGGGAGACGCGGGCACTCCTGGAGCAATGCCTCCAACTGGTGGGCCACTTCTCACGCAGCCTGAAAGCCGCGCATCGGCTGCGTGAGAGGCAGGAGGAGTTGGGTCAGGAGACCCACGTTCTCCTGACAGACCTGCCCACCAGGTGGAACTCCACCTACACCATGGTGTCCCGCCTGGTGGAGCAGAAGGCTGTTTTGGAGGACATCATATCCTCCATGCCGGTACTGCCCGGGGGGAGAGAGGTGGGCATCAGTGCCATGGATTGGCTGGCCCTCTCCCAGATGGTGGAGGTGCTCAAGCCCTTCCTGGAAACCACGGACATCTTGTGTGGTTATACGGCAAGCCTGGGGCAGGTCATCCCCCTGATTCATGCCCTCGATTGGTCCCTGGAGACTGCTGTGGCACAAGGATCCTCCCTCCTTCCACGGACCAGGTCTTTGGTGAAGAGGTTGCAGGCAGGTGTGCAGAAGCGACTCCATCCTGTTGACAGCGACAGAGCTTACCACATGGCCTGCCTGTGTGATCCTCGAATCAAGGGGGACTTGGCAGCACGCACCTCAGACCTCGAGGAGTGGAGAATGGAGCTCTCCACTCAGGTCCACAGGGCGTTGGGGGCACAACGCTTGCGTGGGGCGACGGGAACGTCAGGCCACGAGGGGCAGGGTGGTTTGCCCGAACCATAGGGAAGGACTTCACCTGGTGAAGGATCCATTCACCACCATTACTGGAGCTCTGTGGTGACCTTGGCACTTGCCTCAGAGGAAAGACAGCCGGCTGAGGAGGATTCGGCAAAGATAATGGTGCGGGAATATCTGGCTGAGTCCCCTCAGCCCCACCAGTCAGATCCCCTCCATTACTGGGCTAGGAAACTAGTCATATGGCTGGAGTTGTCCAATGGGGCCATGGACCTCCTTTCCATCCCCCCCACCAGCGTCCAGAGTGAGCGCGTGTTTTCCCATCTTGGAGACATACTCCGACCACGCTGCTTGTATTTGGATCCCGTTACTGTGGAGAGACTGTCGTTCATCAAGGTGAACCTTCCCTTGTTGGGCTTCCCCTCACTGAACCCAAAGAGGTAGGGTTCCAATGACAGTCTCTCCCTTAACACACCGCCTGCCTGCCTCTGCCTGCCTGCCTGCACACCTGCCCACCCTCCAGTCCTCCTGAAAAAAAGAAAAGACCTGCCTACTTGCCTGCCGGCCTGTAAACCTGCCCCAACTCCAGCTGCCGATTCCTGTCGCCTCCTCGGGCCAAGTTCCAACCAAGTCGTACCTGCCTGCCTGCCTGCTGGATCAAGTCAGACCAGCAGGCCAAGAACTGTTGAACTCCTGCCTGCCTGCCTGCCTGCCTGCTGGGTTACATAGTCCCGGCGGGCTGTTTGTTCCACCTTCTGCCTCCCTGACTGCTTGCTGGGTGACGTAGTCCTGGCGGGCTGTTTGTTCCACCTTCTGCCTCCCTGAGTGGGAGGAGAGAACTCCTGCCTGGCACAGGTTAAACCCTATCAGCTTTGCAATCTGAAGCCAGGCGATATGGTGATGGGGTGATGTGCAGATAGCCTTTGGTTGGGGCAGACCCAGGCTGGCCCTCGGCCCTCTTGGCATCCAAGCCTAAACCCTCTCTTGGCACACCCAGAGCCTGTCCCAGCACCCCCGAATGTGACAAGAGGGCCAGACACAACCCTCTTGGCGCACCCAGAGCCTGTCCTGGCACCCCTGGACGTGACTAGAGCACCAGCCGACCCTCTCTTGGCACACGCAAAGCCTGTCCCCATCCCCAAATGTGGCAAGAGGGCCAGCCAGGCCTCTTGGCAGTTGGCACACCCAAAGCCGGTCCTGGCATCCCAAACGTGCCAGGAGGGCCAGCCTGTCTCAGCCTCCCAAAACCTCCGAGGTCTATCTTTATCATATCCGGGCGGTCTCAGCAGCCAAGTTGCAATCCCGCCCCAGCTTTCTAGTTCTAAACGAGCATCTTTGTTTGTTTGAAGGTTGTCAGCAAGTCTAGTTAGATGTTGGTGGTGAGTGACAGGTGAGTTTCCTAGGCCTATCTCAGACCCACCCAAAGCCTGTCCGGGCGTCGCCCCATCGCACGGCTTCAGATTGCAGAGCATCTGTTTCCGACAGCCCCGCAGATTAAGTGCCGTTAGTAGCACCAGGCTTGGACCCTTTTCTCCTGTTGGTGCTACTGATTCCCCGAGAGCCGGGCTCTGCCCCCCCAAGCCTGTCTGGGCGTCCCCCGTACCAAGATGGACAACGAAAACAACAGCAGCACCTATAACAAGCCCAGTGGCTCAGCAGCACTGCAGTTTAACCTGCAGCGCCACTGTCTACCTTGCTGCCAACTTCCTCAGTGCCTGATGGGTCCACTCCAAAAGTCTACGTTGCTGGCTACATGACAACTTTCCGAGTCCTGCAGCTCCTTCCACTTCCAAAAGGCCTGCGTGCTCTTTCCAACTTCCTCAGGCTTGATTCTCAAATGCTTGCTGACTTCAGCATCCTACCCTCCTCAGGAGTCCCCGTGCCAAGAGGGCCAGGTTCAGCCACACTCAAACCTGACCAATGTGCTCCCTCCTCCTGAGATGTGCTGTGTGTGGCATGTCCCTCCCTATCTCCAGGATCAGTATCCACCGATTCATTCTGAAAAATCTCGGAAATGCATATTTATACGTATTTCATGATTCCAGCCTCCTTGGGCTTCATTCCAATTATTCATGCCCCAGAAGGCTGGCAGAAGCTGGGTGAAAAGCAATGGGACATAGCTCACCCTGTCACACGAATTCAAACTGCAGTGCTGATCTTCTGATGGACAAGCCCAGTGGCTCAGCGGTTTAACCCGCAGTGCCACAGTCTATGTTGCTGCTATGTGCAACCTGTGCGGGCGTCCCCCCCACTTCACTGGGCATCAATTCCAGCCTCCTTGGGTCATGTTGGCCCCAAATCCTGCATCCCTCTCCAGCTGCCTTGGGCTTGCCTGCTGCTGATTCTGTGCCAAGAATCGGGCCAAGGGCCTTCCAAATCTTGACTGCTGGGTGAAGTTGCCTCATCGGGCCAAGTTCTTTCTTTCCTGCCTGCCTGCCTGCTTATTCAAAGGGCTACATTAGTGCTCCAAAGTCCACTCGGGCTTCATTCCTAATTCCTAGCTGTTCATTCCAGCTTCCTACTGCCTCAGGTAGGCAGAACCTGGAAGAAACTACGGGAGCTCAGCTCACCCCGTTGCGTGGATTTGATCTTCCGCTCAAGAAGCCCAGCGGCCCCGTGGATTAACCACCGTTATGTTAGTAGCAACACCCTATTCATCTGTTGTTGTGCAACCTCAGTTGCCTCCTGGGGGCAAACTTAACTATGCAGGCAAATGTGATGTTCCCAAAGAAGGCAAGAATCTGCTTTCAAGCCTGTCTGGGCATCCAAGTGCCAACCAGGCCTGTCTCAAGCCCCCCCCCCAAGCCTGTCCGGGCATCCCCTGTGCCAAAGAGGGCCTGTCTCAGGCCCACCCAAAACTGGCAGACTGTTCATTCCAGCTTCCTAGCTATTCTACAGCCTCAGTAGGTAGGCAGAACTTGGAATAAACTACGGGAGCTCAGCTCACCAGCGGCCCCGTGGATTAACCGACATTACATTAGTAGCACCTTGGACCCTATTCATCTGCTGTTCTTGCTGCAGTTGTGCAACCTCAGTTGGGCAACTGCGCTGAAGAAGACAAGAGTCTTCTTTCCTTTTGCCTCTGCCTCTTCCTTTTCCTCTGCCCCCCCCCCCAAGCCTGTTCGGGCATCCCTGTGCCAAGAGGGCCGGGCTCTGCCCCACCCAATGCCTGTCTGGCTGTCCCATGCCAACACGGTGCTCCAAAGTCCACTCGGGCTACTGCCTGAGTAGGTTGGCAGACCTTCTGATCAACAAGCCTAGTGGCTCAGCAGCAGTTTAACTCAGTAGGTAGGCAGAAGCAGGAACAAGGGACAAGAGCTCAGGTCACCCCATTGCATAGATTCGAACTGCTGATCTTCCGCTCGAGAAGCCCAGCGGCCACCCTGATTAACCGCCGTTAGTAGCACCTTGCAGTCGTACCCTATTCTCCTGCTGTTGCTGCTGCTTTGACAACCTCAGTTGCCTCATGGGGACAAACTTAGGTAACTTTGCAGACAAATGTGATGTTGCAGAAGAAGAAGACCAGAGTCTCCTGCAGCTGCCTTTTGCCTCAGTGCCCCGATGGGGCAACACACTCTACTTTGCTGCTGCCAACTTACCTCAGTGCCCCGATGGGGCCAAAAAAGCCTGCTTTCTTGCTGCCTTTTCCCTCAGTGCCCGATGGGGTCAAAAGAGCCTGCTTTCCGGCTGCCATGTGCCTGAGTGCCCGATGGGGCAACGCACTCTACTTTGCTGCTGCCAACTTACCTCAGTGCCCTGATGGGGCCCAAAAGCCTGTCCAGGCATCGCCCCATCGCACGGCTTGAGACTGCAGAGTTTATCTTGTGCCAACAACAACCACCATCCCTTTTCTTCATCAATAACAAAACAAACAACACCATCGCACGGCTTCAGACTGCAGAGCTGATCATCTGGTTCTCCAAAGCTGTCCTCCTGGCTTCCCTGTGCCAAGAGGGCTGGACCGACCCAAGCCCTTCCTGGTAGTCAAAAACAGCATACTTGACTAAATAATTAATTCTTTCTGGAGGCTTGTGTTTCATATGCCACCTTGATGGCAAACGCCACCCTCTTGGTCATCGATGTTGAAGATTTCTGCCACTACACACCCAATGGGCAAAGCCTACTTTGCTGCCAATTGCCTCGGTGCCCAATGCCTATTAAGACATGCTTTCCTGCCTACTTTGGAGCCAACTACCTCAGTGCTTGATGCAGCAACACACACTACTTTGCTGCTGCCTACTACCGCAGTGCCTGATGGGGCAACACACTCTGCTTTCAGGCCCATGCCAACTCAGTAGGTAGGCAGAAGTTGGAACAAACTACCCAAACAAATTCGCTCAGCTCACCAGTGGCCCCGTGGATTAACCGCTGTAGTAGCAGCGCGGCCGGGCTCTGCCCCACCCAAAGCCTGTCTGCGCGTCACCCGAACGTGCCAAGAGGGCCATCTAACCCTTTTGGCTGGCATACCCAGAGCCTGGCACCCCCGAACAAGCGAAGAGGGCCATCCAGCTCTCTTGGCAGACCCAGACTGAGCAGTAAGAAAAATGAATAAATAGTTGCTCTTGTACAACTAAAGTGTACAAGAGCAAAGTGTTGGGTGACGCCCATAATGTGCCAAGACAGAGGGCTGTCCGGCCATGTTGGCACACCCAAAGCTGGGCTCTGCCCCATCCAAGCCTGTCCAGGCGTCGCCCCATTGCCTGGCTTCAGACGGCAGAGCTCGTCTGGTTTTTAACCGGAGCATCTTTCTTTCTTTGAAGGTTGTCAGCAAATCTAGTTAGACGTTGGTGGACAGGTGAGTCTCCTAGGCCAGGCTCTCCCCACCCAAAGCCTGTGCGTGTCTGGGCGTCCCCCGTGCCAAAGAGGGCCTGTCTCAGCCCCACCCAAAGCCTGTCCTGGCGTCATCCCATCGCCCCATCAGCCGACTTCAGACGGCAGAGCTCGTCTGGTTTTCAACCCATGCCAAGGGGGCCGGCCTGTCTAAGCCCCCCCAAACCTCTGAGGGCTATCTTTATCATATCCGGGCGGTCGCAGCAGCCAGGTTGCAAGCAGTCCCCAGCTTTCCAGTTCTAAATGAGCATCTTTGTCGCCCCATTGCCCGGCTTCAGATTGCAGAGCTGATCTGTTTCCGACAGCCCCGCGGCCCCGTGGATTAACCGCTGTTAGTAGCACTGACCCTGTTCATCTGATGGTGCTGCTGGAAGTTGCAAGCAACCTCAGTTGCCTCCTGGGGGCAAAAACCTTTCATTAGCAGGCAAATCTGATGTTTCTGAAGAAGACCAGAGTCTGCTCTGCTGCCTTTTGCCTCAGTGCCCTGATGGGGCAAGACACGGTACTTTGCTGCTGCCAACTACCTCAGTGTCCGATGGGGCCAAAAATGCCTGCTTTCCGGCTGCCTTTTCCCTCAGTGCCTGATGGGGCCAAAAGAGCCTGTTTTCCTGCTGCCAACTTCCTCAGTGCCCGACGGAGCCAAAAAGCCTGCGGTGCTGCCAAATACCTCCTTGCCTCCAGTCCTCCTGAGGGCAAACTCTACTTCACTGGCAAATGTAATGTGCTGAGCTGAAGACAAACTCGATGCCTCATGCATGCCTCTGCCAAAGGGACCTCTCATTCTGCTGGGGCTAAATATAACTCCCTCAATGCCATGGGCTTCTGTGCCATGTGGTAAACTCTCCTGGGGGGACCCAATTTGTGGGTGAAAAACTCGGAGTTCTGATATCCAATCTTCACCAAAGTTGGCAGGCGTGTTGGGGAAAGAAATAGGAAGCTCCGTTGTGATTCTAGAGTCTCTAAGTACCTGGGGGGAGCTTTCCTGGGGGGGGGTTCTCTTTGTGACTATATAACTCAGGGGTCCGTGATCCAATGTTCACCAAACTTTCAGGAGTTATAGAAAAGCGTCTGAGGAAGCTTCCCTGCACATTTGGTGTCTCTAGGTTATCGGGGGCCAGTGTTATAGCCGTTTAAAGTGCAGACGAATCAACGGATCGATTCGTTGAAGAATATTTTTTTATTTTATTTATTCAACGTATATGTTGATCCGTTAACCTTGACGAATAATGGATCAAAACGAATCGCCATTTTTAAAAATTCGTCCCCATCTCTAGTCAGGAACTCACCGGTTTTGGTTGTATTACCTTCAGAAGGTCCTGTGCAGAAATCTGTAAGTGTCTTTCTCCTTTGTTCAGGGAAGTAGACAGGCATTGTAGGTGACCAAATCTTATGTGTGCAGTGCCAATCAACCAGTGTTTTTAGCAAGAGTCTGAGTATACACTGCCTGATTCCCTTCCCAGATAAATATGACCAAATTTTTAAGTATCCCTATCAGACTGATGAGAGCGGTAGATTATGGCAAAACAAGGTTATATTAGTAAAATGAACTACACATTTTAGTATGACAAGCTGATACTAAATATAGGCCTCGAATAGAATAAGCACCCTAAGGATGTTGTAATCGGTACCCTTTGATATCTCAAGACACTGCATGGCTGTGTTTTCTTGGTATATCAAAGGGAATAGATTTCAACACTCTTAGGGAGCCTGTTCTGCTGATAGATTTTAGCCCGCACCATCTCCATTCAGTGTAAAGCTAGCTTTGTGTAGTTAAACCCAAAATATTACCACAGCAATGTTCTACCTATTCTTTCTAACATGTTTTGGCATATCTTCCTCTCTCTTTTAGCCTTGTTGTTCACAAAACATACCAGTTCTTTTAGCAGTTTCTCCCAAGGTCTTCTATATCCTTTTTCAGTCTCAGTTTTGCCTTTAGTCTGCAGTGTGATTTACTACACTTCTTGGGTTTCTTCTTGCTGTTGTTCTTTCGCACAGATTGGAACTTCATAGGTTGTAAAGATGGCCAAATACTCTTAGCATAAATCCAAATCTACGCAGCTGAACACAAATTTGTTTCCTAGTAGATGGGAGTTTTTATACAAATTACACACATTAAATAGCTTCTATTATAGATCCTTTCCTCTTCTTAGTCTGTGTTCCATTGTGTACTTTGATTCACCCTCACTCCACTTCTTCTCTCTGTTCCTGTGCACATTTGTATTTCCTTCTCCTTTGTTCCTCTGTCTAGAAGAGGGTGTGTGACATGCAGTCTACAGGCAGGTCTCCCATAACTGTGTGACAAACTGTGAAATCACCTCTGAAACACTTGTCACTTGGTTTAGCAGTGCTATTTGCTGAGTTCCAGTGGTGCAGCTATTAGGTTGGAGTAGTTGTATTGACTTCTGGATCTGGTAAATTTCTCCACACTGGTCTAGAGTCTGTCCTTCAGTCTTCATAAACATCCTGTAACGTGGGCCTTATTTCTCCACTACTTTTTTTCACTCTCTTGCACTTGCCTTATACAAACATAGCACCATATTTCTTTGCTGGCCATCTCACCTCTGGAATCCTGTTCGCAAAGCTCTGTGGTGCTTAAAGCTGGTGAGGACATCATCACAAAGTATTCAGATCTTTAATTAAAAGTTTCCTGGATAAGTGTTTGGATCCTCAGAATGGGCAGGAGGGAAGGCTTTAATGTCCAGCAGGGCCAGTGGTGATAAATATTGGACAGTAAAGGTCATCCCCCATTCTGAGTACCCCACACCAAAGGGAATCCCTACAGAATCCTGTAAATGCAGGGTGAGGGGATAAGAAACATTTAATTAAAAATTAAAGTCAGCGGCTGATGACATTATCAGCTTTATGCGCATGGAGCTGTGTGAACAGGATTCTGGCCAGTATCCCTTTGTTTTATCATGAGGGTGTTGAGTAGTGATATGAGGTATCAGATACCTCCCTAAAAACGTTTCTCTCTCCCAATATTTTTTGCCATTTTAAAGGACATTCCATTCGTCTTTTCTCCCTCCTTTTGATATGAATAAGAAGGATTGACTCCATAAAGGAAGCCATAGCCTTGGTTTTCCAAGAGCTGAGCAGGGCTGTTGAGAACACGGCATGCTGAAGATCACTCACTCACCAGGCTGTTGTAAGTCAGAGGCAACTTGATGGCACGTTCTAGTAGCAAATGGATATGCACCATCACCCAGCAGAGTCCATCCAATTTTGGTGATTTAAATTGTGATTTAAGTCTGATTTAAATCAGTTTGATTTAAATGAAATTCACCCTGGTTTCCTTCCCTCCTTGCCTTTTGATCAACTGTTTATACTCTTGTGATATTTAACATTCATTATGATGATCCCACTAATTGCTTAGCTGTTCTAATTTCCCTTGTTAATTCTTTGATCATTTTTTTCCACTTCAGTGCTGTCCACTCAAGATCCAGTCATTGTTCTGTCTCCAAACTTGCCTTCTGTCACTACCTCCCATTTCTGTGGCACAGATCTTCTGTGGCCACTACTCTGTTTCCTCTAAAATAAGACCTAACCTGAAAAAAAAAGCCCTAGTATGATTTTTCAGGATGCTCGTCATATAAGCCCTACCCCAAAAATAAGCCCCAGTTCAGTGAAACCCCGCCCTCCACCCTTGTGCCGCATTGTGCAGCAACTAGAAGAAGACGACATGACTGTAAAATAAAACATCCCCTGAAAATAAGCCCTAATGCGTTTTTTGGAGCAAAAATTAATATAAGACCCTGTCTTATTTTCGGGAAAACACGGTACAAGGACTCTATTACACCATTCCCTCTTTACCCTTTCTTGACATTATGATGTCTTCCTTCAGTACTTTAAATCTATCTCATTGAACACAGCTTTTCACACCATGGCCATGGCTGCTCACAGTCCCCAGCCTGTTTTTCCAATCATAATCCTGTTTTGCTCCTTTGACTTCCTAATAGGTTGCCACCCCAATGTCCTGTCTCTGGTCTAATTTGCAACCACCACTGTCTCTTTCCAAATTTTCCCTTAAAGCCTCTCCTAGCTGACTAATTTAGAACAGTTCTCCCTCGCCATATGATTACTTCTTCTGGCTGCTTCAGGAACAGCTTCATTAAGAAAGTTTCCTGTTGCTTGGTGTGTCTTTTGTTCTAATTCTTTGTTTTCAGTTCTCAAATCCCACTCCTGTTTTGATCATTTTAAAGTGGCTAACCAAGGACATGGTGATTTCCATGTTCTCTACAACACAAAGAATGATGGGCATAACATTTCCCAGGCATGTCCACATAGTGAATTTACTGATGCCTTGAGAGCTAGAAGCTTGACACTCTCTCCCTAGATGTCGAGCTGGATAAACGCATTGGCAAAGCAGCTACCATGTTCTCTAGACTCACAAGGAGAGTATGGCTTAATAAGAAGCTGACGGCATATACCAAGATCCAGGTCTATAGAGCCTGTGTCCTGAGCACACTCCAGTACTGCAGTGAGTCCTGGACCCTTTGTGCACGGCAGGAGAGGAAGCTGAACACGTTCCATATGCGTTGTCTCCGACGGATTTTTGGTATCACCTGGCAGGACAAAGTTCCAAATGGAGTAGTCCTAGAACGAGCTGGAATTTTTAGCATGTATACATTACTGAAACAGCAATGTCTACATTGGCTTGGGCATGTCGTGAGAATGGCTGATGGTCGGATTCCAAAAGATCTCCTGTATGGAGAATTAGTGCAGGGAAATCGCCCCCGAGGGAGACCACAGCTGCGATACAAGGATATCTGCGGGATCTGAAAGCCTTAGGAATGGACCTCAACAGATGGGAAACCTTGACATCTGAGCGTTCAGCCTGGAGGCGGGCGTTGCATCATGGCCTCTCCCATTTTGAAGAGACACTTGTCCAGCAGGCCGAGGCAAAGAGGTGATCCCGAAACCAGCAAAATCAAGGAACTGGACAGTGGACAGATTGTATATGTCTTCAGTGTGGAAGGGATGGTCACTCTCGAATTGGCCTTCTCAGCCACACTAGATGCTGTTCCAAGTCCTCCATACAGAGCACGTTACCATAGTCTCTCGAGACTGAAGGATGCCTAATCAATCAATCATTTGAAGAAGTTGATTTCTGAGTTTCAGATGAATGTGCAGACTTTAATGTCAATATTAATGATATTTAGGATTATATTCAAATTCTTCATGTAAGAGGACTACGCTGAGAATTTTGCACTGGTTCAGTTTAGCATCTGTTTTGAGATCCCCCTTGGATCCCAGGGCTGAAAGGTTTTATTTAAGTAATAAAATACTGCTCTGTCAAAGTTCTCCAGCATAACAATCACAGTATCATCAAAGTATAAATGAAAGTTAGTGTTGACCATGGAAGAAAGTGCTGTTTAACAAATTCCACATTTGAACCAAGCTGAAAAAATGTTTTGCATGACAGCAGCTTGCTATCTCCTGGTGCCTCAAGTGCTTTTTCCCCCCTGTAAAGTTTTATTTCTGGGAAAGTCAGTTCATGCCTTTAGGATGTGAACATGTTCTGCTTCTTTGCTTCTAGTATGAAATGCACCTGGTTCTTTCTGATGAGTTGGTTTTGATAATCATTTTTTTAAAAAAAAAAAACCAGTTTCTTCAAAGTGCATAGGCCTACACAGTTGAAGATAAAGAGTTAAGCTGGCTGAAAGCCAAGCACTTTAAAAATACCTTTTGCAAACGCCTATTTAATCTAGTGTGGGCTAGTTGAAATGACCTGATCCAAAAATAGCTGGCTGGCTGTCTTCTCCCAGGATACATGTTGCTGAAGAGCAGCAGATGATGATCTGGCTTTGTTTGAGGCCCTGCAGTATCGTTAGTTGTGGATATAATTCGGAAGGGCTGGACTTCATTATTTCAACTGGAGGGAGGGAGGAAGAAAGAGAGAAGTAAGCTGTAGGGTTCCTGCACCTGATGATGTTTATGCAGATATATTTACCATTTTGCTATAAATATCTCTGAAATCTGAATTATACACTAATTCTAGCAGCAACAAAAATAACAATCTTATTCTGTAAAATTGAGCTTAATTCACAGAAATGATTGTTCCTGGGAGGATGCTACATTTGCCTGTTATGTCTGTAATCCCAAACTTGGAAGAGAGAGGGAGAGAGAGAATTGGACTACCACTGCCATAATTTCCCTGTGGCTGAAGGGACTTTGAAGCTCTGATAATCATGCTAGTCATGGCTCTAACAGTCTCCCCTTGCCTCTGTGTGTGGGTTGAGGAGCAAAAGTAGAGAATATAGAAAGCTGCCTTCTTTGAAGTCAGATCATTGGTGCTTCCCAGGTCCCTGTTTTCTGGCAGGAGCTATCCAAGGTTCTTGGATAGCTCCAAGAACCTTGGAAGGTTGACCGCCGAAGAATTGATGCTTTTGAATTGTGGTGCTGGAGGAGACTCTTGAGAGTCCCCTGGACTGCAAGGAGAACAAACCTAATCATTTTGAAGGAAATCAACCCTGAGTGCTCACTGGAAGGACAGATCCTGAAGCTGAGGCTCCAATACTTTGGCCATCTCATGAGAAGAAAAGACCCTGATGTTGGGAAAGTGTGAGGGCAAGAGGAGAAGGGGACGACAGAGGATGAGATGGATGGACAGTGTCATTGAAGCTACCAACATGAATTTGACCCAACTCCAGAGGGCAGTAGATGACAGGAGGGCCTGGCGTGCTCTGGTCCATGGGGTCACGAAGAGTCGGACACGACTTAACGACTGAACAACAACAATAATCCAAGGTTCTGCCATATTCACAAGCACTGAAAAGGCGAAGAACATGGTCTCCAAAGGGAAGAACAAACTGAAGCCCACCAACCTTTTTGTTTAAAGGGGAGGCATTCAAAATGTTTTGCCTAACTCAGAAGATCGATCCAGCTGATGGCCTCTCACAGTAGGTATAACTGATGACATGGTCAAGAAGCTGGTTCTGTCTGGCCTACCCCATGTAAGCTGAATCCGTGCCCATCTTGGCTGATAAAATCTAAAATAGTTCATCTGCCTGGGTTGATTCATGGGGGAGATCAATACCTCATTAGGTCAGGATGTGGTACCCCCTGCTGCCTTGATAGAAGCCGTGGTGCAGCCTCTCCTCAAGAGAACCTCACTGAATTCAGAGGGTTATAGCAGCTGTCTCTTTATCACACGCATCCTCTTTCTAGGCAAGGTACTTGAGCACATGGTGGCGTGGCTTGTCTTTCCAAAGAAAGAAACAAACAAAAAGGAAATTTAAGGAAAAATA